>CM052888.1:39848694-39872268 GCA_028534135.1 Potos flavus
ACGGGACCAAAGATAACTGAATCCACAAGCAACGCTTTACTTCCCTATACATACACCAGTGCTGTCCCACAAAACTTTGACGATGGAAATGTCCTATGTAGCCCAGGAGCAGCAACCAAGAGCCCACTGCGTGTTGGCTCTCACTACGTGGCAGGCACTAGAGCTGAGTCCTCAGACACGCGTTCTGAGCCCTGCAAAGACAGTCACCACGATGCGTGTAACCGGGACCTTTCCTCAGGAGTGAGTATGGCCATCCCGACAGATGAACATGGGGAAATCCCCCCCCCCCCATCCCAAGCCTGTCTCCCCACAGGTTGGCATTAGGAAAAATTCCTTTCCAATCCAGGCATAGCCCTTGGTGGTTGACTTCAGGATACACCCCAGAGGTTTCTCCTGTCTTCGTATTCCAGTTTACTGATCTTACGCTTTTCAGTGCCATTTCAATAGCGACAAATGGACTAAAAAAAAAGACAAACGCACAAGAATACCCCACACAACCAATGGCCCAGAACTAATCGGTCTGGACTCTACTGGAGGTGCAGGGAGACTGGGAGCAGGCCTGCTCTCACCTGCCTCTCCTACCCGTTCACACGGACTCTAAGAGTGCTGTCTCCTGGAAAAGTTTACAATCCAGACTGGCACTGGGCTGGGGCGTTTTTGCATTTCTTGTAGTTCAAGACCCACCACAAACAACCAAAGCACAGTCTTTGAAACCTTAAGACCCGTGACAATTGTTTATTGTAAAGATGTACCCTCATCCTCATGATAGGCTTATCGGTAGGATTTCTGGTAGCGAGCACGGGCACCAGGACCACCAAACTTTTTGGATTCGCAGCGCCGGGGATCAGCTACCAACAGGGTCCGGTCGTACTGGATGAGGATATCTTTGATCTCCTTCTTGGAAGCCTCATCCACGTCTGGGAATAAAAAGACAGTGAAGACTGAGATAGCCATGGAAGTGCCCTCCTAGTCTCTGGGGCCAAAGATGGGGGGGGAGCTGGTCCTCCACTTGCCACCCACCCACCCACCCGTCGGGAAGGAGCCATGCTCACTCACATTTCTGGTAATAGGCCACCAGGGCTTTGGAGATGGACTGGCGGATTGCTGTGAGGGAAATACATGCATGAGAGAGTGTTGTCAGCTCTGTGAAGGCCCAAGAATAGGGCCTTGCTCTCAGAGCCACCTCCCCGCCACCATGCGCCCGGTTCCTGGAACTCACCGTAAATCTGGGCCACGTGACCGCCACCCTTCACTCGGACTCGGATGTCCACCCCGGCAAATCGCTCCTTGCCCAGAAGCAGGACAGGTTCCAGCAGCTGGAGGAACAAGGGACATGACAGGATTTCAGATGACACCCCGGGCAGCTGAGTGTGCCACCTCCCTGAGCACCCCCGACTCCTCTCTCCCCAAGTAACTTCTGCCACCGCTGACTTCAGAGCACTCGTGGACGAGGAGGAGGGTGTCAGTGCAGACCCCCTGCATGGCCAGGAGAGCAGGGAGGTTTTGAAGCCCGAGAGACTGCTGAAGGCAACCTGAGCGGGGCCCTCCTGTGTGTGTCCCTCTGGGCCTTAGAGTCCCCATCTCTAGCACTGATTCTTAAAAGTGCTGGCACGTTAGCTCAAGGCCAACCTCTCTAGCCACCAAGGCTGCCGGAAACCGCGAAAAGCCACATCCAGTGCTTTTTCTGAATTTCCCCACTTGAGCTCTCCGCCCAGCCCTTTGAGCCTCCCATTTTCAAATTACGACAGGACCACAACCTGTGCCACGGTCTCCCCTTGCCAGCTCTAGATCTTTTGCAGGTACCGGGATGCTTTTGTTTTACCTACTTTAGGTCTCTGTTCACAGATCCCCACCTTCACCTTCACCTCCCCCATCTCAGCCCGGACTATGTTGGAGCAGGGTCGGGTACTGAGTCCAGTCTGCCTCCTCCACCTAGGAGCTCTATGAGGGCAGGGCCTGGGCCTACCTGATCCCTGCAGTGTCCCCAGCACTCCACACAAGCTACACAAGCAAAACCTTTGTATAACTGACAATCGATTAGGAGTAAATAAACCACAGTACTCGATGTCTGCAATACAAAGGGATCTCAAACACTGTCTTATTAAATTCTAACTAAACCCGGAACACAAATGTTATTTTTCAGAGTTAGAAGTGACAGACTTTTATTACTACCTTGCACACCAGAAACTAACATTGCGGTTGACGACACACTGAAATTAAAAAATAATCGGAAGTAATAAAGTAAAAGCAACACACTCTAAAGAAGAAACAAATGCGTTCTCATACACACCAAGAAACTCACACTGACAAACTAATCCATCCTCACAATAGTCCTTTGAGGTAGAAATTATCCCCCTTTCATAAATGAACCCAAAGGAGAAAAATGAAGTTACTTGTCTCAAATAACAACACAGGTTAAAAAAGGCAAAGAAACAGGGAGTGCCTGCGTGGCTCAGTGGGTTAAAGCCTCTGCCTTTGGGTCAGGTCATGATCTCAGGGTCCTGGGATCCAGCCCTGCTCAGCAGGAAGCCTGCTTCCTCCTCTCTCTCTCTGCCTACGTGTGATCTCTCTCTCTCTGTGTCAAATAAATAAATAAAATCTTAAAAAAAAAAAAAGGCAAAAAAACAGATTCTGCTCTTTCCATTCTGAGCTCAAGAAACTAAGGCCAAAACAGGCAGGGGAGGAACCCCTTTCACAGCAAAACACAACAAACCCAAATTCTGTTCCTGTTCTTCCAATATTTAACTATTAAGTACCTACAACATCCAAACCTACAAATCCAAACCAAACCAAATTGCTTAAGAAAGCAATTGATTTCTGTCCTCAGAGAGTGTGTGCTCTAAGAGAGAAAAGAAACGTTAGATTGTAAACAGGACACACGTCCGCCATTAACATGCTACTATAAGAAACCAGGCCGCACAAACTCCCCTTACCCTTCAGTCCCTAAATGAGTGGGCTTCCAAATGTCCCAGTTTTGAAGTCACCCTTTTAATCTGCAAGTTTCCACTCTGTCCGCTTTTATCACAATATCTGAACCCCCCGAAAATCCAACTCCATCTCCAAATGCCCCTTTTTCTGTCCGCAACTCAGCTTCTAAACAGCCCGTTGTTGATACCAGTCCCTCAGCTTCCAAGACCAATTAATTTCAGGAACGCACTTATTTAAACATCTCTCTCTTTAGAGCCCTCCACTCAACCCGAACGCCCACCCTCAATGCCAGCACCTTGTATTGCAGCGTGCGCGGCTCGATCATCTCCAGGGGCCGCCCATTCACCTTGATGAGGCCGTTGCCCCGTTTGCAGTGAGCCACGGCCGTGGCCGTCTTCTGTGGAAAGCGAGGAAAAAACAGCGGAGCCACGTGAGCTTCGGTCCCCGGATCCTATGTCGACCCCTGAACCTGCCCGTAGGCCCCGTAGGCTCCGGCCGATCCCGGCCTCCCTCCGCCGCTCCGATCGGGGACCCGGCCTACCTTGCGTCCGAAGACCTGCACGGACTGCAGAGGACCCTTGGACGGCATGGCTGCGAACGTAAGTTAGAGCTCCTCACCGCGCGGTGCCGCAACCGGAAAAGGAAAATGCGGGGCCACCCCGGCCGCTTTTCAGGGTCTGCGCAGGCGCTTTGGGTGCTGTGTCGCGACGGGAGAGCGCTTTACGGCTCATATTGCAGCCAGAGGACAGGACTTCGGAATAGTGGCGACGAGGTGGGTCCCAGGACCGGAGGAGGCGGGACCTGGGTGTGGAAGGGGCGGGGCCTGACGTGTGCTGGGTGCAATCGCGGACGAAGGGTGAGGGCGGGCTGTTCTTCACAGTCTTGGTCCTCGTCGGCCACCGCCGGTTCATTTACATTTTGGCTCTCTGATAATCGCCCTCGACCCAAAAATCGATTCTCACCCTCCTCTAAAGAGGCTCCTTTTACCCGCTAGCACTGGTTATCATCCTCCCCTGTAGACTCCATCCTGCCCTCCGGACACCCTTCTCCCCAAATCCTTCTCCATCACAACCCACAGCAGGAAGTCAGGATTTACAGATTCAGGATTCAGAGCCCAGCTCCTCCGAGAATCCTCTCCCAGAATCTTTCCTTTTAGCGCCCCTCGCTCAGAATCCAGCTTTCACCACAATTTCCTTCCTTTTAGAGTCTCCTCCTCCCAGAATCCCCCTCTTGAGAGCCCTCACCCAGACTGCCTCTTTCCCTGAATTTTTCTCCACTCAAGAGCCCCAGAATCTACTTCTGCCCGCAATCCACCTTTCCCAGAACAGCCCCGTTAGAATCCCCTTTCACAAAATCTCTCTCGCTTTCAGAGCCCCCTCCTTCAAAATCGACATTTCCTAAAAATTCCTTTCCCGGGGCGCCTGGGTGGCTCAGTTGGTTAAGCGACTGTCTTCGGCTCAGGTCATGATCCCGGAGTCCCAGGATCAAGTCCCACATCGGGCTCCCAGCTCGGCGGGGAGTCTGCTTCTCTCTCTGACCTTCTCTCCTCTCATGTGCTCTCTCACTCTCTCTCTCTAAAATGAATAAATAAAATCTTAAAAAAAAAAAAAAAAAAGAATTCCTTTCCCTTCAGAGCCTCCTCTTCCCAGCAACTGGCTTCCCCTCAATTCTCCACTCCTTAGAAACCCACCGTTCAGAATGCCCCCCTTGAGGGTCTCTACCCTAGAATCCCTCTTTCTCCAGGGTCTTCCGGATCATCTCTTCATTCCCTCCCCCCAAATCATCCTACTCTCCAGGTTCCTCTCCCACAGAATTCTCCATCCCCAGCATCCCCCCCCATCCCATCTGAGGAACCTCAGGATTGAGTTGGCCCTTTGCTCCGCCACACTCAGGATACTCCCTACGGTCCCAGTCAAAAGGCTTCTCTCAGAGCTGCAGAGAGCCCACGGTTGCTTCAGCTTCTCTGGTGGCCCTGAGTCTGAGGTCCAAGGTTCAAACAGTCCTGGTGACTCACCTTGCGCCTGGAAGGTGGAGACGGGGTGGAGGTTGGTGGGCGGGTCTGTGGCAGGAGGGAGGAACCTCCAGCCCAGAGTCCAGCTCCAAAAGGGTGAGAGAGGGAAGAAGAGGAGGGAGGGAGCCCCCAGAGGCTGACCTGGGGGGACATACAGACAGCTACACAGCACAAGAGAGACAGGCACACATGAAGGAAAAAAACAAAGAAGGGGCCAATGGAGAAGAGGAGAAAGAAGATAGACACAGGGTCAATTACAAAATGACCCAGAAAACACAAGTGACGGCGATTCGGAGGCAGAGAGGCCAGCCCTCAGAGAAAGAAGACAGACAGGTACAGGGAAGCATGGAGATTCCAAGATATTTGAAATATGGAAATACTTGATACAGAGATAGAAGTAGAAAGGATAGAAAAGACTCCCCAATATGCACCTGCAAACACAGATAAAGCCTAGCAGGGGTGTTTTCCCATAAGAAGACAGGCCGCGGGATTCAAGCACTCTCACACACTCTATACTGCCTTATCGACCTGTTCGGGGAGGGGGTTGGGATAGAACTTCCCCAAATCCTCGAGTCTCTCTGCACTGATCCTCCTACCCTTGCTGAGTCTTATATCTTCCTGTGGGGGGTGGGAGAGAGGCGTCAGGGAACCCTCTGACCTGGACCCTCCCTACTGTAGGGTGACCATCTTTCCCCGGGGCTGTTGGAGAACATTCTCTGAGTATCTGTGGGTTGAGTGGAGCTGGGCAGGAAGGGGTCAGGACACAGTCTTCTAACTTGCTCTGTCTCTCTGTACTTCTTCCTTCCAGGACGCTGGGCTGGGACCAGAGAAAGCCTGGGGGGTGGGCAGGGTGCCCATGTGGCCTCTCTGGACCATCCTCCTGCTGGTACGGCCCTTGGGAGGCCTAGGATCACCCCTCTGTCCTCAGGAGCCTTTCTACTTCCTTGTTGCCATCATGAAGATGCTGGTGAGGAGGAGGGAGGGGAAAGACAGCAGACAGGCAGGGAGGGGGGTGGGGGGGCATGCTTGAGGAAGGGTCAGGCTCTCCCCTCCAAGATCTGATTCTTCTTCCTGCCCCAAATTATAGGGAAACAAAAATGATGGCACTCTCTACACACCAGATGACCTCTCGGTGAGTATTTCGTTTGCTTCTTACTGGACCTTGGAAGTTTAGGGAGAATCCACTAGGCTCAGAATGCATGTTGGGGACAGGAGGCAGGGGGATTGGTGTTCTGGCTGTCCAGCTGCTGACCCAACTCCCAGCCTTCAAAAATACATCTTGTTCACTGCTGTCTCCAACACTTTTTTTTTTTTTAAGATTTATTTATTTGAAAGGGAGAGCGAGAGAGCATGCATGCATGCCCTTGAGCAGTGGGGAGAGAGTATCCCAAGCACACTGCTCACTGAGTGGGGAGCCCGACGCAGAGCTCGATCCCATGACCCCGAGCTGAAACCAAGAGCTGGATGCCTGACAGCCACCCAGGCGCCCCATGCTGTCCCCAACACCTACTAGAACAGCGACTGGCACATAGCAACAAACGATGATGATGGTGGTGATGATGACAGCTACACTTAAATAGTGATGCTTCTGCCAGGTACTGGTCTAAATGCTTTAAGTATACTAGCTTATTTATTAAGGCCATTAGGGCTGTGAAGAATGCACACTGCACAAGGATCCTGCATCAACAAGAGCGGTATTCACACCCTGGATATATTCGTCAATTTCTGGTAGATGGCAGTAATGTATCTTGTTCTAACAAAATCAGCACCTCCAAGTGTTTTATGTTTTTTTAAAGATTTTATTCATTTATTTGACAGAGAGAGAGATCACAAGCAGGCAGAGAGAGAGGGGGGAAGCAGGCTCCCTGCTGAGCAGGGATGCAGGGCTGGATCCCAGGACCCTGACATCATGACCTGAGCCGAAGGCAGAGGCTTTAACCCACTGAACCCCCCAGGCGCCCCACTTCCAAATGTTTCTTGAGAAAGAAGTGTCATTTCCTAGGTATAGGCTGGCATCAGCCCTGAAGGTAGGAATTCTTCAGAGTTCTGTCTTACAGATGAGGAAACTGAGGGCCAAAGAGGTGAAGGGGATTGATTATCCCAGGCCACAGTTCAGAATTGGGGATTTGGGATCAGACCCTTGCCCAGAGACACCAAGTCACTCTGTCCCCACAGGTGTGTCCTGCTGAGACTCTAGGGTGTTTCCGGCTGGAGCTGTCTGTGATCCAGTTCGAAGAGGGCCCATCCTTGGGGATTGCCGTGTTCCGGCTACAGCGTCTGCTGGATGCACTGGGGTCCCGGCTGTGGGTGACTGGCCAGGGCCCTTGTCCACCCTGCGAAGGACATCCCCAGAGACCGGTCCCTCTCTTTCTGGCCAAACTCTTGGAGTTATTACAGGGGGCCTGTGCTCGGCACCGGCCCTCAGCATGAGCCTGGGCGGACGCAGACTCCCTGGTACCGCTGGAGAGGCTGGGTGGAGAGAAGGAGAGAGGACTGTCTCTAGCCCCCGCTCACAGTCCTACGCCTTCTCCTTCTGGGCCAGGGGACTTCATGTGCCGCCCAAGGAGCCAAGGGGAAGAGGAGAGAAGGAGGAAGATAAGATCCGAAGCCTGAAGTCTCTGACCTTCTGGGGTGTGGGGGCCCCCTATCTGCCCCTGTTCTCCCTCTCAGATACTCCCTCCTCTCTCCTCTTCCAGGAAGGGACAAAGCATGGCACAGGTGTCTTCTAACCTAATCCCACCCCTAGAGGACAGAGGGAGTCTTGTACCTCAAGTCCCTGACTGCAAATAATTACCATCTGGAGAGCTTTGGAGTAATACTGATGGTTAGGTCCCAACCCAGAGATTTTGATAATTGGTCCCTGGCGGATCCTGAACACCATAATTTTAAAATCAACTTCATTGAGGTGTAATTTACAGATAGTAAAAAGCATACATTTTAAGTGTACATTTCTTTTTTTTTTTTTTTTTAAGATTTTATTTATTTATTTAACAGAGAAAGAGATCACAAGTAGGCAGAGAGGCAGGCAGAGAGAGAGGAGGAAGCAGGCTCCCTGCGGAGCAGAGAGCCTGATGCGGGGCTTGATCCCAGGACCCTGAGATCATGACCTGAGCCAAAGGCAGAGGCTTTAACCCACTGAGCCACCCAGGCGCCCCTATAGTGTACATTTCAATGAGTTCTGACAACTGTATACACACGGCCACATTTCCATCACCCCAAAGCATCCCTCATCAATCCCTATCATCTCTATCAATTTTCACCTCCAGTCGTAGACACCCATTAATCTGCTTTCCGAGTGTATAGATCAGTTTTGCTTTTTCTAGAGTTTCACATGAAGAGAATTGTAATAGGTACATTGTATCTATATCTGTATTAGTGTTTGGCTTCTTTCACTCAGCATGATGTTTTACAGACTCATTCATGTGCATATCAGCAGTTTATTACTATTCCATTGCATAGATGCACCCCGATTTGTTTATCCACTGTCCTCATGATGGATATTGGGTTGTTTCCACTTTGCGGCTACTGTGCATCGCTCTCTTCTTGCATCTTCACTGACGCACCAAGGAAGAACTTCCTATGGGGAGGAAATTCCTGTTCCCTTTCGTTCCTGCGGCAACATCAATAGGGATTTTATATGTGGAATCCTGTTTTGAAGAGCTGCTGTTTAAAGAAACCAAGCTTATAGAAAGAAAACATTTTTATAGAGTGACCAGCCCCCTGCCCCTAGTCTCTCTTGGTTTCAGTCTGGGGTTGTCGGATCAGAGAGTGTGTGCTCACATGAACAAGCATTACCGGTAGCTGTCTTGTGAGCCAGCTGGTGGGCCAACCACACCATACTACCCTGTAACTAGGTGCATATTAAATTTCTGTAAATTGAATCCAGGTGTCTCAATGCTTATGCAAGAAATTTTAGCAATGTGTTTTTAAAAGTTTCTGATCTGTTTCCCCTTTCATCAGATTAATTTTTCTTATCTCTCTCTCTCTCTCCCGGTCCTCTTTGCCACCGTCAGATAATTACTAATATGTAAATTCACATGGACTTAAACTTAGGGATCTGTAAAGGAAAACAAGGGTTTTTCAGGGTCACCCAAACTTGGGGAGGAGCCTCAGGTCGGCCCCTGTGCAGTTAATTTTTCTGAGCTTCAGTTTCCTTGTCGGCAAAATGGGGATACTTAACTCCTAGGAATGTTTTAGAGGGTTTAGGAGACAAAGTCTGATGTCTTTGCTAACTCATTATTTGGTCATTCCCCGACTCCTCACGGCTTGACACACCACATTAATAAATTCGAGCACGAACTCCTATCTGGAAATGCGGGTGGAGAAAGGGGAGTAACTCTACCCCTCTTTGACCCTCCCAAGATGTCGACTCCATGCTCTACGTTAAGACAGATCTGCCACTTTCAAGATGGCGTCCTGGAAGTGCGTCGCCGGAGATTAGCGCCGGAAATCTCGCGTTAGGCGAGGCCAACAGGTAGGTTCTCGCGAGAGGGCACGTCAGTCCCAGCCAGGCGTCGTGTGAACAGTTGCTGGTACCGAAGACTGAGGTGGAACCGGAGCGGTGAGGGGTGGGTCGGATGCCGAAGTGGCAGGACCGGGGTTCGCCGGGGCCCAGGGAGGCTTAGAGCCCGGACTCGGGGACACAGAAGGTGTAGCAGGTGGCTTAGGGGGTAGCCTTTCGGGCTCACGGTTGCCAGAACGAGGCTGCCGGAAGTGCGCTAAGGGATTTTTCTTCTCCCCGGGAACTGGCGGGGAAACCGAGGCTGGGGTGGGGCTCCTGTCTGGGGGACGCACTGAGGCCGCCGTCTTTTCCTGCAAGAGCAGAAGATGTCGGACAGCGAGGACAGCAACTTCTCCGAGGAGGAGGATAGCGAGCGCAGCAGTGACGGCGAGGAGGCCGAGGTGTGTGGCTCGGACATGGTGGGGAGGCGTCGCGCCTGGGGACAGGACCAGGGCAGAAAGGCCCCTGTGGGAGCTCAGAGGAGATCAGAACGAGCTCTGGCCTCTGGGAGCTTCCAGGTTGTTCGTAGTGATAGAGAAGTAGGCAAGCCTAAGTCAAGCAGAGGGACAGGTGCGGGAGGCCAGGGATGCCGCAGGTACAGTGAAATAACAGGTGATGTGTATAAAGGACCTGGCGTATAGGAAGCACTCAGTGTGAGCTTTTGTTTTGGGCTGTGCGCCGTCATTTCAGAAATATACTTTTAGTGCCTACTGTGTACTAGGCGCAATTCTTTGTCCCGGGGCTTCATCAATAAACAAAACAGATTTTTAAAGTCTTTGTCCCTGTGGTCATAAGTAAACATAACTGATTAGTATATCGTTTAGTAAGGCAGAGGGTACCCTGGAGAAAAGTAGAGAAGGGGAATAGGGAGTCTTGATCAGTTTTAAATAAGGTGAGTCTCAGAGGGTGATGTTTGAAAAAAGACGTTGTGGGAGGTGAGGGAGTGAGTCACGTGTGGAAGAAAAGTGTTGCAGTAAGGGGAAGCAGTACATACAAAGTTGGGAGCGTGTCTGCATGTTGAAGAAGTAACAAGGAGTCGAGTTTGGCTGGATCAGAGTGAGTGCAACAAAGAAGTAACAGGAGCCGGATCAGATAGGATCTTGAAGGTTCTGGTGAAGAATTCGTCCTGATTGAGTGTGACAGAGCCGTGAGAAGTTTGGAGCAAAGAAGGGGTGTGATCTCATGTTTTGAAAGGGTCACTCTGGCTTTGGGTCTATTCAACGTTACTGTTTCAGGAACCAAATAAACATTTCCTGGGACATACCTGATTTTAAATATTCTGCTATTAACTATTTTCTTGTTTTGCTTATTCCTGACTTATTTGTTGATTGAGTAAATGTTTGAGCATCTACTACTGTGTTCCAGATTCTTCTGGGTGTTGGAGAGAGTGGAGCAAGGCAAATCTGCTTTCCCAGAGTTACACTTAGTGGACAACAGTTAACAAACTAATAAAGAGATGACTTGATGATTGTAGATAACTCCTTGAACCTCCAGAAACGTAAAATCAGTTGTTGCTTTTTTTAAGATTTTATTTATTTATTTGACAGAGAGATAGAGAGCACAAGTAAACAGAGTGGCAGGCAGAGGGACAGAGAGAAGCAGGCTCTCCGCTGAGCAGGGAGCCCAATGCGGAGCTCGATCCCAGAACCCTGGGATCATGACCTGAGCGGAAGGCAGCCACTTAACCAACTGAGCCATCCAGGCGCTCCTATAAATCAGTTTTTTAAAGTTCGTTGCCAACACCTGTAAGGGCTATTTCATGTAAAAATCATGATTTTTCTGCTTTTCTGGGAAAGCGAGAGAAGTGAGCAACCTGAGACCCAGGATTGTTCTACCCAGAAGCTCTTCGCTTAAGTGTCAGCCTCCTGTAGAATGGGGAATTTTCTCCAATTCTGGCATATATCAGTTCCCATTTATCATCATGCCCACCGTATGGGGGATTTAAGTAAAGGAAAGATTTCATGTACTTGTGTCCTGGGAAATATCAGGTAGACAGAAAGTGCCATGGGTTTCCTTTGAGCTGCCCCACTTACTTCTGTTCTTTTCTTGACTTCTGTAGGCATTTGGTTGTCAATCCTTGTGCCCTGTGGGGAGTCCTCAGCTTCCAGTGAAGAGTTGGAGGAATTGGGAAGCCATGGTGGGGGTGAAGCAGGTGGGAGGATGCTAGGAAGGGCTTTTGCTTCAAGCAGTAGCACTGGGTTCTTGGTCTCTCTGACTCATGGCTTCAAGGTGCTGCATGTGGTTAAATCCTGGTATTAATGAGACCAGGATCCCGGGGTCCTTTTCCTGGTCGAGACATCTGGTTTGCTGTGTGCAAATGTCACTTCCTGAACACCACACCAGGCTCTTGACTCACCTGCTGGCTCGTCTGCTGTCACCAGATGAGGCAGGAGGACAGTGAGAGGCCAGCCAGAGATGGGACTAGATAGGCTTTTTGGACAGCTGGACGTTAGCATGTCCTTAAAGGACCAGGCCCTGTGGAACAAAGAAGGTAGGGATAGCAGATGATATGCCCCTGTTGGGAGAATGATTTGTTTCACCATTCTCACCCCCAGTAACCTGGTCATTCGTTCATTGAACATGTGTTCCTAGAGTTTCTATCATGTTGGGATCACTGGCTCCCTCATGGAGCTCTGTGTCCTGGAGTGGAGATAGTTTTATAAACAGATGGTTCCTTCAGGGGATTGTGAGGATGAACAATGGAAGAGCACATTCAAGCCCCAAGATAACACAGAGATAGTAATGGGAGCCCTCTCCTCAGGGATTGGGGAGCCAGGTACGGAGAGAAGGTTTTGCCGGGACTGAGCCAGGGGAATAATGACAAGGTTCCTTGAAATCAGGCTGTGGTCCTGTTGTGGTGTGTGTTGGTAAAATTTGGGACATCGTAGATTAGTCAGGAATATGTACTAAACAGATCTTTCAGTTGTCTTCTGTTCGCATACCTGGACTGGGTGATATTGGGGACCCAGCAGTGCCTGAGATAGCCTGGGCCCTGCTCTTAGGGAGCTCAAGTAGTCAAGGCTGTGATGGAGGAAGCTAGAGGATATGCCTGATTTTGCTGGGGGCGGAGGGTAGGCATGACTTCCTGGAAGAAGGGGGTACTTTGATTGAAGTAGGAGTGAGAGGCAAAGGAGAATATCTTTTTTGCAAAGGACTAGCATGAGTGATGGATAGCACCAAGAGAGCGTGGTACGGGTGGTTTAAGTGTGGCTGGGACCTAGCATTTGGAAGGGGGAGCCCGAAGAGGCAGGGTGAGAGGGAGAGGCAGTGATAGAGTGTGTGCATCTCGTTTAGGCAGCTAGGAAGTTGGTTCTTTACCTGAGGGCAGTGGGGACCCATGGCCATGTTCGAAGCAGGGACCAAATGATCCGTTTCATGTTTTAGATCATATTTAGTTTCCCAAAACTACAGGATGCATTCCAGGTTGGGGGTGATGAGAGGTGCTTTTAGGTAGGAGAACAAGACCTTAAAGCATCATCATCGTGATGAACCATCAAGAAGTTATTTCCTGTATAAGTTACACATCTTGTCTTTTGATTGGGTCACGGAGAAAGTTTCGCTTTGGTGCCACTGTGCCTTCAACACTTTTCTGAAATTTGCTTGCTTCCATGTTTGTCAGAACAGGCTTTTGGCTTAGAGCATGCAGCCTGCAACAGTATCATGCTAGGACTAAATAACATTGTTTTGCTCTTATCTTTATGGTTACTTATTGCTTGTGAAAGGCTAACCTTAAAAATGTTTTTCCTTCTAAACTATTTCAAAGTATGGAAAAGTTTCTTTGTTAATCTAAATGAAAAGGTGAGTGAATTTAAAGAAAATATCGGGTAAATGAGTTGTACTGATGTGAACTTAGCAAGAAGGCCTGAAGTTAGCGAAGAAAAGATTGAAGTTTGGGAACACTATTTTGTCTGGATCATTTCCTTTTGTGACTGGTTTGGAAAGAGGGATTAGAAGCCAAGAGACCAGAAGGGCTGGGCAAGGGGCTAGGTTTTAGAGGGGGCAGTGTTCTGGCCCAGGCTGCGGGCTGTAGGGATGGAGAAGAAGGGACAGATTGGAGGGACAACTTTCTAGAAACAGAGAGGCCAAGAGTTTGGTGCCTGGTGGAAGCTAGAGGGAGCCAGCAACAGGTCTGGGGGAAGACATTGAGGTCAGTGTAGGGACATGGTGTGTGTGTGCAGGGCTCAGAGGACATCTGGGGGAGCCATTTGTGGAGGCTGCTGACTCATGGGGGCCTCTAGTTCCGGAAGAAAGTGTGAACTGGAGACAGATGGGGCATCACCTGCAGAGACAGGAGCTGAGACTGTGGAAGGTAAAGTGGCTCAGGGGGAATGTGTATGCAGCGAGGAGCAGAGTGGGCCCCGAGCTGAAGCCTGGGGATGGAAGCCAGCACTTGAGGGGTGAGCAGAGGAAGAGGGGCATGCAGAGGATCAGCCAGGGAAGTTGGAGAAAAGCCAGGGTAATGTGATGTGATGGATGCTAAGGGAAGAGCTTTTCTCCAGGGAGGGAGTATCAGTGTTGTGAAAGTGTTTTGTAGGTAAGGAGTAAAGATTGTTCATGGAATTAGCAACAAGAGGCAGGCAATGACCTTGGGGAGCAGTGTAGACTGGAACTAGAGACACAGGAATTGTCACAGAGACGCCCACCAGCCAAGGGGGCAGATGAGATGGCCTAGGGAGTTGTAGGGTGGAAAGAGATGAGGGCCAAGGACCAAACTTCGTGGAGCCACATTTACAGGCCGAGTGGAGGCTAGCAAGGAGGTCTAGTGGAGTAGGGGGCCTGGGCCAGCTCCCGGGTATTGGTTGGACGACCGTGCTGTCACTGAGATAGGATGGCTAGCAGAGAGGCCCGGCTCGGGGGAGGGAGTGTATGCAGAGCAGAGGGGGTTACGACTAGCCAGGCAGAGCTGGCATCAGATTTGGGGTGGGAAGGCTTGGTGTCTGGATTTCGGGGTATAGAACCCTGGTGCCCCAACCCTACCTGACTCTCCAGGTAGAGGAAGAGCGGCGGAGTGTAGCAGGCAGTGAGAAGGAGGAAGAGCCTGAGGAAGAAGAGGAGGAGGAAGAGGAGGAAGAATATGATGAGGAAGAGGAAGAGGAAGATGATGACCGGCCTCCCAAGAAACCCCGCCACGGCGGCTTCATTCTGGACGAGGCTGGTATGTCACTGGGCTGGCGAGTGCTGGGCAGAGGCTGGACTTCACCATCACTTCTATTTCTTGAATGTACTTTTAAAAAAAAAAAGATTCTGTTTTGGTAAATGTCAATCCCACAGTAGTGGGATAGCGTGTGGAACCTCCATGTCCCATCAGTTGGCATCAAGAATTAACAGTTCAGTACCAATCTTGTTTTGCTTCTTCCTCCTCACTCCCTCACTCCCGCCCACTGCTGGATGATGTTGCAGCAAATCCCAAATACGTAATTTTGCCCCAAAATATTACTCTCTCTATTCCTAAAATGTCCGTCCTTTTAAAATACACTGTTATAGTACCGTTACCGTCCTTTAAAAACCTGAAACCTGAGCTCGTCGTGAAAAGCTCTGATGACCTAGATGTAGGCAGGAGAGGGTCATGGAGGCTGATGGGCCTGGGTCCCTCCTGTTCTGCCTGTCTTCTCCATGTGGCCCTGGGTGAGTTGCTGGCTGTCTCTCAGAGCGCCTTTTCCCCTCCGTACAGGGGGACAAACAGTCCTTCGCATTCCAGTAGGGATATTTTGAGGATTCGGGGGGCCGAGCATGTAAAGCACATCACATAGATGGCCACCCAAAGTGACTTGCCTAGCCTAGAGCAAGTCCTCCGAAAAGGGGGTTATCCATTATCACTCTATAGGCCCATGTCATACCTAATGTTTTGTAAACTGCTTTTTTTACTTTCAACGATTGTGGAGGAGCATATAACATAGCATAGATTAAATGACTAATTCACGTGAAGAAAGTTTTCTGAACAACTTTTGGCACCTCAGTGCTCAATAAACTTTAGCTGCTATCATCATCATCATCATCATCCTAGAAATACCCATTTTTTCCCCTATGACTACATAGTATTTTTTCCTTAATCTGTTTTTTTTTTTTAAGACTTTATTTATTTATTTGAGAGAGAGAGAATGAGAAGGAGAGAGCATGAAAAGGGGGAGGGTCAGAGGGAGAAGCAGACTTCCTGCTGAGCAGGGAGCCCGATTCGAGACTCGATCCTGGGATTCCAGCATCATGACCTCAGCCGAAGGCATCACTTAACCCACTGAGCCATCCAGGCACCCCACAATCTTTTATTTAACCAATGTCTTATCGGATACTGAAGTTTGTGTTTTTCATTACTACAAACAGCACTGCTGGGAACACCTTCCTATGTATTTAGACACATAGTCACAAGTTATTACCTAGACCAGATGTTCTGAACTTTTTTGTGCTGTGGCTCCTTTGGCAGTCTGGTGAAGTCTGCAGACACCTTAGAACCATGATCTGAAGTGCTCAGGGGAAAAATAACATAGGATCCCAAAGAGAATAATTATACTGAAATACGGTATCTAAATATTCACAGAACGTGTGGGTTTTGTCATGAATACATTGAAATAACAAGACTTAGCAAAGGGTCTGATAAGAATCTAATTTTGAAGTAGCAATGAGTACAAATGACATTTTGAGATATCTGCAGCTGTAGGGTGCTGGAAAAATACCAGAGTTTGCTGCTAACGAACGTTTCATTGTTTGTAATTGACGTGAATATGATTTTTCAATTAGAGGTGAGTGAAAATGTAGTATTTTATCTTTCATGGACCCTGATGATTTTCTACATGGTAAATTCCTATAATTCAGACTGCTGGGCAAAGGGGATGCATATGATTATAAAGCCTTTTGATATCTGCGGCCAAATATTGGCCCTGAAAAGGTCCTACCAGATCCTCCCACCAGGGAGGATCTCACAAGCATCTGTGAGGGCGCCTGTTCCCCACACCCATGTAAAGGAGAACCATTTGGAATGCCATCCGCCATTTTCATGAGACTCTGTCCCCTGAGGGAAAACCAGGGAGCAGAGGGGCAGGAGATGCTCGGAACACTCCTGATCCTCCCCTTAAAGGGTGAGAGGAGGGAGTCCTTTTTTCGAGAAGAGATCTTAGGTAGCAGAAGGGCCCAGATCAAGAGAAGGGATAACATGCCGTGTGACAGATGTGGACTGCCAGGGACAACCAGGCGTTGGTGGTGGGAGCATCATTGGGCACTGCATGTGGGAAGGCTGTACGATGGTGCCCATTGACGTTTAACAAGCAGGGACCCTTTGATCCAGAAGTTCTTTTTTAGGAATTCACCCGGCAGTTAAACTTGCATGGGGGCGTAAAGACACGAGGCCAAAGATAGTTGCGGCAGTTCTGTTTTCAGTTGTAAATGTCTGGTGACCTCAGTGTCCGTTGATGGTAAGGGCCTGGTAAAATGAGTTATGGGGCGGATCGCCAGACAGCAAATGAGGCATGTGCTCTTATGGAAGTGCCCCGGGCTCACAGGATTGCTCAGAAAAAGAGGAAGGTACTGAACAGTGTGTTAGAAAGTTGCACGGGGGCAGGTGGTGGTGGAGGGTTTGGACGCATTTCTTCTTTGTGTTCAGACGATCTCTGGGCAAGAAACTGGTCATGGAGTTGCCTCTGGGGAAGGGGACTGAGCTCTTTGGATTTGGTGGAAATGGGAGGGAGACTTCCCTGCACACACACATCCTCTGAATTTCCTCTTTGGAGGAAATCCTCTGAAAAATCCTCTTTGGATTTTGTCATCACGTGCGGGTATCACTGCTCAGTTTTTAGCATAATATTCGCTCCGTAGGAAAGAGCATGAGGAACGTAGTGAGGAGGTTTGGCACATGAACCCTGGAACTAGCCTGATTCTCCAGGACCAGCTGAGAGTCTCTGGGCCAGTTAGGTCCCCTCTCTGGGCGTCAGAGCCCTTACTGGAAAATCGAACGGTGCTGGTGGCAGAGGATTCCGTGAGGACTCTGTGGCAGGAGCTCCCAGCAGAGCAGGGCACACGGGGCACTCGGTAAGCGATAGGGTCACAGACGTGAGGGAATAATAACAAAACCAACAGACTGTGAATCGTGTCTAAAAAAACTACGTACTGGTCTTGATAGTTGGGAGGGAATTTTCGTGCTTGCTTATTTTGATCTGATTTTTTTTTTTTTAAGTTTATTTATTTATTTATTTATTTAGTAAGTAAGTAAGTAATCTCTACACCAGAGGTGGGGCTTGAACTCTTGAGCCCCAGATCCAGAGTCACACGCTCTGCTGACTGAGCCAGCCTGGTGTCCTTGATCGGATTACTTAAATGGACTTGTGGGTGGGGTTGGGGGAGGGATGGCTTTCAGAGCCAGCTGGAGGTGGAGCTTCAGGGGAGACCCGATCCTGTGGCTTGAAGCAGCTCTGTGGCATCTGGCGAGAGCCTTACCTGTGTAAGGTGCGTGGTTGTCATGCCCGCCTTCTAGTGATGTCTCCCGGGAGCCACGGTCACGAGGTCAGCTTTGCTGCGGCTGCCTCCCTAACGGCTTGGCTTTCCTGTTGCAGACGTGGACGATGAGTATGAGGACGAGGACCAGTGGGAGGATGGAGCAGAGGACATTCTAGAGAAAGGTGTGTGGGGGCCCCACTTCTGCAAGACCGCTTTGGGGTGTGACCGAGAGGGTCTTGAGAGCCCATCCCCCACCCATGCCCTGCACCCCCAACCCCTCCCACCCTCCTCACCTCGCTTCTTTCTGTCATTGCCAGAGAGACCGGCTCTGTACCCTTTTCCTTTTAGGCCCATGAGTTGGGGGGCGGGGGCTGTGGGTGGTGGGAAGAGGACTCTGGGATCCCAGGGCCCCAGTGAATCCCTACTGGGGGATGTGGGGGGGTGGGCTCTGTCCCAAGATACCCCCCACTTCCTGGGCCAGTGCCCCCACTTCCCTGTTATTTTCCGTTTTGTGCGCCTCATACATTTCGGCTTCTCCCCCAACCACCTGGTGCCTGGCCTTTACTTTTGATTTTCAACCTTCCTGTGTCCCTCCCTTCCCCTTCCCCCAACCCATTGGTTGATTTCGCTGCTATAATTTGGCTCATACTTTGTCTGCCCTCGCCCACCACCACCACCACCACCACCACCACCACCACCACCTCCTCTTCCTCCAAGTAGAAGAGATTGAAGGTAAGAATCTGGAAACTGTGATTCCCCGACCCTCCTCCCATATCCAGACATCTCCTTCCTGCCCACAGCACCCTCCCTCCACCCCTGACCCCGTCTGGCCCTGGGGGCTCTGACTCATAGAGGGTCCAGATCAGGGAGTTCTGAGGCCAGGTCTCCAGCCGTTGGCCTGCGAAAGCGTGTATGTGTTGGTGTGTGCGTGTGAGCGTTGTGGGCCACAGGGATGGGGAGTGGGATGGAGTTCAGGGCGTTCCAGTGGCTGTGAGACGGGGCAGGGCTGGATGCCCCCACCTGTTGGGCCCTGCCCCCAAGTCTTTTTCGTGAGAAGCAGGATTGCTGAGCAGGACAGAGTAGAGGGTGAGGGTTGAGGGTTCCTCAGTGAGGTGTCTCCTGTCCCAGGGCCCAAATCCGGCCCTCTCAGCCCCCATCACTTCCTCCAGGCCCCTGCCTTTCACCTCCCCTTACTCACCCTATTTGCCCATTTTTCTGTAGCCTCCAATATCGATAATGTTGTCCTGGATGAAGACCGTTCTGGGGCCCGCCGCCTGCAAAACCTCTGGAGGTGAGCAGGGAGGCGAAAGGGTGAGACTGGCTCCCGGGGAGATCTGGGGGCAGGTCAGCCCACCCTTCTCTCCACAGCCTTTCATTCATGTTTGCTTTCCCCCTTCACGCCCCAGGGACCAGCGAGAGGAAGAACTGGGCGAGTATTACATGAAGAAATATGCCAAGTCGTCTGTGGGAGAGACGTAAGGGCACGGGGTGGGGGTAGGTGGTCCCTTTTCCGGAAGGGTCAGGCCTCTGACAGAGCATCACCCCCCTTCCCAACTGCTGTCCTCTCTCCAGGGTGTATGGAGGATCCGACGAGCTCTCGGATGACATCACCCAGCAACAGCTGCTGCCAGGAGTCAAGTAAGAGGGGGTGGCATGGGCTGAGATGGGGGATCTTGTATTGGGGCGATGTGCGTACGCAGGCACAGAGTGGTCGATGGTGGGGACTAGTGGCAAGTTGGCGCTTGAGCTCTTTCTCCTGCTTATGGAGGAAGGATGGAGAAGGAGAGGGGAGTGGAGGGAGAGGAAGAAGGATGGGTGTGGTGATTCGGGTCTTCCGTGATGAAGCCATTTCACTGAAGACCTTCCTTTTCCTCCCCTGTCTAGGGATCCAAATCTGTGGACTGTCAAATGTAAGGTGTGTCCTCTGGGAGGCAAGGGAATGGGGAGGTGTCCTTGTCAGGGAGAGCTCGCCGTCTTTCTGTCCTGGGTCTCCTTGGCCTGTCAGTCTCTCAGTCCTGTCTCTGCCTCTTCATCCCCCACCTCCCAGCCCCCTGCTCCTTCTTACCCTCACTTACTGTCTCCCACCCTGTCTTGCTGCACATCCCTCTTGCCCTGTACCTCTTCTTCTGCTCCTCTCTCTCTCTCTCTCGTCTATTTTGTCTTTCTTGCCTGATGACTCTGCCTTGCTGCTGTCTCTTGCCCCTTTCCTGTGTCCGTCCTTCATGTCCTCATCTCTCTGAAGTCTGTCTCTCTTCTTTCAGATTGGGGAGGAACGGGCCACAGCCATTTCCTTGATGCGCAAGTTCATTGCCTACCAGTTCACAGACACGGTAAGTCGAGTAGGCAGGCAGCTTGGAAAAGAGAGACGGTATAGGTCCAAGGGTACCAGGTGCTCATGACATGAGCTCCTTTACCTGAAACGATCCCTCCGTGGATTGAAGGGCTCTTCATTGCCCGACAGGGGTGCCATCTTCACTGTCTTTGCGTTCCTGGCAGGCGTCACCAGCCCCTGTAGCCCTCCAGAAGTCAGCCTTCTTAGCTCCCTGAGCCTTTTCTGAGTCAGTTCTGCCTGTTCACCAACCCTGTTGGGCAGCTGTCACCCTTTCACTGTTTGGAAGGAGTCCTAGGATGGAACAGTGTGGCTGAGTGGGTCAGGGGACAGGCCTGTTGGGGAGAATTCCCTCCTTCTCCCTCTCATGCAGTCCTCACGTATCCGCTGAACCCCTGCTCTGGGCGGACTCTGCCCTGGGAGATGCTATGACCTTGCCAGAGCTGGTCCCGCCCCTTCAGGGCTCACTGGCCGCCCACAACACGTGAAGAGACTGCATTGAGTTCACAGATCTTTCTTTAGACTGTTGGAGTTTGAATCCTGCCCCTGCTGCGTCCTAGCCCTGTGACCTTGATCAAGCCACTTCCCCTTTCTGGGCGCCCTGCTTGCCTCTCAGCATCATTAGGATTAAGTAGCTCTGGACATGTCCAACTTTCAGCCGGGACTTGTCCTGTAGCTTGTGTTCAATAAATATAGTTATTGTCGGAGACATATACTTACGAAGGGTATACTCAAAACTCATGAAGCAGGGAGCTTCTACTAACCTTGTTCTGGCTGCTGATTTTCTCCCTTACTATGCTCCGTGTTAGGCTGAGTGCATTGCTTTTACCTACTGAAGCAGTGGGTGTGTGTCAGTGGGGCCAAGTGGATAGTTGTAGAATTTGCAGATCATTCAACGTGTGCTCAGACCTCGATCATGTGTCCTGGGCAGAATTCTAGTGACCATCTGAGTTACAACTGATTATTGGTGTTTTTTGTTTGTTTGTTAGTCTGTTTTTAAAGATTATATTTATTCATTTGACAGAGAGATCACAAGTAGGCAGAGAGGCAGGCAGAGAGAGGGGGAAGCAGGCTCCCTGCTGGGCAGAGAGCCCGATGCGGGGCTCGATCCCAGGACCCTAAGATCATGACCTGAGCCGAAGGCAGAAGCTCAACCCACTGAGCCACCCAGCCGCCCCTATTGTTTTTGTTTTTGATGACCAAAGTAGTATGTGTATTGTAGAAGGCCAAACCTCCCTCCCTGAGTCCCAGTTTTCAGGAGTTACTGTCAGTGTGTGTCTTTCCAGGTCATCTCTGCAAGTCAAAAAATGCCAGTTTTTTTTTTTTTTCTTTTTAAAGAAAATGGTATTACATGGTATATGTATTACTCTGTAGTGAGCCTTTTGCCAATGCCTTAATCATCTTCTCATGCCCAGTAAATATAAGGTGGTTTCCATTTTCTGCTATCACAAGCAATGCTGAAACATTTTAGTTGTTTCTTTTTTAGTTGAGGTATAATTTCCATACTGTAAAATCCAGCGTCATGGTATATGATCTTTCTTATATGTTGCTGAATCCAGTTCTATTTTATTTTTTATTATTATTTTTTTAAGATTTTATTTATCTGACAGAGACAAAGTGAGAGAGGGAACATAAGCAGGGGGAGCGGGAGTGGGAGAAGCGGGCTTCCTACTGAGCAGGGAGCCTGATGCAGGCTTGATCCCAGGACCCTGGGATCATGACGTGAGCCAAAGGCAGACACTTAACAACTGGGCCACCCAGGCGCCCCTAGTTCTATTTTATTAAAGGTATTTGCATCTGTGTTCATAAGAGATACCAGTCTGTAGTTTCTTAATAATCCTTTTTTTTTTTTTTTTTTTTTAAGATTTTATTTATGTATTTGACAGAGAGAGACACAGTGAGAGAGGGAACACCAGCAGGGGGAATGGGAGAGAGAGAAACAGGCTTCCTGCTGAGCAGGGAGCTGGATGCGGGGCTTGATCCCAGGACCCTGGGATCGTGACCTGAGCTGAAGGCAGCTGCTTAGCGACTAAGCCACCCAGGCACCCTGCAGTCTGTAGTTTCTTAACGATGTCTGTTTTTGGTATCAGGTTAATATTAGATCCATAGGATGAGTTGGGAAATGTTCCTCTTCAAAAAAGAGTTTGTGAAGGATCGATGTTATTAAAACGTTGGGTAGAGGGGCGCCTGGGTGGCTCAGTCTGTTAAGTGTCTGCCTTTGGCTCAAGTCATGTTCCCAGGGTCCTGGGATTGAGCCCCCATTGGGCTTCCCTGCTTAGTGGAGAGCCTGCTTGTCCCTCTCCCAATGCTCCTCTCACCACCACTCATGCTCTCTCTTTTTCTCTTTCTCTCCCTTGCTCCCACTCTATCTCAAATAAATAAGTAAAATCCTTTAAAAAAAAATTAAAAAAATAAAATAAAACATTGGGGAGAATCCACCAGTGAAAGTGTCTAGTCCTGGCTCTGCGTGTCTGTATGTGTGGAAATATTTTCTATTACTATTTTGTTATTTTTACTTCTTGTAGGTCCATTCAGATTTTCTATTTCTTTCTGTCAGTTTTGGCAGTGTATGTCTTTGTACAGAAAACATTCGTTTCATTGAGGTTATCTAATCTGTTGGTGTGCACTTGTTCATACTATTGCTTCATAATCCTGTCAGGTTGGTGGTAATGACCTTTCTTCCATTCCTGATTTTAATAATTTGAGTCTTGAGTGACTTGAGTCTCTTGTCTCTTTCTTGGTCAGTTTGGCTAAAGGTTTGTCAAATTTGTTAGTCTTTTCAAAGAACCAGCTTTTGGTTTTGATGGACTTCTCTATTTTTCTATTTCCTCTTCTATTTATTTCCACTCTGCTATTTCTTTGCTTCTGCTTGCTTGGGGTTTAATTTTTTTTTTTTTCCTTTTCTAGTTTCTCTCTCTTTTTTTTTAAGAGCAGGCTCCATGCCCAGCACGGAGCCCAATGTGGGGCTCGATCCACAACCCTGAGATCATGACCTGAGTAGAAATCAAGAGTCAGAACCTTAACAGACTGAGCCACCCAGGCGCCCCTCCTTTTTAGTTTCTTAAAGGTGGAAGATTAGGTTATTGATTTGAGACTTCTTTTTTCTCTCTCTCTTTCTTTCTTTCTTTTTTTTTTTTTTTAAAGATTTTATTTATTTATTTGACAGAGAGAGAGATCACAAGTAGGCAGAGAGGCAGGCAGAGAGAGAGGGGGAAGCAGGCTCCCTGCTGAGCAGAGAGCCCGATGCGGGGCTCGATCCCAGGACCCTGAGATCATGACCTGAGCTGAAGGCAGAGGCTTTCACCCACTGAGCCACCCAGGCGCCCCTCTTTTTTTATTTTAAGTTTTTATTTATTTATTTGAAACAGAGTGAGCGAGAGAATA
>CM052888.1:39881458-39897420 GCA_028534135.1 Potos flavus
GGCTGGGAGAGAGCAACTGGGGGGCCGTGGGACTCAGAATTGGTGCCTGGCCACCTTGGTGAATGTTAGGGAAGTGCCAGCAGGAGGGGGAATCTGCTGAGAAGGGAATTCAATAGAGGAGGGAGTAGAGAGGACAGGAGTAGAGGGAAGACCTGGGTGAAGGAGCCTGGGCTGTCTGCGCAGTGACCATGGCCCTCCCCTGCTCAAAAGCCTTCCATGACTCCAGCCCTCAGGATTAAGAGGAAACTTTTTTTTTTAAGATTTTATTTTTGGGGCACCTGGTTGGCTCGGTTGATGGAGCGAGGGACTCAATTTGGCCTCAGGTCGTGGTCCCAGGCTCTGAGCTCAGCGGGGAGTCTGCTTCTCCCTCTCCCTCCCTCTTCCTCTCTCTCTGTCCCTCCCCGTACTCGCGGGCTCTCCAAAATAAATCTTAAAAAAAAAAAAAAGATTGTATTTTTAAGTAATCTCTACACCCAATATGGGGCTTGAACTCACAACCTGGAGATCAAGAGCTGCTCCCTCCACCGCCGGAGCCAGCCAGGCACCCCTAAAAGGAAAGTCTTTTTTTAAAGATTTTATTTATTCGACAGAGAGATTACAAGTAGGCAGAGAAGCAGGCAAAGAGAGGGGGAAGCATGCTCCCGGCCGAGCAGAGAGCCCGATGCGGGGCTCGATCCCAGGACCCTGAGATCATGACCTGAGCCGAAGGCAGAGGCTTTAATCCACTGAGCCACCCAGGCGCCCCAAGAGGAAAGTCTTTAACTGAACTCACTCCTTCATTAAAAATTGCTGAGTGCTGTGTGTGCGGGGTTCTGCTGGGCTGTACTTTCTTGATCATCCTATCTTCTCTAAAAGAAAAATAAGTTTGTAAATCGAACTTGCATTTCCCCTATAATTCTTAGCCTCTCAGTATTAAAATGTTTTCTTTGTGGGGGGAGAAAAAGGAGTTGGCGTCACCTAAGGGCTTCACTCAGCACGTGGCACGGAGCGTTTGTGACCAGAGGCTGGAGCACCTGCTCTCACCGGGCTTTCCTTGGCGCGGCCCGGGAATATTTCGGGGCTTCTGGAGGGCCCGGGGGTGCCCCTTCCCCCCATTGTGGGGGAGCGGGCGGGGGGCCTGATTGTGAAGAGGGAATTTCCTGCCCATTTGCTCCTCACACCTTCCGGAGGCCAAACGGGCGGCCCAGCTGCGGCCCCAAGGGGGAGGGGCGCGGCCGTCCGGCAGATGGCGGCATTTACATACAGCTGGAGCCCCTCGAAGGCCGAGGGGCGGGGGCCCACCCCGGCGTCTGGTGCATCCGTGATGCGGGGTTTGGAAGGGTGGCTTTGTCTTCGGGAGGGAAGCGCGCACACAGACACACACACAGGTCCACAAAGAACCCGGGATCTTCATCGCCCGCACACATGGCTACACCCATGGACTTCCCAACACTTAATCTCGTTAACACTCGGACGCTCAGTTAGTCACAGCTGACACAGACCCTACCACACACACAAGCCACCTAGAGGTACCTGCACAGACCCGAGTTAGAGGTTCACGTGACTCCAACAGTGGTCCAGGATCTCACGTTTACTCTTACCCCCGGAGAAGCATCCCCAACAGCCGCACAGTGCCCAAAAGTCACACAATCTTTTAAGTCACGTACACCTCTATTCTCCCATGCGGCTGCACACGCGTACACACATACACAACCACAAAATCTTAGAATTACTTGCAACCTCACAAATAGTCTTAACCGTATACACTTTTAGGCACACGTGGAGCCACACAGTCTCAGCGAGGCACACAAAGTCACGTACAGCCTCCGGCCAGCAGCTCTTGCTCACACCGCACGCACGCACAGAATCTTAAAATCCTGTATAACCTCACACACTGGCTTAACCCCCTAACCCCACCCCACCCTCAGTCACACGCGCAGTCCGGCCCAAAGCACATGCAGGATCGCACACTCAGTACATTGCCGGCGCCCATACAGCTATCCACGGTTGCTCCGGCAAGCTCCCCTTCCCCTGCGACCTCCTCCCTTAGGGTCTCCCGGAGCCGGGCGGCTGCCTGAAGGGGCGGGGCCGTCCCCTCACATATAAGGCTCGGGAGGCAGCAGCTGCGGCTCCCAGCACCCCCCCGAAAGGCCATGGTCAGCCCGCAGATGCCCCAGCTCCTGCCCCGGACGGTGATCCTGGCGCTTATCTTCCTTCCCCAGGTCAGAGCAGGAGTGGAGAGGGAGGAATGGGAAGGGGTGCGACCCTGGGGTCTTGGGCAGGGGGCGCGGGGAGGACGGGACGCCTGGGCCCCCACGCCTCCTCACGCTGTGCCCCTTTCCGGCCCCAGGCACGGCCGGCAGGCGTCTTCGAGCTGCAGATCCACTCTTTCGGGCCAGGACCAGGCCCGGGGGCCCCGCGGTCCCCCTGCAGTGCGCAGGGCCCGTGCCGCCTCTTCTTTAGGGTCTGCCTGAAGCCAGGGGTCTCCGAGGAGGCCGCCGAGTCTCCGTGCGCCCTGGGCGCGGCGCTGAGTGCGCGCGGACCCGTCTACACCCAACAGGCCGAAGCGCGGGCGCCTGACCTGCCGCTGCCCGATGGCTTCATGCGCGTGCCCTTCCGGGAAGCCTGGCCGGTGAGAACCCCGCGCTTGGAGGCCCTACCCAAACCTCTACTGCCTTCTGCCCTCCAAGACCCCAACCTTGCCCTCTGGGGACCCCAAATTCCCAGACCAGTAACTATCACCTAGAATCCCACATTCTTACACCCTGTGAGCTATCCACAGGGTACCCCAAATTTCTGAATCCCACTTCCCCTTTGGGGATCCCAGATGTTCTGATGCCTGCTCTGCATGCTTGGGACCCCAAATTCCCAGAACCTCAAACTCAGCCTCTGTAAATCCTAAATTCACAGGACCCTACCTCTGCTCCTTGGGGATCCCTAAACACTGGAATTCTTATTTTTATCTTCAGATCTCCCCACACTTAGGGACCTTCCTACACCCTGTCTTTGGAACCCCAATCTCCTCTCACCTTATCTCTATTCAGATCTTCCACGGGGGGCCTGTATTCATGACTTTACCTCCAAAATCCTATGTCCTAGCCCACAACCCCAAAAGCAGGCAGGTGAACAGACTGGTACTTGAATTCTAGACCCCTGTCCTTCTGGGCAAGGTGGCTTTCCCTGTTCCAGCCTCAGTCTCCCCATCTGTAAAATGGGATCATCATGGTACCTCACAAGGGTCCCTCTTGAGGGATTCAACCATGTATCTCCAGTCTAGCGTTTACCCACGGGAAGTGCTCCATAAAGGAAGCCCAAACTGTCACTCCTTCCCTGGGCCAGCCCCTCTGGGAATTGTCCCTTGTCTGCCTGGTCCCTGGAAGGACCACCACCCCCAAAGTCTGGCCTTCACCAAGTACCCACTGTCTTCCATTCTTTCCTCTCCTTTCTCCTCTCAACCAGGGCAGCTTCTCTCTCATCATCGAGACCTGGAGAGAGGAGTTAGAGCAGATTGGAGGTGAGTGTCTTCAGCCATCAGACTCCTGTGCAGAGTGTGGGGGCTCCAGGGAGTTGGGGCCCCATGTACGGTCCGGGAGAGTGACATGGGGCTGTCTGTAGGGTTCACGGGATCTCCCGCCTGTGCTGTCCTCCTGGCTCCTGAGTGCGGGGCTGGGCGGCGGTAGTCCCAGGGCTCTTGGCAGGTGGGTGTAGAATCATCCTGGTACTGGATGTGGGGTCTCCAGGGCCTGACACCAGGTGGGGTGCACTCTTACTATCTTGGAATCGAAGCACCCAGAGCAGGAGGACACAGCATTGCACAGTTCTGCACCATCACGGTCGGAGTTTGAGAAGCTGGGCTCCAGTATGAGTTACTTCCGGTTCTTCTATTCCAAGCTCAGTCATGGTGTCCCTACAGAGGTCCCAGGAGCCCTATAGGACGTCGCAGGTTCACCCGAGAGAATATTGAGCAAAGGTTTCAGGGAGGGAGATGGGGTGATTTTATCCTTAATTTGAGGGGATTTGGGAGTCATGTAAGGTCCACAGTGTGTGTGTGTGGGGGGGTTCTGCAAAATGTGGGTGTGTGTGACGGCTTTACTGGGGAGAAAATGCCACTCTCTCTGTATCCCGAGGCTTCAGGCAATGAGGGTAATTTACGGTCTAGTAATTGGGGTCTCTGTCACCATTTCGATCTAGGAAGATCCCGAGGCACGGTTTAGGGGTGTCATGACCTCACTTCAAAAGACCCGCGTTGCCCCATGGCCATATAGATAGCAGATGTCACAGCGTGTCAGAGGTCTCATTACTGCTGTAATATACAAAGATTCTGGGGCAAGATATGGGGTATTTCGGCTTCTATGGGAGGACCGTTGTCATCGCGATGGCCATAGGGTACTAATGAGATGGCGACATCATTATGGGAGTTTGCAGCCTTGCTAAGGGGGTAACTGCCATTCTCAGGGCTCGAAAAGGGGTGTTTGGGCCTCGCTAAGAGCGGCAGGGAGAGTGCAAGCTCCATGGGCTCGCGGCCCGGCCCGCCCCAGCGCCTCTCCCTTCTCCCCGCAGGGACCGCCTGGAGCCTGCTGGCGCGCGTGGCCGGTCGGCGCCGCCTGGCGGCCGGGGGCCCGTGGGCCCGGGATGTGCAGCGCGCAGGCGCCTGGGAACTGCGCTTCTCCTACCGCGCGCGCTGCGAGCCGCCCGCCGTCGGGGCCGCATGCGCGCGCCTCTGCCGCTCGCGCAGCGCCCCCTCGCGGTGCGGCTCGGGACTGCGCCCCTGCGCGCCGGTCGAGGACGAGTGTGAGGCCACGCGTGAGTCCTGCGCTCCACCCTACCCCGTCCCCGGCCCTTCCTTACTTAGCTGCACTCACGGCCCCAAGGTCCCTTTCACAAGCCGGTTACCCTCTTCAGGGAACCGGGGGCCCGAGAACTCTGCCCCGGTGCCGCAGACGCCCCTCTCCAGGAAACTAGGGAATGTTGTTGCAAGCTGGCCAAGTATCCCAGGCCCCGCTCCAGCCCCCCTCCCGGTCCTCAGCCCCCTCCCGTGATCCAGCTACTACCCTCGGGGAAACTGAGGACCCTGGACTTCTCTCCAGTCCTGCCTGGGCACTCCAGCCCCCTTCCCTCTCCCTAGCACTTTTCTCTTCCGTAATAGGAACCCCAGACCCATTTCCCATGTTGGCAATACCCACCCCCTTCCTCCTCTAACGCATGCGCACTCCCCTTTCCAGATGCTAGGACGCTCAACTCTTTTGATGCTGGGGCTCTTCCTACCCCCGCCCAGGAGCTTTGGAAACTCCTTGCGGTTTCCCACAACCCCCTCACCAAGGGATACTTTATCCTCCCTCCCTGCAGCTGCAGGCCAGATATCCTTGCTTTCTAAAGCTTGGATCCCTGACCTCCATTAGGGGATCCTCAGATCCCCCCCAAACTTCTGAATCCCACCGAAGCCCCTAGGACTCCCAGGCTTATCCAGATTCTCCCAGACCTGCCCTAATCCAAAACCTTCTCACTTCCCCTGAAAGACCAGGGGCTCCTCCCCAAGCCCCAACCGCCATCTCTCGTTCTGCTCTCTCCAAGCTCAGACCCTGCAGACCCCACTCCATTCTCCTTCTAAGAGGATCTCAATGGCCTGGGTTCACATCCTCCATCTGCCACTTCCTACGTGCCTCTTGGGGCCTCAGTTTCCTTGTCTGGAAACTGCGGGTTACAATACCGGCTAGCCCAGAGCGTTGTCTGTCACGAGGAGGAGACAAGGTGGTGCACAGAAAGCACTCAAAAACTTCTCTGATTCCCGTCCTCCTGACCCTGCCCTCATCAACGTTACTCTTCCCTCTGCCTCTCCTTCCCCCATAGCAGCGTGTCGCGAGGGCTGCAGTCCAGACCACGGCTTCTGTGAGCAGCCCAACGAATGTCGATGCCTGGAGGGCTGGACTGGGCCCCTCTGCACCATCCCGGTCTCCAGCAGCTGCCTCACTCCCAGGGGCCCGTCGTCTGCCACCCCTGGATGCCTTATACCCAGGCCCGGGCCCTGTGACGGGAACCCGTGCGCCAACGGGGGCAGCTGTAGCGTCAGTATCAGCCCCTCCCACCTCATCCTCGGGGAGTTCCCAGCGCCCGCTGTCTGCGGCTCCTTGAGATCACAACCTGGGGAGGGTCGGGGTGGGGGCGGGGCTGTCAGGGGAGGGCCCCCGAAGACTGGGAGGTAGGACCGGACAAGGAACAGGCCTCCATGGTCAAGACAGGATGGGGGAATGGGATTTTGCTCCCAGGAGACCCGTTCTGAAGTCCTCTTGCCGCTGCCCAGGAGACCCCGGGATCGTTCGAATGCGCCTGTCCCCGTGGCTTCTACGGACTGCGGTGTGAGGTGAGCGGGGTGACGTGTGCGGATGGCCCCTGCTTCAATGGCGGCTTGTGTGTAGGAGGCGCGGACCCTGACTCCGCCTACGTTTGCCACTGCCCGCCCGGGTTCCAAGGCTCCAACTGTGAGAAGAGAGTAGATCGCTGCAGCCTGAAGCCGTGCCGGAACGGTGAGGTGGGGAGGCCAGACAGGGAGCGATGGGGGTGGGGAGGGGGACTGCGTGGTCAGTGGGCAAAAGTCAGGCTTGGCTCAGACAGCCCTGGGTGGGAATCCTGGCTGAGCTTTCTCTACCCTCTGGCCTGGGGAAGTGAGCCTACCCCTCTCCCAGCCTTTTTTTTTTTTTTTTTTTTAAGATTTTTTTATTTTTATTTTATTTTTAAAATATTTTTATTTTAAAATATTTATTTTAAAATATTTTTATTTTAAGATATTTATTTGAGAGAGAGCGCGCACAAGCAGGGGCAGGGGGAGAGGCAGAGAGAGAGGGAGAAGCAGACTCCCCGCGGAGGGGGGAGCCCAATACAGGGCCCTGGGATCGTGACCTGAGCCAAAGGCAGACACCTAACTGACTGAGCCCCCCCAGGCACTCCTGCCCAGCCTGTTTGTTCTGGGCAAGGTGGTATGCCCATTCCAAAAAATATATATGTATTTTTAAAGATTTTATTTATTTATTTGACAGAGAGGAAGAGATCACAAGTAGGCAGAGAGGCAGGCAGAGAGAGAGGGGGAAGCAGGCTCCCTGCTGAGCAGAGAGCCCAATGCGGGGCTCCATTCCAGGACCCAGAGATCAAGACCTGAGCCGAAGGCAGAGGCTTTAACCCACTGAGCCACCCAGGAGCCCCCCAAAAATATTTGAGTAAGGGGCGCCTGGATGGCTCAGTAGGTAGAGCGTGTGACTCGACCTGGAGGCTGTAAATTCAGGCCCCATGATGGGTGTAGAGATTATTTTAAAAATATATATAATTGAGTATCTACAATGTTCCAGGTCCTGTTCTAGGCACTAGGGTTACAGCAGGGAATGAAATAGACAAAAAACCCTGCCCTCATAGAGCTGACAGAACCGACAATAAACAAATAGGTAAATTATATGGGAAGTTAGATGGTGATAAAAACGAAGAAGAAAAGAGGCACTGGGTGGCTCAGTAGGTTGAGCAGAAGACTCTTGGCTTTGGCTCAGATCGTGATCTCAGGATCATGAGATGGAGCCCTGCATCAAGCCTGCATCGAGCGTGGGGTCTGCTTGTTCCTCTCCCTCTGCTCCTCCCCCTGTTCACACTCTCGCTCTCAAATAAATAAATACACAAAATCTTAAACAAAACAAAACAAAACAAACCTAAGAAGAAAAATAAAGCCAGAGGGGGATGGGGAGTGTGTATGGGGCGGAGGGTTGACATTTTAGCCAAAGTGGTTAAGCAAAACCTTGCTGAAGGGTAGTGAAGGGAGCCATGTGGGATCTAAGAGGAAAAGTTATGTTCCAGGAAGCGGGAATAGTAAGTGCAAAGACCCTGAGGTCAGAATGTGCCTGGCCTGTTGAGGATCACAGGGAAGCAGGTGTGGATGGAGCAGAGTGAGCGCGAGCAGAGTGGTGCGAGATGAGGTCAGGGAGGTGACCGAGACAGATCATGTGGGCCTTCATGGGCCATGAGGAGGATCTGGGATTTACCGTGAGGGAGATGGAGCCACGGGAGTGTTCTGAGCAGTGGAGAGATCTGATATATGGGTGTTACAAGGTTAAATGAGATCATGAGTGTAAAGGGCTCAGTGCATTCTTTTTTCCCCCAGGATTTTATTTATTTATTTGAGAGAGATAGACTGTTAGAGAGAGAGCAAGGACAAGGGGGCAGAGGGAGAGGGAGAAGCAGGCTCCCTGCTGAGCAGGGAGCCCGATTTGGGGCTTGATCCCAGGACCCTGGGATCATGACCTGACCTGAAGGCAGCCGCTTAACCGACTGAGCCACCCAGGCGCCCCGTGCATTCTTATAAAACTAATTCTCTCCAAAATAGTAATTCTCTGGGCTGAGTGGTACTAGGGACACAGCAGTGACTAGGACAGCTCTGGGCCCTGCCCTCATGGGGATACCAGCCCCGGGGTGGGGGAAGACACACTTGTGCTTTGAGCCCAGAGTTGGCAGGATTGTGATGGGGGAGTGCAGGGTTGGATTGGAGAGTCAGAGAAGGCTTCCTGGAGGAGGGGACATCTAAGCAGACACCAGGGAGCTCGGGGAGAGACAAGGTGAAAAGAATGGGAGTAAAGGAGGAAGGGAAAAGAGAAGGGCCATCCCAGGCAGAAGCCATGGGCAAAGGCCAGCTGGTTCAAACAGCTGGGACTGCTAACTATTGGAGTATGGTTGAAACTGAGAGAAAAAAAGGGCGATACAGAGCGCCAAAGAGGTGAGGCTGACTCAAACCAAGACTTCGCTGGGGAGGAAAGGAAGCAGGCCTGCTTTCCACGCCCACTCCCAGAGGCTGGCCCTAGGGTTAGATGGAGACAGCGAGGACCCAGAGGAAAGGGCGGACAGGATTACAGCGCGGAGGAGCGGCGCGGGGACAGGCTCGGGGACCCCCGTCCGGCCGTGCCCCTGACGCCCCTTCCCCACAGGCGGGCTCTGCCTGGACCTGGGCCACGCCCTGCGCTGCCGCTGCCGCGCGGGCTTCGCGGGGCCGCGCTGCGAGCACGACCTGGATGACTGCGCCGGCCGCGCCTGCGCCAACGGCGGCACGTGCCTGGAGGGCGGCGGCGCGCGCCGCTGCTCCTGCGCGCTCGGCTTCAGCGGCCGCGACTGCCGCGAGCGCGCCGACCCGTGCGCCGCGCGCCCCTGCGCCCACGGCGGCCGTTGCTACGCCCACTTCTCCGGCCTCGTCTGCGCCTGCGCGCCAGGCTACATGGGCGCGCGCTGCGAGTTCCCGGTTCACCCCGACGCCACGGACGATGGCGCAGGTTCCTTGCCCGCGGCGGTGCCGGCCCTGAGGCAGGGGGACCCGCAGCGCTTCCTTTTGCCTCCGGCTTTGGGACTGCTGGTGGCCGCGGGCTTGGCCGGCGCTGCACTCTTGCTGGTCCACGTGCGGCGCCGAGGCCCCGGCCAGGATACTGGGTCTCGCTTGCTGGCGGGGACCCCGGAGCCATCGGTGCACGTGCTCCCAGATGCACTCAACAACAGGAGAACGCAGGAGGGTTCGGAGGATGGGCCGAGGTGAGGGGCCCCAGGCGTTTGCCTTGTCTCTCCTGGCTGCTTTCGTCAATCTCCATAGTGCAATTGGCCTGATTCCCTGATAGACCTTCCTGATCAGTCCCTTCTCACCTGCTCCCGGCCTTTTCTGATTGGGACGTTCCACAGCTCCCCTAGTTGGCTTTGGGGTCTCTCCATGGTGGGTGGGGAAAACAAGATCGGAGAATTGGAGGGGTCTGGATCTTCTTTTCCTCCTGCAGCCAGCCAGCGGTTTGGAATCACCCTGAAGATGGAGACTCTCATGCGATTTACGTCATATCTGCTCCTTCCATCTATGCCCGGGAGGTAGCTACCACCCCTCTACCTCCTCCCCACACATTGGGCACGCTGGGCGGAGGCAGCCCCTGCATTTCCTGTAGCCCTTTTTTTACTCTATCTGTAAAATGAGGAGGGTAGGGTCTCTGGGAGGTCCTTAAGCCACCTTTCACTTATGACTTAAATTAGTTCTGTCTTGCAACCCTCTTGCTGTCGTTTGGAGCTATTTGCCATCTTCTTTTTGGAAGACCACATGGCAATCAAGAGGTCACGGTGGGGAGCCCCAGCCGGAGCTTCACTGTTGCCACTCAGTGGGGAGAGGGAGAGGAGGCAGAGGGCAGCCCTTTCTAATGCCTCCTACTCATTTCGTTTCTAGGCCTGACCTGCCCCTTCTCCATCAGCGCCTGGAGACAGAACCTGGATATTTTTGTACGGGCTTGTTGGTGCCCAATCTCTGCCTCAGACACTTCGGAGCTGGAGGGGGTGGGTGGGAGAATTTTACCTTTGGGAGTTGTATATAATGGTTATTTAAATCCTCTTTTTTTCCTCCTCTCTCCATCTCTCCAGAGACCTCTATAAAGGCTCTTATTTTGATCAGCTTTGACTCATTGCCTTAGTGCTTTGTACTTAGTGTTGGGACTGAGGGGAGAGCTATCGTCTCCTGAGAGAAATAACAGGACTCTGCTGGAGGGATCAGAAACAACTCAAAGTGGCTTAAATAAGAAGGAGAGTTATCAGTTCATAAAAATGAAACATCTTGTGATAGGTGTAGCTTCAGCGGGGCTGGATTCAGGGACCAGGTGCCTTCAGTATGTTTTCACCCAGTTGTGTCTGGGAATGACTTTATTTGTAAGCGGGGCTTTCATTGGCTCCGGCTTGTCACATGGCCTTGCCTGAAGGCGGGGCCCAGGCAGAATGGCTTATTCTGATTGGCCAGTCTTGGCTATTTGTCTAGTGCGCGGCAGGAAGTAGGGTCAGTCATGCTGTCCAAGCCAAGTGGAGCGAGTGGGTGAAGCCGCGTCCCTCAGTCCACCCCAAATCTCGGTTTGTTACTAGACGTCTGTACTGTATCGGGCCGGCGAATCAACTGTTAAAGAAGAAAACACAGTAAGTTTGAAGAGTTAATTGACTTTATTAAGCGACTCATGAATTGGTGAGCGTCTTGTCCGCGGAGTAGATGGGAGCTCTGAGGAGGTGGCCAAAACGGAAGGTTTTCATAGGAGGGAGGGTGGGGCAAGAAAATTAGCAAAAGAAAAGAAAGCATCGTTTTAGGCAGGGTCACCTCCCGCTAGGGGAAGGGCAGGGAGTCATTGGGGAATTACCTCATTTTCCTCTTGGGGTGGAGAGGGTCCATGTTACAGGTTATTGGTGCTGACCAGAGAATTCCTAACTGGCCTGTCGAAACTGCAGTTAGGTTAGGTATTAAGACCGTTTGGAGACTTAGCCTAAGTGATGCTGTTTTGAGCCTGTACTTTTTTTTTTTTAAGATTTTATCTTATTTTTTAATAAGATTTGATTTTATATTTAAGTAATCTCTACCCAACATGGGGCTCAAACTCACAACCCCGAGATCAAGAGTTGCACGCTCCGCAGACCAGACTGAGCCAGCCAGGCGCCACAAGCCTGTGCTTTCTTTTTAACCCAACAGAACCAGCCAATGAGAGTGGAAAGGATCCATCTTATGGAAGAGAAAGTTGAGGCTCAGAGAGTTTGAAGTAACTGCTGCAAAGACAGGGAGCGATTGTGGAGTTTGGGATGCAGTTGTCCTGCAGGATGTCTCCGTGCTAAAGAGCTTGCTAAAGAGCTTGTCGGATTTTTGTGGAACCGTGTTGTGCTTCCTTATTTCTAAAACCCAAAATGCAGCTGTGTTGGCCACCTGCAATACTGATGTTTGCAGGTCTCACACAAAATAAAACATCAAAACACTCATTTGGTATAACTTCCAAAGTGAAAAAATTGACATCCCCTTACATCAGATGGTTTCGTGTCTAGGACTTTACCGTACGCATAAACTTTGACTTGCTCACGAAGGTGTCTGTAGTTGAGTAATAGTTGGTAACAGCCAAAGGCTGTCAACAATCTAAATGTGTGATGAGGAGGGACTGGTTACATTAATTAGGGGCCATTTACAAGTAAGATAGTACACAAATGTTCAAATGACGAGATACAGATGTGCTCATATAATTATCTTTGATATATTTTGTCCAAAGGGGAAAAATATAATGTACAAGAGAACGGATAGGGTGCTACCGTTTGTATTTAAAAACGGACCGTATGGCGTTCATACTGTAATGGCCTGACCAAATGAGGAGCTCGGTGGACCTGCCTGCTGGCAAACGGGTGCAAATTGTAAAAACAAGGGACGCCTGGGTGGCTCAGTTGGTTAAGCGTCTGCCTTCAGCTCAGGGTCGTGGAATCAAGTCCCGGATCAGGCTCTCTGCTCACTGGGGAGCCTGCTTCTCCCTCTCCTTCTGCTGCCCCCTCCCTGCTCGTGCTCTCACTGTGTCAGATAATTAAATAAAATCTTTTTAAAAAATTATAGAAACAAAATGACAGGGGCACCTGGGTGGCTCAATCGGTTGAGCGTCTGCCTTTGGCTCAGATCGTGGTCCCAGGGTCCTGGGATTGAGCCCCACATCAGGCTCCCTGCTCTGTGGGGAGCCTGCTTCTCCCTCTGCCTGCTGCTCCCCCTGCTTGTGTTCACTGTCAAATAAATAAGTAAAATTTTAAAACAAAAAAAACCAATGATAGACCAACCATTTGAAGCTTCTGGGGATGATCCGGAGAGCACATAGCAAATTGATAATAAAAAAAAAAAAATCTAAAAATTTGGTGAGAACTGGGAGAATCAATGATGGGTGAACCAAGACCCTCCAACCTCCCCCCTCCATTTCTTTATTATTATTTTTTATTAACATAATGTATTATTTGCTTCAGGGGTACAGGTCTGTGAATCATCAGACTTACACAATTCACAGCACTCACCATAGCCCATACCCTTCCCAATGTCCATAACCCAGCCCCCTTATCCCTACCCCCCCCACCCCCCAGCAACCTTCAGTTTCGTGAGATTAAGAAAGTTTCTATGGTTTGTCTCCCTCCCTACTCCCCACGACCCCCTGCCTGCCTCACCTCTCAAATTACTTGTATCAGAGAGATCATATGATAATTGTCTTTCTCTGGTTGACTTATTTCGCTTAGCATAATACCCTCTAGTTCCATCCACGTCATTGCAAATGGCAAGATTTCGTGTGCTTTTTTTTTAATGGCTGCATAGTATTCCATTGTGTGTGTGTGTGTGTGTGTGTGTGTGTGTGTGTGTGTGTGTATACACACACATACATACCACATATTTATCCATTCATCTGTTGATGGACATCTAGGTTCTTTTTTTTTTTTTTAAGATTTTATTTATTTATTTGAAAAGAGATCACAAGTGGGAGGAGAGGCAGGCAGAGGGGGGTGCAGGGGAAGCAGGCTCCCTGCTGAGCAGAGAGCTGGATGTGGGGCTTGATCCCAGGACCTAGAGATCATGACCTGAGCCGAAAGCAGAGGCTTAACCCACTGAGCCACTAGGGCGCCCCAACATCTAGGTTCTTTCCATGGTTTGGCTATTGTGGACATTGCTGCTATAAACATTCGGGTGCACATGCCCCTTTGGATCACTACACTTGTATCTTTAGGGTAAATACCCAGTAGTGAGATTGCTGGGTCATAGGGTAGCTCTATTTTCAACTTTTTGAGGAACTACCATACTGTTTTCCAGAGCGGCTGCACCAGCTCGCATTCCCACCAACAGGGTGGGAGGGTTCCCCTTTCTCTGCATCCTCGCCAACATCTGTCCTTTCCTGACTTGTTAATTTTAGCCATTCTGACTGGTGTGAGGTGATATCTCACTGTGGTTTTGACTTGTATTTCCCTGATGCCGAGTGATGTTGAGCACTTTTTCATGTGTCTGTTGGCCATTTGGATGTCTTCTTTGCAGAAATGTCTGTTCATGTCTTCTGCCCATTTCTTGATTGGATTATTTGTTCTTTGGGTGTTGAGTTTGATAAGTTCTTTATAGATTTTGGATACTAGCCCTTTATCTGATAAGTCATTTGCGAATATCTTCTCCCATTCTGTCGGTAGTCTTTTGGTTTTGTTGACTGTTTCCTTTGCTGTGCAGAAGCTTTGATGAAGTCCCAATAGTTCACTTTTGCCCTTGCTTCCCTTGCTTTTGGTGATGTTTCTAGGAAGGAGTTGCTGTGGCTGAGGTCAGAGAGGTTGCTGCCTGTGTGCTCCTCAAGGATTTGGATGGATTCCTGTCTCACATGGAGGTCTTTCCTCCATTTTGAGTCTATTTTTGTGTGTGGTGTAAGGAAATGGTCCAGTTTCATTCTTCTGCATGTGGCTGTCCAATTTTCCCAACACCATTTGTTGAAGAGACTGTCTTTTTCCATTGGACATTCTTTCCTCCTTTGTCGAAGATTCATAGAATTGAGGGTCCATTTCTGGGCTCCATTGATCTATGTGTGTTTTTGTGCCAGTACCATACTGTCTTGATGATTACAGCATTGTAATAGAGCTTGAAGTCTGGAATTGTGATGCCACCAGCTTTGGTTTTCTTTTCAACATTCCTCTGGCTATTCGGGGTCTTTACTGGTTCGATATTAATTTTAGGATTATCTGTTCCATTTCTTTGAAAAAAATTGATATTTTGATAGGGATTGCATTAAATGTGTAGATTGCTTTAGGTGGCATAGACATTTTCACAGTATGTTTTTCCAATCCATGAGCATGGAACGTTTTCCATTTCTTTGTGTCTTCCTCAATTTCCTTCATGAGTACTTTTATAGTTTTCTAAGTACAGATTCTTTGCCTCATTGGTTTCGTTTATTCCTAGGTATCTTACGGTTTTGGGTGTAATTGTAAATGGGATCGACTCCTTAATTTCTCTTTCTTCTGTCTTGCTGTTGGTGTATAGAAATGCAACTGATTTCTGTGCATTGATTTTATATCCTGCCACTTTACTGAATTCCTGTATGAGTTCTAGAAGTTCTGGAGTGGAGTCTTTTGGGTTTTCCACATAAAGTATCATATCATCTGCAAAGAGTGAGAGTTTGACTTCTTCTTTGCCAATTCGGATGCCTTTTATTTCTTTTTGTTGTCTGATTGCTGAGGCTAGGACTTCTAGTACTATGTTGAATAGCAGTGGTGATAGTGGACATCCCTGCCATGTTCCTCACCTTAGGGGAAAAGCTCTCAGTTTCTCCCCACTGAGAATGATATTCACTGTGGGTTTTTCATAGATGGCTTTGATGATATTGAGGTATGTAACCTCTATCCCTACACTGTGAAGAGTTTTGATCAAGAAAGGATGCTGTACTTTGTCAAATGCTTTTGCAGCATCTATTGAGAGTATCATATGGTTCTTGTTCATTCTTTTATTAAGGTATAGTATCACATTGATTGATTTGCATATGTTGAACCGACCTTGCAGCCCAGGAATAAATCCCACTTGGTCCTGGTAAATAATCTTTTTAATGAACTGTTGGATCCTATTGGCTAGTATTTTGGTGAGAATTTTTGCATCCGTGTCCATCAAGGATCTTGGTCTGTAATTCTTTTTGATGGGGTCTTTGTCTGGTTTTGGGATCAAGGTAATGCTGGCCTCATAAAATGAGTTTGGAAGTTTTCCTTCCATTTCTATTTTTTGGAAAAGTTTCAGGAGAATAGGTATTAATTCTTCTTTAAAATGTTTGGTAGAATTCCTCTGGGAAGCCGTCTGGCCCTGGGCTCTTGTTTTTTGGGAGATTTTTGATGACTGCTTCAATCTCCTTACTGGTTATGGGTCTGTTCAGGTTTTCTATTTCGTCCTGGTTCAGTTTTGGTAGTTCATATGTCTCTGGGAATGCATCCCTTTCTTCCAGATTGTCAAATTTGCTGGTGTATAGTTGCTCATATATTCTTATAATTGTATTTCTTTGGTGTTGGTTGTGATCTCTCCTCTTTCATTCACGATTTTATTAATTTGAGTCCTTTCTCTTTTCTTTTTGATAAGTCTGGCCAAGGGTTTATCAATTGTTAATTCTTTCAAAGAACCAGCTCCTAGTTTTGTTGATTTGTTCTATTGTTCTTTTGGTTTCTATTTCATTGATTTCTGCTCT
>CM052888.1:39897520-39920003 GCA_028534135.1 Potos flavus
CTCCTTTAGATGTAGGGTTAGGTTGTGTACTTGAGACCTTTCTTGTTTCTTGAGAAAGGCTTGTATTGCTGTATACTTTCCTCTCAGGACTGCCTTTGCTGTGTCCCAAAGATTTTGAACAGTTGTGTTTTCATTTGTTTCCATGATTTTTTAAAATTCTTCTTTAATTTCTTGGTTGACCCATTCATTCTTTAGTAAGATGCTCTTTAGCCTCCATGTATTCGAGTTCTTTCCAACTTTCCTCTTATGGTTGAGTTCTAGTTTCAAAGCATTGTAGTCTGAAAATATGCAGGGAATGATCCCAGTCTTTTGGTACCGGTTGAGACCTGATTTGTGACCCAGGATGTGATGTATTCTGGAGAATGTTCCATGTGCACTAGAGAAGAATGTGTATTCTGTTGCTTTGGGATGGAATGTTCTAAATATATCTCTGATGTCCATCTGGTCCAGTGTGTCATTTAAAGCCTCTATTTCCTTGTTGATCTTTTGCTTAGATGATCTGTCCATTTCAGTGAGGGGGATGTTAAAGTCCCCTACTATTATTGTTGATGTGCTATTTTTTTTTTTTTTAAGGTTTTATTTATTTATTTGACACAGAGAGAGAGATCACAAGTAGGTGAAGAGGCAGGCAGAGCGCTAGGGGGAAGCAGGCTCCCCACTGAGAAGAGAGCCTGATACAGGGCTCGATCCCTGGACCCTGAGATCATGACCTGAGCCAAAGGCAGAGGCTTTAACCCACTGAGCCACCCAGGCATCCCGATGTGTTTCTTTGATTTTGTTATTAATTGGTTTATATAATTGGCTGCTCCCATGTTAGGGGCATAGATATTTAAAATTGTTAGATCTTGTTGGACAGACCCTTTAAGTATGATATAGAGTCCTTCCTCATCTCTTATTATAGTCTTTGGCTTAAAATCTAACTTATCTAAGGATTGCCAACCCAGCTTTCTTTTGATGTCCATTATGGTAAATTGTTTTCCACCCCCTCACTTTAAATCTGGAGGTGTATTTGGGTCTGAAATGAGTTTCTTGCAGACAGCATATCAATGGGTCTTATTTTTTTTATCCATTCTGATACCTTGTGTCTTTTTTTTTTTTTTTAAAGATTTTATTTATTTGACAGAGATCACAAGTAGGCAGAGAGGCAGGCAGAGGGAGAAAGGGAAGCAGGCTCCCCACTGAGCAGAGAGCCCGATGTGGGGCTCAATCCCCGGACCCTGAGATCATGACCCGAGCCGAAGGCAGAGGCTTAACCCACTGAGCCACCCAGGTGCCCCATGATACCCTGTGTCTTTTGATTGGGGCATTTAGCCCATATACATTCAGGGTAACTACTGAAAGATATGAATTTAGTGCCACTGTATTGCCTGTAAGGTGACTGTTACTGTATATTGTCTCTGTTCCTTTCTGGTGTGTTACTTTTAGGCTCTCTCTTGAAAGGGGTCCTTTAGTTTTTCTTTGTCCTGGAAGCTTTTTATCTCTCCTTCTATTTTCAATAACAACCTAGCTGGATATAATATTCTTGGCTGCATATTTTTCTTGTTTAGTGCTCTGAATATATCATGCCAGTCTTTTCTGGCATGCCAGGTCTCTGTGGATAGGTCTGCTGCCAATCTAATATTTCTACTGTTGTATGTTACCTTTTGTCCCGAGCTGCTTTCAGGATTTTCTCTTTGTCACTGAGACTTGTAAGTTTTACTAGTAGATGACCCGGCGTGGACCTATTTTTATTGATTTTTGAGGGGAGTTTTCTGTGCCTCCTGGATTTGATGCTTGTTTCCTTCGCCAAGTAGGGAAATTCTCTGCTATAATTTGCTCCAATATACCTTCTGCCCCTCTCTCTCTTTCATCTTCTTCTGGGATCCCAATTATTCTAATACTGTTTCATCTTACGGTATCACTTATCTCTCAAATTCTCCCCTCATGGTCCCAGTAGTTGTTTATCTCTCTTTTTCTCAGCTTCTTTATTCTCCATCATTTGGTCTTCTATATCACTAATTCTCTCTTCTGCTTCATTTATCCTAGCAGTAAGAGCATTTTTGGTTGCACCTCATTAATAGCTTTTTTTATTTCAACTTAGATTGTAGTTATTTCTACAGAAACGGATTCTCTAGTATGTTCCATGCTTTTTTTGAGCCCAGCTAGCACCTTGATAATCGTCATTCTGAACTCTAGTTCTGACATCTTAACTAATGTCTGTATTGATTAGGTCCCTAGCTGTTGGTACTGCCTCTTGTTCTTTTTTTTGTGTGTGTGGTGAGTTTTTCTGCCTTGTCATTTCATCCAGATAAGAATAGATGAATGAGAGAACAAAATACTAAAAGGGTAGAAACGACCCCAGAAAAAGATACACTAACCAAATCAGAAGAGACCCAAAACTGGGGGGAAAAGAAAGGAGGAAAAAAGAAAAAAAATATATATGTATATATAGTTAGATAGCTATAGATATCTATTAGATTTATAGCTAGGAAGCATCTTTTATTGTTAACACTTTTATTTATGTATCAGTGGTGGAGCACTTTTTTTTGAAATGGTCAGAATCCTGAGCCAAAAAAAAGTGTTTTCCAGCATTTTACAGAGTGACTAGAAATTGGAGAAAGTGGTAGCACATTTGCTAAAATATTATATTTTATATAAATATATATTCGTATATAAATATTACATATATGTTATATATGTAATATATATATATATATATATATATATATATATATATATATATAATTAGGTTGGTGAATAGAACAGAGCTACACACTTGATTTTGGATGTATTTTGGTCTGTTAGAAGAAACTACCTTCCAAAATTTTAAAGAAAAACTTATTTATATAAAAAAATAAGGGTAAACACATGAAGGGATGGAATATGACTGTAAAGATGAAAATTTAAAGGATTCTAGAAAAGGAATCGATAAGTTGGTTAAAAAAAGACAAGAGGAAAGAATGTGATCAGGCTGGAGACAAGAACAAAGCCATGCACTAGATTTAGGGTATATTTTGATCTATTAGAAGAAACTGTATCCCAAAATTTTAAAGAAAGAAAAACCTATATGTAAACAAAAAAGAAGGCTAAATACAATGAAGGGATAGAATATGACTATTACAATGAAAATTAAAAAAATTTAAAAAAGGGGGGGCGCCTGGTGGCTCACTGGGTTAAAGACTCTGCCTTCGGCTCAGGTCTTGATCTCAGGGTCCTGGGATCAAGCCCCGCATTGGGCTCTCTGCTCAGCAGGGAGCCTGCTTCCCCCCTCTCTCTGCCTGCCTCTCTGCCTACTTGTGATCTCTCTCTCTGTGTCAAATAAATAAATAAAATCTTAAAATTAAAAAATTTTAATTTTTCCTCTTTCCTATTATAACTTTATTTTATTTTTATTTTTTTCTTATTGTAACTTTGAAAGACTAAAGGATCATGGGGAAAAAGCCATGCATTCTATGTGTTGCTTTCCGCTAGCTCTGGAGTTCCGCAGTTCTCATTGATCGGTGAACTTGGTCTTGGCTGGATGTTCTTGCTGATCTTCTGGGGGAAGGGCCTGTTGCAGTGAATCTCAAATGTCTGTGCCCGAGGCAGAATTGCACCGCCCTTGCCAGGGGCCGGGCTAAGTGATCTGCTCAGGTTCGCTCTTGCAGCTTTTGTTCCCTGAATGCCTCCCGTACCGCTTTGGAGGAGGGGAATGAAGATGGCGGCTCCCAATCTCTGGCCGTAGGAGCCGAGAGCTCAGGGCCCCACTCCTCAGTGCGCCCTCAGAGAAAAGCAGTCAGTCCCTCCCGTCTCCCTGGTCTCTGGCCGCGCTCCGAGCTCACCCGGCCTGTGACCGAGCGTTTCTGTCTCTGGTGCACGGCCCCGTCTGGAGTCTCCAAACCCGGCAGATTCCTGCAGTGCGCTCCCGCGCCACTCCTCCCGGAGGAGGAAGGAGGGAGTCTCTCCAGATCTGCCCCTTGTGGGGTCCCTGCTCGAAGAGCAGTGGCCCGACTGTGCCTCGGATCACAGTATAAGGTAAGCCCGAGCTGAGAGCCCTGCTCGGCTCCGTCTCTGGGGCCGGCTTCCTGGCTCTGAAACCTGGGAGCTCTGCCACACTCAGGCACCCCCAGTCCTTCTGTGACCCTGAGGGTCCTGAGAACACATGGTCCCCGTGAGGGCTCCACCCCCTGCTTAGCCTCTGGAGCAACGTTCCTCAGTGGAGCGGACGCTAAAAGTTCCGATTTTGTGCTCGGCTGCTCTACCGCTCGCCGGGAGCCGTTTCCCCACCCCCCCACCGCGGTCTACCTTCCCGTGTATCACCTCGGATTCACTTCTCCACACGACCTATCTTCCAGATAGTGGTCGCTTTTCTGTTCCTAGAGTTGCTGCTCCTCTTCTCTTCGATCTCCTATTGAGTTTGTAGGTGTTCAGAATGGTTTGATAACTATCTAGCTGAACTCCTGGGACCTGATGATATTTAGGTCTCCTACTCTGTCATCTTGCTCCTCTCCCTCTTCCATTTCTGACTGGGCTCCCTCCGTGCCCCCAACTCCCAGTTGGTAGGGGTTTCCTCCCAGGGAGGGGCCGAGTGTCAGCCTTTCTCATCCTGCTCCCAGGTACCTGTTGCTGAGGCCAAGTTCTGGAGGAGCACAGCCGAGAGGTGGGGGCTCCCTTCCTCCGCCCAGCCCGTACTTATGGAGCTCTGTGTTACATGTGCTGCAGCTGACAATACTGGGGCCTGGGTTTCCCCTCCTGGGCTCCTGGGGCAGGAGTTTCATATCAGGAGGGCCAGCTAGAAGCCCTGGGGCTGCTGCCTCACCCTCACTGAGGACTCCGCTCCTAAAGTGGGGTCCCTCTGAGTGAAGCTGACCATTGTTCCCACCCTGGTATCAGAGCTATGGCTCAGAGATTTTGTCTGTGGGAGAAGCAGGCTGCAGAGCAGAGAGCTGCACATCTTTCCTCGAAGAATCTTACTCTCTTTGGGTCAGTGTGAAGTTCAAGGCTAACGGTGCTTCAGAAACAGCAGAGGTCATGGTGTAAGTAAGGCAGTTGGAGGGAGGAAGATAGATCCTGGCTAGTTTGCCAGAGAGCTAGGGGAAAGAGCTGGCAAGAACCCACCTTGGGTCAGAACGAATCTCAAACCGACTTGGGGAGGAACCCTTCCAAGGATCCCTAATTTGATTGGATCAGTTTCTGAAAGTGTTTATGCCCCACAACGTGTTGAAAACAATGAGAACAATAAAGCAAGCAGCTGGTGATTGGCAGAGCCCAGCTGCCCAGCATGGTCAGAGAAAGACCCAGAGAACCTGCCCGAGCCCAGCTGCCCAGGATGACGGGGCATATCTAAGGCTCCACACTCCCTTCCCTGGCTCTGCACTTCCTGGAGGAAGGAGAGGGATAGACTGAACAAATCTAGCCAGCCACTAAACAGAAATACACCCCAGGGCAGGGACCAGCACCCAGAGTTGCCACAGCTGCTATCTGAAACACCCAGGTGCCCACAAAAAAATAGGAGTGAGGTGAAGAAACAAAAACAAGACCTGTGTACTAGTTGGGGCGGGAGGCGACAGAAACTGCCAGGGCGGGGGGGGGGGGGGGGACCAGGGACGTTGGGATGAACACACACGGCCTTCAGAGTAGCCGTCGCAGGGGCGCCTGGGTGGCTGTCAGTTGTGCATCCAACTCTTGATCTCCAGGTGGGGAGTTCAAGCCCTGCATTGGGTTCCACACTGGGCCTCGGAGAAATGTTTATTTTATTTTATTTTAAAAAAGATTTTATTTCTTTCACAGAGAAAGACAGCACGAGAGGGAACACAAACATGGGGAGTGGGGGTGGGAGAGGGAGAAGCAGGCTTCCTGCTGAGCAGAGAGCCCGATGTGGGACTCGATTCCAGGACCCTGGGATCATAACCTGAGCTGAAGGCAGATGCCTAATGACTGAGCCACCCAGGTGCCCTATTTTTTATTTTTTATAATATTTTATTTGAGAGAGAGCACACAAAGGGAGAGTGAGAGGGAGAAGCAGACTCCCGGCTGAGCAGGGAGACCGATGCAGGACTTGATCCCAGGACCATGAGATCATGACCTGAGCCAAAGGCAGAGACGCTTAACCAACTGAGCCTCCCAGGCACCCAGGAAATGTTTTAAACATATACAAAGCATTTAATATCAGAGGGTGGCAGATAACAGATGCTCAGTGAGTGTTAGTTCTCAATATGATGCTGTAAGAGGAAAGCCCATTTCACAGAAAGGCAAATTGAAGCCCACAGGGGTAGAAACTTGCTTAGCATCACACAGAAAATTCGGTCTCATGATCTTCGAAGTTTCCGAGACCCAGGCCAAAGGTTTAATATGAGAAGGGCTCCGTGTTTGCAAAATACAGTAGGTCCTAACTTTTTTTTTTTTTTAAAGATTTCTTTCAGAGAGAAAGTGCACATGAGTGGGTGGAGGGGAAGGGCACAGGGAGAGGGAGAATCCTCAAGGAGACTCCCCACCGAGGAGCCTGACCTAGGGCTCCATCCCAGGACCCCAAGGTTATGACCCAAGCTGAAATCAAGTGTTGGCCGTTCAACTGACGGAGCCGCCAGGTGCTCCTAACTGTCCTCCCTTTCAAACCCCCCCCAGGGGGCCCCTGGGCCTTTACCGCCATTAAGCATCACCCTTGGGCTCAGGTCATGATCTCAGGGTCCTGGAATCGAGCCCCATATTGTGCTCCCCACTCAGTGGGGAGTCTGCCTTTCTCCCTGCCTCTGCGCCTCCCCACCCCATGCTTGCTCTCTCTCAGAAATCTTAAAACAAAAAACTCTTTCATAATTCAAAATAAGGTGTGTACCTGACCTAATGGCTCGGACCAGCTTCAGAGTCCTGGCTCTGACAATGGGCTGTGCTTACATCTGAGGCTGTCGCTGGGGAAAGCTGGGTGGAAATGATGCAGGATGCGCTCCCTACTATTTTCCCAGTGTCCTATGATTGTTACACTGTTTCAAAATAAAAAGACAAATATTTAGGAAGCACCTCCTGCGAACAAGGCAGGCCCCGTTTCAGGAGCTGGGGATTCAGGAGTGAACAAGCCAGGAGTGGTTAAGGGTCAGGACGCCGGCGCCTGACAGTTTCCATGTGAATCCCGGCTGGGTCACTTACTAGCTGGGGTCATATGGTAGCACTTAGCACTGTATAATTGTAAACTCGGTTATTTTTGCCGCCACGGTTGTTATTCCCCAGAGCGCCCAGTTACCCCATTCAGAGAGCCCTCTCTGCCCCAGGCTGGTTCTAGCACCTTCGGGGATCCTGCAGCTTCCTGGGCCTCCTTCACCATGTCTCTGACCCCTCTGGCTCCCCTCCTCCAGCCCCGGCCACCTGGGCTGTCCTTGTTTGGCGGTGGGTGTGTTTCCCCCACTGGACAGGGCACCTGATCCCCGCACCAGGGCTTTTCTGATGAGGGCTCTGACCTCGCAATCACGCACAGGGATGCGCGCACAGCAGGCACTCAGGAAATATGTACTGAACGGATGAATGTTTAGCGACAGTGAGAACACTGGAGCAATCTCTATGTTCCTTACCTTGGAGGTGGGGTTTAGGGATGGCAATTTTTAGGTGAGATCCAGAGGTCCCTCCCACCTGGTCCCTGACCTGGAGCAATAGAACCTGCTTACCGGGTGGAACACGATGTCACAGTGCCCCCTTCTGGTCGTCTCCCATGTTAGAATCCTGGTGTGGGTGAGGCTCTCCCTGCCCAAGGAAGGAGGACGGGGCAGGAGCCCAACTCCCCTCCCCCACCCCCCCTGCCACCCCGGGGGGCCCCCTGCCCCCACCATGAACAACCAGGCGAGGGCCCCAACCCCCTCCCCCGCCCGGGCTTCGACCCCAGTCAGGACCCCGATCCCGGTCCGGACCCCAACTCCTGTCTGGGCCTTGACTTCGGCCCGGACACCGAATCCCATCCAGATGCCCACCCCCGCCCGGACCTCGGCTCCGGTCCCCACCCGGGCCTGGACCGCGGCTCCCGTCCCGACCCGGGCCTGGACCCCGGCTCCCGTCCCGACCCGGGCCTGGACCCCGGCTCCCGTCCCGACCCGGGCCCGGATCCCGGCTCCCGTCCAGAACCCGGCCTCGGCCAGGACCCCGACTCCCGCCCAGACCTTGGCCCGAACCCTGACTCCCACCCCAACCCTGGCCCAGAACCCGACTCCCGCCCAGACCCCGGCCTCGGCCTGGGCCCCCACTCCCGTCCAGATCCCTGCCCGAACCCCGACTCCCATACCGACCCTGGCCCGGACCCCGACTCCTGTCCAGACCCAGGTCTCGGGCTGGACGCCGACTCCCGCCCAGACCCTGGCCCGGCCCCTGAATCCGGTCCAGATGCCGACCCCGGCCCGAACCCCGACTCCTGTACTGACCCTGGCCCGGACTCCCATTCCGACCCTGACCTCCGCCCGGACCCCGACTCCCATCCAGACCCCAACCCCGGTCTGGAACCCCACTCCCGTCCAGACCCCGACCCCAGTCTCGACCCGGACTCCCATCCGGACCCCAACCCGGATCCGTACCCCAACTCCGGCTCGGATGCCCACCCGGGTCCAGACCCCTCTTCCGGCCCCGACGCCTACTCCAATCTGGACCCCGCCTCCGGCCCCCGCCCCAACCCCAGTTTCATCCTGGGTCGGGGTCGAGATCCCGGACTCAGTCCCTGCCTCTGAATCCTTCCCGGACTCGGTCCTACCTTTGGATCAGCCCCCGGAACCCGCTGCGGAGACCGCTTTGTCGTCGGACAAGGGCCCTTCGCCGACGCCGAGTGTGAAGCACTTCTCGTCTGTCACCAGTGGATTCGGGTCCAACCGAGAGTCCATTCTTGTCCACACTCCATCCGCCACTGATTTCCTGAAGCTCACCCTCGGCTCCGCCTCGAAGGCAGCCTCTGCCACGAAGCTGACAGATTCCACTCCCGAGTCTGTTCCGGTGCCCATCCTGGGGCCCGGCCCGTTGGCCTCCACCAGTGAGAACTTCCCGATGGACAAGATCCCGATTCGAGTGATCTACTGGTGAGGGCGTCCTGGCACGCACCGGCCTAACTCCCGGTGGGGAAAGGCTGGAGGGGGTGATGTGCTGGGGCTTTGGGGATTTGCTAGGAGGAGGAAGGGAGGGAGTCTCAAGTACCAGTTTGGAAACTTGGCTCCACCTGTCATTCTCTCGGGGGCTAGAGATCTGTGGGGGTCACATCCCTGCTCTGAGCTTCACCCATTCGCCCTCATTCATTTATTCATTTTGGAGTGTGCTGCCCACCATGGGCTGGGCCCATGCCAGGGATGGAGCGCTGACCCGAGCCCCCTGCTTTTCTCCCCAGGCCGAGCTGGGCTTTGCAGATGCAAAGCCAGGGCGGGGAGGACTCGGAGTGGGGGAATTTCAGACTGTCAGGGATGGCCTTTCCCCAGTGATGAGAAGATGGCCTCTAAGGGAAGAGCTGGGGCGTGGGGAGGGGATCTAGGGAGCAAGGGTGGGGAGGAACCTAGGTGCAAAGGCCGAAGGAAGTTGGCTTCTGTTCTCTGTGGTGGTCCCAGAGCCGAGTCTCTGGGTCAGTGGCCCTGGTAACAGCAGTGACCTTCCCAGGCAGGGGCTTCGTCTTTCCCTTTAATCCCCATGCCCCTCTCCTGCTTTAGAACGTTCTCTCCCCCTTACCTCTCCCACTCTCACTCTTCCCACTCCCCCTTCCCTCCCCGACCCTGTTCCTATGTGCCCAGGTAGTCTCTCCCCACAACTCAGTCTTTTCCTTGGCCCGTGTTATGTGTCTTTCTCCTTCTCCCTGTTTCCTCATCTCCCCCCTCTCTCTCTGCCCTTCTCCCCCAGCTTTTAAAAAAGATTTTATTTATTTGATAGAGAACACAAGCAGGGGGAGAAGCAGGGAGAGGGAGAAGCAGGTTCCCCCACTGAGCAAGGAGCCCGATGTGGGGCTCGATCCCAGGCACCCTGCCCTTCTTTCCAGCTCTTTCTCTGACTCCATGGATTCATTAATTCACTAATTCATTCACTAAGCACTTACCTTGTGCCAGGCCCTGTCGTTGGCCCTACGGACACAGCAGTGAACGAGACTGAGATCGTTGGGGCGCCTGGGTGGCTCAATCCGTTAAGTGTCTCCTTCTGCTCAGGTCACGATCCCAGGGTCCTGGGGTGGAGCCCCACATTGGGCTCCCTGCTGGGCTGGGAATCTGCTTCTCTCTCTCTCCCTCTGCCGCCCCCCATGTTCTTTCTCTCTCGCTTGCTCTCTCTCAAAATCTTAAAAAAAAAAAATCTTTGTCCTTGTGGCACTCAAATCCTGGTGTAGAGAGGGTGGGAATGAACAATAAGTTTGACACACAGTAATTATCTAGCATCTTAGGTGATCAGTGCTAATGGCAGAAGGCAAGGGGGTGGTGGTCAGGATGGCCTTCCTGAGAAGGTGATGTATGAGCAAAGACCTGAAGGAGGGGAGAGAAGGAGCTGTGTAGATACCAGGGCTCTGCAGAGAGAACAGGTAGTGCAAAGGCCCTGAGGCAGGCATGCCTGGAGTATGAGAGGAGGAGCTCCGAGGTCCCTGTGGCTGGAGCAAAGTGGGCCAGGGGGAGAGTGGAGGAGGAGATGGGGCAGAGAGGTGATGGGGGCAGATCCAGTGGGGGCTTGTAGACCAGGCACAGGACTGGTTTTTTGCCTTGAGTCAGCTGCTACTATGGGAGGGTTCCAAGCAGGGGAGGGATGGGATCAGACTGTTCCCAGGCTCCCTCTGGGCTTGAGGAGATACTGATGTAGTGTCTTCCCTCCATCTCTCTCTGCCCTCCCTCCAGCGGCCTCTGAAGCTATGGCCTTCGGGTAAGTAGTTTTGACTTTGGAGGTGGGGGGGAGTGTAGGACATGAAATCTGAAAGGAGGTCCTGTTTCCCCTCCTGCCAAGACCTGTGACCCCATGATCCCATCTCCTCTCTGCAGTTCATTCTACTGAGAAGGAGTCTGGAGCAGCAATTTCCAAATCGTCTCCTCTTTGTGAGTGGCCTGCTGGAGGGAGGTGGTCAGGGCTCTGAGACTCCAGGGGCTTGGAGGAGAGCTCTCACCTTCCCCCAACCCCCAACATTCCCTCTCCAGCAGGAGGAAAGAGCTGCCCAGGCTACGGGGGAGTTTGAAGTGTTTGTGGATGGAAAACTGGTCCATTCAAAGAAGGTGATTCTGAGCAAGGGTCCCAGACAGGGAGGGAGGGCGGTGGTGCTGGGATCCCCAGGGGTAGGAGGCCTACATGTCCGTGTTCTTTCTCCTCTGTGCCCAGAAAGGTGATGGCTTTGTGGATGAGGCCAGGCTGCAGACAATTATGAGCATTATCGAGGAGGAGATCAGCAAAAGGTAGCAGGCGACTGGCTGGAGGTGAGGTGGGGGGTGGAGGCAGGGCTGAGGGTGGGGGCGCAGGGCACTGTCTTGGGAGTCGAAGGCGCTCTAGTCGCAGTCCTAGCTCAGCCTGCCCTCCCTGTTTAGATCAGGACAAGTCAGCTACACCCTTTTCTGAACCTCAGTTTCGTCCTCTATAAAATCGGTTTGTTGAGATGCTTTCATGAGACGCCTCACTTAACGTAATAAATTTACATGGCTCAGAGAAGGGCTCAGTGGAGGTCAGCTAAATTTTTTTTTCAAGATAACTTAAGGTTCCTCCTTTCCTACCTTCCTTCCTTAGCTTCTAGTTGTAAGGCTGTACTATCCAATAGCAGCCCAACGCTTTGCAATTTACAATTAAGTTAATTAAAAGGAAATACAATAAAAACTCACTTTTTGGGACACCTGGGTGGCTCAGTCAGTTAAGCGTCTGCGTTTGGCTCAGGACATGATCCCAGGGTCCGGGCAGGGAGCCTGCTTCTCCCTCTCCTGCTCCCATGCTCTCTCTCGATCGTGCGCTGTCTGACAAATAAAGAAATAAATAATCTTAAAAAAAAAACTCCGTTATTAGTCGCACTGACCACATTTCAAGTGCTCTATAGCCACAAGTGGCTACTGGACTGGACAGCACTAACAGAGGATATAGAATCCATCACTGCAGAAAGGTACATTGGTAACATTATTTTAAGGTATTAAAGCATATACACAATAATTTATGTGCCACCAATACTGGATTTTATTTATTGGCCACTGATACTGGATTTTACTTTTTTTTATTTATTTTTTTTATTTTTTAAGGATTTTATTTATTTATTTGACAGAGAGAGAGAGATCACAAGTAGGCAGAGAGGCAGTCAGAGAGAGAGAGAGGGAAGCAGGCTCCCCGCTGAGCAGAGAGCCCGGTGCGGGGCTCCATCCCAGGACTCTGGGATCATGACCTGAGCCGAAGGCAGAGACTTAACCCTCTGAGCCACCCAGGCGCCCCTGGATTTTTATTTTTTATTCACATAATCTCTATACCCAATGTGGGGCTCGAACTCACGACCCTGAGATCAAGAGTTACATGCTCTTCTGAGTGAGCTAGCCGGGTGCCCCAAATACTGGACTTTTTTTTCCCCCAGATACTGCATTTTTATTTTATTTTTAAGATTTTATTTTTTATTTATTTGACAGAGACAGTAAGAGAGGGAACACAAGCAGGGGGAGCAGGGAGCCCGATGCGGGGCTCGATCCCAGGACCCTGAGATCACGACCCGAGCCAAAGGCAGAGGCTCAACCCACTGAGCCACCCAGGCGCCCCCAGATACTGCATTTTTAAAACCACTTACTATATATATACATTTGTAAGCTGCTACTGATTTAATACTTCTAATCTGTTGTGTATCTGTTACAAAAAGTCACATTTTTGGGGTGTAAGTTATGTGTAAGAGATAGTACATATTTAAAGCATATGAGTTAATGAGTTTTGACATATGAACGTACCTGTCACCCCCAAAATTTCCTCGGAGACCGTCAGTAATTTCTCCTGCTCTCTTCCCTGCCCCAGGCCACCGCTGATCTGCTTGCCTTTTTTTTTTTTTTTTAAGGGATTTTATTTATTTGAGAGAGAGAACAAGAGAGCACAAGCGAGGGAGAGAAGTGGGACAGGGAGAAGCAGGCTCCCCACTGAGAAGGGAGCCCGACATGGGGCTCGATCCCAGGACCCTGAGATTATGACCTGAGCCAAAGGCAGACGCTTAACTGACAGCCACCCAGGTGCCCCTCTGATCTGCGTTCTAATCATAGATTAGTTTGCATTTTCTAGACTTTTTTTTTTTAAAGCTTTTATGTATTTATTAGAGACAAGGAAAGAGAGCAGGAACAGGGGGAGAGGGAGAAGCAGACTCCCCGCTGAGCAGGGAGCCTGACATGGGGCTCGATCCCAGGACCTTGGGATCATGACCTGAGCCGAAGACAGATGCTTAATGGCTGAAGCCACCCAGGTGCCCCTATTTTATTTTTAAGTAGGCTCCATGAACAACATGGGGCTTGAACTCATGACTCTGAGATCAAGAGTCACATACTCTATCAACTGAGTCAGCCAGGTTCCCTACCCCCCAACAAAAATTTTAAAATGTGTTAATAGGATGTAATACTATTTCAGTGTCTCAAAAATATCTTTTTGGAGGTGGTTTGGGAATCAGGATCCAGACAGTGTTCACGTGGTATATTAGCTATTTTTTAAAAAAATTACAAACAGGATTTCTGGAATCCCTACTATGTGCTAGGCTCTGAGTAGATCTATATTCCAGCAGCCATGCAGGGGGTGGGTGCAGGGGAGGCAGACGAGAGGTCCGTTTCTCACACTTGCCCATAAGCATAGCGGTTATGCATGCAGCTTCCAGGGTCACAGAGACTTAGGTTCAAACCCTAGATCCACCAGCCACATAAAGCTGAAGCAGGTGATGTTAGGTGCTGTGAATTAAAGGCCTGTGAAAACCCTTGTTCAGTAAGTGACAGCTGCTGTTATTGGAATAAGTCATGACTGTTCTTACTGCAACAGCGAACCCGGTTCAGATTGGCTTAAGAACAAAAATTGGCTCATGAGAATAAAAATCTAGAGGCTGATTAGCTTTAGGCATGGCTTGATCCAGGCACCAAAACATCGTCATTGGGAATCTGACTCTCCCTTACTCCGTGTTCTGCTTTTTTCCTGGGCTAACTTTATTTTCAGACAAGCTCCCCCTCCTGGTGGCATAAATCCTGAAGAAAGTTCCCATTAGCCTGGATTAGGTCACATGTTCACTCCAGAATCAATCAGACCCAAGGGAACATAGTGCTCTCTTTGGCCAGTCTCGTGGCCATTCCCGGACCGGGGGATGGAGTTGGTCCCCCTAAACCACATGGGGAAGAGGGGTAAGGGGGGAGAGCGTTGGGTGGACCAGAACCATCAACTGCATTACAAATCGGAGGATGGCTAATGGTTAAGTCAGTGTTGAATCCCAGCTCTGCTGTTTACTGGCTGTGTGACGTAAGGCAAATACCTGCACCTCTCTGCCCGTTTCCTCTTGTGTAAGCCCGAAACTATGATCGCCTTTACCTCCTTGGATTTCATTTTATTCAACAAATATTTGCTAAGTAGCTAACATGTGCTGGATATTGTTCTAGGTCCTGGGGATGATAGGACAGTGAACAAAACAGGTATGAACCCCCGCCCTAGTGAGGCTGATATTCTAGTGTTGGGGACAACGAGCAAGACACAAGGCAAACAGAAGATTAAAATAAGTAGTGAAAAAGAGAACAAAGCAGGAAAGGAGTGGGGGAGAGCTGGGAGTTTTTTGTAATTCTGAATTGAGTGGTTGGGGGAAGACCTTATGGGGAAGATGGTATTTAAACTGAGGGGCGCCTGGGTGGCTCAGTCAGTTGAAGGTCTGCCTTCGGCTCAGGTTGTGATACCGGGGTCCTGGGATGGAGCCCCACGTGGGCTCCTTACTCAGCGGGGAGCCTGTTTCTCCCTCTCCCTCTGCCCCTCCCACACGTTGTGCTCTCTCTCGCTATCTTTCTCTCTCAAAAAAAAAAAAAAAAAAAAAAAAAATTTTTTTTTTTTTAAATCTCTAAACACTTGAAAGAAGTAAGGGATTGAACCATGTGGATATGTGAATATCTGGGGGAAAGTATTCCAGGCAGCGGGAGCAGCAAGTGCAAAGGGCCTGTGGTAGGAATGTGTCTGGTGTGTTTGAGAAATGGCAGGGAGCCTCAAGTGGGGAGCATTAGGATGGTGCCTGACACCCAGTAAACCCTAATATAAATGCTATTTTTAAAAATAGTTATTTTAAATAACTATTTACTGTATTTTAGAAAATGTTTTCTCTTTCTCTATTTCAGGAGCCTCAGCAGGATGCCGGGAAGGGCTGAAATGTTGCCAAGTCAGGTCCTTTCCTGATGGGGGCTGGGGCTGGGGTGGGTTGGGGAGGGGAACAGGGAAATACATACAGTCTGCCTCCCTGTGTTCTGGTCTGACAGCGTCTGATGTTGGCCCACCATCTCCCGAGGTCAGTGGCAGTCGCCTGCTCCCGGGCTCCTGGCATTGCCAAGGGTCTGGGAGATGGGGGTTGGGGGGAAGGGAGGGCAGCTTTGAAGAGAAGCCTCGGCCTGTTGCTCCCCAGGTTTGCTCCTGGTCCTCTAGCCTCAGGTCCTAGACCCTAGAATCCCCGTGTTTGGAGGGGTCTCAGTGACCTGGGGGGAGGGCCGTGTGTGGCTTTGTGGGACATCCATGGGCCCCCTACGCTGCACCTGGCGCTGTGGGGTCCCTGGGAAGGAGCCAAGAGGTCCCTACAAGGTGTGGGAGTCAGACCTTTGCTGTGCCCTCCAATAAGGGACCCTCCCTCTGGGAGCTGCAAATTTCTCCTCTATAAAATGGGCATCCTAACACTACTTAATCCTGGAATTCTCAAGGCCTGGCACAGAATAAGTAGGTTGCATTTGGGGCGGTGGTCTCTGCGGCTAACAGCAACCCAGACCACCAGTGGTGCACACAACGGGACAAATCCGTAGTTCTTCCCGTGAACTGGCAGGAGGGGGGTGGAGTTGGCTGGCTGCCCAGTGATGTCAGCAGGGACCCAGAGTTTTTCTGTTTCTTTTTTGCCACGAAAAGGAGGGCTGGCTTTGGGGCTCACACACGTTTCACTGTTGCGCCTCTACCCACTTTGTGTCCCAGACGGAGGAAGGTTGAATAAGGAAGGACATGGGGCACGTTTTTTTTTTTCTAGGGAGGCAAACCTTTGCTGCTGTTTGAGGCCGGGACGGTGCCCTCCCTCCTGCCCCTCCCAGCTCGCCTTCCTCCCCTCCAGCTTCCTCCTTGCCGGCTACCTTCTGATCTCTCCACTGATAATGTTCACAATTTTCTGCAGCCTGGCCTCCTCCCCAAAGCCATCGCCTTTCCGGGCACAGAGGGGAAACAGCAGGGACATGTAGGTCGCCCCACCCACCCACCGGATCCTAGCACCACCCTCTCTCGATGTCAGAATCCCATTCTTCGGGGGTGGCTGGGTGGCTCAGTGGGTTAAGTGTCTGCCTTTGGCTCAGGTCATGATCCCAGAGTCTTGGGATCGAGTCCCATGTCGGGCTCTCTGCTCAGCAGGGAGCCTGCTTCTCCCGCTCCCTGCCGCTCCCCCTGCTCGTACTCTCTGTCAGATAAATAAAAACAAAAAACCCCTTTAAGAATCCCCTTCTTGAAATGGACCAGCTGTCCATCCACAAACACTTCAAACTCCTCGCAGCCAGGGCGGTACCTCCTCCTCCTGGGGAGGGGGTGGTGGGGGCGGGGAGAGGACGAGAGCTCCTGGTTTGGCTCAGCCCGGTGTTTGGCTCCAGCGGAAGAAGGGGGGACGGGTCTGCCACAGCACAGAGGCTGCTATGCGGTGGTGGTTGGGAGAGATCAGACACGCGGCCCGCACTCCCAAAGTGAAGCTCTGAGCCTTTACCCAGTCTGGACTCTTTCTAGTCCCAACAGTGATTAGAGGGTGCAGTTGGGGGGTGGGGCAGACCAGAAGACCCTAAAACCTACTGGTTAAGAGCACAGACCCCGGAGCCAAATCCCTACCTGGATTCGAATCCTGGTTTTGCCACGTCCTAGCTCTGGCACGGAACTTCACTTCCCTGTGCCTCAGTCGCTCCATCGGTGAAATGGGAGACGGAGTAGCACTGGCATCCTACGGCTGTTGAAAAGAGTCTGCAAGTTAAATATGTGAAAATCTCCAAAGAGTGCTTTCCCGGCACAGGAGCTCTGTGCGCCTTAAATCTCTCAGGGCATACCTGCTTGCCAGTATGGAAGTCCCGCCCAGAGAATCCAGGGGCAGTCTGTCTGCAGAGCGCCGCGTTGCCCATCACACTGTGTGGCCCAGGCACGAGCGAGAGGAAGGCAGCGTTCAGGACTGATGCTCCAGTAAATTCAGAACATTCTCCTGCCGCCCACAACCCCGCACCCAGACCCGAGGTGGCCACCGTCAGAGACACCCTCCCAGCACTTGTCCATCAAATTTATGCATTTCCCCACCTTCATTTATCTCCACCTGCCTCTTCCTGCACCAGGATGAGATATAGCTCTTCTGAGCTGGTAAAAGCCCCCGGTCTTGGGGTATGGTACAAAGAGGTTCCCTTCCCTTCCCTCCACCTTTTATTTATCCAGCACCTTCTGGTGACATCAGCACTCTGAGCTTGGTGTCTCCAGGCGCAAAGTGAAGACGAAGACTTGGCTATCCCCTCTGCGGCAGAGACCCCTAGATGTCCCTCAGTATCTATCCTCCCAGACTTCCTGCGAGTCCCCAGCTGAAGACTACATTTCCTAGCCTCCTGTGCCACTAGGCATGGCCACATGACCAAGCTTGGACAGTAGGACGTGAGCAAAAGTGAGGTGTGCAGTTTTTTGACTGTGCCCTTAAGGGAAGGGATGCTGGCCATCCTGCTGGTTGGAATGTGGACTCTGATGGTGCGCCATCCTGAGAGGAGACAGGGAAGGAGTCCACGGGAGCGAGGAAGGAGGAGGAAGCAACAATCCGGAAGGGGCCTGGGCTCCTTCGGTAGAGCTGCCAGAAAGGGACGGTTACAGGAAGGAAGAGTAAGCTTCCTTGTTTAAGATACTGTTTTGTTTTGGTTTTTAAAGATTTCATTTATCTGAGAGAGAGCATGAGTGGGGGGGAGGGGCAGAGGCAGAGGGAGAAGCAGACTCCCCGCTGAGCAGGGAGCCGACGTGGGGCTAGATCCCAGGACCCTGGGATCACGACCTGAGCCAAGGGCAGATGCCTAACGACTGAGCCATCCAGATGCCCCTAGTATTTACTTTTTATGGCAGGCAGAATTCTAAGATGACCCCCAATGACCTACACCTTCATATAACGCCCCCTTCCCTTGCGTGTGGGTGGGACACATGAATATGACTGGCTAGCACTCCCAGCACTATGTCACAGTAAATGACAAAAAGGATTTTGCCCTGTGAATTGGTCAAACCGGAGATTACCCCGAACGGGCCTGCATCACATGCGTGGGTTCTATCTACACCAGTGACCGGCTCTCTGGACACCGGCTGGCTGTCCTACAATTCAGTCCAGTGTCGACACGATCTCCTGGAGTTGGCGTCAGATCCCACAAGTGAAGGACACGGTCCCATGAGACTGCCCCCGCATCGGACGCCACTCCCAAGTCCCGGGTTGTCGCCGGCATGTCTGGCCAACTGGCTGTAAATCAGGGGTTCTCACAGCCCCTGCTCAAGTTGGATAATTCACCAGAATGAGTCAGGAGCAGCCAACGGGGAGGGAGACGCCGGGCACGTGTGCTAGAAGGGGCGCGGGGCTCCCGGCAGCTCAGTGTGTTCACCCGCTTGGACTCTCTCCAAACTCCTGTGTAGGGGTTTTTATGGAGGTTTCCTCATGCAGACGGGACTGAGCACATCAGTGGCCGTGATTAACTCAGCCTCCAGCCCCTCTCCTTGCCCAGAGCCTGGGGGTGGGGCTCAAAGTTCTAAGCTTCTAATCGAGGCTTGGTCTTTCTGGCAACCAGTTCTCAACCTGGAGCTTCTGTGGGGCCACTGAGAGTCACTTCATTAGAACAAAAGATGCCGATCACCCTTACCATTCCGGGAATCCCAGGTTTCAGGAGCTCTGTGCCAGGAACGGGAGCAAAGACCACATCCCTAGTTACACCATAAAGGCTAGTTCTACTTTGAGGTGGAAAGGATTCTCAGCTGGGTGCTTGCTCCCGGTGGTGCCCTGCGGCCCATCCATTCCTGGAGAAATGGAAGTATTTTTCCCTTTCCTTGCAGAAAACAATAGGTATGGGTAGGTCTTGGTGAAGGAAGAAACAGAAACCACTTAGTCGTTTTCCTCAGCGGGCCGAGAATGACCTACTTTCCTTCTCTGTGTCTTCCTCTCGGTCCCTGAAGAAAACAGAGCCTTGCCCACGACCCTAGTTACATCCAGTTGGGAGCTGGCAGTCCCAGTGCCATTTTTACTGGACACCCTTCCCATACTCCGATAATCTGCAGGGGAGCATTTCTCCAAACCAGCTGAGTCTGGGACTCTGCTAGGCGATTGTATATGCCGATTTTCACAAAAGAAAATTTGGTCACGCGACAGTATGTATTTACATATTGTAAGGACGCGTGTTGGTCCAGGAACTCTAGATTCTTGAGTTCCCCTCCTCTGAAATTCCAAACGCGTATGTATTTAATCTCTATAAGATTTCATCACTTGTAAAGATTGTAGAAGGAATAGGGTGGGATAATCTTCAAGGAGAAACAGAGCATCGAGTAAGAAGCCTGGGTCTCACAGAAAAATGTCAAAATCAGACTGTGAACCCCAGGAGTCTGACACCCCAAGCAATGCTGTTAATATCCACCCTCCGCGAAGCCCCTGTCCCGCTCCCCCGCCCTGCGGAGAGGCTATCCCCGCTTTCAGGTCAGTGCCCTTCCGTGGGAAGAACACAGCATCTCAGACGGACCTGCAGCCTTCTAAGCCTCCGTGTTCTTTTCTGGGCAAATTAAGGGACAAAAGGTCTGACTGAGCAGTTTACAACTATGGACATCTGAGTTATCCCAATGCTTCCTGTTCCGGCAACAACCTCGTTTTCTCTAAACCCGAGTTCAGCTTCCCTGTGGGGCAGAAACCTGCCGTTTCTGTCTCAGGCCAGATCCAGGAAGGACTCCTGAGAATAAGCAGCCTCCCGGGGTAACCTGATAAGCAGAGCTCCAGGCTGACCTCGGGAACCCAGGAGCCTGTTTGACCTTGAGATACGCACTGCACCAGAGAAAGCGAAAACGGCACCCGGCGCGTCAGGGGCGTAGATTTAGTGCCTGCCGCACTCCGAGTCCAGCAACTCCCTTCTGTCACCAAGCAGTGCACAGAAAGGCATCTGATCAAGAAAGTCAGTCACTCTGAGTCCGTGAGGACACGTCTGTCTTCTAAGTACCTACAAATCCACCTCTCTTACCGCGGGGAAAAGGAGGGAAAGCGGCGACTGGACTCGCACCCTCACCACCCCAAGCACGGGCCGACAGTTGCAAAGGAAATGCTACCAAACCTTAACAAGATGATTCCAGTGGATCTTAAAGTGTTCCAGAATTTAGGAAAGGAGGACTTCCAGATTATTTATATGATGCGATAACATTAGTATCTAAAAGTAACAAATACTGCACAAGAAAATGATACAGCAACCTCATTTACAGAATACTAATGCAAACCTCCTTAAAAAAAAAAAAAAAAAGCAGAGGGGCGCCTGAGTGGCTCAAACATCTGCCTTCAGCTGGGGTGGTGATCACGGGGTCCGGGGATCGAGCTCTGCATCGGGCTCCCTGCTCAGCGGGGAGCCTGCTTCTCCCTCTCCCGCTCCCCCTGCTTGTACTCTCTGTCAATAAGTAAACAAAATCTTTAAAAAAAAAAAAAAGGCAGAAATCCAAAGCACATTAAAAGGATTATACCTAATTTGTAAATAAGGATCATTTGAAGAATGCAAAGATCATGAATTATCAGTAATGGAATTCATCATGGTGATGAATATTAAAAATAACCCTAGGATCACTGAAGAGTCTGAAGAGAGCGTTGACAAAATTCAATAATCATTCTTTGTAAGACATACGTCCCCAGAGTGACAGATGCATATGTGAAGTATTTCCACAAAATCAGGAACAAGGCAAGGATGCCTGACTATCCTTCACATTATTTTACGCTCGACAGAAGGAACTGGAATTAATAAGAAGTTCAAGGTATAAAAGTTGTAAAGAGGGGCGCCTGGGTTGCTCAGTGGGTTAAAGCCTCTGCCTTCGGCTCAGGTCATGATCTCAGGGTCCTGGGATCAAGCCCAGCATCAGCTCTCTGCTCAGCGGGGAGCCTGCTTCCCCCTCTCTCTCTGCCTCTCTGCCTACTTGTGATCTCTCTCCCTCTGTCAAATAAATAAATAAATAAATAATCTTAAAAAAAATAATAAAAGTTGTAAAGAGGCAATACTTTCACTATATAATAGGACTTGTTTTCCAACCTAAGAGAACCACATGAAAAACTACTATAAACAATTAAGAGAATTAAGTGTGGTAACAGGCTCTCAAGTATGTAGAAATCAGTTCCTTTATTTTTTTTAAGATTTTATTTATTTATTTGAGAGAGAGAGAGATCACAAGTAGGCAGAGAGGCAGGCAGTGGGAGAGGGGGAAGCAGGCTCCCTGCTGAGCAGAGAGCCCCATGAGGGGCTCGATCCCAGGACCCTGAGATCAAGACCTGAGCCGAAGGCAGAGGCTTTAACCCACTGAGCCACCCAGGCGTCCCTCGGTTTTTTTTTTTTTTTTAAAGATTTTATTTATTTATTTATTTGTCAGAGAGAGAGAGAGAGCGCATAAGCAGGGGGAACATCAGGTAGAGGGAGAAGCAGGCTCCCCGCTGAGCAAGGAGCCCTATGTGGGACTCGATCCCAGGACCTTGGGATCATGACCCAAGCTGAAGGCAGACACTTAACTGATTAAGCCATCCAGGCGTCCCAAAATCAATTATTTTCAAACACACAGGCAAACTTTTAGAAAATGTAACAGAAATAATCCTCACTTACATAGAAAAAAAAAAAAGGGTAAATGTATCTAGGAATACATAACTAGATCTATGAAAGGCCTGCTTTAGGAATATTCACCTGGGGATAAACATTAATACTCTTTTGAAGGACACAAAGGAAATTTTTTTTAAAAAAATGGAAAAATAGGGGTGCCTGGCTGGCTCAGTTGGTAGAGTGTAGGACTCTTGGTCTCGGGGTTGTAAGTTCAAGCCCCACGCTGGGTGTAGAGATTACTTAAAAAACAAAAAATAAATAAATAAAAGGGAAAATAGACTATTGGGATAGGAAGACTCATTTTTTTTTTTTTTTAAGATTTTATTTATTGATTTGACAGAGAGAGACACAGAGAGAGGGGGAACACAAGCAGAGGGAGAGGAGAGGGAGAAGGAGGCTTCCTGCTGAGCAGGGAGCCCGATGCGGGATTCGATCCCAGGATCCTGGGATCATGACCTGAGCCGAAGGCAGCCGATTAACAACTAAGCCACCCAGGCGCCCCAAGACTCAGTATCTTAATCATAGCAGTTACTCCTAAATTTAACCGTTGTGTAATTCTAATAAAAAAGCTTTGCCTGAGGCGC
>CM052888.1:39920503-39965424 GCA_028534135.1 Potos flavus
TCTACTGTCCTCTCCTCCAGAAGACCACCAACAACATCCTCCCCACCCCACCCCACTGTCCTTAGTCTTAACGCCACTGGGCCTAGTGAGGCCTTGATTAGTGTGCACACCCCCTTACCTTCGGCGGTCCTGTTTACCTCTTCCCCCCCAACTCTGGACCAGAAGTCCTCTAACCTTTCTGACCACACACCCCACAAAAGTCCCCCATACGCATCTCCGCTACCCATGTATGACTGACAAGTTGCACTGTATGCATATGTACAATATCAAACAGGCTTTCAAACAGAGATGCTTAAAAGGAGGAGAGAAAAGTGGTTCTGAATGGGCTTTCTATGTTTTCCAACACCCGGGTTTGTCTTGAAAGCCCCTAGAGAACCAGAACCCTCTTCAAAGACCCACACTGGGACCGCGAGTGTCACAAGGGCTGCTGATGCTCTTGCTCGCTCCCCTCGGTATCCCCGGCCACGGAGCTGGATGTGGAAACTTAATCACCGACCCCACACTAAACTCAGGATCTGTGTGCTTTATGGCGTAGGTTATTATACTCGAGTGAAAACGAATGTACTTAACAACAGAAAGGTAAAGTTTTCAAAGCTGAAGGACATCAGAGAAAGTCAGATAGAGTGAAACCTTGAGCCACCTCTGTCCCGCCCCACAGAAGGCTTGATGCCAGAGGAAGCTTCTGGCCTGGCGGAGGTAGTGGCACCACGGGGGGTGGGGGGGAGCAAGAAAAGATGGGGCTTGATGCTAGGGCATTCTTGGTGATGAGTCATAAGTTGACTGTAAAATGCCCATGTAAGCAGACACCTGGCGTGGCTTCTCCCATCAAGAGATGATCGAGTGTCCTCTCCTTGAATCCAGGCTGTGCATACTGATTTAACCACAGAATGCAAAGGAAGTGGCCTTCTGAGGCTAGATCGTAAGAAGCCTTCCAGCTTTGGATTGGGTCTTTGCGAAAGCTGACGTTTGGAACCCAGCCACCATTCTGAGGAGCCCAAGACACAATGGAGAGCCACGTATGGGCACTCCAGCCACAGCCCACGGCCACAGTCAGTGTCAACCGCCAGCCACGTGAGTGAGCCCCCTTGACATCCCGCGCCTCCAGGCGACTGCAGACCCAGCTGATATCCGAATGCAATGGTATGAGTGTCCTTAAGCAAGAACTGCCCAGCGGAGCCCAGTCAACCCACAGAACCGCGAGACATAATAAGTTGTTTTAAGCCCCACTAAGATTTGGGGGGGTTTGTTTGTAAGCAGCAGGTAACTGGAACCATTGGGATGCCTCCAGTGGCTCCTGTGAGGCAACCGTAGAAAACTTTCCCCTGATCTTAAACACGTGACTGCAATGTTGTAATTCCTTGGAGGTGACAGGTGGACTCAGCAGTGGGTCCGCAGCCAGGAGCCGTCCAATGGGTGGCAAGACAAAGCACGACAATCTGTAGTCTCTTCTAGTCTCTTCTCTAGAGACTAGTCTAGTCTCTTCTCTAGAGACTAGTCTAGTCTCTGCAGGCTCAGGGTTAAATGGAGGCCCCGGAACCAGTCTCACGGGGGTGTTGTGAAGACTCAAAGAAATCGTGCAGGTAATGCCCTCGACACAGGGCGTGACACCTAGCGGGGGGGCCCCATACAATGTTAGCGGTCACTCACTCACCACGCGGGTCGCCTGTTATTTTGCATCTGACTGCACATCAGAGGACCCACAAATCAACCGGGCTTGAGTTAGAAGGAAATGTGTTATTTCACAGAGCAAGAAATCCAGAGCTTGGCTGTCCCGGGGTTGTTAAATTCCAACATTTAAGAAGAATTTAATGAAATTATACTTCGATGAAATTTTTACTTAAAAATACACGTTTCTTGAATGTCAACGAACTGCCAGGGAATTGCCCATTTCTTCTTAATTCAACTTTACGGTGTAGTTTACATGCCATAAAACATACCCATTTAACGTGTATAATTCGATGAATCCCAAAAGGTTCTCTTTTGCTGCTTGCTGTTTTAAGATATAGTTTTTTGTCCCATATTTTTGTTAAGTCTAAATAATGTCTCCTTGTGCCTGGATTTGACCTTTATAAAAATGTCATCCTGGGGCGCCTGGGTGGCTCAGTCGGTCAAGCATCTGCCTTTGGCTCAGGTCGTGATCTCGGGGTCCTGGGATCGAGTCACACGTTGGGCTCCTTGCTCAGCATGGAACCTGCTTCTCTCTCTCTCATATAATTTTTTTTTTTAATGTCATCCTATATGGAGTTTTCCGAGTTTTGCTTTATTCTCTCAACATTATGTTTTGGTGCACCTGTGGGCCCTTCCTTTTCACTGTTGTGTAGCCTCCTCTGTGTGAATGTACCACCAGTGACCCATTCTCCTTTCAGTGGACAGCAGGTTTGTTTCCAATTTTCTGCTGTTGAACGGCATCAGACATGCATGTGCCGCACACCTCGCCTAGTGTGCGTGCTTAGGTCTCTTCTGGGGAGGTGCCTGGGGATGGAGATGCTGAGTGTGAGGGACTCCAATCCTCGCCCTGGCTCAATTTTCTTTTTCTTTTCTTTTTCCCAACTCAATTTTCAAAGTAACATCAAATCATTCTCCAGACGGCCGTAGTGACTTGCTCTCCCACCCAAAGCGCACATGGTGCCCTGATAATCTCCATCCTCACCGGCAGTCATCCTCAGTTTTGCCAATTTGAAGACGTAAAGTAGTGTGTGGCCCTCTCTCTTTTCCCCCTGGGTGTTTATATAAGTAGGGCGGGCTTCGGTCAGATGGGTGGGATCACGAGAGAGAAAGGGAACGTAGTGATTGTAATTCTGAGTCTGTGATGGGTAGGGACACGGGCGGGGTGGGGAGGAAAGAGGAGGGATGAGATGGATGACGGGGGAGGGTGCGGGGACCACGGCCACACTGACAGAGGGGGGCCCAAGCAGGCTGGGAAAAGAGGACGATGACCTCAGTGTGGCCTTCCCTGGTCCTCCCCTGCTTACTGATGAGGCGGAGGAGCTCTTCCTATCACATTCATTACAAAACTACTGAAGCAATAGTAGAGGGAGGGAGAAGGGAGAAGACCAGCAAACTATTTTTTAATGACTACTTTTTAAAAGCAATGTTTCTATGCAATTAAAAGAAAAAGAAGTCTCAGAAAATCTGTACCGAAATCTGTGTTGAACCAACGGCGGACATGTACTAACCAAGAAAGTCCCCATTCAGACCTGAGCCATCAGCAGAGGACACGCGTGGAGAGAGGAGCCCCGGGCAGCTCAGGGGCAGAGGCAGAACATCTCTGCCAAGAGACTGGGGAGGCCTACGACGCGACGCGGCTACCGCCTGCCCAGCGGAATGAGTACAGCGGTGGCAATGCTGTGCTGGTGTTGGGACCCATCAAAACAAGACTGCTACAGCGGGCTCCAGACTCACAAAATGTGCACGGCCCACATCTGACTTGTCATTTCTTCATTCAGTTCACAAAATAGTTAGTAATTCGGTGCCAGGTTCTGGAGATAAGGTGGTGGCCAGAACAGACTTTGTCTCCATCCTCATGATAAATCTGTCTAAAGAGGGAGACAGACAGGAGATGCTGACATCACAGATGGCCAGGACTGAGATGGGAGAAATCCAGACTTGTAGAAGCCCCGAAGCGGCACCTGACCCACCCCACCCCCGTACCCTTCCCTGGCGGGGAGTGTCAAGGAAGGCTTCCTGGAGGAGGAGACATCTTAATTCAGACCTGAAAGACGTAGGAGTTAGTTGTGAGGAGCCGGCTGGGAGAAAGGGGGGGGGGTGCTCCAAAATGAGGAAAAAGCATGTACAAACGCTTAGAGGTGACAGGGAGTCTGGAGTGTTCTAAATCAGCACCATCCAACAGAAACATAACGAGAACCCCAAACGTGAGTCACGACGTCATTAAAAATGTTTTAGTAGCCACGTTAAAAAAAAAAAAACTCAGTTGAAATTAATTTTAATAATATATTTTATTTAACCTGATATATCCAAAATATTACTGTATTAACATGTGAATGATATAAAAATTATTAATGAGATATTTTACATTCTCTTTTTTGTACTAAGTCTTTGAAATCTGGTGGGTATCTTACACTTCCAGTGTCTCTGAGTTCACGCTGGCCACATTTCGGGTGCTCGAGCGCCACGTGTGCCACAAGACCCTTGCTACTCGAAGCACGGGTATCACTTGGGAGCTTGCTAGAACTGCACAACCTCAGGCCCCTCCCGAGCCCCACTAACTCAGAGTCTGCATTTTCACAAGATCCCAGGGGACTTATAGGCGCACGAGTTTGAGGAAAAATGGGTCCAGTTCTGTCCCAAACACTCCTGTGGCTTCCTACCGCCCTCGCGGTAACCGCCCAGCTATTGGCCTCAGCAATTGCTCACTCGCTCATTCGTTCGTCACCACTACTGAGCACCGAGTCCCAGGCCCCGTGCTGGGTGATGCCGAGGACATGGCACGGATGAAGACAGACGTGATTCCTGCCCTCACGGAGCCCCCCGGCCATTAACTGAGAAGCACCCAAGTCCCTGCTGCGTTCTGACTACGGGAAGGATGGTGTGCTTCAAGTGAAGTTACAGAGTGCAAGTTCAGGAGGCCTGACCTGGTTTGAGCGGAGGGGGCATCCAGAAAATAGCCCAAATAAGGAAAGAGGCCACTACCATGGCAAAACGCCAGAAGCAGATTAAATGTCCCACTGCAGAGGGCGGGCTGGCCAAGCCACCCCAGCCTGTCCACGGTCACTAAGAGGGAGCGGATCGTTTTCAGGTCTCAGAGCAACGAGGAGAAAGGCCTGGGGGATAGGGTTACGGGAGTCGAGTCAGGGACAGCGCCCAGTGATAGTATCACCCGGCGCACAGATGGCGCACAGATCCGTTTGGAAAACGAGGGGAAAGGGAACAGAGAATCAGGAAGGTCGTCAATTTGCCAGCAGGGGGAGGCCTTGGGGCCGGGGACTGCAGGCAATCTTTTCTCTAAAACAGATCTTTTAATAAAACATCCCTGGATTTGCTGTAAAGTAACTGAGCAGGGGAGCAAATGTACAGGATGTGGGCGGAGCCAGAGTGGCCACAAGGGCTGAAGCCGGGAGATGGGGACACCGGCATTCATTAGACTTTTCTCTCTGCTTCTGTGTTTGTTTGACAGGTTCCCTAAAAGCAAAAAAACTTAAGCGTTGTTCCTTCCGGATAACTGGGGCTGTTGAAAAAGATTTTAGCGGATGGAGAAGAAAGTAATTGAAGCCCTTCCTCGGAAAAGAAGAAAGTGCATTAGCAGAAGCGTGGGCACCTCCTTTAAGAACGGCATCCAGAAGAAGGTGGTTGAAGGCAGAAAATGCTTGAGCAGCCAGACTCTGGGGTTCAAATCCTGGTGCTGCCACCTAGGAGCTAGGGAACCCAAAGCAACTGACGTGAACTCTGAATGCCCCACTGAAACCGGGGGGTGGGGGTGGGGGTGGGGTGTGTGTGTGTGTGTGACAACAGCAGCTGCCTAAGCGTTGTGCGGGTTAGTGAGCTCATGCACGGAAAGGGCTGAGGGCGGCGGCCACGTGACGAAGGCGCCGTGGAAATGCAGGCCATTATCACATAAAATGTGGGCCTTCGTTATTACATAGTGCGTGCCTGCCAGATTCAAAGCCAAGTGCATGCATTCCTGGGTCCTTTATACGGAGCTCAGTGTCCCTGTAGTCACTGGTGTCAAGGACCCGCAAAGACGAGAATTCTCCCCGCGCTGATACACTGCAGTAGCCTCCTTCCCACGTAGGAGACCCCGTTAGACAGGCCGGCCGTTCCAGGTGTGTGGGACACACCACTTAGACACGTTACAGAAGCTGTGGTTACAGTCGCTGTGAAAATCAAGAGCAGAAAATCCCCCCGGTGGATGTGACTCAAACGAAAGCTGACAAGCACGCTTCACAAGCTCGTTCCGGCCTGAGGACGCGCCCAGAGAAAGAGAGCCCTTCCGGGCCTGCCGCTGTGTGACGTTTGAAGTAACAGAAGGACTCCTGAAAGTTTTTTTTCCTCTTAAAACTCAAACACGAGGGGATTTCCCCCCCCTTGTTAACTTTTTCTTCCACAAGAACTAGTGGTGTTATGTTAGTGTTCAATAAAAACACAGTCGCTGCAAACATTTCTTAAAAGTAAAGCCCCCCCCTCCCCCTTCCAACACTCAGAAATAACCACTGGTTACATTTTACTCGTCGGCCTTACAGATGATGATGTCGGGAATCCTTTCAAACTAATCTGGGTGGGGAGAAAGTGGGTGGGGTGTGGGCTGGGTGGGACCGGCTGGGGCTGCGGAAGGGTCTGCACAGAGACCCGGGTGACCGTGCTGGTCACGCTCAAGGAAACAGAAGTTGAGCGTGTCTAGAGCTTAGGCGCCTGGGGAGACAGGCTGGGGTGAGGGTCACGGGCCAGATCATACCAGGCCCTCAGGATCAGTTAGAACCTTGTCCTCAAGACGCTGGAGAAACGTGGAAAGGCTTCAACCAGGAAGACACAGATTTGTGTTCCACAAAACTCCCTCTAAGTGCCAAGTGGAGGTGGGTTAGCATGAGAGATAGGAGGCAGGGAGGAGGCTGGGCAGTGGAAGATGCAGGGTTGGACCAAGGCAAGGCTATGAAATGGGAGAAGAGGGCAAGTAGGAGAGACATCCAGGAAGCCCAGTGGACAAGCCATGGAGGTTGATGGGTTGGGCTGGGAGGAGGGGGTGCTGGGGAGGGAAGCATCAAGGATGAGGCCAGGGCTCTTTCTGGAAACTTGGGGTATGGAGGGGCCACCCCTGGAGGAGGAGCAGCTTTAGAATTTGGGGCGCACTGAGTGTTAGGGGCCCGGGGATCATTCGGGGCTGAGGACAGGGCTGAGGACAGGGCTGAGGACAGGGCTGAGGTCAGGGCTGAGGACAGGGCTGAGGTCAGGGCTGAGGACAGGGCTGAGGACAGGGCTGAGGTCAGGGCTGAGGACAGGGCTGAGGACAGGGCTGAGGTCAGGGCTGAGGAAAGGGCTGAGGTCAGGGAGTGGACTGGGAGTCGCCAGCACAGAGACAGGAAACAGGCCATCAAAGCGGGTAAGATGGCCCAGGGGGTGGAAGGAAGAGAAGAGCCCCCAACACGTAAGGGACTGGTGAAATCAGAGGAACTTCTCGCAAAGCAACAAGACAGAGGAGAAAAATCAGGAGACAGCAGCGCCACAGAAACCTAGGAGAGAGTGTCCTTCAAGAAGGCAGGAATGGCCAACACTGCCGATTTGTGCCAAGATGGGCAATGAGATGTGTGCCAGAAGGTGCCCACTGAGCCAGGTTCTCATTGCCTGAGAAAGGGGTTATAAAGAAAGCAGGTGGGGGGGGGCAGGGGTCAGGAGCAAAGCCTCTGGGGCTGGACTGGAGTCAGAGCAGGCAGGAGGGACTGGTCAGCGCGGACACAGACACCTAGCCGTACACACACACTCAGAAACGCAGACGTGTGTGACCACGCCGGTTTGTACACAGACATCTTCCCGAGCTCCGTCAGCTGAGAGGGATTAGAAGCACGGACAGCCCGGCGACGAGCACTCGCAGCGCGTGGACCTCGGTTTCCGCGACCGTTCTCCGGTAAAACCAACCAGGGCTCCCCGGGGAAACAGCCGACTCGAGGGCTGGGGCTTCTCATGGTGCCAGAAAGTAAGGAGGTATTTGAAGGGGGAAAAAAGGAGTCGAGAACACAGGAGCCAACCTGACAGGGCCTCTATAGCCAAACCTGTAACAACCTGAGTGAAGACGTTAATGATGACGATACTGGGTTATGCGGAAAGAACACGATCCATAGCCATGAGTCCGTATTGATATAAAGTAGTGACTGTACAAATAAAACAGATGAGGTGGGGAGAAGAATTCCAAATAAAAACACGCGGAAGAACTAAGGGAAAGAGAAAAGCATCAGTAGAACCCACAGTAGGGGCGCCTGGCTGGCTCAGTCGGTAGAGCATGCAACTCTTGATCTCGGGGTCGGGAGTTCAAGCCCCACATTGGGTGTAGAGCCAACTAAAACAAAACAAAACAAAAAAACCAGAAACAGCACAGTAATAACCGTCCCAGGCAAGATCCACTGACGGATGCCAAAATCAGGGGGAGGAACTTTGAGGAGAGACAGGACATTGGCAGAGCCTCAAAGTACCTTCCCACATTCGTTAATTATTGTGGTGGTTTTCACACATGAAGACAAAGTCTTCGACATTTTTCCCTCCAGGAACCGAAATTGAACTCCCCTCCCTTCGAGTGTGGGCTGGATCCTGTGACTTGCTCCTGACACACACGGTAAGGAAAGGGCAGAGCCCTGGTGGACGCCTCCTCGAGCCTATGATCCAGTCTCACCGGGAGAACCAGCGGGACACACTACCCAATACCTGGCTGGTACGCCTCAAAACTGCCAAGGTCACGAAAGACAAGGAAAGACTGAGAAACCGTCACAGACTGGACGAGACCAAGGAGACATGACGGACAAACGCAACAGGGTGTCCTGGATTGGATCCTGGAACAGAAAAAGAACATTAGTGGGAAAATGGGTGGGATATGAGCGAAGTCCGGAGTTCCGTTAATACAACGCTAACCAACGTGCACCTCCTAGTTTTGACCGATGTACATCTGCGGTTCTGTAAGGTGTCAGCATGACGGCAAGCTGGGTGTAGGGTACGTGGGAAGTCTCTGTACTATCTCTGCAATTTTTCTGTAAATCCAAAATTATTAAATAAAAACAATTTTAAAGTATCTGCTCTGCTGACTCGGCGCTAAGTTGCCACAGCGGAGTCCCTACCCCTTCATCTGGCTCGTCAGATCTCGCCTCACGTGGTCTCTGCCCCGCGAAGTCCTTCCTGATACCTTAGACTGCGTCACACGCTTCCTCTGGGCTCCCGCCGCCGCCGCCGCCGCTGCCACGGCCGTGTCTCTCTCTAGGGGGAGTGACGAGTGCCTCCCTGACCACTCTGGGAACGCTGATGGTGGCAGAAGCTGCACTGGACCCCCATCACTTCTTCCAACCCGACCCTGTCCCTTCCGAGCCCAGAGCCTGCCAGATCCCCACCTTCATGGTCTCTCCTGCCCCATTTACCCAATGCAGGGCGCAGCTGAGGCTACACCGATGGTCTGTCCCCCCCACCTACCAAACAGGCCAAATCATTCCCTCTGCCCCCACGCCTGCCCTCCAGACGCCAACTGTCAGAAACGCTTTGTAGCTGTGACTACTGCAGGGGACCCCCCAGTGCACGGCCCCTCCCGGCACACAGACATCGCTGTGGGAGTGCTCCAGCTACAGCAGCCGGAGCAGGGCTGGACGCTGGACCCCAATCCACTTCTCGTCTGCGGAATTTGGAATGGGGACAGAGGGACTGCAGGGACCACAGGGCCCGGGGGGAAGAAGATAGCAGAGTCCCGCCCCATGTTCTGACTCTATCCTGCTCTCATGAGGCCCCAGGCCATTTCTTTCCATCATCGCCCATGACCCATCTACCGTGGACTCTGTCTTCAGAAAGTCTCCAGTGCACTGCTCACTCCTCTCCCGCCCCGGTGCAGGCCACTGGGGTCTCTCACTCGGATTTCTGCAGCAACTCCCTGTGGACCCCGCTTTGGCTCCCAGACCCCGTCTCCACCTCCACTCTCCCTTAGTAACCTCGTTCTCGATGCCACAAAGATGGCAGTGACTCCCCCATGTTTGTATCTCTAGCCTGGATCTGCCGCTGAATGCTAGACTGGTATACCCCACGTGCTCAGCAAGTCCCCGGGGACGCTGAACAGACCCACAGCCTCTCTGGTTCTTCCCCACACAGTTCTGGGTGCTCTATCCTCTCTCTGCACAGGCTAAAAACCTTAGAGTTGTTGACTCCTCTTCCTCACCCCACACCTGTAACCCCAATCCTGCCCACCCGTCCTTCAAATCATATCCGAAATTTGACACCACCTCTGGCCAAGCCACCACCATCTCTTGGCTGGACTAGTGCAGTAGCCCTCACAGCGGAGCCCTGCTTCCATCCTGGTGCCCACAGGGCGGCCAGAGGAATCCTATGAAGATGTTAGATCACATCGTGCTTGAGCCCAAAATGCTCTGACTGCCTGCCCACCTCACTGCAATCAAGTTCAAGTCTGCCCGTCAAGTCCGCATGCCCTGGGCCCTTGTCCCCTTCCCGCCCACTGGTTCTTCTGGTCCGGTTTACTCCTTCCTGCTCCTCTAACACACCCCTAGTGCCTTGGAGCCTCTGAACTTGCTCTCTTGTTTTCTCTGGAATGTCCTCCTTAGCGAACATATGCACAGCTGGCTTCCTCCCTTTTGGGGAGCTCCTTCCTCCATTAACGTTTCATCAGAGAGCTTGTCACTCTCTATCCCTCCTCTCCTCAACCCCTCCCGCCACCAAGCTCCCAAGCTCTTATCATCAACACCGATTTCCTTAGCATCCACCTGCCCCATGAGAACAGGAGTTCCACCAAGGACAGGGCTTTCAAAGATCTTGTTTGCCATTCTAACACCGGCCCCTGAAACAGTGTTTGGAATGCAGTAAGTGTTCGATATCTGATGAATCAACAAATAGATAAATAAAAACCTAGGATCAGTTAGGATGTTGGTTCCATGCAATAGAAAGCCCGATACAACTTGGCGTAAACAAAAGACTTACTGGTTTCCCTAATGGGAAAGTCCAGAAGTCACTCACTCCACTCACCCCGGGTGAGGCCCAACCCAGCACTTCGACCGTATCACCAAGGACCTGTCTGTCTCTCCACTAGAACCTCCAAGAAATCGGCTTCACCCCTGTGGTCCCCAGGCCGCTGTCCATGAGAATCCTGGCTGAGTGCTTCCCAGGAATTAGCGTCCCCGCACGTGTGAGGCACCTGCTCTGGCAGACCCCGAGACGAATGTTATTAGAATCTCCATTCGACGACGACGACGACACGGAGCCTTGGACAGGTGAAGTCACTCATCTAAAATCACAGCACTAGGAAGCGGATTAGTGACGCTCGTATTCATCCCACTGCCCCTTCTTTACGGATTACGGGCATTTTCAAGCCGAGGAGTAACAGCAGTCACACACTCGGTACTACTGTGCTGGGTAGCTTGCTAGAACCTCGCTAGCTTCTCTGTGCCCTCGTTTCCTCCTCTGTGGGACAGCAGTAACCATATTCCCACACGGGGCGACCGTGGGGCTTAAGTGAGCGAATACATACAATGGAGAGGATCTCAGAGAGCTTGTTTCAGGGAGCTCCGGCTGAGTAACAAATCATCCCAAATCACTGAAAATAGCAACAACCATTTATTTGCCTGTGATTCTGTACCTTGAGCAAAGCGGAGGGCCAGGTGAGTCTCTGTCCTACGGGGTGTCAGCTGGGAGCAGGGTGAGAATATCTGAGACGGCGTCACTCGTGTCGGGCCCGTCAGCTAACACAGCGGAGGCGCTAGGGGCTGGCTGGGCCTCTCTCTGCCCACGTCTGTCTCCACGTCTCCCTCCAGCGGAGTAGCTGGACTTCTCTGTACAGCAGCCCAGGGCCCCAGGAGAGGGAAAGCAGAAGCCGCCGGCCTCTTAAGGCCCCCAAACAGCGCGACATCACTTCCACAGCATTCTACCAGTCAAAACAAATTACAAGCTGGTCTAGATTAAAGACGGGGAAGACACTCCACCTCCTGATGGGAGAAACAGCAAAGAACGTGTGGCCTTCCGTAGAGGCAGCCTTTTAAATCGCGGGACGGCAGCCTTGTCACTGGTCTCACTAGTTCCAATACTTCACCCCCTGTTGTCAGTTCCCCCACACGACAGCCAGAGGGACTGCTGACATACAAAACTGACCGCACCTCCTCTCACTGCTTAAAACCCTTCTGTGACTTCCCACTACACATGGGGTAAGGACCCAAACTCCTTACAGGGGCTACATGACGTGGCCTCCTGCTCCCCCTCAGCCTCTAGGTTCTGACCACACACACACACACACACACACACACACACACACTCTTACCTCTTTATTTTTTAAAAGACTTTATTTAGGGGTGCCTAGGTGGCTCAGTGGGTTAAAGCCTCTGCCTTCGGCTCAAGTCATGATCTCAGGGTCCTGGGATCGAGCCCCACCTCCGGCTCTCTGCTCAGCAGGGAGCCTGCTTCCCCCTCTCCCTGCCTCTCTGCCTACTTGTGATCTCTTTCTGTCAAATAAATAAAATCTTAAAAAAAAATAAAATAAAAGTATTTATTTATGAGAAGGGGCGGGGAGGAGCAGAGGGAGAGGGACAAGCAGACTCCGTGCTGAGCACGCAGAGTACAATGTGGGGCTCGATCCCAGGACCCTGAGACCATGCCGTGAGCCGAAATCAACAGTTGGACACTTAACTGACTGAGCCACCCAGGCGTCGTCACACTCTTACCTCTTAATGGAGCACCTTAGTGCCTACACCTTCATCACTTGAACCCCACTTCTTAGGGTCCAGATTAGATTTCTGGGCAAGTGCTCCTATGGCACTTTCTACCTTTCTTTGTAACTTCCTATCTGTGGGATTAGCTGAGGATTTGAACCCCCACCCCTGAGACTGTGAACTCTCTGGGGACAGGGAAACTGTTTTGTTCTCTGCTGTGTTCCCAATGCTGAGCACGGAGCAGAGGCAAGATGAAATACTTGTCGAATGTCTGAGACCTCAGAAAACTTTAAGGCAGTCCTCTAAAGTTCTGTGGAAGGGGGACTGACAGAGTCCCTAGCACGTCAGATCAGGATCTAGGTCTTGAAAGCACCCACTGACCCATCCTTTCAGTAAACAGTTACTGAGGAGCCCCGACTATGTGCCACGAGCGCTTCTAGATGCTAAAGATAAAGCACGAAGTAGACAAAAGCTCCTGTTCACATGAAGCTTATGGTCGGCTGTGGGTGCAGAAGAGAGACAATGAACACGATAAATAACCTATACAGTGAGTTAAATAGTGATGTGATTAATGCTAAGTAAGAGTTAAAGGGAAGTTAATATACAAATGTTAGTTATATAATTCTGGGACGGTGGCTAGGAAGTTCTCAGGGAGAAGATGATATCCGAGTAAAGACCTAAAGGAGATGAACGTGAGCCTTTACTATCTGGAGAAGAGTATTCCAGATAAAGAGAGTAAGTGCAAAGGCCCTGAGGCGAGTGTGGTTGGAGCAGACTGAGCAGGGTAAAAGGAGCAGGTAGAGAGGTAACAGGGATGGATCATGTAGGGCATTGCAGGGATCACAGGCCTTGCAAAGGCCACGGAAAGAACACTGGCGATTCCTGTGTGAGACAGAGCCACAGGAGGGTACCTGATGCAGGTATGCAGTGTCCCGCTGGCTGCGTATGAGAAACAGACTGTGGAGAGCACGAAGACCACCAAGGAGGCTGCCGTGATGGTGTGGGCAGGCCATAAGAGTGAACAGGACCAGGGTGACAGGAGTGGAGGTGGGAAGAAATGGTCAGGTTCTGCATATACTTTGCTGATGGACCAGACCTGAGTATAAGACAATGAAGGAGGTGGCACTTACTGAATGTGGGAAGAACAGGTTTTGGGGAAAAGACCGGAGTTCAGTTTGGTCAAGATAGGTCTCCAGATGACCATAGATATCTTGAGAGAAGAGATATCATGTGGGCAGTCAGTCAGCAGGTCAGGGAGAGATTCTGGGCTGGAAACAACAAACGTGGGACATACATTTCCATGCTTACCCTAAATTCCTTAAGGGACCTACATGATTTGGACCCTGCTGATGTCTCAAAGCTCATCCTGCACCTTGCTAAGTTAATGGTTCTCTCTTTCTCTCTCTCTCTCTCTCTCACACACACACATACACACACACACAATCCTGGGCCTTCCACTTGCTAGCTATGTGATCTTGGTTAAGTTACTTAACTTCATCGGCCCTTGGTATCTTTGTTTACAAAAGGGAGATCATAATAGTATCTGCCTCCTAGGGCTGTTCATTCAAAAAACAATTTTTTAAAATTAAACATCTACAATACGCCAGGCGCTGTTCTACCTGCTGGAGATACCCTTTTCCCTGCCCCTCTCTGCCTCCCCTTTCCACACAGCCTGTAAGCCATACATCCTGTCAGCTCAGTCTTCTGGACGTCCCTCCTACACACACCCTTTCTTCTGTCCCAACCGAGACTCCTGCCCTCGTTCATTCCCAACACCTCTTGCCCAGAATCCTGGCACAACCTAGGCTCCCAGACCCTAGTCTCTTTCCCATCAACCTATTCCTCGATGGCAGCAAATGGGCCGTGCCCCTTTCCTTCTAGAAATCCTCTCGTGGCTCCTCAATGCCCTTAGGACAAAGCTCAAGCTCCCTAAAAGGCCAACAAAATCTTCCGCGATCGAATTCATACAGAACTTTATATTAGATATCCAACACCGTATCTCCCGCAGTTCACATTCACAGAACAGGCGGTTTCTCATCGCTGCCTGTGCGCAAACCATCGCACCACGGCCACCGCAAACATCCTGTTTCCAGGTCTCAGTTCCGACAGCTCCTGCTCCTCCCAGAATGTTTCCCTCCCGGTTCCACTCTGTCCCCCTTCCCGAACATCCGTTAGTCCGTAAAACGGCGTCCTTGCCTGGCTCTCCTACCGACCGGGGCTTCCTGCGAGCTGAGCCAGACACTGCGGCTAGTGATGCTCCGCGAGTCGGGGCCGCTTTGGGCCTCAGCGCCTACCTCTTGCTCTGTGACCGCAGACGCCTAACCTGCACGGTCTCGGAGAGCGGCGCCGTCGCCCACCTGGGGCACGCCTGAGAGAACTCAACACCCGCGCACACCCTTGCCGGCGCCACCCAATCACGGCCTCCTTCTCCCCCACAGCCCGCCTCAAAGCATCCGGGCCCCCGTCCATCTCTGATTGCCTATTGGCCGCCCGGGAGCCCGTCCCTAACTCGTGAGCGAAAGGAATCCTGGTCTTTGTAGTCCCCCGACGAAAAAGGGGGAAAAGGGACTGCTACGTAGAACTCCATTTCCCAGGAAGCGCCGCGCCCCGGTGGCGGGAGACCGTAAGTACCTTTGAATCAGGAGGCTCTTGTTTGGCCAATTGGGAGACAAAAGTTTCCAAATTGTTATGGAAAGAGACCCACTTACCTGGAACCCCGGGAATATCTTTCTGCCCGAGAATCTCAAAATGCTTTGCTCCGTCATGGCTCCACAGGGTGAGACCAGACGTGGGGGCTAAAGTCTGTACCCACTGCCTGCCTGCCATCCCCCAGATGGCACCAATAAGGCCTGCTACACGCATTCAGCACCTACTAGATGCCTGCCTGGCATAAGGAGCCACTCCCGTGCAGACTCTGCGGAAGCCCTGGCTTATTAGGGCAGATCCTGATGTTTTCCAGAGACAGGCCAGAACTGGGCCTTTACTCTTTCAGGGTCTCTGTTTACCATGGAAAAGACAAATGTGGGCTAGGATCCTATCCAGGATCTCTGTCTAGGATCCCGTAGCCCCGGACCTCCTGCAGCCCCATGTCTGCGCCAATAGCCATAACTTCCCCAGGGACGCATCCCACATGACAAAGCTCTTCTGGTACCCCCTCCCCAGACACCGTTCCCCACCATGCCTCTGAGGGCCAGGTGAGGGGAGCCGAGGCCCTGCAAACGCTCAGGCAGGCATGTGAGAAAGCTCTTTACTGGGGGGTACAGCAAGGAGGAGCAAGGCCATCTCCCCCTACCTGCCCCCACCCCCTCCTAGGGCCCGAGGGTGAAGGGGGTCTCCCCCCCGACACTGGACCACCACTGTCTTTGGTACAATAAATAGAAAACAAGGGGGGGGGAGAGGGGGCTAAGGGTCCAGTCCTTATGGGGAGGGTGCGCCTAGACCCCTCTCCTTGACCCCCTGCCCCAGGCCCCAATCAGTGCAGGCCTCACCCACCCCAGCTGGGTAGCAGCAATTCCAGTCAAGGGGAGAGATGAGGATGGGAGCCCAGGGCCCCCAGATGGGGGGTATGGCTTCAGGAGGGGCCCCAGGGAGGGGGCTGGGTCATGAGCTGGCTGCCGTGCTCTGGGGTACACCACGGAGGCCCAAGCGAGGCCCCAGAGTGGCAGGGTTATCAGGGGGTGGGAGGGGTGGACGACCTCCTGTCATCCGAGTCCGGAGGGCTGAGGCAGCCGGGTGCTGGGGGGCAGGCGCTGGGTGAGGTGGGGAGCAGTCTGGAGGGCCGCCCACCAGGCTCACATCCATCAGCTCCGGGGGTGGTGGTGAGGTTGGTGATGGGGGACGGCCAAGGCATCGGGGTTGGGGGGATAACTGGGCCCCGGCCCCTGGCAGTGACGAGGCAGAGGCAGGGGCCTGATGTGTCTTGTGGGGCACATCACCCCCTGCCCAGGGGCGCAGCGGCTGGGAGGGTGGGACCTAGAGGAGCAAAGGAACAGCGGGTGATGGAGACCCAGGTCTTAAAGTCCCAGATACACCACTACCCACCTCCCAAGTCCCCAAGGCCCCAGTACCTGGGGGCTGTTCATCTCACAGTCAGTGATGGGGGGCCCAGGGCCCCCACAATATCGGTTGCTGTATCGGTAGGCCCGGTTGTCACTGGAGGAGCCGCTGGAGCCTCCTGGAAGTGCCAGGGGAGGAAATGAGGAGAAACCTTAAGTGAGGAGAGGCGGTGGCAGGGTTTTTCGGTGGCTGAGTCTGGTTCGTGACCCAGGCCCAGGCCTTGGGACCAGAGCCTGTTTGAAGGATGGGGCCCAATTTTCAGATTACGGTCAGAGCTCAGTTCTGGGTATCAGAGTCAGAAGCAGTTTTAGAGGTGTGAGCCCGAGCTCAATTTCAGAGACCAGGTCACAGCCAGTCAGAGCTCTCTTTCCCCCACCCATTCTGGAGTTCAGGATGGTGGAGCTTCACAGCTCTAGGTGAAGGCCCAGTGGGGCAAGGTCCCCCAGGTCAGGCCAAACCAGAGCTGTCCACCCTCCCTCCCCTGTTCGACCCCACCTGGCACCGGGCACCCACCAGAGCTGGAGATGGAGCTGGCGGTGCTGGAGGAGGGACAGGTGTCAAGGGGTGCGGGCGAGGTGGAGGCACTGCTGCCTGCCGGGCCCGTGTTGGTGGCCTCATCAGCCGTGCGGCGGAAGAAGCCGTGCTGCAGAGCCCCCAGTGGGCTGATGCGGGCGGCGGGCTCATACTCCAGCATGCGCAGCACCAGGTCCTGGAAGCGGAGGTAGTCGGCGGGGCTGTGGCCCGGCTCCCCCGCCCGCCGGCCCCCGGGCCCGCCCGTCTGCACGCCCAGCACCTCCTGCAGCCGCCGTGTCCCGGGGCCCTGGTAATCCTGGCAGGGAGGGGGTGGGAGGGGGGGCAAGAGAGTGGCCGTCAGTGGGCAGGAGGGGCAGGGAGACACACACGGGGAAACAGAGGCACGAGAAAGAAAGTGGAAGGAAAGAAGCTAAGAAGAGTTGTGGGGTGGGTCGGAGAGATGGGGTGGGCTGGGACGAAGGAAAGGACAGACAAGGGGGAGAGGAAGGAAGGGAAAGACACAAGGGAGAGGAAGCAGGGAGAAAGGAAGCCCCAAGTGTGAGAGAGTGAGGGGCCACCAGGGTGGGAAGAGCGGCACGGGGCAGGGGCCGCACCTTCCTGAGTTCCTTTGTCCTTCGTAGGGTCCAGCCACCCCCAGGCAGCCGTTCAAAGTACTTGCGAGCCTTGGGGGCCTGGTCCAACATGGGGGCTGGTGGGATGCCCAGCACCTCCACAATCCGGTTCATCTGGTCCACCTGTGAGCAGGTGGGCAGTCAGGGTCAGCAGGCCAGTCGGGCCTCCGCCCCCTCCAGCACACCCCCTCCCCAGGAGCACACCTCATTGGAGCCACTGAAGAGGGGCTCTCCGGTGTGCATCTCCACCAGGATGCAGCCCAGGGACCACATGTCAATGGCCAGGTCATAGGGTGTGCCCAGGAGCACCTCAGGCGACCGGTAGAAGCGGCTTTGGATGTACTGATAGATCTGGGGGTGGAGCGGGGAAGAGGCAACAGTCAGAGGTCCCAGCCTCCCCGAGTGGCACTGCTGACATACCCAAAGCTAAGACAAGCTTTCTTCCACGAAAACGGAGGATGGGGGTTCCGAACCTTGAGGTTATCAGCACCCACTTTCCAGGAGCCACTACCATCATTTTATTCATCAGCCTCAGGAGTCTCTAGTGGCCTAGTCTGACCCAGATCTCCATCCCGAAGCCTGACCCTGCACTTCTCTTGGTCATCAAAGGTTGGCAGTGTGTGAGCCCAAGGCCCTTGCCACCCACCCAATCCAGACCCTTTTCAAGCCATCTCAAATGCCTGCTCACACGAAGCTGCAAAACTAAAGCACCCGCCCCTCACTTCCTCCCCAGCATTAAGAGCACAGGGTCAGCAAACTTAGCCAAGTGCCACTCCTGGCTCAAAGCCAACCCAACTCCATCCTGCCCACGTCCCACAGCCTCAAAGCTGGCTCTGCCTCCTCAGGCTTCTCTCTTCCTTTCCTACTGGGTACTATACCCTGCGGCCCTCTCCTTTACCTCCCCCATCCACAGGCCTCAACAACTCTGTGCCGCCAACACCCCGTCCCAATACTACCCTTCACTACCCTTCAGGCACCGGCCACCGCAGGCGGCACCCTACAACCCCAGCCCCGCCCCGCCCCTCGGGCACCAGCCATCAGCTGGCCCCGCCCCGCCCGGGCCACACCCACGCCGCGAGCCCCGCCCCCGCATCGCGCCGCGCCGCACCCGCTGGCCAAGCTGGCAGGAGCTGCCAAAGTCCACGATCTTGATGGCGCTGCGCTTGGGGTTGCAGAGCAGGATGTTCTCGGGCTTGAGGTCGCAGTGAATGATGCTGAGCTCGGGCGTGGCCAGGAAGAGCAGCGCTGTGCAGAGCTGCTGCGCCAGCTTCCGCGTCAGGTTCAGCGAGACGCCGCGGAAATGCGTGTTGCGCAGGAGGTCGTACAGGTTGTAGGAAAGCAGCTCGAACACCAGGCACAGGTGGTTCCGGAACATGAAGTGCCGCTTCAGGTGCACTGCGGGCAAGGGGGTGGAGAGGGCCGACGGAGGAGCTGAGGCTCAGAGAGGGCCAGTGGCGGCCTGGGGCACACAGTAATAAGAGGCCGGCAGCCGATCGGGGACTCTGCTTCTGGAGCGCTGGCCAAACTGTGGGGTGCCCACAGGAAGCCGCTGCTAGTCAGGGTGTTTTTATATGGTCTAGAACTTGAGCCACATCAAGAGAATGATTTCTGTGATTAAGACAAGTTCATTCTCTTCAAGTCTGTCAAACTTTCTGATAAACCAAAGAAAACGTTTCCCTTTGGTGTCGATGGGTCTTTAATGCCCTTCTACATTTCCTCATTTAATTTTCTAACATCGTTTTAGTCTCAGTTCCGTTTATTTTTGTGCAGCGGACACTCGCTTTCCATTTAGGTAAGGATGCGTATTTAAAGAAACAGACTCTTTCAATCCACTTGCTTTTTCTAAGAGGAATGAGTATGGCAAAGAGGAAAAAGACTGATATAGATGTTAGGAGTACAGGTGCTGGAGCCCACTGCCTGGTGAGGTGACAGCCCCACTGAGTACAAACGCGGTGACCTTATGCAAGCAATAGCACCTAAATGCCTGTCGTCTTCCCCAAGCTGCGGGCCAAGATGCCCTTTCCCCCCAGCGCTGTGGTCAGACTGAAACCAGTTAATTCATGTAAAGTGCTTGCAACAGGGCCCGACCCTTAGCGAGCACCGAATAAACTCAGACTGGCACCCCACATGGGCATAGGGCAAAAGTTATGAAGGCGGCAGGAGAATCACTGATGTCAGGGAATTACAGACCAGCCCTTGCCCTGAAGACACCAGCCCCGTCCTGTACTGGGTGTACCGCTGCCCCAGGCCTCACCTATGTAGTACTTCATCTCCGTGTCGTGCTGGTTCATCAGCTCCAGCAGCCGCAGCTCAATCTGGGCCTGGTTCAGGAAGGCCTTTTTGTTCTTGATGATCTTGATGGCCACCAGCTCCTGGGTCTGATGATCATAGGCTTTCACCACCTGCCAGGGTGGGGCATGTCACAAAGTAAGGAAATGGAGGGAAAGGGGACGTGGGACAGAGCAGGGCACCACTCTTTTGTGGGTCAACATCAGTGGGTGTCCCGATCCCGGGGCCAGGGTAGAGGGGGGCCTCCCACACCTGGCCAAAGGAGCCTTTGCCGATGAGCGAGTCAATCTCGTAGCGCTCCAGCCAGCGCTCACCACTGCGCACAATGTAGTCGTGGTTGTCATCGTCATAACCATGGTTCAGGACCTTCTTCTCCTTCTTGGTGCTCGAGTCCTGAGGTGGCGCCTGCTGGGCCCGCCGCTTCTTCTTCGCATAGTATACCTGCCGGCCAGCCAGCCAGAAGATAAAGATGACTGAGTGACCTGTGCCAGCAGCCAGGAACCCTTAGCTCCCAGCCAGGGCCCCAGGGCCCCGAGCCCCCGCCCCCCCCACCCCCCACCCCCGGCCACCTCATTGATGTGCTTGTAGGTCTTGATGAGGTCCACGGAGAGCTTGCGCAGCGGGGCTGAGGTCGCGTCCCGGAAGGCCAGGGGCAGCCTCCGTGGCAACAGCCGCACATCAGGCAATACCTGTGGGGCGGGGTGGGGGGTGGATACTGAGGATAGGCCTTTGCCTTGGACCACGGGGAGGGAGACCCCTTTGGGTGGCTGGATCATCGTTACCACACCCGGATTTACTTAGTCACTGTGTGACAACCCCACCAGGATAGAAATTCCCCAGCGGCAGAGACTGCCTTGTTTTTGCTGTATCTGCAGTGCCTGGAGCAGGGCCTGGCACATAGTGGGTGCTCATCAGAGATTTGCTGAGTGAATGAATGGTCAACTGTTTACTCCTGACCTTTCATCCCACACCTTTACTCCTTTCTGAACCTCTGTGGGAGAGATCAGATAGAAAACGTGGGCTGCCCTTCCCAGTCCTTCGCCTGAGACCATCCATTCTGGGTGTCCCATCTTGAGGGCTGCCATCATGCTTTACCCTCATCCCATGGGGTCGCCCCATCCCTCACCCCCAACTCTGCACTTTTTTGCCCAGTCTTTTGTGATCCAGCACCCTGGACCTCCTACTCCATCCTGCTTCAAGTCCTACAGTTCAGAGCCTTGATAGTCTCTGCCCCTGAATATCTTTACTCTGTACCCTTAGATGCTACTGGGTCCAAGATCCTTTGGGCTCAAACTTCACCTCCTTTCACCCCACCTGCCCATCTTTTTTCCTTTTTTCCTTCATGAACATTTATTGAGTGTTTCCTAGGTGCCAAGCACTGTTCTCAGCATTTTACATGCATTTCATTAACTTGTTTAACCTCGCAGTAACCCTGTGAGGTAGGTATCATTCTTGGTTCTGCTTTACAAAACAGAAAACTGAAGCAGGGAGAACCTGAGACATTTAACCACCATGTCAGGATTTGAACCCAGGCTCTCCAAACAGATTCTGCCAGCAACTCCTCTATTCTCTTCCACTCCAGATGGGCCCTTCCTGCCCCCAGGAGGCTGCTCTGGGCAACCAAAATATCTTTTCGCCCCCAAGACTCTTCTATCCCCAGCCTCCCCGTACCCCAGGCAGGTGAGAAGCCAGCTGAACGCATACCTGCGTGTGCTCCTGGGGCCCCGGGAAGCCAGAGAAGGGACCATGGCCTGGTGGGACGGCCATGGTGGGCTCAGAGGGCCGCAGGGGAGCGAGGCCTGGAGCGGGAGCCCGGCCGGGGGGCGCCTTCTCGCATCCTGCACCTCGGCTGCCACCGCCGCTGAGACCTGAGAGCAGGCAGGAGGCAGGGAACAACATGGAACAAGGGGATGTGTGGGACAGGGCCAGGCGGGAAAGAAGTGGACATTAAAACGAAGGCGAGGCACAGGGAGAGGAGAAAAAGAACAACAGGTTGCAATGAAGAAAGAGAACAGAGAGAAGTGTTAGGGCAGGGGGGGTGGGGGGGTGGCAGAGCGGAGTCCCTCAACAAATGATTACCAAATAAATGAAATAGGTGGCACAAAGAGAGGAACATGTGAAAGGGGATGATTGGAAGCCAGGCAGGGATATAGGCCATGACAGGAAAGGACAGAAAGACATCAATAATCGGGGGGGAAGAAGAGAAGAAAAAGATAGAAACCACAGACAGTATAGAGAGTAGGGTTCACTCTTTGCTTCCCATTTTTGCTTGTGGCCCTCCTCAGCGCCCCCTCACACAAGATCCCTGCACTTCAAGATCCACGCTTCCCAGTAGATCCCTCAATCCTGAGAATTCTAAGGTCCCCCAAACCACATGAGAGAACTCTGGGCCCCCTCCAGACCCATAGCAGAGTCCTCTGCAGGCCCCTAAAAACCACATCAGGGTCCTGCGGACCACACCAAGGTTATCCTGTTATATAGGATTATCCCTATATGAGTCCTACCCCTATGACATTCTCATCCATCAGGGCACTCCCTTCCCAGGGGACCCTCCCCATATCATGCCAAGACCTCCTCCCTATACCATTTCCTCCCATATCACGTACCCCGCCCCCAGCCCTAAGGTACTTTCTCCGTGCCACATCAGGGATCTTCCCCATATTAGTCCATGGTCCCCCTCCCAATCAAAGCTCACTTCCTGATGGGAGCAAGGAGGAGGCGTCTCTTCACTTGCCCTTCTCTCCCCTACACTGGATCTTCCCCTCCTCCCTCATCCAATATTCCTACCAGGGCCCTTTCTCCAGTTACTCTTCTCTACATCAGAGTCAATCCACAACTGTGCCCATTCCTAGAAGGCCCCCAGAACCAAATTCCCCAAATATCACATAGAGTCCTCCCCTCCCAGAGTACCTGCCACACCAAAATCCTCTCCCCACAGGCCTTCTCCCATGTCAATCCCTTTCTCCTATGCCAAGCCTTGCCACTCCAGGATCCCTCCTCTCTCTTGGAACTCCCCCGCCCCTCACCCGAAACAACCTCTTCCCTGGGGCCCTCCCACAGCAGGACGGTCTCTCCCAGCACCCACCCCCTACCCGGGTCAGGGCTGGCGCGGGGCCCACGGGGGGCTGGGGCGCGGTGGGGCCCCCAGTGGGGTGGGCGAGCGGCCAGCATGGCGGCGGTGGCGGCAGAGAGGAGACGGCCGCCTGTCCCAGCCCGGCCGGCCCGGCAAGCCCCGCGGCGGGGAGGGCAAGCGGGACAGGCGGCCCGGTGGGTGACAACAGCAGCCGCCGCCGCCGGGGGCGGGGAGAGGAGGGAACGAGGGTCAGCCCGGGGCACGCGGGGGAAGGGGGAAAGCAGGTGGACGGGGGAGGGGCGGGTTAACCCTCGCCCCGCCGGCCCCGCCCCGCGCAGCCACCCGCCCCTGGGGACCCAGGCGTCCCGCCCCCCACCCTGGAGGCCCGCCCCGGTCGGCGGAGCCCCGGCGGGCGGGGCCGGACTGAGCTTGGCAGTCCGCACCTGCCATGGCAACAACCGTGCCATTGGTCGCTGCTGCCAAGAGCTCAGCCAATCGCAGTTCAAAACGGCTGTTGCTAGGCGACGACGATGCAGCCGGAGGAGCCGAGCCCAAACAAAGGGCGGGAGCGGGGCCCCGCTCCCCCCTCCCAGTCGCCCTCCCAAAACTGCTCCCTCGGGCTCGGCCCCTTCCAGGAATCCGACTATGAATAGCCAGGCACGGCCTGCACTGCACCTGCCCGCCGCCTCCCTGCTCTCCTCCCTCGGCCTCGTGCTAAGTCTGGCGGCGACGCGGTCAGGGCGGGTCTGTACTGCCCCCTCCCCGGGAGCTCGTGCCGCCCCACCTGTAGCCGCGTTGTTACCTGAGGGCGCGGGCAAGGGGACTCAAGCTGCTCGGGAAGCCCGAGCTCAGACCTGCCCACTGGCTGAAGGTATCCGGCGGACGCGGCGAGCCAGGGCCCCGATTACCCAGTAATGCAACCAGCAAAATGGCGACCACAACAAACCGGCCCCCCCACCCCGGGCTCCGCCCCCACTCCCCCTTTCTCTTCCCCCACGTGACCCAGGGTAACACTCCGCGCCTGCGCGCAGCGAGGCTTACCCGCAGACATGCACAGTACGCTATCAACCCCGCCCAGGCGTCGGAATCCCGGTTACGGCTGCGCTAAAGGCAGCCAAGAAAGGAGCATGCGCACGAGTGACCGGATAAGCTTGCCCACCCCCACCACCGCGCCAGTAGACGAACGGCGCATGCGCCCTGTGGAATGGCGGTCGCTGATCAGCTCATAGGAGTGATGGTTGAATTTTTTAAGAAGGCTGCGCTTGAACTCACGACCCCGTTATCAAGACCTGCGCTGAGATCAAGAGGTCCACGCTTAAGCGACTGGGCCACCCAGGTGCCCCTGGATGAGTCTTTTAATAGAAAAACACGTGAAACAGTAGCAACACAATCTCCTGGCAATCCATATGGCCCGGGGGTTCAGTTCTTCACCTTGGGAGGTGGCCTGCGAGAGGAAGGAGAGAGGGGATTCAGGGCTTGTCACTGTCTGGGACACTCCTACCAAGTGCTGACCGGCAGGGCTCTGTCTGGGTGGGCTGCCCGCCCCTGCTCACCTGTACACGCCCACCACCACGGCGTGGTCTCTCTCATACGGCTCTAAGGTCAGCTGCTCCTGGGGCTTCATGTTCTCCTGCTGCATCTTCTTCACTTCAGAGGCAAACACAGCCTCAGCAGAGGCCGTGGAGTCAATGCAGTTGGCCTGCAGAAGAGAGAATTTAAGTTTGCAGGCAAGGCTTTGGGCTGTTTTTCCTTTTTTTGTAGTCTTTAAATCACCGGTATTTGTTTTTATTGGAAACCCAGTGAAACTAGGGTTTTGGAAATGTAGGGAAAGACTTCATTAGAGAAGTTTTCAATTTGGTTTGGATCTGGAACAGGAAGACTTCAAACAGAGACCTATTTATCTTAAAGCCAGTGTTTTACTTTTACACCCTGGTTCCCCCCCCCCCCCACTTCCTCTTCTTTGACAATAGTAATAATGCTGAGAATACTAAAACAAATGTAGCAAAAGATTAAACTATCTTAGAATACTAAAGATTCTAAAATCTTTAGTATTTTAGAATACTAAATAGTATTTATACTAAATAGTATAATACTAATATAGTATAAATACTAATACTAAATAGTATAAATAGTATTTATAAAGAATAAAAAGATTAAACTATCTTTAGAATACTAAAACAAATATAGCAAAAGACTAAAAAAATGCTAACAAATGTTGAATCTGGCTGAAAATCCCTATTTCAAAATAAAACGTTTTTCAAAATGCATCTAGCATTCATCTAAAATTTATTTTAGAGGCGCCTAGGTGGCTCAGTTGGTTAAGCGGCTGCCTTCAGCTCAGGCCATCATCGCAGGGTCTTGGGATGGAGCCTGGCACCTCACGCTCCCACTTGTGCTCTCTCTCTGTCTCAAATAAATAAATCTTAAAAATAAATACATAAATAAAATCTTATACCAGGCTTTATTATAAACACTACATATATATTGATAAATTTCATTCTTACATCAACACTAAAAGAGATACGACTAGCTCTCTCTACTTGACAAGTGGAGAAATAGGCATATGGGTTAGGTAACTTGCTCAGAGTCACAGTGCAAGCTGGAATTCAAACTCAAATGGTCAACTCCGCAATCATGCACTTGACCACTATTGACCATTCTTTGCCTATTTAAACCCAAAGTCTTTTAGTTTTGTAGACATTTTTCATTATGTGCTATTTGACTAGGTGTTGGTGTGGCAGGGATAGAGGCTGGGAATAGACTGCCTGGATTAGGAGGATGGAGACCCCCTCGTTTTTGAGTAGCTGCTGGGAGGTTACAAAGATACTACCACCCCATCTTAGACTCCTCCAAGCCCCGCACCTTAATAGAAATCACGAAGTGTCCTCCATTACGAAGGAAAGTGTGGGCATTCAGGGCTACGATCCGGGTCTGGTCTGGCTGGGCCACGTCAGCAAAGATCACATCCACCATTGCTAGGCAGAAAGAAGTGGCAGTTACAAGCTGGCCACCCCATCTTCCCAGCTCCTCCCATGAGGCCTGCGCCCCATCACCAGCAGGTTCCTGGCAGAATCTTCTCTGCTTCCAGTCTCCCTTTCTATCACTGATCCCCCCTCCCTCCACAGTGCTCCCAGGATGGGTCCAAAACCCAATCACACGATCCATTCATTCCTCTTGTAAACCAGGATTGCCACCTACTCTGTGGCCAGCCCTGGGCCAGGTGTGGGGGACACAGAAAGGAGTCAGACACGTCATCAAAAACGCAAGTAAAGGGGCGCCTGGGTGGCTCAGTCGTTAAGCGTCTGCCTTCGGCTCAGGTCGTGATCCCAGGGTCCTGGGATCGAGCCCCGCATCGGGCTCCCTGCTTGGCAGAAAGCCTGCTTCTCCCTCTCCCACTCTCCCTGCTTATGTTCCCTCTCTTGCTGTCTCTCTCTCTCAAATAAATAAATAAATAAATAAATAAAGGCAAGTAAAGGTGAGCACTTATAGGCAAAAGCGTCTGCAGGATTGTCAAAAGTTACATACGTTGCACGACAATGGGTATGGTATGAATGCATGGGGGCAAAAAAAACAACTCAAAACCAGAGGAATGTGAAGTATTATTTTTCAGCCAGTGTGACCGAATAAAACCACCAAAAACATAATATAATGAAAACTGACATTTTTAAATTGAGAAAAGCGGACAAAAAATTGCTCGTATTGGTTACCTCTGAGGGTGGTTTACAAGGAATTCCAGTTTTACATTATGCTTCCGATTTTTTTTTTTAAACACAGTTAATATTCACAGTGGGTCCCTCTGGGCCAGACCACACTTAGTTTGTGCTTTCTGGGTTATGACCACCCCAGGTGATGAGGAGGAGGACCTCCGAAGGGGGCTATTATACATAAGCCAGGGGCAGCATACAAAGTACCATGTTTTGGAGGGAGGCAGGACATATGGGGGTGCCCGATACCCAAGCTCCACAACCCCACCTAGCTCCCCTCACCCTCTTCATTCCAACAGACTCAGGAGGCCTGCTCATCCACTCTGATTTCATTCCAATCAGGGTTCTGGCCACCTCTTCCAGGAAGCCTGGAGTGACCTGGCCTACACCACCTGAGCCAACCCCCAGAGCCCTCACCGATGAGCATGCGGTATTTGTGGGGGTGCCGAGCATCTTCGATAACAGGAATAATGTTGGTCCTCTTTTTGGCCAAGTTAATGAGGTCACGGCCAGAGCGGTGGGAGAACTCAACTGCATAGACTAGACCGTCCTAAAATAAATCAAATAATAAAAACACTGATCCCAGTTCTTAGATGGGACACCTACTTGGGGCCCAAACACTGCATTTGGCATCCTTTCAAATCCCTGAATCAAAATCCTGCCATCTGACAACTATTGTTGCCAAGGGTTATTTGGTCCCTCTTCACTTGATCTGAGAGCCCAGTCCCCCAACACAGGCCTCAAACGAGGAAGCCGGGGCACAGTGATGAAGTCCTAACAGCTTACAATGGGCCAGGCACTGCTCTCAGTACTTTACAGGAATTCACTCCTTTATCTTCGTGGCAACCTGATATTCCAGAGGGTAAACTGAGGCTCAGAGAGTTTGTAACTTGCTGAAAGCCACCTCACTGTTAAATGCCCACATCAGGGCACCTGGGTGGCTCAGTGGGTTAAGCCTCTGCCTTTGGCTCAGGTCATGATCTCAGGGTCCTGGGATCGAGCCCCGCATCGGGCTCTCTGCTCAGCAGGGAGCCTGCTTCCCCCTCTCTCTCTGCCTGTCTACTTGAGATCTCTCTTTCTCTCTCTCTGTCAAATAAATAAATAAAATCTAAAAAAAAAAAAAAAAAAAAAAGAACAAACACACACACAAATAAATGCATGCATGCATGCCCACATCAGAGCCTGGGGTTTTTAACCAGTAAATGACACAGCCTGCAGTCATGCGGAGGAGCTGGGGGTCCTGAAGTAAGACGCACGGGGGCCCTCTAACCAGGGAGCCTGCACAGCAGCAGGAAATGCAGGCCCAGAAACCGACATCTGTTCTTTTAAGAAAAACCGGAAGACCAGACTTGGGGGCATACATTTTGAAAGAGGGCAACCAAATGCAACTGTCTCCACCACGGGCCCCTCTAACTGCACTTACTCCGTACCCACGTCCCTTCCCTCCAGACCGAGAACTTAGGAGTGAGACTAAATGAGGCTTTGGAGACCAGATGCTTGAAGCTGCTCTTTCTCTTACAGGTACTCTGCAGGAAGGAGGGCCTAGCCCCGAGCCACACGGTGCAGGGAAGCAGCCAGGGCCTGACTCCAGGCTGGCTGAGAGGCAGCCTCTCCCTCTCTTCCACCTCACCACTTGCCCTTATTCACCCTCCCTCTCCCCCCATCCACTCACCGGGCCTACAATGTCAGAGACGTGGGAGACAGTGGTGCCTGATGCAGCCCCAAGGTAGAGCACTTTGGCCCCTGGCTTGATGTGGATCTGGTCCACGCCGCCCAGGATTGCTGCTGCCAGCTTGGAGCGGAAGGGGTTCCAGGCACGGTACTCGATTTTGTCATCCCCCTCCTGGAACGGGAGAGATGGGGATGGAAGTCAGTGCCAGGCTTCTCTGCTAGACCCCACTGCCCTTAGCCCCAGGGCCCTGGGCACGCATTCGTTGTTCAAGAGATGAACACAGGTACACATCAGTGACTGTGACAGCCGCAGGGCCTGCCCTCTCATGGAGGTTACTGACTCTGGTGGAAGGGGCAGGGACAGACAATAAACAGAGAGATGAAAGATCACATCCGTTAACAGCAAGACCTGTGCATTCATTCACCAAACACTCGCTGTGCCAGCACAGACTGGGCCAGACCCTAGGCCAGGCACTAGGCAGGCACACTGAATGAGACCAAGACCCCTGTCCTCAAGGAGTAAGTATACACTGAACTAACACATATGGCACAGTAGCCAGTGACAGCTGCTAAGGCAAAGATCAAGTCAGGAAAGAGGACATGAAGTAGGGGGGAGTAGGCTGAGGAACAGCAGAAAATGAGACAGGGTGGCCAGCGAAGAGCCCAGAAGGAGGCGTCTGCAGGAGACCCGAAGGTGGGTGAGGAAGCAAGTTATCTGGGGAAGCACATCCAAGGCAGTAGGAAAGGCAGCAGAAAGCCCTGAGCAGGAGTGTGCCTGGCCGTTAAGAAAATGACATGGGATGGCAGAGCGTGGGCAGCGAGGGCTGCTTCTGACAGGCTGAGTGGTGTCAGGTGGCCTCGTAAGAAAGGGAACCAGCCACACATGCAGCTGGGGGAGCAGTACTCAAGGCAGACAGAGGAGAAAGGAGGTCCGTACAGCTGGAAGACACTGGGTCAGAGGGGAGAGAGGGGGACCTGGAATGTGCAAGGTCTTGTGGGCCACATTGAGGACCCAAGACTTAAAGCTGAAGGCAATGGGGATCTGACTTCTATATTAAGATGATCCCCCTTGCAGGCATGTGTAGGACGTGGTGGGGGCAAGGAGCCCAGACCGCTGGCTACCCTGTCAGCGGGGACCCTGGTCTCACCGCAATCGAGACTCTCTTCTCTCCATACACTGATTCCCCAGGGACCAGATTCTTGGTGACAAGGGCATCTTCCTTTCCTCGACAAATGAAGACACCTAAGTGAGGAGACCGGCACAAGGTGAAGACTCTGGGCCGCACCCACCCCACCCCACCCCCCGCAGCTCCTGGCCCTCCTCACTCACCTTCGTGCCGATGAGGCTCCACCATCACATTCTTCCCTGACTGGTTTCCTCTTTTTCCTCCCCGACCGCGACCCCGGTTGCCGCCAGACTGGAAACCTCCACCTGCAAGGCAGAGAGGCAGTGAGAGAGGGAGATCTCACGATCTTTTCCTTCCCCGAGCCCCAAGCCCAGGTAAAGCCTCCTATTCGTGTGTCACTTACCTCCTCGTCCTCCTCCTCCTCCGCCTCCTCCTCCTCGGCCTCGGCCCCTAAAGCCGCCACCCCGACCTCTGCCCCCGCCAAAGCCTCCTCGGCCTCCGCCACGACCACCACGGTCACCAAAGCCCCCTCGGCCACCGAAGCCGCCCCCACGGGGGCTGAAACCTGTAATGGCAACAGAAAGAGGAATCAGAACAATGCGGTTGGAGAAGTTATGGCTCACAATTCCACCAGGAGGGGTCCACAATACCCACAAGAGCAGAAAAATCAGGGGCCGACCCAGATGTTCCAGCAGCAGAATGGGCAGATAAAATGGGGGAATACTCGTAATCAACAATGACACGATCTACAGTTACACACAACAGGTAAATAAATCTTAGAGTCATAATGTTAAATGAAAAAGCAAGTTGAAGAAAACCACATCTAACATAGTATCTTTTATAAAGTTCAGCAACAACTAAAATTAAACAATGCCATGCTGTAACCCACAAGCCACGCCCCCCCCCAAGAGGATGATAATGTAAAACTCACAATACTGGGGATTTGGGTAGGGGCGGAACACCTAGGTACATGTAGGTTACTGTCAACGTTCTGCTTTTTCGGGTCAGAGAGCGGATCTGCAGAATCCACTCTATTTTCAATGTTAGTGCGAAGCAGCTCATCGCGGCGGCAGGGGACCCCAGACCCTGGAAACATTTCCGTACCCTCCCACCCCTGAACTTGAGTCTGGAAGCAAAGGGCCAACAACCAAACAGAGGGGAGGTAGGCATGATGTCTTTCCTGCTACCCAATCTCCCTGCTTGCAAAGTTGCAGAAGTTTCTCCCAGCTCAGGGAGGAAAAAACAGGAAAAAAAAATCAAATTGTCCCTTATGGGTGAGGGACAGTGTATAAGCAATTTAGGGCTGGTCAACGGGACTGAAAGTTGAAGGGAAAAGAAACATTCAGGGAGACTTGACTTTCATCACCGCAGGCGAACCCGTCCACTTTGCAGAGCACGTGACAGTGGAGGAAGCAGACGGAATCCCGGTGCTAACAGATTCAACAGCTGACTTTTCTGTGCCCGGGCCCTAAGCTCCGCCGGATGTTCGGCAAATCCCATGAGTTATAAAACAACAGTGTGAAAATTGGTGATGCTTTAAAATGATCTCACTTGATGTCAACTATTCAACAGTAAACTTGCCAGAGTTTTTGTAAAGGTGATTATATTCACGCGCTAGGAAAGCTTCACGCATTGTAATGGCGCTGAAGATGAAAACGTAGGGGCGCCAGGGTGGCTCAGTTGGTTAAGTGGCTGCCTTCAGCTCAGGTCATGATCTCAGGGTCCTGGGATCGAGCCCCGCGTCGGGATCCTTGCTCGGAAGGATAGGAGGGGAGTCTGCTTCTCCCTCTGCTCTCAGCACCCCACCCACACTCCTGTGCACTCTCTTTCAAATAAATAAAATCTTCGAAAAATATTTTTTTAAAAGATGAAAATGAAGAACTTTTCATTGTTATTACTAATTTAAGTGTTAAAAATTAAGTTTCAAACTCCGGAAGAGTTGGTCTACCTTTACTCCCTTACTCCCTCTACAGTCTCCTGTCCACACGGCAGCTAGTGATTGACCTTTTCCAAACCACAAAATCGGATCTCTTCAGCCCCCTGCTTAAATCCCTTCAGTGGTTTTCCATCACATTGGAAAATGCATCCAAAATTCCTTTCTCTGGCTTCCAAAGCCCGAAATCAGTGACCTTTATCTTTGGCTAATCCCTGGAATGGAGAGATCCTGTGTAGGTGTCTGGTGTAGGGGCCTGAGCATAGGGCTTTTTTAAAGTTCCCCAGGCGATTCTAAATGTGCAGCCCGACGAAGACCCACCATCCCACGGCTCTGGCTTCCACTGACTGTTGTGACCTCACTCTATGCCAGGCTTTGTGCTCTTCCTCCTCAAACTCCCTCTCTGGCTTCTAAACCTTTTTATACCTGCCGTTCCCACTGCCTGGCTCCTGGAGACATTTGCTGGGCTCACCCACTTCCTCACTGCACTCAGATCTCGGATGAAACGTTCCTTCCAGAAGGGCCTTTGGGCTGCCTACCTTTACCCAGCTTTCTTGTTTTTCCTATCAATTATCACACATGGCACTCTTTAGTTTATTACTGCCTGACTCCTGCACCAGAATCAAGGCCCCAAGGGACTGGGATGTTTTAATTGTTTTGTCACACTGCATCCCCAGCGCCATGCATGACACTTGGCACCAGGTGTCGGCTCATAAATATTCAGTGAGCTGTCTGCTGATGACTCTTAAACCCGTGGGTTCTGCCTCAGGGGGAAAGAAGCACCCTCTCTGTTCGTTCAGGAAGCAGGTGATGACACGGTGACCAGAACTCTGGTCCCCTCCCCTCCCGACCCTAGAGAGTAGGGACAGTTCACGGGAATCCTGCAAAACTTCATCTGTAAGACAGAGATACGGTGATAACACAGCATCCACCACACAGAGCTGGAAAGAATAAATGACTAAATACACACAAAGAAAGCACTTCCCTCAACACAGTGCCTGGCACAGTTTGGACAGGAGTATTCAAATGAAGGGGAGAGTCCCCCTGCCCTCCCACTTAGGGGAGACTCCACTGGGCCTAAGAGACTCTCAACCCAGGCCTGATGGAACAGAGACCCGAGAAGTGTGGCCACGGCAGGGGGCACCAAGGGCATGAGTGTCAACTTTCAGGCCCAGATACTCAAAACATTATCTTAATTCATTTCAGGTCCTGGGGAGCTTACAAAAATGTACTAAAAGCCCCCACTCTTTAGGGAAACAACGCATTTGCACACACTTTTCTAGGAGTTTTGGGAGGAGGTTCCACAGCCCCCTTGGTTTAAACCCTGCTCTCCTCCCACAATCTTCCCCATCTTAAAAAACAGGACACTTGGGGCGCCTGGGTGGCTCAGTGGGTTAGGGGGCCTCTGCCTTCGGCTCGGGTCATGATCTCAGGGTCCTGGGATCGAGCTCCACATCGGGCTCTCTGCTCAGCGGGAAGCCTGCCTCCCCCTCTCTCTCTGCCTGCCTCTCTGCCTGCTTGTGATCTTTCTCTTTGTCAAATAAATAAATAAAATCTTAAAAAAAAAAGAAAGAAACATGGTAAAAAACAAAACAAGACAAAAATGGGACACTTGGGGCGCCTGGGTGGCTCAGTTGTTTAAGCGTCTGCCTTCGCCTCAGGTCATGATCCCAGGGTCCTGGAATCGAGCCCCGCATCAGGCTCCCTGCTCCGTGGGGAGCCTATTTCTCCCTCTCCCTCTGCCTGCTGCTCTGCCTGCTTGTATTCTCTCTCTGTCAAATAAATAAATAAAATCTTAAAAAACAAAACCAAAAACGGACACTCCATCCTTCCGGTTAACACATGCCCAAGCCCCAAGGGATCCTTGACCCCTCTCTTATACCCACATACAAGCTGCTGGCTCTACCTTCAAAATACATTTCCAGGCCGGGACAATGTGTCAGGCGGGTCCACTACTACCATCCTGGTCCAAGCCTCGTCACCTCCTCCCAGATGGCGCCTGCTTCCACTTCTGCTCCCCTGATGTCCTTTACACACACACAAGCCAGAAGGATCCTTTTAAATGCGTCCATCAGACTGCATCACGTCCCTGCTCAAAATTTCCCCAAGGCTTCTTCTCTCAACCAGACTCAAAGCCTTTGTGAAGAGCTGACTCTTATCTGCAACTTCATAGCCTAACATAATGAGGGAAGGGTTGGGAGGAAGGTGTCTCCTCCACTCCTGGGGGGAATCATAGGGTGCCTGCAGGCATGCCGGGGTCTGATGGAGATACACAGTCCAGCACCCCTCCTCCCCACCATCTCATCAGATCTGCAATCGCTGAAGAGAAAGGGAGTTTGGCAGGGGATACAAGGATTCACAAACCCAGCTGCCCCCATCTCTCCACACATGGAGGGAAAAGACGAAGGGAAAACAAAGATCTGCACCAGGAAACAGATCTTCTGGGTCACAGTGGGAAGACTTCCCCAAACTCTAGCGGAGCAAGTTGCGGGGAGGGGCATGGCCTGACTTAGAAAGACCTGAGACACCAAGGAGAAAGACCCTAATTTTGTTCCTCTTAAGAAGAATGATAAAGCTAACAATTAGAGACAATACTATTGTGTCAAGCCCTGTGCTATTTTTTCTCCAGCTTTATTAAGATCTGACATATGGAATTGTGTAAAGCTGAGTATAATCTGTTGATTTCTACACTTAAATATCGCAAAAAGATTACCACGATATGCTATTTTTTCTTAACGTGATCTCGCTAAATTATAACCAGAAACCATTTTACTGATGAGAAAACCGAGGCTCAGAGAGGTAAAGCCACTTACCCAAGGTCACACAGTAGCTTAAGAAGCAAAGCTAGCACTGAAACTTCATGAACTAAGACCTTTCTACTGTCAAAGCCTGGACTTTCATCAATCTGCCACGAGGGAGGTGGGGTGGGTTTATTAGAACCTCGGGAAAAATCAAATTAATAAAATCATTCACGTTCTGTGACTATCTCCCTACCCCACCCCAAGCTAAGCCTATCTTGGGCTTGTGAAGGTTCATATCACTGGAGTTGAGAATCACAATCACTCAAACCTCAGAGACCCGCCTCTCAGGAGAGTAGAGAGCGGGAAAGTGGGACAGAGAAGGCTGTCAAACCAGGAGTCCTCATTCACTTGGGCCCTCTCTGAGAAGCTGGCCCGGGAGCTAAGGGGACGGTCGTTGCGGCGGTGACACAGGAGGCAAATGGGGGTTCTCCCCTACTCCAAATAGAAGGCTCTCCACCTGTGAACCAAGACATTATCCCCAAATCCCCCAATCCAGACTCTGGGTCAGTACTCCCGACTGCCACCCCCAGCCCAATAACCAAGATCCCTAATGACGGCCTCAGTGAGATGAATCCTAGTTCAGGAATTCCCCCCATTCCAAGCCCAAGACCCTCGACTCACGACTGTAACCTCCAAAGCCAGTCACAGACCTCCAGACCAGAAACCCGAACCCCGGGCTCAGCGTCCATCACAAGGCGGAACCAAGACCCCCTCCACACAGGAGACCGGAACCAGGACCCCAACCCCACAAGACACCGGATCCCCAGCCCCTAGGCCAAGGCCCGCCCCTCCGACTCCGGCCTGGCACTTCGATTGCCGCCGGCCCCAGGCCCTGACCCCTGACCCCGAACCCCAACCCCGGCCTGCACCTGGCTTCATGGCGAGAGCTCAGCTCCCCGGCTCAGGACTCTGGAGCGACACACACTACACGAGCCTGGTACTTTCGCACGTGGAGAGGAGCGCACGCGCGGCGGCGTACGGCGCGTGACGCAACTTCGCAACCCCGCCCCTCGGCGCTCCGGCAGCTTCCGCGGCCCGGCGCGCGCGCTGTGGGCGGGGCTTCGTAAGCCTCGTACGGTACCGCCCCTCTCGGCCCCTTAGGCGCTGTCTTTACGCGGTGCCTGCGCAGCGATCGCTACGGTGATCGTGCTTCCTGCTTCCTCTTCATCCGTGCGAGTCTCCCGGTAATCAGGGTTCATCAGCAGGCCTTCGCACGCCTTGTGCCCTGTGCCCGTCTTCTCTCTTTCTTTCTTTTCTTTTTCCTTTCCTTTTTCTTTTCCTTCCTTCCTTGCTTCCTTCCTTGCTCTTTCTTTTTCTTCTTTTTTTTAGATTTTATTTATTTACTTGCAAGCAGGGGGAGCTGCAGAGGGAATGGGAGAAGCAGGCTCCTGGCTGAGCAGGGAGCCCGATGTGGGGGTCAGTCCCAGAGCCCTGGGATTATGACCTGAGCCACCCAGGCACCCCATCTCTTCTCTATTTATAACTAACTACCTAAGGTCCCCTCTACACCCGAAAGCTTTCCCTGACCCATTCCCCCGCTAAGAAAAGGAGACTCTGGGCTTGATAAGCATTTATGCAGGGGCACTGTTCTATGCGCTGAGAATACAACAATGAACAACACATAGAAACCCTCACCCTTCTGGAGATCATCTTCTAGTGGGAGAAACAGATACCAACCAGGATATTAGAAGGCAATAAAAGTGCTTTGGAGAGAATAACAGCAGGGAAAGAAGATAGGACTGTTAGAGGAGGGGTGACATTTCTTCACTGGTGGTCAAGGAATGCATCAGGTGACTTGAGCAAAGAGCTAAAAGAGGTGAGGAGTGAGGTATGCCCCTACCTGGGGGAAGAGAGTTCTAGGTAGTGAGAATTGTAGGTGCAAAGGGCCTGGGGCAGGGAAGGTATGGAGGGTTGGAGAAGCAGTGAGGGGTGTGGTTGGGGCAGTTAGCAGGCAGACTGGAAGGAGAGGAGAGCAGGGAAAATTGTGTGGGGCCTTGTGTGCCATGGGGAGGACTTTGGCTCTTACTCCGAGTGATCTGAAGCTATCGAAGGTTCTTGAACAGAGAAGCGCTGTGATCTGACATGGGAGCACTCTGTCTGCAGGTGGGAAACAGAGTGTGGGAGTCGCCCTGAGAGCAGGAAGACCAAGGGGGAGGCTGCTGCGGTGGATCAGGTAGCAGACAAGGAAGGACAAGATCAGGGTGCAGGCAGAGCAAAGAGGGAGGAATAAGATTCTGCATAAATATTGGGAATTTTGTGCCTTGTAATTTTATAATATTAATATTTATCCTCATATTCATTCCACAAAGAAAACAAGTGCTACTATGAGAAATTACTAAAAACCTCCAGGAGAATGAACTGGTCTGTTCCATTCATTGCTATATCGCCCACTACCTAGAACAAGGCCTGGCCCAGAGTGAGTGCTTCACTTGGTTGTTCTCTCTCTTTCTCTCTCTATCACACATACACACCCTGGCCAAGAATTTTCAGAGATTATGATTTTATTCATTTTAAAACTTTTTTTTTTTTTAAATACGACCTGCTTACAGAAAAGTGCATGCAACCGTGCAGCTTTACGAGTTATCACAAGGGGGGAGAACCCACACCACTGCCACCCAAGCCCACAAAGAGGACATTACCAGTACTCTAAAAGCCCCCTTGTGACCCTTCTCTTAGGTCTCTCTATGTACCCTGTTCCCACCTTGCTTTCTTCACTTCGTAACATATCCTGGAGATCAGTACGGTACAGTGTATACAAATATGCCTTATTTTACCTTGATATGCAGAGTTGTCCATCATGTAGATCAATCAGTCCCCTAGTGATGGACATCTGAATTGTTGTTTTTTTGTTGTTGTTGTTGGAGGGTTGTTGTGAAGCTCAGAAATATTATATATGAATAACCTGACATATTGAATCATTCAGCATATGTACATTCCTTTCTCTGTCAATTGCCTGTGTATATCCTCCACTCATTTTTTTCCCCCTAATGGGACTGTTGTCTTTTTCTTATTGATTTGAAGGAGCTCTTTTTATATTGTGGCTATAATCCCTTACTAGGTATGATGCAAATCTTTCCTCCAGGTTAATCACTGGCCATTTATTTATTCCATAAATATGTACTGAGCTTCTACTATGTGCTAGGTGCTGGGAATAAAGTGGTGAATGAGGCAGAGGTAGTCTCTGCCTTTGAGTTACTTCTGATTGGGCAGAAATTAAAATGAAAGTAATTTTGAAGTGTAATAAATGCTAGGAAGGAAAGAAGCAAGCAGGCAAGCGTCTGGGACAGAGGGTAACAGAGGGAATCCACTTTAAGTGAGGTGGCTGTAGAAGGCCTCTCTAAGGTAGTAAAATATAAGCTGACATTTGAGGGATGAGAAGCAGCTAGTCATGTGGCAAGTGGAAAGAACAGGATATTGCAAAGAAGTGAAATGGGAAAATTTGGCATGTTCAGTACATTGAAAGATCAGGTTCCCAAATCATGATTGGCAAGGACATCGATTGGAGATGAGTCAGAAGAGGTGGACAGGGGCCTTATAGGAAAAGGTAAAGAATTTGATTTTACTATAAGAGAAATTTATAGCCAATGGTCCCCCTTATATGTTAACAAGAGTCATCGAGTAGCGGTGAGAATGGATTACAAAAGGGGAAGAGCAGATAGGAGGCTGTTGGCATTGTCAGCATGAATGAGGGTGATGGGTAGGCATAACAAAGTGGGTATGCTTTGATACAACCCAACAGGATATGTTGATGAACTGAGTGGGGGGCAACGGGGAGGGAAGAATCAAGAACGATCCCTGTTTTCTGACCACTACAGTGAGTATTGGCAGTGCTATTCACTGAGGTGGGGAAGGCCATCATGGGAAGGGTGGGGGACGGGGTTGGAAAGGAAGAGAGATTTCAAATTTTGACTTGTGGATAGGATGGATACATTAAATCCTCACTCCAACTCTGTGAGGTAAGTACTTTCATGAACTCTGCTTTAAATATGATGCTGTTGGAGCCCCTGGGTGGCTCAGTTGGTTAAGCTTCTGACCCTTGGTTTTGGCTCAGGTCATGGTCTCAGGGTCTTGAGATGGGAGCCCCCATCATGCTCGGTGCTTAATGGGGAGTCTGCTTGAGATTCTCTCCCTCTCCTCCCTCTGCCCCTTCCTCTGCTCACCCGCTTTCTCTAAAATACATAGATAGAGATGCTGTTGAGTGACTGAGTCCCTTCAAAATTCTTATTTTGGAACATAATCCCCAATGTGATGGTATTTGGCGGTGGGGCCTTTGAGAGGTGATTAGGGCTTGAGGGTGGAGCCCTCATGAATGAGATTAGTGCCTTTATAAAAGAGGCCCCAAAGGGCTCCTTTGCCCCTCTGCCATGTGAGGACACATGAGAAGAGAGCCAACTATGAACCAGGGAGAGGGCTCTCGCCAGACACCGAGTCCACTGGTGCCTTGACCTTGGACTTCACAGCCTCTGGAACTGTGAGAAATAAATGTCTGCTCTTTGTAAGCCATCCATTCTATGGTATTTTGTTTTAGCAGCTGCACAGACTTAAGACACATGAGGAAACTCAGTGACAGAAAAATTAACTTGTTGGACTATAAATGATAAAGCTAGAATCTATTCATCCCTCTATTTTTTACTCCTTCCCTCATCCAATTAATTGTTCATCTTCTCTTCATCTACTCTTTCAATTATCCATGTCCCTATCTTCCCATTTCTCCACCCCCATCCGCCCAACCATGTCTCCTTCTTCCCTCCCTCCCTTTCCCCTCCCTGCTACCCACCCATAATCCATCCATCCATCCATCCATCCATCTTTTCACCTCCCAATAAATATTCCTCATGTGCCTGATGTCCCAGGCATCTGGCAGCTGCTGTGCAAGAAGGAAAGTCAGGGAGGAGAAGGCATAAGACAGACACATTGGCATGCAGCTTAGCCTGAGGTTATTTATTCAGTCCTCTTGAAGTTGGCCTTGGCGACTCATCAAAGGGGTAGAACAGTGCAGGGGCACACAGGGACACTGTGCACCCCCCAGTTATTGCAATCTCCAGGAAGGTCAGGTCCTGAAGTCCTCATTCCCAGTAGATGACTGATCAGCTGTCACTGTAAGAGACAGACTCTTAGCACTTCCTCTTGCAGACTGACCACTTACCCCGACTGCCCCCTTCCCATGAGGACCCAGGTGCCCCTGCCCCAAGTAGCCTGGCTTCCATGCTATACCCCTCACCATGGGGAGAGGTCCTGTGTTCTCCAGCTCTCCGTTGTCATCTTCCAGAGTCCTCCTCGTCATTGGTCTGGTCCCCATCAAAGTTTCCGCAGACCCCACACAGCTTCCCAGCATGGGCTTCGCTGACCATCACGGCCAGCTTCCCTTTGAGGCCAAGCAATACCTGGATCCCTGCCTTCTGATTAACAATCAAGGAGCCGTCGGGATTCTTATATATGGACACAGATGCTGATAACTCAGCTGGGAGGGCCACATGGAGACCATTCACCTGGTGGTGGTAGGGGAAACACAGGTGAGGCTAGAGCCACAAAAGAACTGGAGGGTTACCAGGACGGAGTGTCCAAGCAAGAAAACAAGTTCAAGGAGCAAAAGCAGAGACACAGGTGCCAAAAGAGACAAAGACATGGACGGAGGCACTGTATGGAGAGATGCATACATAAGCAAGCTGGAGATTTGGACAGATGGTTAAAAGGACAGACAGTTGACAGAGAGATGGGTCAATGGATAAGTAAGGATGCACAAAACATCTCAAGGGAAGCTGGGGTGGCAAGGAGCCCTTTGTACCAGACAGATAAACACACAATCCAACCCCAGCAGCATCCTGTCTGGTTCTGCTTTTCAAAATTAAAAAACACTTGTATGTGTCCTGTAAGTTACTGGTTCCCTAACAAAAGCAACTTCATGCCTTATTTTTTCAATGCCGATGTCTGAAGACAAGTAATGATCTAGAAGTATCATAATCATGTGAGAAAATTACAGTTTCTCTGTCATAAGCTGTGGACTCAGTAACCTTGGGAACCATATGAGATTTTTCCTTTAAATAACTGTGGTTTGTTTTCATTGATGAGTTAATCCTTCTAGAGCTAGACTCCTTAGAGAAACTTCTTTGGATTGAAGTTATTTTTTAATAAATGATTTCTGTCTGTTCCTCTGTCCGTTGATTGGAAAGATAGGTAGATATTGCCTGGATGGATGGATGGATGGATGGATGGATTGGTGGTGAATGGGTGGTTGGATTGGTGGGTAGATGGATGATGGGTGGAAGGATAGATGGATGGACTGGTGGGAGGATGGATGGATGGATGGATTGGTGGTGGATGGGTGGATGCCTGGATGGATAGAAGGAAAGAAGGAACGGAGGGAGGGAAAAAGGAGGGAAGGGGAGAAGGGAAAAGGGAAACAGAGGTAGAAGAATAGATGGCTAGAAGAAGGGAGAGAAAGAGAGACGTAGCAAAGGATAGCTGGAGGGGTAGATGCAAAGTATCACCAGGGTTCAAGCTTTGGGGGTATAAGAACTAGGTCTGAATCATCTGTGTCACTCAGTGCATGGGAACTCAGTAGAGGGAACAGGGCTGAATGTATTCACAAAAACAACCTTTTCCTGGGAATCCTCTTTGGGTGGCCAGGCCCTGTTCTGTGTACTGGGGACAAAGTGATGACCAAGATGGAGGGGACCACTGCCCACCTAAGGATTATATTCTAGTGATGGAGAAAGGCAACAAACATGAACAAATAATGGATGACTTCAGAGAGCGAGAAGTGTTTTGAAGGAAATCAAAGACACCGATAGCATGGAGACCGGGATGGAGAGGAGGAACTTTGTAGGTGGTCAGGAAAGGCCTTTCTGGGGAAGCAGGGCTGGAACTGAGACCTGGAGGATGAGAAGGTGTCAACTCAGAATAACTGGGCAAAGAGCTTTGGAGCAGTAGGAAGAGCACATGTGAAGGCCTGAAGTGGGAACAAACCTGGTTTGCTGAAAGGTCAGCCTGGCCTACCATTAGCATAGCTAAAGAGGGATGGAGTTACCAGAAATGGGGTTGGAGGCCAGCAGGAGTCAGATCACACAAAACCTTGTATGTAGGCCAAGGAAGGAAGGTGGCTTGGGTTTGGAATGCTGCTCTAGGAAGCCACTGTAGAGTTTTCCACCTGATCTGATTCCCATTTCTAGAGCGTCTGCTCTGTAGAGAACTGTTTCTCACGATAGAAGGGCAAAGGGGAGGTCAAGAGTAGGTGTCTATTAACCCGAATTATGGATCAAGGAGATGGCTTGAGAAAAGGAATGACTGGCCCAGATTATCGGAAAGAGAGAATGCAAATCTCCCTGTTTCCAGCAAGGCTGAGTCTTGGCCCATCTCCAAGCACTGATGGGGGTTTGCAGACCATCCACTGAGGGGGTGTGTGTGGAGCATCGGCTGTCTCTTTCCACTGAACCCAGAAGACTCCAGTGGATGTCTCTGCAATCAATAAACACGTCATAGAGGGCGCCTGGGGGGCTCAGTCAGTTAAGCGGCTGCCTTCGGCTCAGGTCATGATCCCAGGGTCCTGGGATCGAGTCCTGCATCGGGCTCCCTGCTCAGCAGGGAGCCTGCTTCTCCCTCTCCCTCTGCCTGTCACTCTGCCTACTTGTGCTATCTCTCTGTCAAATAAATAAATAAAATCTTAAAAAAAAAAAAAAACAACAGGTCATAGAAATAGGGACATGCTCATCTAGGGACTTTAGTGTAGCCTGATGTCCATGTTTGGTCTGGGACTCTCCCACGTGGGCCATGAATAACTGGAATGTAAGTCAGCATCGGACCTCAGTTTGGCCAAATTCTCTCTGAGAAATCTGGAATGGGGGTGGCAAGAACCAAGGGGTTTGGCAAATGCAAATGTACGTGAGAGGAAGTCAAGGGGCAGAAGGGAGGGGGCACCAGGGCTGGAATAGACTCCTGGAGGCAGACAATGACAGGCTGAGTGGGGGCCGAAGAGCAAGCTGAGGGACAGGTGAGGGAAGGATCAGTGGCCCAGCATCATCAGAGTCCAGGAGGAGTTCCTGTTGAAAACTGCATTTGGAAATGATCGTGGCCCCTTGTATCCACAGTTACCCCCAGGACCTTGTTCCCACCAACGTGCTGGGGAACTGAGACCGGTGCTGGTGGGTTCAAAGCCTGGATCTCTCCCAGGCACGTCTGAATGCTTTGAATGAATGATTTCACCTTCTTGGGCCCTAGTTTATCCTCCGTGTAAAATGGAGATAATAGTCCCTGTCTTTGTGGGGAACCACAAAGAATGAAACTGGTTTGGGGAATAGCAAGTCCAAAGATAGAGGTACAAATCCAGATAATACCCCTAGGGCACCTGGATCCAGCCACGCCTGAGGCTCTACCCTTGGACTTTCTAGCTCGAGGGGCCAAGAAATTACTTTTTGCTCAAGGCAACCTGAATTCGGATTTCTGCTGTTTACAACCAATTGATTTCGATTGACGCTATGATCAAAATGATTAATTGACTTGAGCGTGTTTTCGCTCCTCAAGAACTCAGCCAGAACAGAGAGACTAAGTTCGAAATACTGAGACAAATACCAATCCAGAGACTAAACTACAGAGATCTGGATAAAGAAAACACAAGGCAGACGGGCAGCCAGGATTGTAGGCACATGGCAGCAGGAAGGACAAAAGCCCAGGGGAGACATGCCCCCAGGCCAGGCTTACCCACACTCCGTTCTCTGAGCTCAGAGTCACCAGCCCGTCCTCGAAGAAGATGTGAACCTGGTTCACAGGTTCCACTTTGCCTTGGCAGGCCTGGACGACAGCCACCACGCGGAACCAGGGGATGGTGTCTGGTAGCCCCGGGCAGCGGGAAGACAGCTCATAGATGCCCTGGGAGTGGAAAGCTCTGCGGGACCCATCGAAGGTGGTGAGGTTGCTATCCACAGAGAGGGAACAGAGACCCTGGGGGGCCCAGCAGTTCTGGACCCCGGCCCGGACCTCACAGACACGGTCTGGCCCGCAGCTGGCTGCCTCGCACGTCAGGCCGGTGCTTGGGGAGCAGGAACAGCGCTGGTGGCAGTCTGAGCTCAGCACTGAGGAGTTCACCTGTGCACAGAGAGAGGGGCCAGGTGGCCGGGGTGCGGTGGATGGCGCCCATGGCCGAAATCTCCCAAACCCGCTGCATCCACGCAGGGTGACTTGGCAGCAACTTCCACTGAGCCATGGAGTTTACTTCCCCTTCCCCCAGGAATCTGGGTTCACGTCAGCGCTACGCTTTGGTTGTTATAAGGCAGCAGAAGCAATGCCACCCCAGGTTCAAGGTTGGCCCCATGAGACCTCATAGCTTTCTTTCTCTCTCTCTCTCCCTTCCTTCCTCCCTTCTTCTCTCTCTTTTTCTTGGAACCCTGCCCATAAGAACAAGCATGAGCTAGTCTGCTGGAGGATCAGACCCCACGGAAGAGAGACAATGGTCCCAGCTGCCACCACTATACGCCAGCCCGCCCTCGGCGGACCCACTGCAGGGCTAGAGATGTATGATGAGCCCCGGAACAGCGCACGAAGCACCCAGCTGAGTCCTGCCCGAACAGCAGACCACCGGAATCATGAACTCAGCAAACGGTTGTTTTAGGCCACTATGTTTTGGGGTAATTTGTAACCCAGTAAAAGCCAAATGATACCAGGCAGGACAGAGAGCCCGGAGTCCTGACACCCACAGCCCAGAACACAACGCCCTGGGAACCCAACTCCAGCAAATATTTTTTTTTTCTCCTACCTGACTGGCTGCTTTCTTTTCACTGCGTTTTCAAGTTCGTCCTCACCTCCCAAATGCTTAACTGTTACTTTGATCAGGGCGCAGTCCTTAGACCTTTTCCTTCTGCTCTGTGTTCGCTACCTGATGATCTCATCAAATCTCATCAAAACTAAAAGCAGTGTCTGATGCTCATTTGGACTCTGGCCCAGGAGGGGCAGGTAATTGTCATAGAGGATGCTATTAGGACCACCGGTGAAATTCAAACGGAATCTTTATGGAGCATTGAATCAGTGTTCATTTCCTGATTTTGAAATTAATCACATCATAATCATGTAAATGAATTTCCTTATTCTTAGGAAAGCCATGCTAAAGTACTAGGGGTAAAGGGGCACTATGTCAGCATCACTCTCAAATAGTTCAGAAAAAACGTGCATATATACTTACATAGAAAGGAAGATAAAGCAAACGTGTTGGGGCACCTGGGTGGCTCAGTCAGTTAAAACGTCTGCCTTTGACTCAGGTCATGATCTCAGGGTTCTGGGATTGAGCCCTGCACCGGGCTCCTGGCTCAGTGGGGACTCTGCTTCTCCCTCTTCCTCTGCCCCTCCCCCTCACTTGTTTTTTTTTTTCTCTCTCTCTCAAATAAATAAAATCTTAAAAAAAAAAACACATGTCAAAAGGTCAACAAGAACCTAAAGGAAAGGTATACAGGAGTTCTTCGTATGATTCGTGGCAAGTTTCCTCAAGTTTGAATTCCTTAAAAATTAAAGTCTGAATAGAGAACCCAGAAATGGACCCTCAACTCTGTGGTCAACTAATCTTCGACAAAACAGGAAAGAATATCCAGTGGAAAAATGACAGTCTCTTCAACAAACGGTGTTGGGAAAATTGCGCGGCGTCATGTAGAAGAATGAAATTGGACCATTTCCTTACACCACACACAAAAATAGACTCAAAATGGATGAAAGACCTAAATGTGAGACAGGAATCCATCAAAATCCTAGAGGAGAACACAGGCAGCAACCTCTTCAACCTCAGCCACAGCAACTTCTTGCTAGAC
>CM052888.1:39965524-39990462 GCA_028534135.1 Potos flavus
ATAAATAATCCAATCAAGAAATAGGCAGATGACATGAACAGACATTTCTGCAAAGACGACATCCAAATGGCCAACAGACACATGAAAAAGTGCTCAACATCACTTGGCATCAGGGAAATACAAATCAAAACCACAATGAGATACTACCTCACACCAGTCAGAATGGCTAAAATTAACAAGTCAGGAAATGACAAATGTTGACGAGGATGCAGAGAAAGGGGAACCCTCCTACTCTGTTGGTGGGAATGTGAGCTGGTGCAGCCACTCTGGAAAACAGTATGGAGGTTCCTCAAAAAGTTGAAAATAGAGCTACCCTACGACCCAGCAATCGCACTACTGGGTATTTACCCCAAAGATACAAATGTAGTGATCCGAGGGGGCACGTGCACCCGAATGTTTATAGCAGCAATGTCCACAATAGCCAAACTATGGAAAGAACCTAGATGTCCATCAACAGATGAATGGATAAAGAAGATGTGGTGTGTACACACACACACACACACACACACACACACACACACTGGAATATCACGCAGCCATCAAAAATGAAATTTTGCCATTTGTAATGACATGGATGGAACTAGAGGATGTTATGCTAAGTGAAGTAAGTCAACCAGAGAAAGACAATTATCATATGATCTCACTGATATGTGGAATTTAAGAAACAAGGCAGAGGATCATAGGGGAAGAGAGGAAAAAATAAAACAAGACAAAACCAGAGAGGGAGACAAACCATAAGAGACTCTTAATCTTAGGAAAAAAACAGGGTTGCTGGAGGGGAGGTTGCTGGTTGATGGGGTACTTGGATGATGGACACTGGGGAGGGTATGTGTTGTAATGAGCACTGGGTATTATGTAAGACTGATGAATCACAGACCTGTACCTCTGAAACAAATAATACATTATATGTTAATTAAAATTTTTTTAAAAATTCTGAAAACATTAAAAGAAATGAATGAATAGAACAAAAGAGCTAAATACCATCTCTATATGGATGGCTCGCTCATCTGTATGTCCAGCCCAGACTTCTCTGGTGAATACCAGACTCATAAATTCAAGAAACCTTCTAGCACAGGCAGATTGGTCAGGGCTCGGAAAGGGGAAGCACTGCAGTAATACCTAACCCAGCCTAGGGGATCAGGGAGGGCTTCCTGTAGGTGGTGACACCCAGAGGAAGGAGCAGTTTGGCATTTCCTTCCCCAGAAGTCTTGCACTTCCAGGCCTTCTAGTCTACCTTTCTGCCATTAATAAAATCATGGGGATAAATGAAGATAGAACGTGGTCATTCATCTTTCCTTTATTTGATAAATATGCTGAGGAAGTAGAATGTCTAGTTGTTCAGAGGGTGGGTCTGGGCTGCTGGGGTGTGAATCTCAGCATCACCACTTGCTAAGGGATGGTCCTGGGCTAACTTCTCGTCCCAACAGTGCCTGTCTCATAGAAGTGTTATGATCACTAAATAAATTAACACCTGTAACAAACTCGGGGCATCACAAGACGGCAGAAAACATCAAGCACAAAAATAAATCCAATTCACTTTCAACTTGCATCGGGAGACGACTGCCAACTTGCCCACCCACTGTGCTTTTGCAAATTGCCGGTATTTTTACTGTATGATGGGGGCAGAGGGTGGGGCCCGGGGCTCAGCGGGTGCCCTTCAGGTGCAATGGCACACGATTCTCAGACACCTATGGTGCCAGAACGACGATTCACCCCATGAAGAAAATGAGGCTCAGAGAGAGGACTGGAGGAGGCTGAATAATGGTCCCTCAAATATATCAGGCCCCAATTCCTGGAATCAGTCAATGTTAACTTATAGGGAAAAAGGGTGTTTGCAGATGCCATGAATTAAGGATCTTGAGATGGAGAGCCTGCCTGGATTATCTGGGTGGGACTTAAATGCAATCACGTGAATTCTTAGAAGAGGGAGGGACGCGGAGATTTCATGACACACACACACAGGAGGGGAAATGTGACACAGAAGAAATCAGAGGTGGCCACAGCCGAGGAATGCTTCAGCCCCCCAAAACTGGGGCGGAGATGGGAGGGAAGGGATGGATTCTCCCCCGGAGCCTCAGAAGGGCGCGCCTTCCGGCCCACACCTCCATTTTGCCCCATTGACCCTGATTTTCGACGCTGGCCTTCAGAACTCTGGGAGGATAGATTTCTCTGGTGTGAAGCCACCAAGTTTGAGGTTGTTTGTCTCAGCAGCCTCAGGAAACTCCTCTCGGGACTTTACCAGCACTGAGTCACCGAGCTGGAAAATGGAGGTGGCTCCTCTGTCCCCAACCTTGAGGGAGTCCTCACAGAAGCCCCCAGTCTCCCTCGAGCTCCTCCACCCTCCCTGCCCGCCGCCAGCCCGCCCTCACCGGCAAGTACTGGCCGTTGTGGGCGCAGCCGCAGTTCTGTACAGGGACGCAGGTGCCATGCGAGAGCAGGAAGCGGTCGTCACACTCGCAGCCCTCGAAGCAGCGGTTGGTGCAGCCCGTGAGGCCAGACAGAGCGGCGCAGGAGCCCTGGCAGGAGCGCGTGCAGGTGGAGTAGTGACTGTGGGCGGGGCACTGGAGCGCTGCGCAGGGAGGAGGCGGGGCGGGTCAGGCCTGCGGGGGAGCACCCCTCCCCCCGCCCCCACACTGACCGCAGTCTCCCCGCACACCGGGATCTCGGTTGGCAGTGCTGGGGAGGCCAGCTACGAGGACAGCCTCGGGCCCTGCCCTGTGGAGCTCATGTCAGTGGGACCGATAGTGACGGCCCAGCGTGGTCAGGGCCGCACTGGGGAAGCAGAGGCAGAGGGGGCCAGGGCCAGGATGGGGGCAGACACAGGGAGTTGCAAGGACCCAGGACAAGCCTTCCGGGTGAGGCCCTGGGCTCTGGCTAAACAATTGGCCAATGGTGTGACTGTCCGGAGATGAGGACTGGGGTCAGGGAATGGGAGGGTCCCTCCCAGGGAATGGGAGGTTTGGGGTAAAATGCCGTCGTCATATGGAAACACGGCAGGTGTGAGGAACCCTGAGGGGAAAGTGTCCAGGAAGCGGCTGGATCCCCGAGACTGTCAGTCAGGAGATTGGTCGGGGTTGAAGACAGGCTGTCCGCTGTCAGCACTGAGGACAAACCAAGGGCCATAGGCGTGGAGAATGGCTCTGGACATAGGTGCTGTCCTGAGGAGAATGAGCGAGACATGGCCCTACCCTGGGAGTCTGAAGGAAACATACCCCTAACTGGGGGTACCTGAGAGGTACAGTCCTGGGCCGGGGAACTGAGGGGATATGGTCCCATCCCGGGGGGTCCCGGTGAGCCACAGACTCAGGCTTTATCTTGTGAGCTACGGACCTGCCTGACCAGCCCTCCAGGGTCCCCACAGAAAGGGTTCAGGATGAGCCCTGGGGAAGAACCGTGTCTGCGACATCAGGACGGTGGGCCCCAGAAAGGAGTCTGAGAAGGGCCCGTCAGGGGGCAGCAGGAAGGCCAGCAGGGTGTGCTTCGGGAGAAGCTGGGGGGAGCCTTCCAGAGGGAGGGACTGCTCCTGAGACGCAGACAGGACGAGAGCAGGTCAGGGGGTGTCCCTGAGCCTGGTCCGGAGTCTTCCGAGGGCCCCCCCCAGACACTCACGGCAGAAGCTGCCTGTCCTCCAGGTCTTCACGGTCCCACCGACCGCCTGGCATTCCGCCGTGTAGGCCTCCAGGCTGCGGCAGAGGAAGGTGGTGTTGCCTTTGTGGAAACACAGGTCGTACACGCACTGGCGGAAGTACTCAGAGGGGTTCAGCACCCCGTGGCAGGCCGCGAAAGGGCCCTGGGGGTCCTGGATCTGACCGCAGGCCTGGTTGCTCTCATACGGTGCTGTCTCCTCGGCTAAGCACACGGGGCAGCCGTTGGGCCCACAGCCCTCGCCGCAGCCCTGGGAGGAGCTGGGCGCCCGCCACGCGGCTCCAAAGGCATCCACGCTGGAGGCCTGGGCACCGCTGGGCAGGACAAGGTCGTCGGTCCAGTTGCTGTTGAAGTTCCCGCAGAGGCCACAGACCCGACCGCGGAAGGGGCTGGGGATGGATATGAGGACATGGGCATTGCCATCAAAGAGAAGCCGAAGTGCTTTGGTTGTCTGCAGAATCATGTTCCGGCCCTCAGCGGTCACCCGCACACGACCCACAGCCACAGGCAGGGCGACAACCTTGTCGTCCACAGTGACCTGGGTGGAAAAGTCAGGGAGGTCAGGGACTCACAGAACCACAGATGAGGTAGTCCCCTCAGACTCCTGGGGTGGAGCTATGTCCGTTGCAGGCCCTTTGGGGTGGGACCATGTCCCTTAGACTGCCTAAGGGTGGGACTGAGTCCCCTTCAGACCCTCAGATCTCTGTCCCCCTCACTCGCCTTGGGGCAGGGTCATAGCCCCCTTGGAACCCCCAGGGTGGGGCCTGTCCCACTCAGACCCCCAGGGTAAGGCCATGTCCACTTACTTTTGGCCCCTGAGCCAGTCTCACAACCTGGCCAGCCACAGTCACCACCAGCTGTTGGAGATTGCCAGTCGCATCCTTCTCGAGCACAATGCTAAAGTCCTCATCCTCAGGCTGCGGGTGGCAGACTTTGGCCAAGATGTAGGAGCAGGAGCCATGCAGGTCATAGACACGGCCATCGAGGGTAATGTAGTGGAGCCCCCCGTTGGCCACGCAGCGGCCACAACCCGTAGGGTGGCAGGCCTGGACACCGTCCTCTACTCGGCACTCCTCGTAGGGCCTGCAGGCCGGGCCCGCCTGGCAAGTGACTTGGCCGCCCGGCCCACACTCACAGCGCCGCTCACACTCAGGGCCTGGGTAGAAGGACTCGCCCAGCGGGTAGTAGTGGCCCTCGTGGAGGCATCCGCACTGGCCCACAGGCACGCAGGTGTCGCCGCTGAGCACGAAGCCGGCATCACAGACGCAGCCCTCACGGCAGCTCTGCACGCAGCCCTCGGGCGCGGAGAGGCTCGGGCAGCTCACGGGGCAGGAGTCCCCGCAGAGCTTGTAGTGGCTGTTGGCAGGGCACTGGAGGGCTGTGGGGACCAAGAGGGAATGAGCCAGGCAGCAGCAAGGGAGGAGCACAGGGGAGGCGCAGAGTGGGAGGACCTGCCCAGGTGAGTCTGGGGTGTGGGGCCAAATGTACCTTGTATGTCTGGTGGGAATCTACCTGGGTCTACCTGGCTTGCGGAAGTCTGACCAGGAGTCTCTGATGGAGTCTCTCTGACAAGGTTGGTGTCAGCGTGACTCTGACCGTGGGTGTCTGATTGCATGAAGCTGACAGGATACATTTGAACAAGGCGATGTGTCTGAGGGGAGCTGTCCCAGATGATTCCACCATGAACCTGTATCTATCTCCCTGGGGCTATGTCAGGGTCATGATTCTACCCGGGAGTCTCTGCCCAAGTGCCTCTAAGCAGGAGAGTCCCTGTCTGAGGTTATCAGGCCAATTCTATCTGATCTTGTGTGTTTCAGTGTTCGAAACAGTCTGGGTGCATGGGACCAACTCTCTAGGTCTCTCACCAGGGGTACCTGAGAGAATCTACCTGACCAGGTGTATCTTGCTGTGTAGCTTCCGCAGGCTCAGCCACCCCAGTCTGTCTGACTAGGATATCAGCACCTGAATCCCTGAGAGGATACTGGACCCGGGGTTTCCGACCAGGTGTATCTGAGTCTCTCCCATTGCAGTATGTGACCTGGTGCATTTCAGTGTGTGAATGCCAAGGTCGTTTTTTGGACAGAGGCTATCTGGCTCAGGGAAGGCAAGGTGGTGCTTAACCCCATGGTGGGAGGACAAGGCTCTTGTCTTAGAGCCGTGAAAAGGGAGAGGCGGGGAGACCCCCACTATGTAGGTCAGGCATGCATCAGTACTCACGACAGAAATCCGGCCGCCTCCACTCGCCGAGCTGGGCCCCCGCGGCCTGGCAGACTGCCACGTAGGCTGCCACGGCCGGGCAGAGGCCTCCCGGATGGCCCTGGGCCTGGCAGGCGTCCAGCAAGCAGGCCTGGAAGTACTTCTCGGGGGGCACGAGGGCGTGGCAGGGTGCCAGTGGGCCGTCGGCGGCGGAGATCACGCCACAGGCGTCCGGACCAGCGAAGGCTCCCTGCTGCTCGGATGTGCACGGCGGCGGGCACGGCCCGGGCACGCACTCCCCGCAGCCAGCCTCGCCTCCCACCTGCCAGCCGGCCGGGTTCCCGTCCACAGCCTTCAGGTCGTCGTTGGGGTCCTGGTTGTAGTTCCCGCACAGGCCACAGAGGGCACCCGCGTACGGCGCCGGCACGCGCAGGCGCACGAAGCTGTTCCCGTCGAAAGCCAGAGAGAGCCCGGCGGCCGTGGTCACCACCACGTCCGCGCCGCTCACGTAGGCTTGCAGGCGCGAGTCCAGCTGGTAGGGCAGCGCTACGAGCTTGCCGTCCACCTGCACGGGGTAGGGGTGGGGAGAATGAACGGTGCGGGTACAGGTTCGAATTTTGGCTGCACTACCCATGGGGTTGGGGGTGTAGGGTGGCACCCGAGCCCAGGATCTACCCTTTGTAATAATAATAATGACAGCACTAGTAGTAATGACGAGCATCTCTAGACAGGAGGCCGCTGCTTCCTCACACTGCGCTCTGAAACAGGTACTTTCCTTAGACTCATTTTATAGTGGGACAAACTAAGGCCAACTAAAGGAATTATCTAGGGGGGAAGCCACTGCTCCAAGCCCTCCTGCTCCAAGGCCTATGTTCCGACGCCTGCATTGTGCACCACTAACTTATGCAAGGTAATCAGGGGAATGGAAAACTCCTAACTGCCCCAGACAACCCAGGGCTGGCATGTGCTCCTGCCTGGCTCCAGGCCCCTCACCTGCAGCTGCCGGGGCCATTGGGCGCTGAGGGTCAGGCTGTGTTTGTAGATGTGCAGGCTGACACTGCGGGTGTAGCTGACCGCCTGACTGCCCCGGTGCTCGTTGACCACAGTGACGGTGAAGTTCTCAGCCCCCGTGGGCAGCGCGTTGCAGGGAGCACTCAGCAGGTACTCGCAGTTGCCTTGGAAGTCGAATCGGTGCCCATCCAGGGTGATGTAATGGGGGTCACCCCAGGCCTGGCACTCCACTGTGCTGACAGGCTGGCAGCCATGCTGGCCCGAGGGCAGCAGGGCACACTGTTCCCCTAGCCCGCACTCGGCAGGCTTGCAGACCAGCGAGCCACCCCCAGGCCCACAGCGGCACCTCTGGGAGCAGGTGGCGTCAGCCCAAAACTCGCTGCCAGCTTCGTGGTAGGTGCCGTTGGCCCAGCAGCCGCAGCCACCATCCAGGGGGACGCAGCGGTCGGCACTCCACACGAAGCCTGAGTCGCACTGGCAGCCCTCGGCACAGGGACCGTCACACGGCTTCGGGGTTGTGGGGGGCGTAGGGGACGGACAGCTGTCTGGGCAAGCTGGGCCACAGAGCTCGTAGTGGCTGTTCTCTGGGCAGGAGATCCCTGTGGGTGGATGGAAGAGTGGGAGGGAGAGAAAGAGAGGGAATGGCATCAGGGGGTGGGGTCAGAGGATTGGGAGGGGACAGAGGCAGAGACAGAGGAACTGACAGAGGGACTGAGGGAAACAGCAAGAGACACTGACAGACAGCAAGAGGGACACAGAGGAAGACCCAAACAGAGACAAGGAGAGAGAATGAGAAATGGAGAGGCAGAGAGACAATCAAAGGGAGATACAGAGATAAGTGCCAAGAGACCGAGAGACAAAAACAGAGACAGGGAGAGCGAGAAACAAACAAAATGACCCAGAAAGAGCTGAGTGAGACCCATCCAGTCTGGCAGAGACAGGACCCCTCCCCTACCCCCAGTTCCTGCTGTGCTCCCGAGCACTCACCACAGCCAGCCTGCTCCCTCCAGTCCTTAATGGCAATCCCCACGGCCTGGCAGGCGGCAGCATAGGCAGCCAGAGCCTGGCAAAGGATGTCGTGGGCCCCGCCGCCTAGGCAGACATCCAGAACGCAGCCCTTGAAGAAGCTGTCGGGGGCCACGTGGGCATGGCAGGCAGCAAAGGGGCCTCCCGAGCCAGGGGCCAGGGGTCCGCAGAAGCCAGGGCCCTTGTACTCCTCCACTCGGTCCTCAGAGCACGTTGGACAGTTCCCCTTACATTCATCCCAGCACAGCGGGTCCCAGTCTGGAACGCGCCAGCTGCCGCCCCAGACGGGTATCGAGGGAGCCAGTGTGCCATTGGGGAAGACTCGGTCGTTGCTGCTGTTGCGGTCCATGTTCCCGCAGAGCCCAAACACCTCGCCATGATAGCTGCTAGGCAGCGTCACCTCCACTCGCCAATTCCAGTCGTAGCTGACCTGAAGCCCGAAGTCGGTGACCAGCAGTGCTTTTGATGCACCCTGGGTCACCGAAATCCGGCCCCCCGCCACAGACACGGGCAGCGCTGTCAGCACACCGTTCACCTGAGGGGAGGGGGAGGGAGGCAAACAGCTTACTGGAGGTGCGGAGGCTCCAGCTCTGGTCCCCTGCGTCCCTCCCTCATCCTGCTGCGGCTGGCAGCCGCTGCCAAGGCCTCCCTCACGACTGACTGACGGTTGTAGGTCATCTGACAAGGACTGTGGACATTGCTGGAGTCCAGGCCCTGGAGAATGAAGCCTCACTCTGCTGTTTTTTCTGGGTCTCTCGCTCTCAATCTCTCTCCCTTCCTCTCCTCTCTCTCTCTCTGTCTCTCTGTTGTCTGTCCCTCTCTCTACATCTAGACTTATTTCTCTTTCTGGATCTCTCTTTCTCTTGGTTTCTCTCTGTCTCTCTCTCTCGCTCTCTGGGTCTTTCTCTGGGTCTCCCTCCCTCCCTCCTCATCTCCTGCGCATCTCTGTGTGTCTGGACATTTCTTCAAGTCACTCAACATTATTTATCAGGTGCCTACCCTGTTCCATACCTCTCTCTCCTGCTGTGGACTACCATTCATCTGCAACTCCATTACCATGGGCAGGAAGGGTGGCCCGTCTCCCCCCGGCCCTCGCCCCTCTCCCTATCTCCCTGAATTTCGCTCCATGTTGGAGGCTCTGGGCCTCTTATTTATTCCCTCACAAACATTCACGGGCTCTCAGCCAGATCCCCATGTCCCAGATAAGGAAATGGAGGCCCACCAAGAAAAGTCACTCGCCCAACGTCACGCAGCTTGCAAGGAGAGTCTGGATTCAAACCCAGGTCTCTCTCAAAAGGCCAATGCTGAAGTCCTACAAGCCCTTAGCAAAGGGCTGGGGTCGCTTAATTCCCAACAGAGAGGTGATGATTGCTGTAACCGCTGTTGCTTTTGCTGTTGTTTTGTTTTGGCCCTTGGCCAGAGAGCCTTCAGCTTTTAACAGGGGCTGGCAGGACCCCTCACCCCCACCTCGAGGGGCCGCGCTGCCTAACTTACCCGGACTTTGCCAATCTCCCCTTTGTGGATGGAGATGTTGAAGCCAAGGGCAGACACGGTGACGAGCCTCACATAGGACACAGCTGGGTTGCCCCGGTTCTCATTCTTGGTGGTGACGGTGAAGGGGGTCAGGCCCTGGGAGCTGCCGCCCTGGGGGCCGGCTGCGGCCAGCACGTACTTGCAGGTACCTTGGAAGTCGAAGTTCCAGCCATCGAAGGAGTGGTAGTGTGGGTCGCCCCATAGCCAGCATGTGGCCTTGTAGTTGGGCACGCACACGGCCTGGCCATCCTTCTCCTGGCAGGTCTCTTGTGGCCGACATGTCACGCCGTGGCACGGGTCTGGAGACAGGAGAGAGGACATTCTGGGGCTGTCCGGCCTGAGGCCGCTCGCTTCCCAGCATCTGCCCCACTGTGTGCTGGGGCTACTGTATGGTGCTGAGGGCTACTGTGGGTGAGGAGGATACCGGGGGCCTCCCAGCTGAGACCCACGCCCTGCAGTTTGCCGTCTGAGATCCGGGCCCCGAGGACCTTGCAGCCAAGACCCAGATGGTAGGGTCCTTACATTGGAACCCAGCCCCATGGGGTCCCGTTAGCTGCGATACCAGCCCTGACGGCATCCATGAGAGGGCATCCACAGCCCCAGGGTTTTCTATGTTCCAGGCCTGGGCCCCCGCATTTCTCCATGTGCCTAAGCTCCTAGCCTTCTGGGGGCCACTCCCTCTGAAACTCTGTCCTGGAGGTTTCTGTGCTAAACCAAGGTACTAAAGGAACTTTCTGGTGAGAATTTAAACCCCCAGAGGCCCTAACATTTGAGACCCTGACCCAGGGGTCCCTGTATCTCCTCAGGGCCTGGGGATCCCTCTGTGTAAGACTCTGTCTCCCTGAGCTGGCTGCCTCTGAGACCTTGGCTTTGGGTATCTCATTTCTAAAGCCCCAGCTCTGAGTGTCTCTTTGTCTAAAACTCTGTCCCTAGGGCCACTGTATCTGTGACCCTAGTTTTTGAACCCCTGTGCCTAAGACTCAGCCTTAAAACTGCCTCCTCTCTCCCTCTGTGCCCGTTTTCAGTTTATCGCCTCTCAGCTCCAGATCCACCAACAGTGTTGGGCTTTGTCGGGAGAGAGCGCTGGAGGGTGGTGGCAGGGGGCGGGGCTTCCGGCTGTGATTCGTGGTGTTCTGCTCTCCTCGCCTGCGGGAGACGCACTCAGCCAGGTCCATGGCCCCTGGCCTCCTGGAAAGTCACTTAGGCTCTGGCCAGCAGCTTCCGCTGAGTTTTGCTAGTTTTGCCAGCACCCCAGCAGAATCTTCCCGCCTGCCAGCTCCAGCCTGCACAACCTCTAAGCCAGCGGGCTCCAGCTGCATCTTCCAATGACATCCGCCTCTCGGTCTCCCTCCCTTCCCTGGGTGCCCTGCTTTAGCCTTAGGGGCGGGGACTGCTCCCGACATCTGCTCTTCTTGTGTTCATTCATGTTCGTCTTACCCCCATGGTACTTGATTACAAGTAAATTCTGTAGATTAAACTCTGCATTGAAGCTACTCTGTGATTTCTGTCTCCTGATCCAACTCTGACCACTATACCTCCATCCCTGGGGATACCCTTAGCCTGCCCAGCAGCACTGAGAGTCTCAGTCAGTTCTGGAGGTCCCATTCCCTTGTCTTGGGGAATACGAAATTATGCTCTGTGCTTCACCCTAAGAAACCAGTCCTGGGGAGCGGCGCTGCGACTTAGACTTCATGGGGGGGGGGATGTGTCCCATGTCTGAGACTGTTTCCCTATAAGTCCTGATCCTCCTCTTGAGGAGTGCCCTGTATCGAAGACCCCAGCCGTGGTGGGGTCCCTGCCTGAGACCCCTACCTTGAAGGGGAGATGGTGTTAGAAGCCCTGAGCCTAATCCAGTGAACGTTTTCATAGCCAGCTGCCTGTTTTTATAAATATCAGAGAGTCTCACGGGAGCCTCACCCCCTCACTTACATAGTCTATGGCTCATTTCATGCCACGATGGCAGAGTTGGGTAGTTATGACTGAGACTCTAAGGCCTTGCAGGTTTAAATATTTACCACCTGGCCCCTTAAGGAAAAAGTTTGCCTGTCCTTGCCTTATGCCAAGGGTCTCGGACACCTGCCCTAGGAAACCTAGCCCTGGGGAGTATATCCACACAGCCTGAATTCTACCATAAGAGTCCCTGCCTCCCAGCCTGGGGGCCCTCTGCCTCTGGCTCTGGAAATCCCAGCCCTGGGGTCCCCAGGTGGAGACCTCGATCCTTAGTCCTCTGCGCCTCCCACTATGAAAATCAGGGTTTCCACCACCCTCTGCTCCGGGGTCCCCATCCTCCGTTCCCAGACACCCGGGGCCCGGCCCCAGCCCAGCACCTTTGGTGATGCAGCTTAGGACACCTCCCGAGGGCTCGCACACTTGTCCTGGCTTGCAGCTGTGGGCCTGGCACACCACACCTTGCCCAGCGTGGCACACACACTGCTGCTGGCAGTTGTCAATCAAGATCACCTGGTTCGGCTGTAGGGACAGAGGGCGGCGGCCGTCAGGGCGGGAGCTGACACCGGCATGTCCGGTGTTCCGGGCCCAGAGGGTCCAGAGAACACGAAAGGGACGTCTTTCAGCAGGGTGGCCTCTTGTCTGTGACCCTGGGGCACCGCGTGGCCTGGGGGTCCAATTCATTCATTCTTTCATTCATTCACTCTTCCGTGTTTCCACAATGTCCTCTCAATGTCTGCTGTATGTGAGAAGCTTGGGACGTACCAATTAAGAGCAAAGGCTCTGTAATGAGCATTCGTTATTATACAAGACTGATGAATCCCTGACCTCTACCTCTGAAACCGATTATACATTATATGTTAATTAATTGAATTTAAATTAAAAAAAGAGCAAAGGCTCTGGAGCAAACTACCTGGGTCTGAAGCCTGTTTCTGCTATTTCCAAACTGTATCACTCTGTGCAAATTACTTAACCTCGGGGCACCTGGGTGGCTCAGTTGGTTAAGTGTCTACCTTTGGCTCAGATCACGATCCCAGCAGGGTCTTGGGATCGAGTCCCATGTCGAGCTCCCTGCTCAGTGGGGAGCCTGCTTCTCCCTCTCCCTCTGCCCCTGTTCGGGCACCTCGCATGCTCGCTCGCTCTCTTGCTCTCTCTCAAACGAATAAAATCTTTTAAAAAAATTACTTAACCTCTTGATGACTCAATTTCCTCATCTAGAAGCTGCTGATAATAATTGCACATACCTATGGTAGTAGAACTTAGTTAATAATACATACAAGGTATAGGGGAAAGGTAAAGGGAGTTTAAAAAAAAATAATCCAAGTTGGAGAGGAAACAAGATGGGGAAAATGTGGTTATCAGTAAAGCTGCGTGAGGGGTCCATGGAGATTTATCACACTGTTCTCTTGACTTTTGCATGTTTAAAATTTTCCTAACAAAAAGTTCGTCTCTTTGTGTAGCACATCTAGACTGCACACATAGCATGGATGCCATAAAGAGGGCGCCTGCCCTCACAGAGCTCGTGGTCCTTTGAGCGAGACAGACTTCAGACAAACACACAAAGAAAGAGGAGTTAAGTGGGTGAGAGGGTGGGAGAGGGAAGCAGAGGGGGTTACCTGCTGTGTCACAGAGACAGTCGAGACCGGGGGAGCCAGGGGAAGGTTTGAAGGTACAGGGCCCACAGCCATATTGAGAAGGGTCTTTCCGCCGCCATGGGGGAAGGTGGCCCAAGGGAGCGAGAGTGAGGGCAGGGGGGCAGCAGGTGGGAGACAAATGGGACCACAGTAGGGCCATGGGGAGGGCAAGGGCTGGGTGGGAGAGACGTTCAGGAGGCTAAGGACAGGATGTGGGGTGATGGGCAGGGGAATGGGGTCCCGCACGAGGCCCCGGGCTCTGCCCGCCATCACCGGGGTCCCACCTCATAGTAGACCCCATCGTGGTAGCAGCCGCATTGCTGGATGGGTACGCAGGCCTGGCCGTTGCTGAGGAAGCCGGAGTCACACTGGCAGCCCTCAGCACAGCTCTCTGGGCAGTGCGGGGGGGCGCTGAGCGCCGAGCAGCCCAGGGAGCAGGTGTCTGCGCAGAGCTCGTAGTGGCTGTTGGGGGGGCACTCCATCGCTGCAAAGAGGGACTTCTGGTCAGAGCCCCGGCTGCGGGGCCCCTTGTCTGCCCCTTCTGTGCCTCAGTCTCTCCTCCCTCTGTCCCTCCGTCCCCTCCCCTCCCCTTCTCTGCCCCTTACTCACGACAGAATGATTCGGTCCTCCAGGGATCAATGTTGCCTCCAGCCGCCTGGCAAGCGCTCACATAGGCATGGATGTTGCTGCAGAGAATGCTCTCGTTCCCACCGCCCAGGCAAAGATCAAAGACACAATTTTCTAAGGGACCCTGGGGATCAACCAGCTTGTGGCAGGCGGCCAGAGGCCCAGTGGGGCTGGTGAGGAGCCCACAGAACTTCTCCTGCTTGTACTTCTCCTCCAGCTCCGTTGGGCACTGGAGGTTCGGGTTGCAATCCTCCCCGGGCTTGCAGGTGGGTGGCGGCAGGCAGGGGGAGCCTGGCACCGGCTCCTCCCAGGAGTTACCGAACTCATTTGAGTTGCCTGCCTGTGAGCCGTCGGGCTTCTGGAAGTCATCCTTGCCGTCACCGTTGTAGTTCCCACACAGGCCACGCAGCTGCTTGTAGTAGTTGCCTGGGACGGTGACCCGCACGTTGTACACGAGGTCATAGGCCACACGCAGGCCGAAGTCAGTGCTGATCACAACATCTGAGCCGTGCTGGGAGGTGCGGACCTGGCCCTGGTCCAGCACCACAGGCAGCCTCATGTCCACACCGTTCACCTGGGAGGTGAGAGGTTCCATGCGTCAGAGGGTGCGCTTTGAGAGGGGAGACCCTAGTTCGAGCCCCTGCCTGACACTGGAGATCCACGTGACCTCCCCTCTCTGGGCCTTAGTTTCTGTATTTGTAAAATGGGTATAATCATCAGGTCTCATAGTGGGTCAAATGGTGGTCCCCAAAGGGTATGTCCGCCCGGAACCCCGAAATATGACCTTATTTGGAATAAGAGTCTTTGCAGATCTACTTAGGGTCATGATCTCAAGATCATCTTGGATTCAGGTGGGCCCTATGCCCAGTGATGAGTAGTTTCCTTATAGAATGACAAGAGCCAGAAAAGGAGACAGAGAGAAGAAAAGAAGCTACGTGAAGACAAAGATGGGGGGACACTTGGGTGGCACAGTCGGTTGAGCCACCGACTCTTGGTCTCAGCTCCGGTCATGAGATTGAGCCCTGCATCAGGCTCTGTGCTCAGCGTGGAGTCTGCTTGAGATTCTCTCTCTCTCCCTCTCCCTCTGCCCCTCCTGCTCCTGCACACTCTCTCCCAAAAATAAAATCGAAAGAAAGAAAGAAAGAAAGAAAGAAAGAAAGAAAGAAAGAAAGAAAGAAAGAAAGAAAGAAAGACAGACAAAGACTGGGATAGGAGTGTCGTGGCCGCAAGCCAAGGAACACCTGGAAAACACCAGAAGCTGAAGAGGCGAGGAAGGAGCCTCTCCCAGAGCCTTCGGAGGGAGAGTAACTCTTGTCAACACCCTGAGTCTGGATTTCTGGCCTCCACAACAGTGAGAAAACAAATTTCTCTTGTTTTAAGCCACCACGCTTGTGGCGACTTGTGCCAGCAGCCATGGGATGCTGATACGGGTCTCGATGCCACAGGTCTCGAGGGAGTAACGAGCTTCCCAGCTACCCTCCCATTACCCCTTGCGGATCAATAACGCAGCGACGGGCTCCAGAGCCACCCGCCTGGGTTCCTGCACAGCTGTGCTCCTTCCCCTTCCTGCGACTCTGCCCGGGAGGTGCCTCTCTGTGTTTGTTTCCTCATCTACCGACTGGGGTCCTCACAGTTACTGTCAGAATTATTTAAATTGACATTTGGGAAGTGCTGAGAAATGTGTCCAGCACGGAATGGGTGTTCTGGGAGCATCTGCTAGGATTTGGAGCTCTGATTGGGAAGGTTTTCTTTTGACAAGTAAGTGGGTACTAAGGTATTTCACATTAAGCATAAAGTTTTCCACTTTAAGTGGAGTGTTAGGCTAATGGGAAATGAACTTCAACTCCCTGAGCCAAGAGTGGTTTCCAGCTGAAGGCTGCTGGGCACCCAGTGAAGCCTTGGAGATCCACCCCTGATTAACACGCTCGCTCATCCTTCCTGAATGCAGACACAATGAGCGTCAGAGGAGAAGGCAGGAGGAAGACACGCTCCTCGCTGAGGCTCCTTAAAACAGAGTCACCTGCCATACTTCCCAAGCAGGGACCTCTGTACCTCCGTTTCCTCATCTGTAAAGTGCGAGATATTGTAGTTTCCATCTCATGGAGAAGCTGGCGACTTGAGTGAGATGCGAATGACAAGAACACCAACCACTCCTGTATTCAGAGTGAACTCTATGTAAGGTGCTCCCCTAGGAGCATATGCAAGCATCTAATGCAGGGCCAGTGCGCCGTGGGCCCCTGAAAAGTCAGCTTTTTATCAGCAGCCTCACCATCAATCCTGCATGAGTACAATGGTCATGGGCCTGCATTTTAGTGGGATCCCTGGGAAGAGCCCTCCACTTTCTGTAGGAGACCAAATCCTTCTCAGAAAAGCACCATGGGTAGGGGGGGGCGCCTGGGTGGCTCAGTGGGTTAAAGCCTCTGCCTTTGGCTCAGGTCATGATCTCAGGGTCCTGGGATGGAGCCCCGCATCGGGCTCTCTGCTCAGCGGGGAGCCTGCTTCCCCCTCTCTCTCTGCCTGCCTCTCTGCCTACTTGTGATCGCTCTCTGTCAAATAAATAAATAAGGTTTAAAGGAAGGAAGGAAGGAAGGAAGGAAGGAAGGAAGGAAGGAAGGAAGGAAGGAAGGAAGAAAAGAAAAGAAAGAAAGAAAAGAAAAGGGAAGCACCATGGTGCGCCCAGGGTCGGGTGTGCTGTCTCCTGGCATGTCGTCCCAGGTTCAGGTTGTGCCTTAGCTGGGACACTCTGGGCCAGTGACGGGACCTCCCCCTCTAAAGAATAAAGCAAATCCTGGTACTTCCAGCTGCAAGGATGAAATGACACTGTGGATGTGAAGTGTTCAGCGGCCAAGATCAGGGGTCAGCTGTGTAAGAACAACCGTAGCGGCTGTTACTGTTGTTGTTATGGTGAGGGGTGACAAGGTCATTCCCAGATCGTCCTCTGGCCTCGAACCTTTCCCATCCCTGAACTTGCCCAGCCTCTGACTGCATCCTGTTGCTGGCTGGGAGACCAGGGGGACGGCTGGGCAGGGACCAGGTGCAGGGAAGGTTCAGCGAAAGGGAGGAGGGGATGGGGAGAGATGTTCAGAGGGGATAGGCAGGAGCAGGGAGAAGAGAAACTGAGGAGCAGACAGAGGGGGAAACTGAGCCACGCAGGAGCAGGTCCCAGGTTCCCAAGGCCTCCTGACTCCTCGGCTCCCCCCTCGGGGCTCTGACCAGCACCTCCCCGCCTGGGGGACCCCATGCTTCCCACATCCACTTGGAGTTCTGAGCCCCCTGGCCCTGGGGTGAGTGCTGCATGTGTCCCACCCACAGAGCACCCTCTATCCCAGGCCCCCTCCCCTTCGTGTTCCGCCGCTGCTCTCACCGTGACCTTCCGCTGATTCTGCTCCAGCCGCAGGGTGAAGTTCGCCACCTGGACGGTGATCACCCTGGTCACACTGACTTTCCCATTGCCCCAGGCCACGTTCTCCTGCAGGACGGTAAACTCCTGCAGCCCGGGCCGGGTCTGGTGGGTCTGAGACAGCACGTACACACAGGTACCCATGAAGTCGAAGCGGCGGCCGTCGAAGGTGATGTAATGGGGATCTCCCGCGGCTTGGCAGGTGGCAGAGCCCACGACCACGCAGCCCAAGAGGCCACCGGATGGCTGGCAGGCCTCCTGCGGGCCACAGGTGGAGGGCTCACAGGACACCAGGCCGCCCTCCTGGCATTGGCAAAGGGAATCACACCCGGGTCCGGGGTAGAAGGTCTGGCCGGGCGGGTGGTAGACTCCCTGGTATGCGCAGCCGCAGGAAGGCAGGGGCACGCAGGACTCACCACTGAGTGCGAAGCCCTCGTCACACACACAGCCCTCGTAGCAGTCGGAGCCACAGCCCCCCGGCACCGGGAGGTCCCCACAGGACAGCGGGCAGCCATGGGAACAGGCCTCATAGTGGCTGTGGGGCGGGCAGCTCAGAGCTGCAAGGGAGAGCAGCAGTGAGCACATGAGCATCAGGAATCTGGGCCCCCAGGTGACGCACGCCCAGCCACACCCTCGCCCACACACTCACACGTAAGCCGGCCGGCTTCGAGGGGCCCCTCTGTCCAGCAGCCCTAGGGCCCAGATTATGTCCCAATAAATCTGGGCCTGATAACAAAGATCTATTCCAACTCGACTGTAGTTTGTGGTTCTCTATAATGTCCTTCATGTCGTGTCTTAAACATATAAGAGCATATACAGCGTGTGCGTGTGTGTGCACGTGTGTGTGTGATCTATGCAATGCATTTGTGAACACAGAGGTTTTAGCTTCTTCATTTTATAGTAATATAGGAGTAGTAGGAGTACTTCTGTAGTAAATTGAAGTCTTTGGCCCATGTTGTGAAGAAAAGGGAAAAAAAATAATTCCTGTTCCTCTCCAAACTCCAGTCACTCCCGATTATAAGACAGGTGGTTCCCTCGAAACAAAAATGAAACAAAAAAACCTGAGACTAAGCCCAGTAAAGCCTCTATGTGTGCTAAGATGATAGCCACGTGTGGCCATTTAAATCTAAGATAATTAAAGCTCAATAAAATAGAAGATTTAGTTCCTTGGTCACACTAGCCCCATGGCAAGTGCTCAATATGTGACCGGCGGTGACCACACAGGACAGCTCGGGGACTGCACATTGTCATCATCACCAAAGTTCTACTGGACAGCGCTGTTCTAGAACTTATAGCCGGCTTACAAGAGGATCAGGGACAGAGGAACAAGTTAAATAACACTCTGAAGAAGCAACTAGCCAAATCCAGAAAGTAGGAAATGCTGCGGGACAAATGACTTGATTTTTTCCCCAACAAATAAATGGCCTGAACAAAATGGATAGAGGGGCAGATATGAGATAAAGCAAGTACAGCAAAATGACTAGACTGTAGAGTCTATTCAGTAAGTGTATGGGTGTTCACTGTAAAATTCTTTCAATTTTTCTATACATTTGAAAAATTTCATAATGTGTAAGGTGGGGAGGAAAAGGGGCTATTGCAGGATGAAAATTATTTAAGAAAAATCAACCCAATGCCTTGTGTTGATCTGGTCTGGATTCAGATTCAAACAAACTGGGGGAAAAAAAATCCATGTTTTTTTTTAAGACAATTGGGGAAATTTGAACCTAGGTTGAGTTTAGATGATGTCAGTGTTATTTTTGTTACTGGTAAGAACAGCATTGTCATCATGTTTCTTAAAAGTTCTATCTGTTGGGGATGTTTACTGAAGTATTTATGGGAAAATTCGTATGTCTAGAATTTGCTTTAAAGTATTTCAGCAAAATTGGGGCTCCTGGGTGGCTCAGTTCGTTAAACATCTGCCTTCGGCTCAGGTCATGATCCCAGGGTCCCATTTTCCCTCGGCGCCTGCCCCCTACTTGTCCTCTCTCTCCTGCTCGCTCTCAAATAAATAAAATCTTTAAAAAATAAAATAAAATATTTCAACAAAATTAAAAAACAAAAAACCAAAGGAGTGTTGGAGGAACCAAGAATGACACAATACCCACAGTCATTAAAGCTGGGGCAGGGTGCATGGGGTAAGGCCCCACCTAGGCGCCCCTCTGCCTGATGTCTGCGTCCTCACATCCCAGTCTTCTAAAACTGCCCCAAGGAGTACAAGCGCAAGAGTGGTCTTAGGGAAATAAAAGATTCTCAGTTTCCACAAAGGCTACAGAATGAAGCAATTAACGGTACAAGTTCAGGAGCCAACCTGCCTGGATGCAGGTCACACTGGCCTGCTGTGTGACCTCAGGCAGATGATTTGATATCTCTTTGGTTCCAACTGCTCACATTGTAAACTACGAATAGGAACGATCTCACCTCCCGGGGTGGTGGTGAGGAGGAAATGAGAAGAACGCTCAGAAACCCTGAGAACGGGAGCTGCGTCCTGGGAAGTGTGCCGCCCGAGTGTCGCCCGTAGCGACAGGAACCCTTCTTAAGATGACCGGCCTGAGGGGCGCCTGGGTGGCTCAGTGGGTTAAAGCCTCTGCCTTGGGCTCAGGTCATGATCCCAGGGCCGTGGGATCGAGCCCCGCATCGCGCTCTCTGCTCAGCGGGGAGCCTGCTTCCCCTCTCTCTCTGCCTGCCTCTCTGCCTACTTGTGATCTCTCTCTCTGTGTCAAATAAATAAATAAAATCCTTAAAAAAGAAAAGAAAAGAAAAGATGACCGGCCTGAGAACCTGCCTCACACGGAGCTGCATCTCCTTTCCCACCGTCCCTTCAGCGAGCGTGCTTCTCCCACTTTATAGAGGACAACTGTGTACTCCCTACCCATTCCGAATCAACACAGTGTGTCCCCCAGGGGACATGGAAACCTCTGGGGACACAAAGGGACACTCCCAAATACTGCTGTGAAGTGTGGGGACAATGCATGATGAATCCTCCCTGGGTAAGGAATCGGGACCAATGAAAGGAGGGTCTGATAGAGCTGGCTGCTCGGAGGACAAGAACAGTTAAGTTTTATGGCGTCTCCCTGGGTGCCTGACTTCCCTACAACTCCAAAGGAGCTCAGAGTGGAGCGGCATTGCTGAGCCAGAACCCCTTCCACCCACTTATTAGTATCCTATATACAAAACTCCAAAACAGAATTGATGTTGAACCTGGTCTCGTTCAACAGCAGACGTGAACTCTTGAGGGGGAAGCTGCCTCCATCTCACTAAGAGATGCCTTTCCAGTACATTCTACTCTTTATGTTGAATATTTTTATCAGTTGTGTACTAAAGATACTTGCAATGATAACTCACTCCATCCTTTTTTTTTTTTTTTTTTTTAACACTTAGCGTCTGAGGGTCTCGGGAATTTCTGAAGATAATGAAATGTTGTTCACAGGTGTCTTATATTTGTGGCAGAGAAGTATGATGGGGATTGGGACAGAATGATGATGGCCACCCCTTCTTCCGGGCTTGGCCATGGTCCTGGCTTTGGCTCATGGGATGATAGCAAATGGGACACCAAACAGAGGCCCGAAGTGTGCTTGCCTACTAGGGCTCGTCTATGCACGCTGCTCTTTGGAACCTTGAGACCGTTATGCGAAGAAGCCTGTGCCAGCTGGCTGGAAGATAAGACTGAGTCCGCAGGGACAAGCAGTCCCGGCTAAGGTCCCCCAAACCAACGAGCCTGACAACGAGCAGATGTGTAAGGTCAGGCCACTGTGGACCCTCTGGCCCTCACAGAACAGCCAGCAAGACTTCAGAGATAAACCACGCTGGCCCAGACTAGGAGATCAGCCCTGCAGCCCGCAGAATCATGAGAAATAATAACTACGTGTTGTTTTAATCCACTTTTCGCTTTGGGGATGCTTGTTACACAGCAAGAACTAACTGATGCAGTGATCGAAAAAGAGACTTTCACGTATATCAGTATATTACATTAGGTTAAATGCTGCTAGAACTAAAAATCACTCAAAGGTCAGGTCAGGAGAGCAAAAAAAATTTTTTCCTGTTTTCTCCCCCATTATATCCTCGGTCCCTGGAATATAGTAAGTGTTCAATAAATATTCGTTGGATGGATGAATGAATATAAGCTGAAGGAGAAAAAGAAATGATGTGACATGCATGTATTTATCATGTGCATTTCAATGGACAGTGATGTGTGTCATGCAGGCAGATGCTATAAATGAGTGGAGTGGGCCAGCTGGTGATCAAAAACAATGGAGAGGGGGACGCCTGGGTGGCTCAGTTGGTTAAGCGGCTGCCTTCGGCTCAGGTCATGATCCCAGGGTCCTGGGATCGAGTCCCACATCGGGCTCCTTGCTTGGCACGGAGCCTGCTTCTCCCTCTGCCTCTGCCCGCCACCCTGCCTGCTTGTGCTTTCTCTCTCTGACAAATAAATAAATAAAATCTTAAAAAAAACAAAACAAAACACTGGAGAGGGATGAGTCTTCTTCTAAAGGCAGCATGTCTACTCATCTCTGAATGACAGCTGCCATAGAGGAATTAGACCTGGGGCCACCAGATATTTCTGGTCATCTTACAAATATTTCCTGCATCTGTGACTTCCCAAGCATGTAACTGAATCTTCTTAAGCCTCTGTTTCCTCAGCTGCTAAATGGGTACAACCACATCCTTACCTCAGAAATGCCTTTCTAAGAATTACATGAATTAATGCTATTTATACGTTAATGAACATTCGCAAGGCCGAGCCCCCCAGCTGTCACTCCCGGTACTCACGGCAAAACGTCTCATTCCTCCAGGGGTACACGGTGGCCCCGGCGGCCTGGCATGCAGCAGCGTAGGTGGCCAATGCCTCACATAACGGCGTAGACTGGCCTGGCAGCAGGCAGCGGTCGTAGACACAGTCATGCAGAGCACCCTGCGGGTCCAGCTTGCTGTGGCACTCACGGAAGGGCCCCTTGGGGTCCGCAAGGATCCCACACTCCTTCTTGCTCTGCAGCTGCTGGGTCACCAGGGAGTCCAGGTTGGGACAGTTCCCTGGCTCAGTTGCTCCGCAGCCTGGCCTCGTCTCCTCCTGCCAGCTGTTCCCAAAGGCCAGGGCATTGGCAGCTTGGCCTCCACCCCGCAGAGCCAGGTCATCGTCGGGCTTCCCATTGAAGTTCCCGCAGAGCCCACACAGGGCCCCGGCATAGCTGCTGGGCACCTTGACAACCACACGGTCATTCCAGTTGTAGGTGACAGTCAGGCCAAAGTCTGTGCGCACCACGGCATCTTGGCCCTGGCGGAAGATCTGAACCTGCCCGTCTGCTGCCTGGAGAGGCAGGTGATGAAGGATGCCATCCACCTGGACAGAGATGAAGGAGGTTCAAGGGGTCAGGGTATGCATGGCTGGGTGTCCTGCCCTTCACTCGCTTGGCTCCAGCTATTCCGAACTCCTTGCTGTTCTCGTGAGCACATGATGCTTGGCTCCACCTCAGGACCTTTGCACTTGCTCTTCCCTCTGTCTGGCATGCCAGCTACCTGTCTCCAACCTCCAGCTATCAGCTTAAATCCAAATCCCTAACCCATGGCCTTCAGCGCCTATAGGATCTGTCTCCCCATTACCTCCCCAACCTTACCGCCTCCCACTCCCCCTGCCTCACTCAGTCTGCTCCAGCCACACTGGCTTTCTTGTTATTCCTCCACTTCTCTCAGTTTAGTCCAACTCTAGGGCCTTTTTGCCAAGAACATCACTCAACACTTTTCTCCTGGCTGCTTCCCCTTCATCCTTTAGGACTTGGTGCAGAGCCGAGCCCCTTCCCTATGAGGTCTCATTTCACTTTGGCTCTGTCCACCTCGGTGCCTGCACACCTGCCACATTGCTCACTCAGCCTCCCTGCTGTCTCCCCAAACACACCAAGCACGCTCCCACCGCATGGCCTTTGCACTTGCCATGCCCTCCTCCTAGGACACCACCCAGCACTCTTTAGTTGGCCAACGCTACTTCAGTTGTTAGGTGTTAGCTTTGATCCAAACCCCTTACAATGGCCTAAAAGGCCCCAGATGATCTGAGCCTCACTGCTCTCCAGCTTCGTTCTCTAATACTGTCCATCCCCATCCCTGCAACTCCATCCGGGCAGTCTCATCTTCTCCTGGACTCAGCGAGCTCAGCCCAGCCTCGGGGCCTTCACTGTGCCTTCCGCTTGTGATATTCCTACCCTCTTTCACGTCCCTAATCTTTGCCTGGTTGCCTCCCCATCATCCTTTGTGTCTCAGCTTAAAATAGAACCCCCCTCCCCACCAGGCCCTGCTTATCCCCCCTTTTCTGACCGCCTCTCCTACAAACATCTCTATCTCATCCCCCTAGCCTCATCACTCTCAAGTGTAGCCGAACTGGCTCCGTGCTGTTCTCCTGTAGTCTTCAAGCTCAGCTCAGCCCGGCCTTTGCACCTGCTGCTCCCTCCACCTAGGAACCACCCCTCTTCACCTGGTGGTCTCTTCCTTGTCTTCCAGGTTTGGGTTGAAATCAGGACCTCCATCACAGCCATCCCCTCCATCATCCCCTCCCTCCATTCCAGCCCCAGAGGCCTCCAGGCTGTTCCTCTGCCCCTCTTGTTTGTTCCCGCCTCAGGTCCTTCGCACTCGCTGTTCCTTCTGCTTGGAATACTCTTCCATCCACTTGTCTCTGCCTGTTCCACCTCTCTCCTCAGGAGTAGCAATACGATCTAGCAGTTAAAAGAGTATGGACTCGGGAGCCAAACAACCTGGCTTCAAATCATGGTTCTATCACTCATTAGCTGTGTGACCATGAATACATAATTTAGACTTTCCGTGCCTCAGTTTCTCATCGGACAAGATTAGCTATTTCACAGAGTTGTTGTAGAGATTGAATTACTATATGTCAAGCATTTAACACGTATAAGTAACTTAGTATGTTTTGGCTATGATTATTCCAGACTCAGTTTAAGTGTCATCTCAGAGAGGTGGGAACATAAATACGAATCATTATGCCCTCTGTTTCTCTAGAAGTTTCTCTATGCTGGACACTCAGCTTTATGGGCAAAATTTCCTTTACTCCTGGGTCATTCTGAAGATTCTGACCTAAGGCCTGTAAAGGGTTTAGCAGTGGTGACTGGCACATGGAAATTTCCTTCGTTTTCCATTTCCAATCCATCTTCCTCCCCAGGACATGGGCCACAGTCCCAAACTACTCGGTAATCATTATTTACTAGAGCTGTGAATCTTACAACCCCACCTCTCAATTTTAATCTTTTTTTTTTTTTTAAGAGAAAAATCAGTGGTCCTTGACTTCTGCTGGGTGGTGGACCCAGAGGACAAAAGGAAAGCCTGGAGAGACGGTCACACAGCCAAGGAGACGCAGCAGCATCCGGCTTGGGGTCCCGGGGCCTTAAGCACTGGCCATAAGGTCTTTAACAGACCCCGCCCCCACCCGGGGTTCAGAGCCCCTTCTCCCTAAGGGCGATTTCCTGCTCCTCTACCCGCCCCGGTTCACTCACCAGCACTTGGCCAGGGGACGCCCGGCGCACGGTCACTTTCGCGCCACGGGCCTCCACGCGCACGGCGCGCGTGTAGCTCACGGTCTGGCTGCCCCGGTGCTCGTTTTCCACCAGCACCCGGAAGGCGGGCAGCGCCGCGTTCTGGCCGCACGAGCCGACCAGCAGGTACGTGCAGGTGCCCATGAAGTCGAAGCGCCGGCCGTCGAAGCTAACGTAGTGCGGGTCCCCGGACGCCTGGCAGCTCCCGAAGCGGTCAGGGTAGCAACCCAGGAGGCCATTCTGGAAGCCGCAGTGCTCGCCCGTGGGGCAGCCCTGCGTGTCGTTGCAGCTCACCTGCTGGGTAGCGCCATTGCAAGTGCACTGCCGCCGGCACTGATCGTCCGCCCACACCTGCTGGCCGGGAGCCAGCGGGCGGCCCTCGAAGATGCAGCC
>CM052888.1:39995752-40018432 GCA_028534135.1 Potos flavus
CCCCCCCCCCCCCCCCCCCACGGATTGCTGTAAGCTCCATGCATGAATACACGGAAAGCACTAAGAAACAAAGCCGGGACATAGCAGGTGCTCCCTAAATTTAGTGTTGGGTCACTGAAGACATTCCCGATTGTTGGACAGTTCGTTTCCTTTTTTTTTTTTTTTTTTCTTTTGCTATCACAAACCACATTGGCATAAACTTTTCTTCCCCTAATCGTATGTCTGAGTATCCTTAAAATTTCTAGAAGTGGAATTGCTGGACAGAAGGGATTGCAGGCTCTGCCACTGATTTTCAAATTCCCCCTCCCCAGTCCCTCCTCTGTACCCCTCACTCCACAGCCGAGGGCTTGGGTTTGGGACCTGACACCCAGGCTTTGCCTCCTCCTTCTGGCTAGAGGCTCATAGGTATTAAATCTGAACCTTGCGGACACTTACCCGAATGAAGCCAACTTCCCCTCGGACCAGAGATACCGCGTGGCTGTAGGCGCGCACATTGACCAAGCCCACGTAGGAGACCCGGCGGCTGCCCCGGTGCTCATTCTTGGCTTCCACGCTGAAAGCGGGCAGGGTCTGGTCGTCGCTGCACAGCTCCGCCAGCAAGTAAAGGCACGTGCCCATCATGTCGTAGCGCCGGCCATCGAAGGTGGTGTAATGGGGGTCACCTTGGGCGCGGCAGGTGGCCACAGGGACCGCCACACACTTGGCCTTCTGATCCACCACCTGGCATTTCTGCTGGAGACTGCACTGCAGGTCTTGACAGGAGGGCTTCTGGGACAACACGGCTGCAGAGGGTTCGGAGGAGGCGGCAACGAAGAAAGAGTCAGGGGTATCCTCACAGATGGGAATCCTGGAGCTCTCCTGCTGTGCGGAGTTGGGGCAGGGGGCTCACAGCTACCCATTGGAGAAGTGGGGAAACTGAGGTCTGGAGGCCCCCCGGGGAGATGGCTGCCCAGGCGTGACCCAACCCTAAGTATTCTAGTTCCCTGGTTTGACGCGGCCCAGCCCAGAAGAACTGGAAGGTAGTGAAGAAGGCCGGGCAGGGATCACTGTGGAAATGCTGATCTGTGGTTTTTCTCTCCCGTGTCCCCCTTCCTATACATTCCCGCTTGGGTCAGAAGGCTAAGGCATCTTTTTTAAGGACAGAAAATGGAAGTCTCTGCCTTCCTGGATCAGGCCGCCCATGTTAGAATCCTGGCTCTGCCAGTCCACTGGGCAGCACTGGACAAGTAATTTTAAACTCTCTATGCCTCAGTTTCCCCATTTGCAACAAGGGGGTGACAACGGTACATTCTTCACAGGGATATTTGGGGAGGAGGGGATTGTCAGGCTTAAAGAAGCTAAAATATAATAGGGTTTGGCCCAGGCGGTGAGTGTTACCTGTTATAATGAATCCCCTACCCCTTCTCCTAGTTTACTATTCAAGCCCAAAGTGGCTCTTGGAAGGTGAGTGGCTTGCATGCCCATGGTTGGAGGGGGCATATTTTGCCAGTGCTGGGGACTCTAATCTCTAGGGTCCTAGCTTGAAGCAGGGGGTCCACGTAGGAAGAAATAGCTCTTCCTCCCCTGCCTCCCAGTGTTTAAAACCTCTTGCTTTCTGTCTGCTCATAATAACTTGCCAGATACCCCCTAAGAGCTTTTCAAAACTTATTACTCCCTCACTCCAATCCTCTGAAGGGGTACAGCTATTATCCCTATTTTATAGATGGGGAAACTGAGGCCCACATAGGCGAGGTCATATGCCCAAGGTCGCACGAGCAGAGGTGGGATTTGAACCTGGGAAGTCTGGCTTTAGCATCTGTGTCCTCAAACACCACATTGCACAGCCTGGGGGCAGTTCCTCAAATGCACTGAGCCTAAGGTTACACGTAGGAGCAGGTCCTAGAGACTAACCATGTTAACACACAGAAGACATCTAGAATGGTCTCTAGTAGATTGAGAGGACCCCCGCCCATGCACGGCAGCCATTATTATTTATCATACTTTTAGACCTCTTGCATTGGGGCATAAACTTTCCTATAGGATGTGGGGGAGTGGTAGTTAGCCACTGGTATGGTTGCTAAAATAGCAACATATTTCAAAAAAATTAATAAAATTTCAAAATACTTTCAAACTGTTTGATAAGAAGCTGCTGACCTGAGCCCACTGCTCCCCACAAAGGTCCCTCCCTCTAGGCACCTTGGCTAACTCCTAGGACTCTATCCCTAACTACCCTCCCCCCGCAAAAAGCAACAGAGGGCTGAGGCCAGACACCTGCCAGACACTGCGGGGGCTGCTACATAGGACCCCGCTGCCATGCTCAGGCGGGCATTGCTTCTGATCAGTGGGGACCTTGGATTGCACTGGTTGCTAAATATTTAGTGGTTTCTGGAGGGGATTGGGTAGGGAAGAGCTGGGAAGCCTTAGGGAAGGGGAGGATGGCAGAGAGGATGGAGGTGAGGTAGGGACAGCCACAGGGGAGCAGGTCGGTGGGAAAAAGGAGAGGGCGAGAGAGCCAGCCAAGGGATCACGGGTTGGACAGGGCCGAGGGGAGGGGGTCACTTCCCATCACTCACTTCGGCCGCAGGCACCTGCCGTCCCGTAGGTTGCGGCCTGGAGCAGCCCGAAGGTGAGCAGCCCGAAGTTAGTAGTGGCCTCAATCATGTGGATCTTGTCAGTGGAGCCAAGGTCCACCTCGGCATAGGAGAACTCACTGCCGGGCACGGCTGTCCAGGAGAGCTTGGCCCCCGTCCTCTGCCCTTCCATGGCCAGCTCGTTAACCGCCTTTGTCTGTGTTACCACCAGAGCCACGCCCTCAGTGCCTGGCACGCTCTTCACCACATAGGCCGGGCAGTAGGATGCCACGTCGGGGACCAAGGCCAGGTGGGGGTCATAGGTTATTCCGTCCCTTGTGGCACCTGTGCCAAACTGCAGGACCTGGATGCCCACGTCTGCAGACAGGTAGAGCGGCCGGGACCGCTGGGTCTCAAACTCTGCCACGTCGCCCGCCTGGAGCCCACGGGAGCCCGTGGTGCCCCCCTGATTGTAGCTTAGCTTCGTGGTCTTGCTGGCTACAACATAGACCAGATCGTAGCGGGCCTGGGAGGACAGAGAGGGCACCACGTAGCGGGTGCCCCAGGCCGATGTGGGGAGCAGCTGCTCCACCACGTGGTTGCAGTTTGTGTGTTTCTGGGCACAGCTGTGGCCGGAGAACACAGCCACAGGGCCGTTGGCTGTGATCCTCGACCCCGAGAGCTCAGCTATGCTCTGTACCTGGGCCACCTGGTACGGCTGCAGGGTCGAGGTTATGACTCTGCCCGCTGGGTAGAACTTGCCCTGGAATATCGCGGACCCTTTCAGCTTCATAGTGACCGAGGCCCCCGCTGCCCCCACCACCACGGCGAACTCCTTGAGATTCTTGGACGAGACGCCGGGAGGTGTGAACGCAAAGTACTCAGTGCCCAGAACCCGGACAGGCCACAGCCGGGTCAGCTCTGCTGTGTTGGGCTTCGTGTTTACGGCCTGCGCCGAGATCTCACGATCAGAGTGGACGGTCACCGCGTGTTGGAAGACCTTACTGCCGACCATCTCGGCCTCGGAACTGATGTTGACCAGGACCGACTGCCCCGGGTTCACTGTGACATTCTGCCCGGTGCCATCTGCGTGGCAGTGAATGGAGACCGAGGCAGGGTGGTCCGACAGACTGGAGAGGAGGAGTTGGAGAGAGGCCCGGTGGTAGCCGGGCAGGTAGTTCTGCAGGAAGGCCGCAAGGAAGTCCACTGAGGTCCCTTGGGTCAACCCTGGGAGTGGGGCGGAGGGGGAGAGAACACAGTTGCAGCTCTGCTCACCCAGTCCTCTCCAGCAGAGAAGGAAGGCCTTGCACTGCGCCTAGATACCACATTGAAATACTGACTCGAGCTTTTTCTCCTCTCGCTTTCCTTTCTCCGTATTCACCTACCAGCCCTTCTGGCTTTTGTGTTCTAAAAGCCTGAACAGGGGGCGCCTGGGAGGCTCAGGTCATGATCTCAGAGTCACGGGATCGAGTCCCACATCAGGCTCCCTGCTTAGTGGAGAGTCTGCTTCTCCCTCTCCCTCTCCTCTGTGCACTCCCTCTCTCTAAATAAATAAGGAAGTAGGTAAGTAAGTAAGTAAATAAATAAGTAAAATAAAAGCCTGAACACTTCGGACCTGATGGGCCAGGCAAGTAATACAAATGTGGGAAACCGTCTGGGTGGCCAGTGTGCAAACTAGAGCATTTATACGCCAAGGAAAGCGGATAGGGTTAGCCTGTTATTATGGTGATTTATGGGCTCTTTCCCCCTCTTTTTTATGCCAGATCTTAGCATTTTCAGGAGAAACTGGCCATTTGAATTTCCATGTGAAATCTCCAACCCCAAATTGTTTTAAGTGCCGTGGAGCTCAAACTGGCTGGATTCAGGTGCCGGTTTATGACTTCTGCCTTAATAAAAACAGGGGGTGTAAAGGGGGTTAAGGGAAGAAGGAGATTATGGGAGTGTGGACAATATGTCTCCTAGAAAGAGACAGGACTGGGTGCTTTTCAATACACCCAAGTAGGAAGAGATTCTCCAGGGCTGGGAAGAGAGGGAGAAGGGGATGGCCCGGGGGAGGGAGAAGGAGAGAGAGAGAGGGAGATGGGGAAAGAGAGAGGGCAGGGGAGGAGATCTACAGGGTCTTGGAGAGAGTATGGGGTTATAGAAGGACTGTCTGCTGAATTAGGGGAGCCTGGAAGGATGTCCCAGTGTCCCACGGGGCCAGAGCATCAGGGACAATGAAGGTTTCAAAAGTGACCAAGCAGATGCTGGTTGATGACCAGAAGGCTCTGAGGCCCCTGTCCTTCCCCGGTACCTGGCTTCCCCTGAGACTCCAGTCCTCGGCATAACCCTGGGGAATCGGGCACCAAGCCCTCCAAGAATGACTTGAGTGGAATTTTCCATCACCTCAGCAGAAGGAGAGGTGGGAGTTCGGACTCAGAACTTTAGTTGAGTTACAGAAAATCGAGAAAGTGGTACTTCTTGAAGACTTAAATTGGGGGACCGCGGATTTTATCTGCTTCCTTCTAGGACAGAGAGAGAATGGGAGGATCCCACCACATTTCTCCGCAGAACCGAAGGGGCCTCGCTCCCATCTCAGCTAGCCTGGGGTGGCACTGGGAGCTGGGGTTGTGGAGGGCATACAGATGGAGGGTGCTGATCGCAACAGGCAGAGCCCCCCAGACGAGAACGAGGACAGGACGGGGTCTCAGTCTGACTTACCACACAGGAGGGCTGCTCCCGTCCAGAGTGTCCACCAGCTCCACAGGGGACCCATGTCTGCAGTGGGGAAAGAGAAGGGGTCAGAGGTTAGTCTGTCCCTCTGGCTGGGCACTGTTCCAGAGGGGTGGGCTGGATCCAAGGGCCAGTGTGCGTGTGTATAGGGGAGTTGCATGTCCAGTGGGTCTGGTGGCGGGCAGGGAGGGCAGTACAAGGCAAGGATGGGGAGTTAGTCCAGTGGGTTTGGAGTGGGGAAGCCTGGAGCCAGGGGCTAGAGTAGGGGACCTCTTGTCCCACTTCTACAGGAGACCCCAGCCTCTCTCACCTGCAGGTCCCTGGAGCTGCAGGGCTAGCCCCTGGGCTGGGCTATATAGTGGAGTTCCATGGCTCCTCGGGCCACACCCTGGGCCACCTGCCAAGAAGATGGTGCCAACTTCCTGGAGGAGGCTGGTGATCCCATGGCCAGGTGGAATGGGGACCCTGAAATCCTGGGAAGGGTGGAGGGCAAGCCTGGACACCTGGGTCCTTAGAGGGGTGTGAGAACAGCTGGTGGTGTGGCCTGGGAGCCTGCTAGAAACTTCAGAACTGGAAGGGTGGTGTCTCTGAGGGAAACAGCTGGGGAGCAGGGTGCTGGGAGCCTGGGTCCCCGGGGGGCGGGGGGTGGAGTAGGGGCGGAACATGGTATTTGGTTTTGTTTGCTGGTTCAATGGTCAGATATCTTCCTTTGCCCCCTGCCAGGAACGATAGCAAAAGACCCATATCCGGGTCCTGGCTGCTCCCTAGTCCCCACAAGCCGATTCCTCCTGGTCCCCAGCCATCCACATCCTGTGTCCAGGCCCCGCTGTGGTGTCTGGGGTGGGCAGCAATCTGAGCAGCTGACCTAGGCCAGTAGGACACAATACCTCCACCTCCAGTTCAGCAGGACCTCCTGGGAACCTTGTCTGAAAAACATGAACATCAAAATTAGCCTTACTGGGGGCTGTAGGTGGGAGGCAAGCTCTTCTGGTGGGGACCCCCGTGGAGATCAGGGCGGGAACTGGGGGCTGGAGGTGTGTGCGAAGAAGGATGGAGGCCTCTGTTTCCTGGTTCCACGCAGACACCGGGTTCTACTTCCTGGAGAATTATTTGTTTTCTGGGAGGTCTTTTTGCCCCAAGAAGGGACTGGCTGGGGGCACCTGGGTGGTTGTCGGTTAAGCATCTGACTTTGGCTCAGATCATGATCTCTAGTCATGCATGATCTCAGGGCCCTGGAATCGAGCCGCAGGGCTCCCTGCTCAACCGGGAGTCTGCTTCTCCCTCTCCCTCTGCTCCTCCCCCTGCTCATGCTCACTTTTTCTCTCCTCTCAAAGAAATAAATAAAAATCAAAAAAAAAAAAAAAAGAAAGAAAGAAAGAAAGAGAAAAAAAAGGAAAGAAAGAAAAGAAAAGCGGAAAAAAGAGAAAAAGAAGAGACTGGTTGAACAGGCTTTGGGGAACTCTCTGCCTCCCATCCCCCCAGAATCTACCTGGGACAGGAGCCTAGGTGTCCCATGGGGAGCAGAGGAAGAGACTGCCTCGAGGTGGTGTGGGCTTTGGGGTCTTCCTGCAGAGGAGCTGGCTTGACCCATGCCCCGGTCTCCTCGCGCCGAGCGTTAGGACTCATTGTTTGTTGGGGAGTTTCCCCAGCAGCTGCAAAGCCTGGGCTCCCTCTCTTATCACCAAGGCCTGTGGGTGCCCGGGGCAGGTGGGGGCTCTGGCATCCTCCATTCAGGGCAAGTTCCCAGAGGGAGAGGTAAAGACTCAGAGTTGAATGGGACCCAAAGTCAACCAGGAGAATGAGGTGAGCAAACAGGAGACTGGATGAAAGCCAGGGATGTCAAGAAACAGGTGGGGGGTGGGCGGTGGCTCACGGGAGTAGGAGCTCCGCGGGGAGCAGTGCCTGGCTCCCTGAGGAAACGAAGGACCGGGAGGAAGGGCTGCTGGGATTCCTAGGAAGGAAGCAGCTATGGCAGACCAAGGTGGCAAAGTCTTCTAAACCGGATACCCCGTTGTGGTCTGAGACAGAGAAATGAGGGGCAAGGGGGCAGAGAATTAGGGTGAGCCTCAGGGGTGATCGTGCCCCTCTGATCTCCTCTAAGCCTTGAGGTGTCCCCTTGGCTGACCCCAGAGAGAAGTCTTCGCCTCCTCAAAATCCACTATTGCCCTTTGCAGCCAGAGACCCTAGAAATGGGGTGGTCGTGGGAAATCTCACCATTTAATATTTTGGATTTGACACCGCTTGAGACCTTCTTCTCACTCCTTTCAGGGCCCAAGGAGTGTGTGTGTGTGTGTATGTGTGTGTGTGTGTGTGTGTGTGTGTGTGTTTACATACTCTGTGGCTTACTCTATCACATCAATTCTCGGAACGCCCTTATCTATTCTTGGAAATCCCACAGGAGAGAACCTGCATGCACACTTCCTTATGGTCAGAAAAACACGTTCATCCCACCCCTCGAATCCTCACTCCAAGCCCAAACAGGACTCTTTTTGAACCCGAGCCTTCCGGCCTTTCCCTGCAGCGGGATCTGCAGGGGGGAGCTTTGCACTCATACCGCTAGAGAGCCCTGGGACCCTCAGGCTTGTCTGGGCTTTACAAACCAAGGGGCAGCTGGAGAGAAGTTACTCTCTGCAGCTAAATGCAGATAAAAAAAAAAAAAAAAAAAAAGATTTTATTTATTTATTTATTTATTTATTAGAGAGAGAGAGAGAACACAAGCAGGGGAGAGGCAGGCAGTGGGAGAGGGAGAAGCAGCCTCCTTGGTGAGCAGGGAGCCCAAAGCTGGGGCTCGATTCCGGGACCCTGGCATCCTGACGTGAGCCGAAGGCAGACCCTTAACCAACTGAGCCACGCAGGCACCCCGATCCATGCAGATTTGCTGGCAATTTCTAACATCATTCCTTCAAGCCTGGGTCCCACAAGGATTCCTGCCTCCGCGAGAACTCCTCCATCTCGAATAAGCTGCCACTAACCTCCCTCGATCTCATTCCTCCCCTGCTCAATACCCTTCCATGCTTCCCTATCCCGGTGAATGCAAGCCCACACTCCTGGCAGGATTATCTCCATGGCCTGCATCTGCAACTTGGCCACCGCCTGTGCCATTCTTCCTCCTCGGAGCCCCATCCTTGATATTTTGCTTGCTGACTCTGTGTCTGGAACCCGGACCTCACTTTCTGCATGGCTTATTTCCCAAGAACCCAAGCTAAGGCTAATCTTTTATCCCTCTTACACGACACTGACTGCTTGCTCTCTTGCTTAATGGAGATCCCCTCTTTTTTCCACACTTGAAATTGAGAGTCTCACTGCATCCACAGCCCTGTGGCTCCCCACCAATCTCTCTTCCACCAGCCACAGTCCGACCTCCATGCTCACCAAAACTGTTTTTGCTGACCCCTCTTATTTGCCACTTGGTTCCAGCTCCTTCTGTTACATTTGACACAGTTTTCCTTGAAAATGTCTAATGTCAGGGCACCTGGGTGGCTCAGTGGGTTAAAGCCTCTGCCTTCAGCTCAGGTCATGATCTCAGGGTCCTGGGATCGAGCCCTGCATCAGGCTCTCTGCTGAGCAGAGAGCCTGCTTCCCCTTCTCTCTCTGCCTGCCTCTCTGCCTACTTGTGATCTCTCTCTCTCTGTCAAATAAAAAAATAAAAATCTTAAAAAAAAAAAAGAAAAGAAAAGAAAATGTCTAATGCCTGGGCGCCTGGCTGGCTCAGTTGATGGAGAATATGACTCTTGATCTCGGACTTGTGGGTTTGAGTCCCACATTAGGTGTAAAGATTACTTAAAAATAAAATCTTTAAAATAAATAAATAAATAAAATCTTTAGTGGGACGCCTGGGTGGCTCAGTCGGTTAAGTGTCTGCCTTCAGCTCAGGTCACGTTCCCAGGATCCTGCGATCAAGTCCCACATCTGGCTCCCTGCTCAGTGGGGAGTCTGCTTCTCCCTCTGACAGCCGTTCCCCATGCTCGTGCTCTCTCTCTCTCGGACAAATAAATAAAACCTTTAAAAAATATTTCTGGGGCACCTGGGTGGCTCAGTCAGTTAAGTAATCTGCCTTTGGCTCGGGTCATGATTCCAGAGTCCTGGGATCAAGCCCCAGTTAAAAATATATATATATTTCTAATACCTCTATTTCCACGATACCACTTTGTTCTGGATCTTGTTACTTGGTTTTTTCCTTACAATGACTCCTTTAACATGGGTGGTTCTAGATTCTCTTTCTCTATCTACCTCTTTTTTCTAGGAGATCTTACCTGTGTCTACCCATGCTGTCTAACAGAACTTTCTGTGATGATGAAAATGTTCCATATATGACACTGTCCAATATGGTAGGCAAGAACTACATGTGGCTACTGAGCTCTTGAAATGTGACTAATGCCAGGCAAGGACTGAATTCTTAATTTTTTTTTTTTTTTATTAAGTAGGCTCCATATCCAACGTGGGGCTTGAACTCACCACCCTGAGATCAAGACCTGAGCTGGGATCAGGAGTTAGACACTTAACTGACTGAGCCACCCAGGCGCCCCAATTAATTTAATTTTAATCAACTTAAATTTTAATTTAAATGGCCACCTGCCATTTGTGTCTCTATTGGACAGGACAAAACTCTAGAGATGTAGCTAGCACAGGCTATGTAGCTGCCTATCCATCTCACTCATTCTCTTCTATACCCATTTTCCATTCCTATTGCCCCCTTATAGGCAACCATTCTAATGTGACTCATGGGAATTGTCTCAATGAAATAAAGTAGATGTATTAATAAGTTCATGTTCTAAACAAAAGGTCAATGGCTGAACTCTCAATTTCCAAGGGGAACACTTTATGGATACTGTAAAAACCTAACAGAAACAGAAAGAAGGGAAATCTGTGTATAGGTGAGGGCAATAGTAAGCAGTAAAGGAGAATAAGACGGTTACATCAAATCGGGATGGAAAACATCCGATCTCATTAGCTGGAGCAGCCCCAGGGAGACAGCCGGGTTGGAATCCTGATGGAGAAGCTTGGGCAGATCAACCTCCCCTCAGGCGAGACTTCCAACTGACCATCCCCATTAGGGACGTATTTATAGGGCAAATGACAGGGTCTAAAGTTAAACATTTGTGTACCTACTTAAACATTTGTTTGCCTACGTGAAGTGTGGAGCCAGCTGCACTTGTATGTTATCATGTCTTTACATATTCAGGGAGGCTGGGCTAGGTGTGTTTGCCTCCCCTCCCAGATTCCATTCTGGGGGGCCAGCCCAGCCTGGAGCCAGAGGGGATACAAGGCACAATTTATAGCTCTAGGTGTCCAGGTCAGAAGGGTCACTTCTGACCTGGAGGCCAGCTAATGTCAACAAATCAGGCTCCCAAGGTCACTTATGCAGCAGCAGTCTGTACGTGTGGGTGGGGGTGGTGGGTTATGCAGGACAAATCACGGAAACCTCCAGCCATACACTACAGTGCACGAATCATGAATGTATACAACTCATTGAATTATCTCAAAATGAATACAGCCTCATAACCTTCACCCAGGTCAAGAAAGAGAACACTCCTAGCATCCCAGAGACCCTCTTCGTGCTTTTCTCTAATCACTATCCACTCCCTCCTTCCCACGGAAAGCCACTATTTTGGCTTCTAATGCCACTGATTATTCAGTTTTCTTTAAAATACTACCTAAATGTCTTTCTCTGATTGACTTATTTCGCTTAGCATAATATCCTCTGGTTCCATCCATGTCGTTGCAAATGGCAAGATTTCATTTTTTTTGATGGCTGCATAGTATTCCATTGCATATATATACATATATCAAGTATCGCTGTGGAGTCAGCACCATGGTCATGACCACGGAAGCTGAAATTGCAGCACATTTGGGAACATCTACTAAAGCCGAGCCCAGTGATCTAAACGTTCTTATATGTATATACCACATCTTCTTTATCCATGCATCTGTTGATGGACATCTAGGTTCTTTCCAAAGTTTGGCTATTGTGGACATTGCTGCTATAAACATTTGGGTGCACATGCCCCTTCAGATCACTACATTTGTATCTTTAGGGTAAACGATCTCTCTGATATGAGGAATTTGAGAGACAGGGTGGGGAGTCGTGGGGAGTAGGGAGGGAAAAATGAAACGAAATGGGATCGGGAGGGAGACAAACCATAAGAGACTCACTCTTAATTTCACAAAACAAACTGAGGGTTGCTGGGGGGGGGGTAGGGATAGTGTGGTTGGGTTATGGACATTGGGGAGAGTATGTGCTATGGTGAGTGCTGTGAAATGTGTAAGCCTGATGATTCACAGACCTGTATTATTAACAAATAATACATTATATGTTAATAAAAAAATTTTTTTTTTAAATCTTACCTAAAAGGAGGGGCGCCTGGGTGGCTCAGTCGGTTAAGCATCTGCCTTTGGCTCAGGTCATGATCCCGGGGTCCTGGGCTTGAGCCCCACATCGGGCTCCTTGATCATCAGGGAGCCTGCTTCTCCCTCTGCCTGTCACTCCTCCCGCTTGTGCACGCGCTCTCTCTCTGTCAAATAAGTAAGATATTTTTAAAAAATAAAATTTTACCTAAATGGAATCATACGTTTGTGTTGCTTTATGACTCGCTTCTTCCACCAGGTGCTATCCTCGTGCACAAAACCATAGTTCATTTTCGTTGCCATATGGAACTCACTTGTATAAAGATTCTCACATACTTACCCATTCTACTGTTGATGGACATTTGGATTGTTTCCAGTTTGGGCGAATAAATCCTATCTTTTGGCCGCACATGTGCACATCATTTCTGTTGGGGTATGCTGTGGGGTTTCTGAGGGTAGAATGTTTAGATCACGGGGCTCGGCTTTAGTAGATGTTCCCAAATGTGCTGCAGTTTCAACTTCCGTGGTCATGACCATGGTGCTGGCTCCACAGCAATACTTGATCTTGTGAGACTTTGTAACAAAGTCATGTGAATCACGCTAGAAGTGTCGTGCTATCAAGTTGTGGTTTTATTTTGCATTTCCTGGATTATCAGGGAGGTTGAGTGCTTTTTGATAGATTTATTGACCATTTGGATCTCTTGTTTTGATTTGTGATTTTAGTCATGTGCTTATTCAAGTCTCTTGCCAGTTTTTCTTTTGGTTTGTCTGTCATTTTCTTGATCCGTGTGAGGTTTTTTGTATATTCTGGATACAAATCATTCATTGGTTATCTGTTTGGCAAATACTTTTGTGGTTTCTGCGGAATTGATCCATTTCATGTAAACTGTGAAATTTGTGAGTGTAAAATTGTTCATAGTACCCTCGTATCCTTTTAATGGTTGTAGGGTTTGTGTTGATATATAACATCTTTCATTCTTAATATTAGTAATTTGTGGCTTCTCTCTTATATTTGTCAATCTTGCTAGATGTTTATTAATTTTATTGATCTTCTCAAATAACCCGCTTTTTGTTTCATTGATTTTCTCTTATTATGATCTTCTTCTCAATTTTATTAATTTTTATTCTTTATTGTTTCCCTCCTTCTGATTGATTTGTGTTTATTTTGGTCTTTGGTTTTTTTGGGTAGGAGCTTAGATTATTGGTTTGAGACATTCCTATTTTTCTTTTTCTTTTTTATATTTTATTTATTCATTTGACACAGAGAGAGAGAGAGAGAGCACAAGCAGGGGGAGGGGCAGAGAGAGAGGAAGAAGCAGACTCCCCACTGAGCAGGGAACCTGATGTGGGTTCGATCTAAGATCCTGAGATAATTACCTGAGCTGAAGGCACAGGCTTAACCCACTGAGCCACCCACGCACCTCAATTTTCCTGTTTTTCTGATGTAAGCATTTTGGTGCTATAGATATGCTCTCCAGTGATGCTTTAGCTGCATCCCATGAGTTGATATGTTCAAGAAAAAAATTTTCTTCAGACTTCCTCTTTGACCCATGGATTATTTAAAAGTGAGTTGTTTAATATCCATGTGAATGGAGGTTTTTCTCTTGTTTTTCTGTTATTGATTTCTAGCTGATTCTACTATGGTCAGAGAACATACTCTGTATAATTCCAATTCTTTTCATTTTGTCCTGGTTTTGCATTATTGCCCAATAATGTGAATACTTTGCTTCATTACCCAATCTATGTTTTCTTTTGGTAAATGTTCCATGGGTTCTTGGAAAGAATGTGCATACTGCTATGTTGGGTGGGGTGGTCTATAAATGTCAGTCAGATCCCGTTGATCGGTAGTGTTATTCAGTTCTTCTGTATTTTTGCTTATATTCTCTCTAGTAGTTCTAGTAATTGACAAGAGTAAGGTTTTGAATTCCCTAACTATAATTGCAGATTTGTCTATTTTGCCTTTCAGTTCTTTTCCTTTAATGATTGATTGATTGAGAGAGAGCACTCCAAGGGGGGGAGAGGGAGAGGGAGAATTTCGGGCAGGCTCCTCGCTGAGCTCAGAGCCCCATGTGGGGCTTAAGCTCACAACCCTGAGATCAGGACCTGACTGGAAATTAATAGTTGGATGTTTAACTGACTGAGCCACCCAGGTGCTCCTTGCCCTTCTGTTCTATCAGTTTTTGTTTTGCGTATTTTGAATTTCTATTGTTTGGTGAATATCCATTTAGGATTGCAATGTCTCTCTGATAGAAAGATGCTTTTATCGTTATGTAATGTCCCTCCTTGTTCTTAGCAATTTTTCTTTGCTCTGAAGTCTACTTAATTTGATTTTCATGTAGTAACTTTTGGCTTCTTAAAGTTAATAGTTTCACAGCATGTCTTTTCCCATCCTTTTACCTTTATTTTGCCAGTATTGTATTTCAAGTGAGTTTTTGGAAACAGTTTATAGTTGAATTATGTTTTTTAAATTCCCTCCACCAATCTCTGTTTTTGATTTTGTGTATTTAGATAATTTACATCTAAACTGATTATTGGTGCTTGGTCTCAAGTTTTATTATTTTATTATTTTATTATTCATTTTCCTCTTGTTCCTTCTGTTTCTCATATCTCTATTTTTTTGTTTTTACATTTCTGTGGGTTACATGAGCATTTCCTAGAGTTCTATTTTGATTTCTATTCTTTTTGAGTGTATTCTTTTGGGCAATTATCTTACCATTTGATCTAGGTATTACAATACAAATATGTAATATATCATGTAAATCTAACATCAATATTTCACCACTTTGATCGAAGTGCTGAAACTTTACTTCTGTGTATGTCCATTTACCTCCCTCGCTTAAAAAAAAATACAATTGTTTTAAGTATTTCCTCTATCTATGTTGAGCACCACATCAGACCATGTCATGACTGTTTTGTTGTACTTAGAGAGGGGTATGGAGAAATGAGTCTCTGCCATGTTGTCCAGAACCAGAAGTCACCACTTCTTAGTCTAATAATTTATTTGTAGGTCCTTTTGGATTCTCTACATACATAACCACATTATTTATGGAGAATGAGTTTAATTCCTTCCTTTCTCATCTCTATCTTTTCTTTGGACTTTCCAATACCTCACTGAGTAAAAGACATGATGGGGGCATCCTGGTCTTACTCCTGAACACAAAGCAAAAGCTTTGAACATTTTGCTATTAAGTATGATGCTTGCATAGAATTTTAGTAAGTACACATTATTGTGTTAAAGAAGTTTCCTTCAATTTTTAGTTTCATCACAAATTGATGTATAGCTTTATTAAATGATTCTTCTGCATCTAGCTCAGTGATATTAATATCCATTGTTGATCATTAACTAATCATTATCTAATTACTGATCATCCAATTTAATCGGAATTTCAGATAAACTAAATTAATTTTCAGTGTAAGTATGTTCCATACAATCTTAGTATAATTTTGTATGTCATGTGCAATTTATTTGCTAACTCTGGCAAACTGCCTAGAGCCATTATTTCATTAGGGGCTTTCCAAAACAGGGATTTCTAATTTATTGTCCTTTCTTCATTAATTAGCTACCATCAGAGGAACATCTGTATACTTCTGAACTATCCAGAGAAACACTCCCACATTAATTCTTTGGGTACCCAGAGTTGCCGTTAATACAGAAAAAGTAACTTAAATGCTTCCATTTTCAGATTTAGATGGTTCTCTGTGAAGATTAACAAACATGGTGTGTATGTGTTTGACATTATGAATACATAGATTTTGAACATATTTGGTGTTTCAACCCATTGTTGTTCCACCTTAGGCTAGGAGCCTCCTTAATTCATGGCATGGCAAGATGTTCCAGGCTCATCTTTGTACATTTCCTGACCAGATCCAGAATCGGCCATTTCTCAAAGAGCCTGGATCCCTACTGACGTCATGTGGGCCAGGACGAACAGTCAAGAAAGAATTCTTAAGATGTTTTCAGGGGAAAAGTTGCTTTTATTAAAGCAAGGGGACAGGACCTGTGGGCCGGAAGAGCTGCACTAGGGTCGTGAGGAGTGACTGATTATATACTTTTAAGTTGGGAGGGTAGAAATAAAGGAAGTTTCCGAAAGGATTGTCATATGTAAAAGAAGACTTACGGGATCCTGGAGGTCTCGCTATTGTCAAGCTAAGGTTGCTTTTTGTCTCTAGCAAAGCATCAGCATTAAGGCAGTTGTGAACTCCTTGAGGATTGTCATACTCTGCCTCTCTCAAGCACCAATTTGAGTGTTCATGTCAATTAGAAGCCCGGAAATATTTCTGCGGTAATCTGGAATGTATACATAGTGTTGATTTTATGACAGCATAGGATCTACCTTGTGCATGCCATTCTACTTTGTAAAACTGCCTTACACGTTTGTGTTACTTCAGTATTTCATGGGAAACGCTATTTCGAGACTTACAACTTTGTGTACTTATTAAGAGCTTCCATGTACCAAGCCATATCCTCCAGTCCTAAAGAGGGAACAAAGATGGATGCTAGGTGGTCATACCAATGAAACACAGAACATATCCATGGCTGTTTTAAATGTGGCAGTTTGGCTGGGTTGGTAATGGTTTCGATAACGCATCTGTGCATCCAGGCAATATCCAGAGTACAGCAGCCTCTCGAGCCCGGGGGAAGCCATGGCCACAGGTTAGAGCTGCAGAGCCGTTGGGTCCCGTTAGGAGCCAGCCATCTGATTCTGGGCCTCCTTGTCCAGTCAGTAGCAAACCAATTGGTGGCCTGAAGAACAATGATTTGTGAGCATATTTTTGATGGCAGCCATCATAACTGCCGTGTGCTATCTGTGGCCATGTGTTGTTATAATCTATCACGAAATATATCAGTATTTGGGTCATAGATCACATATCTAAGACATAGTTCTAGAAGGAATGCCAGTCTGTGCCCCGAAATGGGGAGACCCACCAAGGCAGACCAGATGTGCTTGATATAGGCAGAATTCCACATATCCAGCAAGCGCTTTGATTTTGAAGTTCAGCATAATGCTGTGCCCATTGTGAGAAGGAATAGTCAGTATAAATCGAGGAATAAAAGAATGAAAAAGAGGTTCAGCCATCATTGTGGCTTGAAGAGAAGTTTAGGTCTACCACAGGAGTGAGAAGGCGTGTTAGCTGGCACACTGGATTCCTGTGCAGAAGGTACAGGCTTAATTCTTAATAATGATGTCACAAACAAAGGCAGAAGGAAATGTAGATAAAATTAAATTTCCTTATGACCTGCAGCTCATTGACAAACACTTGAGGCAGGCAGAGTATAATGTTCCTCCAGGAAGCTCCCGACTGTGTTAATGTTAATGCCTTGCTAGAGGGAAAAACAACCTGGGTTTGATAATAGCAAGACCTTCAGGATCCTTCTCTTACCTTTACTTCCTCCAACCCCGAAGTATATAATCAGTTGCCCCTCACAATCCCGGGGCAGCAGGCAACAGCTTGTTCTGCCCACGGGTCCTGTCCCTGTGCTTTAATAAAATCACCTTTTTACACCAAAGAAGTCTCAAGAATTCTTTCTTGGTTATTGGCTCCCAACCCCACCAACATTCCAAAACTATAACAATAGGAGTCCATGAGGAATGTCCTTCAGGTTTTATGGCCATGGGAATACATGATAGCCCAGTAGGGGCCCTTCCATTTGGAGTTAAGTTCCCTGCTGTGTGAGACTTCCAATCCTTTAAATAAACCATGTCTCCTGGGTTGATATGGGGTGGGTTGCTAATGACTGTCAGGTCAGGTTCGGGGAGGATATTGATGTGGAAATGTTGGGGTTCAGAGCTGATGGCCAAGAAAGAATTCTTGAGACTCTTTGGTGCAAAAAGGTAGTTTTATTATAGAAGGGGACAGGACCCGTGGGCAGAAAGGGCTGCGTTAGGCTTGTGAGGAATGGCTGATTATACACTTTGGAGTTAGGGGAGGTAAAGACAAAGGGAAGTTTCCAAAAAGACTTCCGTTCGATAAAGAAGACTCACAGGATCCTGGAGACCTGGCTATTGTCAAGCCAGACATCAATATGGTCTGCATATTTGTTCAGAGATTTATTAATTAACCCAGCCTCAAATGAATAATTTAACAGAGTATTATAGTCTCCATTTATTGATAAGTCTACTGTGAGGAAAGGTTTTCCATATAGTAACTCAATGGGACTTAATCCTGTTGATGTCAGGACAATTCTCATTTTGAGACGCCCTACCAGGAAAAGAGACTAGTTATTCTTGAGTCTCAATGCTTAAAATCTAATATCTACAAAGATATGTTATTGAAACATATTTTCTCCATAATTACCCTCATTTTTATCAAAGGTAGCCAAACCAAGATTAATTTATTTGAAAAACAATTCAATTTTAATAAACTTGACGTAATTATTTACATAAACTCAGCAAGAATAGCCATCGATCATATAGATCTTTTAAAATCTGCTTTGTCAGAACTTTTTATAAGGAATCTCTAGATTGAACTTTTAGTAGCCCCAAAGTTAGAAGCCAAGCCAAATATCTGCCATCAGACATATCTGCAATACATGCAGATTTATGTGAGTTCCTCTTCTCAAGGTCCCCAAATATCCTGAGTTTCCCACCCCTTCCAGAAATGACATTCCTTACTCACCTGGTAATGTTGCTGAGAACTCTGTAAGCAAGGTATCAGGCCAACATTTCCAAGGGGCCTTATGGCTCCAGGTTTCATAAAGTCAACTTTAGTTCCTTAAAGCTGTCTGGTCATATCTGAGTCTATGCATGTCTTTCTCAAATATGACATTCCAGTCAAAGCCTTGGTAAAATAACCAATGTTTCTAATGGTGTCCTGTTAAGAGGAGAACAGATTCTTATTGAATTCATACAAATGACTAGGATTGCCATAGAAGAAAGAATACTTACAGAGACCTTTTGAATTTCAGAGGGTTCACGTAGAGAGAAAAGTTAAAGGCTTCAATCTGTTCACAAAAGACTATTTTATCACATTTCTGTAACTCAGAAATATCTTAAGAGAAAGTCTCCTTAATCTGGAAGAGCAAACATTAGAGAACCAGCAATGTTTCAAACAAGAGTCACAAAAATTATAATCATCTTCCTCAGTTCATTTAGTCCCATGTTAGTAATTCTTGTTCAGTTTGAATGCAGCTTTTTAAAGTTTCGGAAATTTTTACCCATTTTAGTTTTACAATTCTAAAGATATCAGATTGTTGAGGTAGCAGAAGGCTAGCTAAAGACAAAGAATAAGCTGACATCCTCCCCCACCCCGCTCCTGGCTGCATTATGTGTGATATTCTCCCAGGAAGCTCCAGCTGTCTTAATGAGGGAAATGGGAAATGAATGAGGGAGACTCCCTCACATACAAGAGGAACCTGGGTCTACTAGGGGGAGGAAAAGTAAGAGAAAATTAGTGTTTCCTCCAGCAACCTGCATCTATTAGGAGGAGACCTACTTAGATAATCATCATCCAATATGGTGGGAGGGGGTTTATTGGCTGGTTAGTGGCCAAACACATTCTGCAAGAGGTCCTTAGGTTGGGGTCCTGATTTCAGTCTTTTTTTCCCCCTGAAATCTTACAATCTGAATTGTTTTCAGTGGGTTAAAAGGCATCCCAAGGGAAAGTCCTTGGGAACTGAAGAAGATCTTGCACTCCTAGAAAAGTAGAGAAGATCCATTACCAAGGAAACCCCCCCCCAATCCTGGGTGGCACCCCATGGAGGGTATGCCAGAGGTTTCTGGTGTTAAAGCAATCGGAGGCGTCCCTCAAATGGAATCGCTATGATCACCACCATGCTCTGCCCTGTAGGAGGGATGCCAGTGCCCCCTCCCACCCTGGCTTCCACATTCAATCCTGAGAACATAAAAGCTAGGCCAGTGTAAACAACAGTGATAGGGAACATGAAATGGTGACTCTTGATAATTCATGTAGAAGTTCAGAAGAAAAGCATAATTTTTTTTTTTTTAAGATTTTATTTATTTGACAGAGAGAGAGAGAGAGCAAGAGCACAAGAGCAGGAGGAGGGAGAAGCAGACTCCCTGCGGAGCAGGGAGCCTGATGTGGGGCTTGATCCCAAGGCCCTGAGATCATGACCTGAGCCGAAGGGAGACACTTAACCAACTGGGCCACCCAGCTACCTGAAAAGCGTGATTTTATACCAAGTGAAGAATTTGGAAATTTTAAGAACAGACACAGCTCTCCTTTGAGTTCCGAATGGTGTATCTCACTGCCTACTTGATACCGACTGGATGTCTCAAAGTCACCTCAAACTGAGTATATCCCAAACCTCATTGTCTCCCACCACCTACCCCAGGTCCTTTCCTTGTTCTGAATCTCAGGAAATGATGCCACAATTGGCACCACTTCTGCAAGCCAGAGAGTAATTTGCCTCTTTTATTTTTTAAATCAACACACACTACAATTGATGTGTGTGGATTTTTGTTACCACTACCACCATCAGGATGCAGAATAGTTCCATCATCCAAACCCCTCCCTCATGTTATCTTTTCTGTCGCACCTTCCCTCTCCCCCTAGCCCCTGGCAACCACTGATCTCTGTTCTATGTTCCTGTAGTTTTGTCTATTTCAAGAATGTCTTATAAATGGAATCAGACAGTCCCACGTATCCATCCAACTATGGGATATTTCCACTGGAACGTCTCACAGGCACCTTTACTCAACATCATGACCCTCCTTCTAAATCTGCCCGTCCCCCGTGTCTTCTCAGGGACTATGCCATCACCCAGCAGCCCAAACTCGGAGTGTCATACTTGGTTCTTCTCTGTTCCTTTCATTCTCACTTCTAATTAGTCACTTAATCTTATTACTTATACTTCCTTTATATCTCTCTAATTAACCTATTTATTTCCAAGTCCACTGTCATTTTGCCGATGGATTCAGGCAGCCATCTCTCACCTGGATTACTGCAACAGCTTCCTGGGATTTTTTGCTCAAAGGTCTTATTGCCTTTGAGTCCATATCTACACTGCAGTAGGAGTGCTCATCCTAACAAACACAAAATCTTGTCAAGTCATCCCCCTGCTTAAAACCCTTTAGTGGTTGTCCTTTATCCTTAGGATCAATTTTAAACTCCTTAGATGACATTCAATACTTTCCATAATATGCCTCCAGCTCTATCTCAACCCACCACTCTTGGTCTCAGCCTACGTGTCTCCCACACATATACTCTCACTTGTCCTGCTTCTTCTTTTAGTCTGGAGTGCCCTTCTCCTTCCCTAATCCAACTAATTCTTACTGTTCTTCATGTCTCTTTGGCTATAGTCTCCTAGTTGGTCTAAGTGCCATTATTTTTATTTCTGTAGGAGAATCCTGTATACTTCCTTAATCCTTACCCCAAGTAGAGTAGTTCTCTCAGACCCCTGCATGTCCCTGAGCTTTTTAGAGGGTCCCTGAGGTCAAAATTATTTTCATAATATAACTAAGATGTTATTAGATTTTTCATTGTGTTGAAATTTGCACTGATGGTGCAAAAACAATGGTGGATAAAACTGCTGGCCCTTGTCTCAAATCAAAGCAGGGGTACCAAATGTTTAGAAGTGTATTCTCCACAACCACTCATTCACAGCAAAAAAACAAAACAAAACAAAAAACCCAAAACAACAAAAACTGGTTTCACTTAACAACGTCCTTGATAAGGGCGCCTGGGTGGCTCAGTTGGCTGAGAGATTCCCTTCAGCTCAGGTCATGATCCTGGAGCCCTGGGATGGAGTCCTGAATTGGGCTCCCTGCCCAGCGGGGGGTCTGCTTCTCCCTCTGACCTTCCCCCTCTCATGCTTGCTCTCTCTCATTCTCTCTCTCAAGTAAATAAACAAAGTCTTTAAAAAAAAAAAGTCCTTGATGAAACAGTAAAAATTATTAATTTCATTACATTTCTATCTTTGAGTACATGTCATTTTAATATTCTGTGTAACAAAATCCAAGGTATATGTATAAAGCTGGATATCGATATATGATGAATTGTCTCAAAAAAAGTATTTGATCGTTTGAATTATGAACCGTACTAGTAGCTTTTTTCATAGTATAACTTTTTTTTTTAAGATTTTATTTATTTATTTGACAGAGAGAGAGAGATCACAAGTAGGCAGAGAGGCAGGCAGAGAGAGAGGGGGAAGCAGGCTCCCCGCTGAGCAGAGAACCCGATGCGGGGCTCGATCCCAGGACCCTGAGATCATGACCTGAGCCGAAGACAGAGGCTTTAACCCACTGAGCCACCCAGGCGCCCTTAACTTTTTTTTTTTTTACAGAAAAAACAAAAACCTATAGTTATACAGATTTGAGTATCTGCATGATATTTTCTAAAACATGAAAAGAGCCTGTCCCTTTAAGGAAAATAACTAATGAATTTGTTACAAATGATGAAATCCAAGCCTTTCAGGGGGAAAAAGCCATATCTGAGCTTAATAGTGTTCCAAACACTTACAGCTTTTCTGGTGAAATCAATACGGATATTTATGACTATGACTTTTTTGATATTATACAATAAAATATGTCAACATATGGAAAGCTGAATAACTCAGTAAGCCAGTATTTTCCAAATGCCTGATGCATGTTGTTATAAAAGTATGAATAGGTCAAAGATCCCTTCAAAGTTCAAGATAGATTGATGGATTTTGAAGTTTGTTGATAGAGTTTCAGACTCTACATTGCAACGAACCTTTAAGAAAAAACCATTTGTAGTTTTAGTGTAGTGTTAAAGAAGATTCACATTTATCTGAAAAGATTATTAAACATACCTCTAAATCAAAATTACTTTTTTTTTAAAGATTTTATTTATTTAGGGGCGCCTGGGTGGCTCAGTGGGTTAAAGCCTCTGCCTTTGGCTCGGGTCATGATCCCAGGGTCCTGGGATCGAGCCCTGTATCCGGCTCTCTGCTCAGCAGGGAGCCTGCTTCCCCTTCTCTCTCTGCCTGCCTCTCTGCCTACTTGTGATCTCTCTCTCTCTCTCTCTCTCTCTGTCAAATAGATAAATAAATAAAATCTTTTTTTTAAGACTTTATTTGACAGAGAGAGAGATCACAAGTCTCTCTCTCTCTAATAGAGAAATAAAATCTTTTTTTTAAGACTTTATTTGACAG
>CM052888.1:40018932-40130278 GCA_028534135.1 Potos flavus
GTAGGCAGAGAGGCAGGCAGAGAGAGAAGGGGAAGCAGGCTCCCTGCCGAGCAGAGAGCCGGATACAGGGCTCGATCCCAGGACCCTGGGATCATGACCCGAGCCAAAGGCAGAGGCTTTAACCCACTGAGCCACCCAGGAGCCCCTCAAAATTACTTCTATGTGTAAGGCCAGATTTTCTTCATGTACTTCCATCAGAACAACATATTACAATACATTGAATGCAGAAGCAGATATCAGAATCTAGTTGTTTTCTATTCAGCTGGACATTAACAAGATTTGCAAGAACTCAAAACAATGTCACTCTTATCAAAAGACTTTTGTGCGTGTGTACTTATGCTTCTCATTAAGATTGATTTAGCCTACTATATGTAATCTCTCACTGATTACAACTAAAAGCTCTGGCCAGAATACATAAAGCAATCACCTGAGGACACTGAAAAGTAATTGAGAGTAGACAGGTAGTAGAGGGAAGTCAAAATTTGAAAAATGACTGATATGGTGGTGAGGTTTCTGTGGGTATTTTTTTCCTCTGGTACCTCCCTAGTTTAACCAGCGGGTGATCCAAATCCCAGACCTGGGCAGCAGATACAGACAGAAAAATTCTGAGAAATACTCTCTTTCTGGTCAGAGAACTGGGAGGGATCACATATAAACAGAAAGTGTGTGGGGACAAAGTAGGGAGCCAATGGAAAAATTAAATGGAAAAAATTTCAAATCCAAAAGAAGGCAGAAAGGGGGAAAGAGGAAAAAACACAGAGAGAACAAACAAAACAATAAAATTATAGGCCTAAATCTAATTTATCAATAATTATATTACATGTTAATGATCTAAGAATACCAAATAAAAGAGATTGTCAGATTAGATTTAAACTACATGCTGTCTACAAGAAACTCTATTTTTTTTTAAAGATTTTATTTATTTATTTGAGAGAGAGAGAGCATGAGTAGGGGAAAGGGCAGAGGGAGAGGAAGAAGCAGACTCCCTACTGTGCAGGGAGCCCAATGCAAGGCTCCATCCCAGGACCCTGAGATCAAAACCTGAGTTGAAGGGAGAGGCTTAACTGAGCCACCCAGGTGCCCTAAGAAACTCACTTTAAATATAACACAGTAGGGACACCTGGGTGGTTCAGTCTGTTAAGCCTCTGCCTTCAGTTCAGATCATGATCCTGGGGTCCTGAGATCGAGTTCTGCATCGGGCTCCTTGCTCAGTAAGGAGCCTGCTTCTCCCTCTGCCTGCCACTTCCCTTGCTTGTGCTCTCTCTCTCTGTCTCTCTCTGAAAAATAAATAAATAAAATCTTAAAATATATATATAATGATGTAGACAGGTTAAACGCAAAAGGATGGAAAAAGATATACCACTCAAATACTTACCAAAATAAAGCAAGAGTCGTTCTATTAGTATCAGAAAGAAGTATATTTCAGAACAAGAAAAATTGCCAGGATCATTATATAATGATACAAAAGTAAATTCACCAAGATTTAACAACCCTAAATGTGCCTGCACCTAACAACAGAGCTTCAGAATACATTAAGAAAAAACTGACAGAACTAAAAGCAGAGTAGATAAATCTACAATTATAACTGGAGATTTCAACGCTCCTTTCTCAGGAATCAATAATACAAATGGTTAGGAAATCAGCAAGAATAGAGAAGATTTAAACGATACTATCAACCAACTTGACCTAATTTATATTTCCAAAACATTACACCCAACAATAACAGAAAACACATTCTTTCCAAGTGCACATAGAACATTCACCAAGATAGATCATATCCTGTGTCATAAAATGAACACCTTAACAAATTTTTAAAAATTTGTTTTAAAATGTTTTCCAATTTTTAAAAATTGAAATAATATTAAATATGCATATACAAAGTATATCCTCTGGTCACAATGGAATTGAAGTAGAAATCAATAATAGCAAGATATCTGGGATACACCAAATATTTAGAAATTAATCACACACCTCTAAATAATCCATGAGTCAAAGACGTAGTGTTAAGAGGAATAGAAAATAGAAAATATTTTTAATGGAATAAAAAAAAAAGTATGAAAGCTTGTAGGAGCAATTAAAGCACTATTTAGGGGTAAATTTATAGTAGTAAACACATATCTTATAAAAGAAGTTCTCAAATCTAACTCTCTACCTTAAGATTGCAGAGAAAGAAGAGCAAATGAAACCCAGAACACTGAAGGAAAAAACAGCAAAGACCAGAAATCAATGAAGTTGAAAAAAATAGAAAAAAATATCAATGAAACTAAAACTGTCTCTGATAGATCAATACAGTCAATAAACCTCTGGCCAGACGGACCAACAGAAAAAGAGAGTAAACAAAAATTACCTATATCGAGACTGAAAGAGGAGATATCACTACAGAACCTACATGAGTTAAAAGGATAATTAGTGGAGCACCTGGGTGGCTCAGTAGGTTAAGCATCTGCCTTTGGCTCAGGTCATGATCCCTGGATCCTGGGATCGAGCTCCACATGTGCTTCCTGCTCCACAGGAAGCCTGCTCTCCCTCTCCCCCCCACTTGTGTACACACTCTCTCTCTCCCCTCCCCCCGTCAAAAATATATAAATAAATAAAGCCTTTTTTAAAAAAGGATAATTAGATGATACTACAAAAAACTCAAATTTGACAACTTACATGAAATGGACCAACCTCTTGAAATACACTATCTAAATTCACCAAAGATGAAAAAAATAACCTGGGAGGTCCTACAACTATTAAACAAATTGAATTTATAGTTAAATATCTGTCAAAACATAAATCTCTAGGCTGATGGTTTTACCGGAAAATTGTATCGAATATTTAAAGAAGTAACATAAATTCTAAAAAACTCTTCCAAAAAATAGAAGAGGAAGGAAACACATTCCAACTCATGGTGTTTTTTTCCAATTTCATGATACTAACATTATCTTGATACCACAGACCAAAGACATTCACTATAAATCAATATCCCCCATGAACATAAACACAATAGTCCTCAACAAAGTATTAGTAAATTGAATCCATCAACACATTAAAGTGATAATATATAGAAAGGCCAAGTAGGGCTTATTCTGGGAATACAAGATTCATTCAACATTCAAAAAGTAATCAATGAGGGGTGCCTGGGTGGCTCAGTTGGTTAAGCTTCTGCCTTCTGCCCAGGTCATGATCCTGGAGTCCCAGGACTGAGCCCCACATCGGGCTCCCTGCTCAGTGGGGAATCTGCTTCTCCCTCTGCCCCTCCTCTGCTTGTGCTCTCTCTCAAATAAATAAATAAAATCTTAAAAAAATAAAACAAAACAAAAACAACAACAACAACAAAACCACCTCTGAATACTTTCCACTCAAGACTGGGAGCAAGAAAAGAATGTTTGCTTTCACCGCCTCCTACTCAGCATTGTACTTAGTTCTGACCAGTGTAAGCAAGCAAGAAAAAGAAATAGACCCACACATGCATAGTCAATTGAATTTTTACAAAGTTGCAAGACAATTCAGTGAGAAAAGATAGTATTTTCAACAAATGGTGCTGGAATAACTGAGTATCCATAGGCAAAAAAGATGAACTTCATTTTTCTTTTTTTTTTTTAAGATGAACTTTGATCAATACTTTGTACCATATACCAAAACAAACAAACAAAAACCCAAAACTTCAAAATGAATTATAGATCGAAATGTAAAATATGAAATGACAAAACTTTTAAAATAAAATGTGAATTTCCATTACTCAAAGATTTTTTTAGATAACAACACTGACAGAATGATCCATTTTTTAAAAATTTGATAAATTTGACTTAAAATTAAGGATTTCTCCTCTTAAAAGACACCAGCCAGTAAGAAAATGAAATGGCAAGCCATATATTAGAAAGGTATTTGTAAATAACATATCTGATAAAGGACTTGTATAAGTTTTATGGACTGAATGTGTTCCCTCAAAATTCATAGGTTGATACCCTAACCCCCACTGTTACTGCATCTGTGAGATAGGGCCTGTGAGAAGGTGGTAGAGGTTTAATGAGCTCCTAAGTATGAGGTCCTAATCCTGCAGACAACGTTATCCTTATTACAAGAGGAAAAGATGTCAGAGCTCTCTTTCTCCATTATGTGAGGACACAGTAAAAAGGCAACCATCTATCAGCTAGGAACAGAGCCCTCATCAAGATCCCAAACAGCCAGCACCTTGATCTTGAATTTCCCAGCCTTCAGAACTGTGAGGAATAGATTCCTTTTGTTTGAGCTGCTCAGCCTGTGGTATTTTGTTATGGTAGCCCACGCAGATTAAGAAACCAGGATAAATAAATAACTGTTGAAATTCAATAATGAGAAGGCAACACAATTAAAAACGGGCAAAAGATTTAAACAGACATCCCACCCAAGAAACTATGTGGGTGATAAATAAGCACATGATAAAAGGCTCAACACTATTAGTCATTAGGTAAATTCAGGTTAAAATCACATCTATCAAAATGTCTGAGGGGCGCCTGGGTGGCTCAGTCGGTTAAGCGGCTGCCTTCGGCTCAGGTCATGATCCCAGGGTCCTGGGATTGAGCCCCACATTAGGCTCCCTGCTCAGTAGAGAGCCTGCTTCTCCCTCTATCTCTGTATGCTGCTCTGCCTACTTGTACTCTCTCTCTGTCAAATAAATAAAAACCTTAAAAAAAAAAAAAAAAAAAAGAATGTCTGAAATGGAAAGACCGATTTCAAAGTCCAGGAGGATTTGGCGAGAATATGGCACAGCTGGAACTCTCCTATTGCTGAAGGGGATGTGAAATGGTAAAACCATGCTGGGAATCAGTGTGGCGTTTGTTTTGTTTTGTTTTGTTTTGTTTTTTTAAGTTAAACATACACCTACCCTAGGACCCAGCCATCCCACTCCTAGGTGTTTATCCAAGAGAAATAAAAGCACATGTCCAATGTGTGCATTCATAGCAACGGTGCTTGTAACAGCCAAAGACTGATACTCAATACCGTGGGATACTCAGTGATGCAAAGGAGCAAACTGTGACATACACAGGAACTCTGAGAATATTTATACGGAATGAAAGAGTATGTGCTGTCTGATTCCATTTACATAAAATTCTAAAAAATCCCAACAAATTAGAGTTCTCTGGGATGGGGGCCAGGAGAGTAGAAAAAAGGACCTGAAAGAACTTTTGAGGGTAATAGATGGGTTCATCATCTTGATTCTGAAGATGGTTTCATGTGTGTACCTGTACCCAAACTTATCAAGTTGTATACTTCAACTACATGCAACTTATTATATATCAATTATACCTGTTTTTATAGATACTATTTTATTTTTATTATTTTTTAAAGATTTTATTTATTTATTTGACACAGAGAGAGAGAGAGCACAAGCAGGTGGAGCAGCAGAGGGAGAGAGAGAAGCAGACTCCCCGCTGAGCAAAGAGCTGGATGTGGGGCTCGATCCCAGGACCCTGAGATCATGACCTGAGCTGAAGGCAGACCCTTAACTGACTGAGCCACCCAGGCACCCCGCGATACTATTTTAAATAGCTTGAAAAAATGAAATAGGTAAGGGTATACCCTGTTTTATTGCATTTGCTTTATTGAGCTTTGCAAATATTGTGATTTTACAGATTGAAGGTTTTGGGCAACCCTGCGCTGAACAAGTCTACCGGCACCGTTTTCCCAGAACACTTGCTCACTTCATGCCTCTGTGTCACATTTTGGTAATCCTTACAATATTTAAAAAGTTTTCATTATTATATCTGTTATGGTGATCTCTGATCAGTGACCTTTGATGTCACTGTTAAAATTGTTTCAGGGCACCTGGGTGGCTCAGTCAGTTAAGCAGCTGCCTTTGGCTCAGGTCATGATCCCAGGATTCTGGGATCGAGCCCCGTGTTGGGCTCCCTGTTCAGCAGAGAGCCTGCTTCTCCCTCTCCCTCTGCCTACCGCTCTGCCTACTTATGCTATCTCTCTATCAAATATATAAATAGGGGCGCCTGGGTGGCTCAGTGGGTTAAAGCCTCTGCCTTCGGCTCAGGTCATGATCTCAGGGTCCTGGGATTGAGCCCCGCATTGGGCTCTCTGCTCAGCAGGGAGTCTGCTTCCCCCTCTCTCTCTGCCTGCCTCTCTGCCTACTTGTGATCTCTCTTTCTCTGTCAAATAAATAAATAAAATCCTTTATACACACACACACACACACACACACACACACACACACACACATAATCTTTTAAAAATAATAAAAATAAATAAAATTCTTTAGGGTCACCATGAACCCTGCCCATATAGAACAGTGACCCATCTTACAATGGCCTCTAAGTGTTCAAGTGAAGAGTCACGCATCACTCACTTTAATGGAAAGCTAGAAATAATTAAGCTCAGTGAGGAAGGCAGTTGGTCGAAAACCAACATAGGCCAAAAGCTCAGTCTCTTGAGCCAAACAGTTAGCCAAGTTCTAAATGCAAAGGAAAAGTTCTTGAGGAAAATTAAAAGTACTCCTTCAGTGAACATATGAATGATAAGAAAGCAAAACAGCCTTATTGCTGATATGGAGGAAGTCTTAATGGTCCGGCTAGAATATCAAACCAGCCACAACAGTCCCTTAAGCCAAAGCCTAATTCAGAGCAAGGCCTCCACACTCTTCAGTTCTTGAAGGCTGAGAGAGGTGGGGAAGCTGCAGAAGAGAAGTTTGAAGCTAGCAGAGATTGGCTCATGAGGTTTAAGGAAAGAAGCCGTCTCCATGACATAAAAGTGCAAGGTGAAGCGGCAAGTACTGATATAGAAGCTGCAGCTAATTATCTAGATCTAGCAAAAATAATTAACGAAGGTGGCTGTCATAAACAAATTTTCAATATAGACAAAGACAGCCTTTTATTGGAAGAAGATGAAATCACTGCCTGGCTTCCAAGCTTCGAAGGACAGGCCGGCTCTCTCGGTGGGGGGAACGCAGCTGGTGACTTCAGGTTGGAGCCCGTGCTCCCGGACCGTTCTGAAGGTCCCAAGGCCCGGAAGACTCGTGCTCCATCTACTCGGCCTGTGCCCTGTAAATGGAACAGCCAAGCCCGGACGGCAGCACATCTGTTTACAACATGGTCTGCAGAATACTTTAAGCCCACTGCGGAGACCTACTACTCAGAAAAAAAAAAAAAAAAAAAAAAAAAGATTCCTTTCAAAACATCACTGCTCATGGATGATGCATCTGGTCACCCAAGAGCTCTGATGGAGATGGACAAGGAGATTTATGTTGTTTTCATACTTGCTGACACAACATCCATTCTGCAGCCCATGGATCGAGGAGTCATTTCTCTTTCAAGTCTTACTATTTAAGAAATACATTTCATAAGGCTAGCGCTGCCACAGATAGTGATTTCTCTGGTGGTGTGGGAAAAGCAAGCTGAAAACCTTCTGGAAAGGATTCACCATGCTAGATGCCATCAGGAACATCTGTGATTCTTGGGAAGAAGTAAAAATATCAACATGAACAGGAGTTTGCAAGAAGTTGATTCCAATCCTTATGGATGAATTTGAGAAATCCGAGACTTGAGTGGAGGAAGTCCCTGCAGATGTAGAAACAGCAAGAAAACGAAAGTTAGAAGTGGACCCTGAGGGTGGGACTGGATTGCTGTGATCTCATGATCAAAGTTTAACAGATGAGGAGCTGCTTCTTGTGAATAAGCAAAGAAAATGGTTTCTTGTGATGGAATCTATTCTGGGTGAAGATTGTTGAAATGACAGGATTTAGGATATTACATGAATGTAGTTGATAAAGCAGCAGCAGAATGGGAGAGGACTGACTTCGATTTTGAAAGTTCTACTGTGGGTGAATGCTATCAAACGGCCTTACATGCTACAGAGAAACTGTTCACAAAAGAAAGTCAATTGATGCAGCAAACTTCAATGTTGTCTTATTTTAAAATTGCCACGCTACCCCAACCTTGAGCAACCACCACCCCGATCAGTCAGCAGCCCTCAACATCAAGGCAAGACCCTCCACCAGCAAAAAAGATTATGACGAACTGAAAGCTCAGATGACGGTTAACATTTCTCAGTAATAAAGTATTTTTAAATTAAGGTATGTATTTTTTAAAAAAGATTTTATTTATTTATTTGACAGAGAGAGAGACAGCGAGAGAGGAGACACAAGCAGGGGGAGTGGGAGAGGGAGAAGCAAGTTCCCTGCTGAGCAGGGAGCCTCATGTGGGACTCGATCCCACGACCCTGGGATCATGACCTGAGCCAAAGGCAGACGCTTAACCGACGGAGCCACCCAGGTGCCCCCAAAATAAAAAGATTTTTAAAGAGTTTATACTTATTGCTTTGTCATCTCTTTTTTTCTTTTAGGTATTACATATTTTGTGAACAGATGGCATACTGTTAAATATTCTACACCACTTCTAAAACCCGAGTCATAGTCTATAATAATAGATGTTCAGTTTATTTAACAAATCAGCTATTGTTAGATATTTACATTTGCTTTTCCCTGAGTTTCATCCTTATTCATCCTTTACCTCATATTCTTGCTGCCTACTTAATGTTTCAGACCCTCCCTCCACTTCCACCCTGGGACTGAATCAAACTTTTCATTCCTGGGCCTTTGACAGCAATGCTGGGGACAGGATGAACCTAGAACAAGAGTCATCTATCCATTGTATGAAGCCCACTTTGGCCTGCATGGTGCATGGTTTTGTTTGTTTGTTTGTTTGTTTGTTTTTAAGTAGGCTCCACACCCAGCATGAAGCCCAATGTGGGGCTTGAACTCACAACCCTGAGATCGAGACCTGAGCTGAGATCAAGAGTTGGCCGCTTACCCGGCCGAGCCACCCAGGCATCCTGTGGCATGCTGTTTTCGAGTGTTTGAAGTTACTGTCAAGATTTACAAATTAGAAGATTTCACTTGAAAATCTCTATTCTTGACTTTCTTGAAACATCAGATCTGGCAACAGGAGGCCCACATTTTGGCATGGCTCTCATGGCTGGAGTTGGGCTGCTCTCTATAGATGAGGAATAGGTTCTCTGCCAGCCCCGCTGTCTTTACTTACTTGTCTGCTGACTCCCGTATGCACCCAGCCTCATGCAGGGCTCTGAACACCCAGATCTGGGAATCACTTCACTGAACACAAGAGCTGCCCAGGACCTGTGCCAGAAGGCAGTGTAGTTTAGAGGAAGAAAGCCCTGGACTTGAGCCAGGAGGGAGAAATTTTAGTCAGTTGGCCTGATCCTAGCTCTAGTTTGCCCATCTGTTAAATGATCTAGGTGGGTAGTTCTTAACTGGAAGATGGGAGGAAGGGTCATAATGTTAAAATAAGGTAAAGGTGGGTCTAGCTTTACTCCCTAAATGGTGTGATTTCCTCCTGCTCAAGAATGACTACCTTGCTTGTTGAAGATCATCTGCAAATCCAAATGATAACTATCATGTGAGGTTAAGAGCCCAGGTTCTGGATTTGAATACCAGCTCTACCATTTCCTTGCCGTGTGACCTTGGCCAAGCGACTTCACCTCTCTGAGCCTGGTATCTTACATCAGAACTGAGAAAGTAGGAAGTAAGAACAGTTTCCATTTCAAATCCCACTTTAATAGGAGATTAAATCAGATGACATGTATAAAACCCTTATGATTCCCTGGGAGAAGGTAAAGATTCTGTATAAATGTTGGTTACTTTTACTATCTGCTTCATAAGGTTGTTGTGAGGATTGAATGAGATAATACAATAAAGTGTTTTAGCAAAGAGCCAGGTACCTAGTCAGTGCTCAGGAAATGGTTACTTATAATTATCCATAAAAACTCTGAAGGGATTCATTGATTTATCATTGCCAAAGATGGCAGAGAGAGCTCAGTGGTGGTTTGACAGGACTTGGGGGAGTAAAGGCAAGGCTCTCCCACAGGTTTGAGTCTGAAGTCTAGAAACTGGGAGGCTAGGGAACAGAGGCAAGGAAGGAGATGATGGGTCCCTGTTTGAAGAGATAGATTCTAAGACTCGAGTAAAAATTGGGATACCTTTTGGAGGAGACAGAGATATGGAAGACAGAACTAAGGGTTGCCAATGCAGAGAAAGAAGAAAGGATTGGTTATCATCGTTGCTTCCATTTTTTTTATGGAAATAAAATCCTGGGACTTGAAAGAAGGCAGGGGCCAGATCTGATAGATTTCTGGGTCCCCCTAGCACCGGGCTGGCACCGAGCAGGAGCCACTAATTCTCTCTGTGACTTAGTGGAAGTGACTTTGCCCTGTCTGAGCCTGTTGCCTCATCTGTAAAATGAGGACAAGCAGATCTACCTCTGAGGGTGTCGTAAGGATTCGGAGTTTGGAAAGTGCCGGCGAAAAGGGCACAAACGGTATCTGGTGTGACAACCTGCAGCACACCCACCAGAATGGAAAAAAAACTTGAAAGAGACAATATCAAGTGTGTGCACAAGTGGTAGGAGCGTAAGTTAGTAGAGTCTGACAGTGCCTACTAAAGCCAAACACACGCCCGCCTTTTGATCAGCAATTCCACTCGGGATATACTCAGATGTCTACCGAAGAAATGGATGAGAACGTTCACAGCACCAGAATAACCCCAAGTGGGAAAATACCCAGTTTGAGGCATATGCACACAATATCAATTTTTTTTAAGATTTTTTATTTATTTATTTGACAGAGAGAGAGATCACAAGTAGGCAGAGAGGCAGGCAGAGAGAGAGGGGGAAGCAGACTCCTTGCTGAGCAGAGAGCCCGATGCAGGGCTCGATGCAGGGCTCGATCCCAGGACCCCGAGATCATGACATGAGCCGAAGGCAGAGGCTTTAACCCACTGAGCCACCCGGGAGCCCCTATGCACGCAATAGAAAGCAGACAGAAATGAGAATGAAGGAACTAGTCCTCTGTGACGTCACAAACGTGATTTAGATAAAAAGAAGCCAAATACACAGTATGTGCCACATGGATGGAAACGGACAAAAGTAATCCAGGCGGCCGGAGATCAGAAAAGGGAAAACTTTGAGAGGGGATGGCATGGCAGGAAAGGAGCCTGTGGGGGACACCTGGGGGCACCTAATGTTTGGTGTCTTGATCCGGGTACTGGATATACAAGGTGTGTTCACCTTGTGTGAAGTCATTGAATGGCACGCTAATGATTTGTAGACTTCTCTGTATTTATACTTCAATAAAACGTTTACTTAACAAACACAGAGCCATGTATCCCTGGGGCCAGAAGCCCGGGCTGTGGGGACAGACAGATCCGGGGCTCCACACTCTCACGGCTGTGACAGACAAGCAGCTTCAAAGCTCTTAGCCTGTTTCCTTCTCTGTCAAAGGGAACATACTGTCTATCAAGATTCAGTGAGTTGAGGCATCTGACTTAGGCAGAGCCTGGCGTCTATAGGTCTGCTGGTCTCCCTCTCGACCCAACGCCTGGCAAGGCTGCCTCATTTTCTCCAGCCCTGAGGGTGGTTTCTACCTGATTCACTGCTAACCGGGTGTCGTGGGCTTCGGGCTCGGGGCTCCTCACCCTTGGTGGGAGAAAAAGACACCAAGGCCACACTTTGCTGAGTCTTGAATTCCCCAGGTGGAATGCCTGAGGCTTACATACAGATTGTCACACTCCTACAGCTTTCTCAAGGACTACCTGTATTGCTTTACCACCATAGCTTTGCTCTTGTTAGTGTCACTTTCTCTGATCGCTATAACCACTCCCCAAGATATATTTGCAATGACCTCCTGGGCATACGGCCCACTGATACACATCAGAAGAGCCTTAAGATGTTTTACTAGGTATTATTAAATAATCTTATCTTAGCAGCAGCTAGCCCCTCAAAGTCCTGAAAACTTTACTTCCAAATTCCTTAGAGACTTAACTCTATCCTTAGCCCGCCCCCACCCCAAACTAGAAGGTATTTAACCAGTCACTCCCCACAAACACAAGTGCAGCTTTTCCTGCCCACGGGTCCTGTCCCCCTACTATAATAAAGCACCTTCTTCCACTAAAAACGTCTCAAGAATTCTTTATTCGGCGTTAGCCCCTGGCCCACAGCACATCAACCCCCAGGGTGGAGCCCGGTGCTTCCTGCCCCCACGTGGCGGACAATCCTTGGACGCAGCCCACATTTAGATCTCCTAGAGGAACCCCTTTGGGGAACCTCGCCCAGAGAATCTCCAGCCCCTCCACTAAATGAGAGCCACCAGCGCTTGGCCACCAACCTCTGCCTGACGGATCTGCGAGTTCCTCAATTGAAAAAGCAACGAGGCAGCGCCGCCTACTGGCGAGAAAAACCCCGCGCGGCGCCGCCCGAGATGGTGCCACCATGCACTACTGAGCACGCGCACCGTCCCAAGCCCAAGTAAGGAGGGCGCCGGAGCTTGTCTTGGGGGCGGAGCCGAGGACGAAGGAGTCCCTTCCCTCCATCCTTTGCGGCCCATCCAGCCCGCTCTAGCGACGTCTTAAACTACGTTTCCCAGAACCCATTGAGGCCGTAGTCTTCCGGCAGCGTCGGCGGAAGCGGTGACTAGATCTGGCTGGGCCACACAGAGGCCGGCTTGGTCACTATGGAGGAAATAGGCATCTTGGTGGAGAAAGCTCAGGTCCGGTGGGGCCAGGCTCGCGGGGAGAGGGCGAGATCGACCTGAGTGGGGTGCTGAGTGGCTGCGGGAATTCTGGCCTGGGTCTGGCGGGTTCTGGAGGCCTCGGTGGAGAGCTCTGTGCCGCCCCGAGGCCTGGCTCGGTGGCTGAATGATGTTAGGAGGGCAGTAAGGCTCAGAACGCGCGGCTGCAGGAATGAGTGACGTTACGGGTTCTTTGGCACGGAATGATTTCGGGGGCAAGCTAAGAATGTTTAGTGACATCGGTGGCCCGGCGGGGCTGCGGACGTTTCGGGGTGTGAGTGATAAGGGACTTGGCCGTCTGCCGAATGATGTCTCAAGGTGGTCCGGGGAGCTGACTGACGTTCGGGGCTTGGCTGGTGTTGGGGGGCTACGTAATATCTGTGGTCTGGCCGCGTGATGTTTGCGGCCGACCTAGGGAACTGGATGACATAAGGACCTCATGTGAGTTCGGGTTTTGTGACATGAGGGATGCTTTGGGGGGAACTGGGTATTGTTAGAATGTTCGAAGGTGACTTTAACAGCCTATAATGAGATAGCTGTGTGATATTAGGAACTTGTTGAGGGGGGCTAAGAGGCATTGGAGTCCGGTAAGGAGTTGATGTTACCTTTAGGCTTTAGTTGGGAGTCAGGTGAGCCTGGGGCTATGTTACAAGGGGCATATGATAGTAAAATACCTGTTTGGGGGCTAGTTGACAAAGGGGCCCTGTTTGGGGTTCGGTGACATCAGGAGCCCATTTAGGGGGCTGAGAGGCTTGTAGGGTCTATTTAGAGGGGCTGAATGATGTCAGGAGCCTCAGGTGGTTCATGGTGGAGTGGGGAGGATGCTCTAGATTCTTTCATGAGGGGATGCTCTTCCAACCTGAGTTTGCTCCCTTGTTCTAGGATGAGATCCCAGCACTGTCTGTGTCACGGCCCCAGACTGGCCTTTCCTTCCTGGGGCCTGAGCCCGAGGACCTGGAGGACCTGTACAGCCGATACAAGGTACCATCAACCCCAATCCAGACCCTGCACAGGGCCCAGCATGCCATACTCCCCCTACCTTCCACTCCCGCCTGGCTCAGCAGGGCCGGAGCCAGCGGTCTACCTTACCCCTCTCCGCTCACAGAAGCTGCAGCAAGAGCTGGAGTTCCTCGAGGTGCAGGAGGAGTACATCAAGGATGAGCAGAAGAACCTGAAGAAGGAATTCCTCCATGCCCAGGAGGAGGTGAAGCGAATCCAGAGCATCCCACTGGTCATCGGGCAGTTTCTGGAGGCTGTGGATCAGAACACAGCCATTGTGGGCTCCACCACAGGTGCGGCGTGGGTGGGTAGGGGGCACCTCATTCACTCATCTGTTCATTCAGTCTTGGTTAACCCTTTCCGGTCACGGACCAGGAAGTGTGCTGGGGTCTTAGAAGAGCAAACAAGGCAAGGCAACGTAATGGTGTTTTCGAACTTTGATACAAGAGTAGACATATGTTTCACATTCTCTCTCTACGTGTGACAAGAGTAGACACACGTTTCACATTCTCTCTCTACGTGTGTGTATGTTTTGTGTGTGTTCATGTGTACATAGGTACCTATGTGTACAGTTGACCTTTGAACAACACAGGTTTGAACTGTGTGGGTCTTCTTATACCCGGATTTTTTGGATAAATACTGTACAGTACTGTAAACCTTTTTTCTCTTCCTCATGAATCACTCAATAACATTTTTTCTACCTTACTTTATTGTAAGGATATAGTACATAATACGTAAAACATACAAAACACGTGTTAATTGACTGTTTATGGTATTGGTAAGGCTTCTAGTCAACGGCTATTAGTAGTTGAGTTTTTGGGGAGTCAAGTTATATATGGATTTTCAACTGCTTGGTGGGGAGGTCAGCGCTGCTAACCCCTGCATTGTTCAAGGGTCAACGGCATACGTATACATATTGGAAGTTTCATCAAATGGTATTTAGCCTTACTATGTGTCACATACTGTGATGTTTTGCGTTCTGTTCTAGTCTGGTTTTGTCTTAAACTGTGTTCTGGATGTGATCCTGTAAGTTGATTTCATGACAGTTACTGAGTTGGGACCTGCAATTTGAAACCATGGGTGAAATGTGAAGAGATTGGGCTCTGGTAGGACTCAGTATGTGTAGCTGCTGTTGTGAACACGGGCTCCGGCCCTGCCCCCATGATGGGTGTTGTCTCTGTGTGTTATCTGTCATTTCCTGCTTCTGGCCTCTACTCCTGTGGACCAAGCATGTTCTTGTAAGGAGGGGAAAGGTGTGTGACTGGCCTGGAATTGGACTGATGGGCCGGAGGTGGGGTGGTGGAGGGAGGGAGATACCTGGAATGAGGCTTGTGTCTTGGACCTGTAGGACTTGGGGGACAGTGGGGCTATCTCTGAGATGCTGATGTGGGCAGAAGAGTAGATCTGGAAGGAGGCAGTGCGGGCAGCTTTGGACTTCACAGGGAGGGGTCTGGGAGGCTGCTGGACAGCCAGGTCTGAAGGTCAGGAGAGAGACGGATGCTGGACAGAGATGTGTATCACCGCCATAAAAGCAGAAGCTGGATGGGGGCTGGGCGAGCAGGGAGGAGTCTGGTGCAGAGACTTAGGTGGGAGCAGAAGGCTGAATCAGGGGGCTTCTGTGGGGAAGGAGAGGAGGTTGGTTGGAGACGTTCAGGAGGCTGGGTGGAATTGCGTAGGGACTGATGGGCTGTGGAGGGGATGGGAGAAAGGTCCAGCATGAGGCTTGGGACTCTGGCTGGTGACTAGGGACCACAGGCCTCCCTGAGACAGGGACCCAGGAGGAGTAGCACAGTTCGAGAGAAGATACCAAGAGCACATTGGGACGCAGTGAGTGAGGGAGACCCTAGGGACACGCAGGGGCACACAGTCCAGGAGGCTGCTGTTCAGCTAGGGCTGGAGCTCGCGAGACTGTCGGGGCTGGAGATGGACAAGGATACTGTCGTCGTGAACGTGGGGATGGCCAGGGGGACTCAAGACTAGAGGCCAGGAGGGCCATTCTGGGTCTGAGTGAAAGATACCAGTGGCCTGGAGGCTACGACTGTGGGGTTTGGGGGAGGAGACGGTTCTGAGGTTCCGGTGCTTCTGACTTACCCTGCCCCCCTCCTGTCTCCCGAAGGCTCCAACTACTATGTGCGCATCCTGAGCACCATTGACCGGGAGCTGCTCAAGCCGAACGCTTCGGTGGCCCTCCATAAACACAGCAACGCCCTGGTGGACGTGCTGCCCCCCGAGGCTGACAGCAGCATCATGATGCTCACCTCAGGTGGGAGGGGGAGGCCGGGGCCAGGGAGGCCCGAGGGGACCCTGCGGGCCAGGCTGGGAGCCCCCGCTCTGCTCTCCCACCAGACCAGAAGCCGGACGTGATGTATGCAGACATCGGGGGCATGGACATCCAGAAGCAGGAGGTGCGGGAGGCCGTGGAGCTCCCGCTTACACACTTTGAGCTCTATAAGCAGGTGAGGGGCTGGAAGGGCCAGGCCACCCACCCCCTCACCCCAGGTCTTGAGTTGGCGGTGGGACTCTCTGGCTCATCCTTCCTGTCCTCTGCATTTCAGATCGGCATCGACCCTCCCCGAGGTGTCCTCATGTACGGCCCGCCTGGCTGCGGGAAGACCATGTTGGCAAAGGCCGTGGCTCATCACACAACAGGTGAGCCGCTGGGCCCTTCCCTGGAGCTCTGACCTTCTGGGCTCTCGGGACCTTGCTTCCTGCTTTCTCATCTTCCCCAGCAAGTGGCGAGGCGTGGTGATTAAGGAACGGGGGCTGTGGGGTCAAAGCCCCAGGGTGACTCTTACTGGCTGTGCCATTCTGGGGAGGTGGCTTCACTGCCTTGTGCCTCAGTTCCCTCGTCTAACAGAAGACTTGCCTCACAGTGGGTTGTCACCCATTAGTAACTATGAGTTCAAATTCATGCATTGCAACCAGCATTTAAGAAAATGAAACCGGAAACATCAGAGTCCATCCCACATAGTAGGAGCTCATATGACTTTGTAGAAACCTATTGCACACACACGTACGCTTGTGGTTGTTTATACGCATATTTCTTATCGTAGGTTCCAGACAAAAATGTCTGAAGGTCGCTATATTACTGTTTGTAAAGCTTGAGGATCGGGCTCGGCACATCTTAAAATCTTAACGTGTGAGCTGAGAGGCAGTAGGAGGCAGTGGTTAAGGAGTGGGTTTTCTAGGCCAGGCTGAGTGGGTTTGAAATCTGCCTCCCCTACAACCATTTATGTAAGCTAGCGTATGTCACTGAGTCTCTCTCTGACTCCTGTTTCCTATCTGTCTGGGTTACTCAGAGGAGTAAATCAATATAAAGCTAGAACCATACCTGGCATGTAGAGAGTGGACAAGAAATGTCAGCCATTGTCATGAACGTTCATTTGCTTAGCGGTTCATGGGACTTCTGCTCTCCCAGGCCCTGAGCTGAGCTCAGACGTGTCCCCTGTGTTGGAGAATCCCCCAGTGTGGCTGGGGAAAAAGAAAAAGAAACACTTAGAATTCAGTCGTTCAGTTACTACTTGTTGAGTATCTAACGTGTGCCAAACCACGTTCTAGGTGCGGTAGACATGGCAGTGAACAGAACTAAGTTTCCTTTCTTTGCGGAGGTGAGATCTTAGTTGGGGAACTACTTGAACAGATAAACAGGTGAACAGATTACAGATCACGTGGTGCTGAACATGTGACTAGAGGAAGCAGGACAAGGGGATAGAGAATAGTAGGGCTGCCACTTTGCATGGCAGAACTGGGGGTGGCTGGGGAAGACTTTTCTGGGCGACGTTTACATAAAGACCTAAAAGATGTGAGGGAGTGAGTCCCATGAATGTTTGGGGGAGGCAGTGTATCAGGCAAGGGACTATCTGGTGAGGCGGGAATGTGCTTAGTGTCCCAGGAATAGCAGGGAGGCCCCTGCAGCCCAAGGGAGTGAGCGAGGAGGCTCACAGTTAGAGGGGAGGTTGAGTGGGAGCAGTCTGCCGAGCAGCAGACGCCCCAGGGAAGCAGGGAAAGAAGTGGGATTGCCCTTACGGGAGGGCGACTCGGTCCATTCTGCCTGTGCCTCTCAGGTAGGGCTTCCCAGAGGAGGCGAGACGTGAGCTATTTGTCAGGCACACAGCTGGGAGGGAGCATCCCAGAGTAGTATGTGCAAAGGCCCGGGGTGGGAAAGAACTTTTTACTTAGTGAGTCGTGAGTAGACCATGACTAAACTCCACAAGGGTAGGACCTTGTACATTGGTTCTTTCCCACGTTTCCGGCGCCTGCCCGGTAACCGCACTGTGGTACTTGCACAGCTGATGTTGGGGGGCTGGCTGAAGGAGGCCGTGCTTGGCAGGCCCCCGGGGGTGAGGCTGGAGAGCTCAGAAAGGTTGTGAAAATAGTCTCAGCACGAATCTCAGATTTTGCACATTGTCCTGAGAGCAGGGTGGTTTTAGACAGGCAGGGGTCAATAGAAATACGATGCAAGCCACATCTAGAATTTAAGAATTTTAAGTACCCATTAAAAAAAATAAATTAGAATAGGTGAACCTAATATATCTTATTTAACAAGTATCCTCAAACTACCATTATTTGAACAGGTAGCAAATATAAAATTTGAGATTTTTTCCTATTATTTACTATAGTAAAATATATGTAACAAAAATAACCGTTTTAGCCAATTTTTAAGTGTACAATTCAGTGGTATTAAAAACATTCACAGTGCTGCGTAACCTCCACCACTGTCCCATTTCCAGAACTTGTTCGTCATCCCAGACTGAAACTTGTACCCATTAGATGCTAACTCCGTGTTTCTCCAGACCCTTTTGCCCCCAAACCTGATAACCTCTATTCTGCATTCAGTGGCAATGAATTTGGCTGTCATATATGAGCATCTCATAGAAGTAGATGAATCGTACGACGTTTATCTTCTCATGACAGGCTTTTTCACTTAGCCTCTTGTCTTCAGGGCTCATCCATGCTGGAACAGGTGTCAAAACAGAATTCCTTTTTAAGGCCAAATAATATCCCTTGTATGTATATACTCTGTTTTATTTATGTGGACATTTATGAAGATATTTTATACTTCTTTGTGCCAAGTCTCTGGAAGTCCAGTGAGTATTTCACAGTGACAGCCTGTCTCATTTTGGACCAGCCACATTTCCGTTCCCCCAGCAGCCACATGTGGCCAGTGGCCACCCCATTAGAGAAGTGGTATGATCAGATTAGCTTTTTGAAAGATGATTCTGGCAGCTGGAAGTGAGCTGGAGGGAGGAGAAATCTGACAGCCAATTAGAAGACTTTGGAGTGATCCGGAGAACTGTTGTAGCCTTGGGCAAAGGCCTTGGAGGTGGTTGGAGAAAGAAGGTAGAATCAAGGGGCAGAAGTGACAGGATTTACTGACTGACTAGAAGGGGTTGGCAAGTGGGAGGAATCAGGAGCAACTTCCATTTCCTCACTTGGGTCCTGGGGGTGGGTAATAGTGACCTTCACAGGACTGGCATCGGGGGTAGACGGATTGAATGTGGGGCACGCTATAATTCAGTGACCAGGAGATTTTCACTGAAACACAGTACGAGAGATTGGGAAGATGGGGAAGGGGAGGCAGGGGGACAGGGCACTGCAGCAACCGAGTGTGGGGAAGGCAGACAGACCGAGGCCCGAGTCAGTTATGGGGAGCTCAGAAGTTGGGATTTCATAGGTAACAGCGTGGACACCTGCAGAGCAGCCACGGAAATGTGTGGCCGAAGCAGATACTGGGATGTGTTTAGATACCCTGAGGTTTGCCCTTGAGCAAGGCCCCAGGTGATGTAGGTACTGGAGAGAAGGGACACCTTAAGCCGGTTGTGGATTCTGGATGTTAGGGCATGGCAGGCCGGCCACGTGCATGGCTCCCGGTTAGGACAGAAGACCCCCAGGGCTGTGTCGTGGACAGTGTGACTCCCTTCCCTGCGGTGGCTGAAAGGAGGGTTCTGGGGGTTGACCCATGCCTCACAGATCCACATCTAGTTGTTAACAAATAAGACTTTAAGAAATAAGTTCAAAAGAAAAGGCCCAGAACAAGCCTGTCTTCAACCACATTGCCACTTGCTGGTTATGTAGAATATGTGCTTGGGGTCCCAGATTCTTGCATGATATTCAAAAGTGGGTCCTTTTCCATACCAAACGGAATTCCAAGTGGAACTCCGAGCTCTTGGTGAGGTGGTATGATGCCTTAGTGTATGGACAGCCTCCCTTTTTCCTTACTGATTTTTTCAACATCTGGAAATCCAGGTTTGTTTTTTTTTTCTGTCTTGGATTCCACGAATGTCTCTGCTTTCCTCCATACAGGCATATTGAAGCACAGATGCATTTTTTTGTTTTTAATGATGGCCTGATATTTAAATGTTGGGCCACAAACGACACATCTGTGGTAGGATTCGTGATTTGGGGTGCTGGGTTGCTGTGGGGTGCGAGCAGATGGCTGGTCCTCCCAGCAGGATCTGAGACGCAGCCCCAGGGCATGAGAGAATGACCGGGTTACTTGGAGTGGGTGTCAAAGAAAGAGATGTCTTCAGGGGATTCTCAGCTTCAGTAAATAGCACAGGCCCTGTGGGAGGCGCTGTCTCATCTGACCCTTGTCACCCTGCCATCAGCTGCATTTATCCGGGTCGTGGGCTCAGAGTTTGTACAGAAGTACCTGGGCGAGGGCCCCCGCATGGTCCGGGACGTGTTCCGCCTGGCCAAGGAGAACGCACCTGCCATCATCTTCATCGATGAGATCGATGCCATTGCCACCAAGAGATTTGATGCCCAGACAGGGGGTGAGTGATGCCTCAGCAGGGCCTGGGGTCTTGGGCAGGCTTGTACGGGATGCCTAGGACTGACCATGTTGTGCTCTCCAGCTGACAGGGAGGTTCAGAGAATCCTGCTGGAGCTGCTGAACCAAATGGACGGATTTGACCAGAACGTTAATGTCAAGGTTCGGGGTTCAGGCTGGGCAGGGGGAGGTATGGTATGCGAATCAGGGAAAGGTGGAGGCTGGCATGTGCGGGGGCAGGTATCATGACAGGAAGGAGGGTGTAGGGGGGACAGAGGTCTGAGCTGGCCTGTCCCCAATGCCAGGTGATCATGGCCACAAACAGAGCAGACACTCTGGATCCTGCCCTGCTGCGGCCAGGACGCCTTGACCGTAAAATCGAATTTCCACTCCCTGACCGCCGCCAGAAGAGATTGATTTTCTCCACAATCACCAGCAAGATGAATCTCTCTGAGGAGGTTGACTTGGAAGATTGTATCCTGCTCTGGAAGGGAGGGGAGGGTCCCGGTTGGGAGTGGGGACTGGATCTTCATCGCCACCTCTGCCTTCGCTGCGACCCACCTTGTACAGGGCGGGACACCAGGGTCCAGGGATGGGGGTGGTGACAGCTCAAGGATGACTTCTGGTTCCAGGCATTTACCCCTTCGTGCAGGGAATGGTTTCTTTAACTCACCTGTCACAGATGTGGCCCGGCCAGATAAGATTTCAGGAGCTGATATCAACTCCATCTGTCAGGAGGTGAGTGAGGGTTTCTCTCTGGATCTGGGCAGGGGATGTATGAAGACCCTTCCTCTTTTAGACCACTCTGCCGCAGTCCTTGTGTCCCACATTGTCTCCCTGGGGCTTGGGGCCCAGTGTCTTTCCCCACCATCACTGGGGCTGGGGAATAGATTGTAACTCTCATCTCTCGACAGAGTGGAATGTTGGCTGTCCGTGAGAACCGCTACATTGTTCTGGCAAAGGACTTTGAGAAAGCGTACAAGACAGTTATCAAGAAGGATGAGCAGGAGCATGAGTTTTATAAGTGACCCAGCCCCTGTGGGGGAAGGGGAGAGGAGGGGACTTCTCTCACCTCCCTTCTGTCCCCAAACCTAGTGTTCTTTTTTCTTTACCCAGGATTGGTTTACTCAATAAATATATAAGATTAAATCTGTTCAATTTCTTCCTAAAAGTTTCACTCCTTTCGAGAAAACTGGGCCATGAATAGGATGTTCTGGCCCCTCCTGCTCTCCCAAAACACATGAATGGGTGAGGTACAGGCCTGGGTTACAGTTTGAGAGAGAAGCAAAGAATTCAAATCAGATGACTTTAGAAATTTGGGGAAAAGAACGGAAATCAAACTGCAGACCGGCCCTTGACCACAAAATAAAGCCCCCGCACATTTCCCCACTCACATTTTCTAGAGTAGGTAGAAGACCATTTGAGTCTTGGTGATTCCTGCTTCCTCACACTCAGAGGGAGTATCAAGGATGAGGAGATAGCCCCGCAGAGTCCCTAAGAGTAGAGATGAGAGTTGCAGGGAGGAGGTGGGATGGCTGAGTTTTGTGACTGTCTCTGGCTCTTCTCCATATGGTCTTGTTGGGGCGCAAATGTGTTTGGTTGGGCCAATTCCCATTCTCCCTTGAGGTCTCTCCCTCTGGGCAGCCTTCCCTGATGCCCCAAGTTGGGAAGGAACCCTTCTGTGCTCCACTGGCCCCATGTACATGCTCTGCTTGGCACTTATGCCCCCTTAGACTTTCTCACGTGCTTGCCTCTCCCTCCTCCAAACTGGAACCTCCTATAGGCAAGGGATAGTGACCTGATCACAGTGCAAGTCCCAATGCCTACACATGGTAGACATTCACTTAATATTTCTCGAACAAATACATGAATATCACTATATATTTGAGCTAGGAAGAAAGTATAAGGAAAAACAGTAGTCACAGGTCCTTGCGGAGATGGGGGTGATTCCTCTGCCGAGGAGCATGGCAGGTTGAGTGGAGAAGTTGGCCTCTCCTCCTCCCTGGAATCTCGCTAAAATAAGAGCAAGCAGAGAAGAGAGCAAGATGGACATTCACAAGGACACAGGAGGAGAGAGGACACGGTAGCAACACAGTTTTGGGGAGAGGCTGATAACTGCTCATCAACCCAACGGAGCCTGAGCTAAAGGGGCCCAAACAGATTCTCACACTTCAGAGATCACAGGTGCCACATTCTGAAGAGGGGGGCTGGAAACGTGGACTACCTGAACGGCTACACAAAAATCAGAACTCCTACAGTAAGTGGGACTCGAACCTGGCCTGCAGTGAAGGAACGAGCTGTTGTTATTCCAGGCCCCAGGCCCCTTCTCCAGCCTGGCTGGAGGTTTACTCCAGGAAAGGCTGGACCCTGGGTCTCTGGGCTGGCAGGCCTGAAGCCGGGATGAGGGAGGGCGTGTGTGCGGACGAGGAGCTTAAGTGAGAGCCCCGGGCAGGCAACTGAAGGATTCCATCTGAGGAAACCGAGCAGCACGAGAGAAAAGAGGAGAGTGGGTTGTTCAGATACCTTAAGCCCTCATCTTTCACACTCAGTAGCAGCTAATACCTAAAACTGATGAATTAACAAAAGCATAGACTTTGGAAATATGGAAGTGAATTTCAAAACGAACAAGAGGATGGGAAGTAGTTGACTCGGGAGTAGACAGGGAAATACGGGGTGAGGGTGCAATGGGAATGCTTTTGTTTTGTCCTACAGCATGCATACGACAGGACAGTGTTGAATGGAGGCACCTTGTTTCTGACCTTAGGGAAAAAGCACTGAATGTTTTATCATGAAGCGTCTGTTAGCTATTCATTTTCATACCTATCCCTTATCAAACTGGGAAAGTTTTGTTTCATTCGTAGCTTATCAAGAGTCATCATGAATGGTATTGAGTTTTGTTAAATACATAAAAAGCAACTATTGACACAATCTTTTGGTTTCTTTACTTCTTAAATGGTGAATTAGGGGCGCCTAGGTGGCTCAGTGGGCTAAAGCCTCTGCCTTCAGCTCAGGTCATGATCTCAGGGTCCTGGGATGGAGCCCCATATCGGGCTCTCTGCTCAGCAGGGAGCCTGCTTCCCCCCCGCCCCCGCCGCCTGCCTCTCTGCCTACTTGAGATCTCTCTCTCTCTCTCCCTGTGTTAAATAAATAAATAAAATATTTTTAAATGGTGAATTACTTTGATTAATTTTGATTAATTTTAATTACTTTAATTAATTTTATCAAAGCCATACCAGCCTTGCATTCCTAGGTTAGGCCCATCTGGTCATGATGTATTCTCCTTTATATATATATTGCTGAATTCCATTTGCTAATTGTGGGTTTGTGGTGGGGGAGGTCGGAGATTTTTGTGTGTATGCTTATTACTGATTTTGGTCTACGATTTTTTTCCTCATGATCTCTTTCTCAGATTTTAGTATCGGTGCTGAGATGAGAAATATTCCTTCCTTCTCTATTTTCTGAAAGAGAGATTAGTGTCGTATTATTTCTTTCTTAAATCTTGGGTCCAGTTGACATTAAAGCCGTCTGAACCTGGAGTTTTCTTTGTGGGAAACATTTATAGTTTCAAGGATGATATATGCCTCCAATTTGAATTTTTATATTATAGCAGAGAAATGAAAATGAAATTTAAAAGAGAAAAGTTCCATTTTTAAAGAACATAAAATACTTGGGAATAAATTTAACAAAACACACGCCTGAAAATTACACAATTTTGCTGTGAGAAGCTAGAGAATAACTAAATAGAAAGATGTGCCATAATCATGGCTGAGAAGACTAAAAAATGCTTAGAAGTCTGTTTTCCTCAAATTAAACTATATATTCAATGGAAGTGAATTGAAATCCCAACAGGCACTTCTGCAGAAATTGCTCAGTTGATTGTAAACATGTGGAAATGCAAAGAACTTAGAATACTTCAGGGTATTTTAAAAGAAGAACAAAGCTGGGAGATTTACACTATTGGAACACCAGCTTTACTATGAAGCTAAAATCAAGGCAATGTAGTATTGGTATAATGATAAATTGATAAGTGGAACAAAATACAGGATCAAGAAATAGACCTATACTCATACAGTCATTTGATTGTCCTAAAAAACCAAGGCATTTCAATGCAGGAAAGGACAGTTCTTCCAAAAAATGGTGCTGGAACAACTGGATAAACTTGGGGAAATTAACTTCAACCTATATCTGACACCATACCCCCAAATTAAATTGAGGTGGATCAAAAACATAAAGAACTATGAAGTTTCTAGAATAAAATATGGTAGAATATCATTAAGACCTTGGAGCAAGCAAAAAAGCCCTAACTTTAAAAGAAAAAATAAATAAATTGAACTTCAATAAAATGAAAAATTTCTCTCAAAAGATACCATTAGGACTATGAAAATGAAGTTATGGGCTGACATGAAATATTTATAATACAAATATCCAAAAAGGGCTTCTCTCTAGCATATCTAGAGAACTCATACAACTTAATAGGATGAAAATCAAAACCAAAAAAATGGGCAAAAGATGTGAACAGACACTTCACCGAAGATAGACAAATGGCCAAAAAGCAACCCCCCCAAAAAAAAAGTCTACATCACGAGTGTTTTAACCATATTACTTTGGGTAAGGTATGGCGATGCAGATCAAGAGAGAGAAAGTGGAGAATTTTACAATTTCCTATACTCACAGTTCCCGGGGAGAACACAGCATGCCACTTGGGGTCACTCTGGGGAAGTGCCAGGGTCACACACAAGGCCACGGGAGAGAAGAGAACTGTGAGCAGGCACTTTCATTGCTGTTTCTGTGGGAAGGAAGGAAAGAGGCAAGGTAAGCAGGCTTAGGACTACCACTTTGAATAATTTCAGCAGGCTCTGGGGAAGAGGAGCTGTCCCTGGTTGTCTGGTACCTGGTCCTGGGGCAATTACGGCAGGTGTAGAGTGTCCCGGACTGTGGGTGCCCAACGAGAGAGGTAGGGTGTGCACTTAACCAGCAGCTCAAGAAGAGCAACTGATCGGCCTCTAGCCAGGGTCTAAAAACATTTGGAAATTATCCATTTGTAAAAACGGTATTATGATGAGTCCTCAAGTCACCAAGAAAAGCACAAAGCAATCACAATAGCAAGTACAACATACCTACCAGAATGGTTAAAACGTAAAAGACAGATGATATCAAACGTTAACAAGGCTGTGGAGGAACTGGAACTGCCGTGTATTGCTTCTGAGAGCATAAGCTGGCACAACTGCTATGAGAAGCAATTTGGCATTTCTTGTAAAATTAAACATAGATCTACACTATGATCTAGTAATTTCACTCCTGGGCATCTGTGCAAGAGAGTTAGAAATACATACCTACAGGAAACTTGTTCAGGAATGTTTACAGCAATTTTACACATAAGCACAACTCAATAATAACAAGACCACTCCCTCCGCCCAAGTCCTTGAAGCCATAAGCAACCACTAATCTACTTTCATCTCTGGATTTCCCTATTCTGGAATTTCATCTAAATGTGATCACAGAACGTGTGTGGTCTTTTGTGACTGGATTACTTATTTATTTTTTTTCACTTAGCAGAATGTTTTTCAAGGTTCATCCCAGTTATAGTGTAGATCACTACCTCATTCCTTTTGATGGGTGCATGATAGCCCATTGTATGGATATGCCACTGGATTTGATCACAAGGGCTGCCATGACAAGGTACCACAGAGTGGTGGCTTCAACAACAGAAATGTATTTTCTCATATTTGTATGGGCTCAGTGTCTGACAGGAATGTGTCAGCAGGGTTGTTTCTTCTCCCTTTGTCTTCACATGGTCTTCCTTCTGTATGGGCAAGCCTGTGTCCTAATTTCTTCTTATAAAGACACTAGTCACTGCGCTAGGGCCCACCTTCATGACTTCACTAAACCTTAATGACCTCTTTCAAGACCTGATCTCCAGACAGCATCACCTTCTGAGGTACTCAGTGCTAGGACTTCAATATATGAATTTTGGGGAGACAAATTCATCCCACAACAGCCACATTTTGTTTACCTGTTGATGGACATTAACTTATTTCCACATTTTGGCTATTATAGATAATGCTGTTATAAAACCCATTTACAAGTTTAATTATTATTATTATTTTTTGATAATGTGAACTCTAGTTTGATTGGTCTGGTTTGTTCACAGTTAAGCCTCCCGCTCAAACCAAAGGGCCAGCTAATGGGGAGGGAAGGCAGTGTCTCCAGCCTTCCAGAGTCATGGGTTTGCAGGGCTCCCCCAGCCCAAAGCAATTCTCTGCCCTTGTGCTAGGAGGAAAGAAGTGAAGAGGCTCTTTGGGTGGGGGAGTGGGAGGCAGCTATGGGATAATTTTAGTGCAGAGCCCAGGGTCTGTTCTTCACAGCAGGAGGTAGTAATCACATAAAGTTTTATTACAAACTTACAATAAATGAGCGAATTATATATTATTCTTACTTGTTTGGTTTTTTTTTTCCCCCTTAAATTTTCTTTAAAAAAAAAAAGGAAGGGGGGCAGGAAAGAAAAATACAGGAGGCAAATGAGCCAGATACCTGGGTTCAGATCAGAAGGGACCAAGGAGATGAGAACCAAGCTGTTACTGCTGGAACAGTAACACTGTGGCTGGCCTCAGGGCTCTCTCCAGGCATCTTGGGAGAATGGCAACAAGCCCTAGAAGGAAAGACAAAGGTGGGAAGATGGCTGTCCCCAGACACCAGTTCCTCTGGTGGCCACTCTGGGCAGTCAACTGGGTTGAAAATATTTGAGGCCCCTATGTCTGGAGGCCTGGTCTCCAAAGCATGGGCCCATGGGCATCAGACAAAGGGAGGAAGTGGGAAGGGATGGCACAGAAGGGCTGTGAGTTCCACTAGAGTCCTTCCCTGGGGATTCAGGGGGGCAAGGGGAAACAGGACTCTTCTCTGTTTGCCAGCTGATCAGCTTCTTCAGGAAGCCTTCTAGCTGGTCCCTGATACCTACAAACTTGCCCACCATGTCCCATTCTTGATGGCCAGCACATTGGGGAACAGCTGACATCTCATACTCATAATGTGTGGTCATTAATACCCACCTTGGTCATTACCACCTTTCCATGTTGTGTGGCCACCATCTTCTCTAGCCTTGGCCCCAGAGAAAAAAACTGCAGGGGCCACACCACTGTGCATGGAAACCCATAAGCACTGGTGTTTCACTGTTGACAACTCAGTCTTGAAAGTCAGGTCCACCCTGGATGATAAAGGTCACTGTGACACTCTGGTGGTGTATATTGATTAGGCTGGACCAGGTGTTCATGTCAGGCCACCAGGACTATACTGTGGGGTCTGCAGAGCCCTGGAGGGAAGGGGTGCCCACCTCATCAGGAGAAGTCTCTGAGCCATCTTCCTACAGTGTGAGCGGAGAGTTGCACAGATTGGCCCTCCCCACCCATCAAAGGTACTCCTCCATTTATAAGTTTTGTGTGAACATGTTTTTTATTTCTCTTGGGTACATACCCAGAAGTGGAATGGCTGGGTGATAGAGGAACTCTATATTTAATCATTTAAGGAACCACTAGCCTGTTATCCCAAGTAACTGCACCATTTTACACTCCCACCAGCAGTGTCCAAGAATTCCAATTTCTCTATATCTTCACCAACATCTCTCTTTTTTTTTTTAATTCTAGTCACCCTAATGAATCGTAATTTCACCCTACGAAATCATAGAAAATTCACCCTAATGAATTTTCACCCTAATGAAAATTCACCCTAATGAAATCATAACTCAGTGTGATTTTGATTTACATTTCCCTGCTGGCTAATGATGTCGACCATGTTTTCATGTGCTTGCTGACCATTTGTATATTGTCCTAAGCAGAATATTCATACAGAATCTTTGACATTTTTTAAATTGGGTTATTTATATTTTGATTTTCAAATTATAAGCATTTTTTTCTATATCCTTGATACAAATTCTTTATCAGATATATGATTTGCAAATATTTTCTCCCATTCTGTGACTTGCCCTTCCCTTGTTTACAAGTTTTGGAGATTATGAATAGAGCTTCTATGAACATTACTATGTACAGGTTTTGGTGTGAACATTTAAGTTTTCATTTCTTTAGGGTAAATACCTCAGAGTGGAATTTCTAAGTCATATGGTGTACATTTAACCCTATAAGAAACTGCTAAGAAGGGACTTTTGAAATGGTGAAGTAAAGATCTCAGTAAATCTTCTCCCTTCAGATAAAAAAAATAATAAAATAAAATAAAAAGCAGGGGCGCCTGCTCAGTGGGTTAAAGCCTCTGCCTTCAGCTCAGGTCATGACCTCAGGGTCCCGGTATTGAGCCCCGCATCAGCTCTCTGCTGGGCAGGGAGCCTGCTTCCCCCCTCTCTCTCTGCCTGCCTCTCAGCCTACTTGTGATCTCTCTCTCTTTCTGTCAAATAAATAAATAAAATCTTAGAAAAAAAAGCAAAAAAATTTACCATTTTAGAACACTATAAATTAACTGAACTTATCTGACAAACTACAAAGCATTTATTGAAGAAACACTACTGAACTTCAATAAGAGCAGTGGGATTTGTGACATTCTACCTTGGATCACTCTCATTCTCAACCAACACCAGAAACTGCAGAAACTTCGAAGTCTGGCAGTCATCAGAGGGGACTCACCTGATTTAAACTCTGGAAAAGGTCTGTCATCAGGGCATTATTGAAAACAATAGCAAGAGGTGTCACTCTTTGAAGGTCAGCATCACATCCGCCTAGGGCTGTGAAACCGTTGGGAGAACTGGAAAATAAGACCGCGACAGGGGACTTCGAAAAGCTCTGACAAGGATGGCTGGATGGTGCAGTAGGGGGTTGGGCCGCTGACTTGGTTTCATCTCAGGTCATGATCCCAGGGCTGTGAGATCAAGCACTATGTCGGGCTCCATCCTGGGCGTGGAGCCCGCTTAAGATTCTCTCTCTCAAAAAAAAAAAAAAAAAAAAAAAAAAAGACTCTCTCTCTCTCTCCCCCTCTGGATCTTCCTTGGAGATGCTGAATACATTGTTGTTTAACAAATACAAGTTAGATTAAAAAAAAAAAAAAACACCACATGAGGCATATAGAAAAATAGCAAAATAGCAGACATAAATTAAACCATATCAATAGACAGAAATAGGGTGAAAAAAATGGAAAAACATACATCACACGAAGACTAGCTAGAAGAGAGAATGGGTGGTCACATTAATATCAGACAAAATATACTTTTAAGAAGTTACTAGAGAAAAAGAAGGACATTATTTAATAATAAAAAGGTAATTTCCTCAAGAAAATAGAACAATTATGAACATGTATGCCCCTAACAACAGAACCCACAGTTACATGAAATAAAAACTGACAAAATTGAAGGGAGACATAGACAATTCAGCCATATAAGTTGGAAAGTTAAACAATACACTCTCAATAATTGATATAACCACCAGGCAGAAAATCAGCAGGAAAACGGAAAACTTAAATAATACTAGCAACCGGGGCGCCTGGGTGGCTCAGTGGGTTAAAGCCTCTGCCTTCGGCTCGGGTCATGATCTCAGGGTCCTGGGATCGAGCCCCGCATCCCTGCTGAGCAGAGAGCCCGTTTCCCCCTCTCTCTCTGCCTGCCTCTCTGCACACTTGTGATCTCTCTCTGTCAAATAAATAAATAAAATCTAAAAAAAAAAATAATAATACTAGCAACCAATTTGACTGAGCTGGTATTTATTGAACACTCTACCAAGAGAAGAATACACGTTCTTTTCAAGGTAGCATGCCCTATTATTCTCTCCAGGCTAAATAATATGCTAGACCATAAAGCATCTTAATAAATTTTAAAAAATGAAATCATGCTAAGTATGTTCTCTGACTACTGGAAATAATTTAGAAATCAACAACTAAGGAAATTTGGGATTCAAAAATATTTTAATCAACACATTTCTAAATACTCTACGAATCAAAAAATTATGAGAAATTTGAAAGTATTTTGAACTGAATGAAAAGAAAAACAAAGCCTATCAAAATGTACGGGATGCAGTTAAGGATGTTTTTAGTGGGAAATCTGTATCTTTACATACATGCCTATGGTACCATAAAAGAATTAAGATCTAAAATCATTTGGAAGAATTCATCAGTGAGGCTGTTTGGGCCTAAGCTTTTCTTTGTTGGAAGGTACTGGATTGTTGATTCAATCACCTTTCTAGTTGTAAGTATATTCAGATTTTCTATTTCTTCATGATTCAGTCTTAGTAGGTTGTGTTTCTAGGAATTTGTCCACTTTATCTAGACTATCCAGTTTGCTGGCACAAATTGTTCATAGTACTCTCTTCTGTAAAATTGGTAATATCACCTCTTTCATTCTTTTTTTTTACTTTATTTTTTAAATTATTTTTTAAATTTAAATTTTAAGGAGTTAATATACAGTGCAATATTGGTTTTAGAGTAGAATTCGGTGATTCGTTACTTACATACAACACCCAGTGCTCATCATAGCAAGACCTCATCACCCATCTAGCCCATCCCCACTCCCTCCCATCAACCCCCAGTTTGTTCTCTATTGTAAAGAGTCTCTTATGGCTTGTTTCCCTCTCTCCTTTTTTTCTTTTCCCCCTTCCCATATATTCATCTGTTTTCTTTCTTAAGTTCCACATATGAGTATGTGGTACCAAATACCAAATATGGTATTTGTCTTTCTCTGAGTGACTTACTTCACTTAGCATAATACACTTTAGCTCCATACAAATAGTTGCAAATGGCAAGATTTCATTCTTTTTGATGGCCCAGTAATTATTCCACTGTATATATACATACACACACACACACACACACACACACACACACACACCATATCTTCTTTACCCATTCATCAGTCAATGTGCAGTTAGGCTCTCTCCATAGTTTGGCTATTGTTGATAATGCTGCTATAAACATCAGGGTGCATGTATTCTTGGAATCTGTATGGTTTTTTGTTTTGTTTTTTTAAAGATTTTATTTTTATTTATTTGTCAGAGAGTGAGAGAGAGATCACAAGTAGGCGGAGAGGCAGGCAGAGGCAGAGGGAGAAGCAGGCTCCCTGCCAAGCAAGGAGCCCGACGCGGGACTCGATCCCAGTACCCTGGGATCATGACCTGAGCCGAAGGCAGCCACTTAACCAACTGAGCCACCCAGGCGTCCCCTGTATGGGTTTTTTTTTTGAATATCAGATAAATAATGAATAAGTTTTACTATAAGAATATCCCTATTCTTATAAGTACTTATAAGAATGTACTATAAATATTGAAAAATTTTATATGCTAGAAAATTATTTTTTTTAATTATGTTCATTAGCCAACATATAGTACATCATTAGTTTTTGATGTATTCAATTATTCATTAGTTGCATATAATACCCAGTACTCATCACATCTCGTGCCCTCCTTAATACCCATCACCCGGTTACCCCATCCCCCTACCCCCTCTCCTCTGTAACCCTCAGTGCATTTCCCGGAGTCAAGAGTCTCTCATGGTTTGTCTCCCTGTCTGATTTCTTCCCACTCAATTTTCCCTCCCTTCCCCTATGGTCCTCTGCGCTATTTCTTATATTCCACATAAGAGTGAAACCATAATTGTCTTTCTCTGCTTGACTTATCTCACTTAGCATAATTCCCTCCAGTTCCATCCATGTCAATGCAAATGATAGGTATTCACCCTTTGATGGCTGAGTAATATTCCATTGTATATATGAACCACATCTTCTTTATCCATTCACCTGTTGAAGGATATCTCCACTCCTTCCAGTTTGGCTAGTGTGGATATTGCTGCTATGAACATTGGGGTGCATGTGCCCCTTCTTTTCACTACATCTCTATCTTTGGGGTAAATACCCAGTAGTGCAATTACTGAGTCATAGGGTAGCTCTATTTTTAACGTCTTAAGGAAACTCCATACTGTTTTCCAGAGTTCTATTTTTAACATTTTGGGGAACCTCTATCTCTTTCATTTCTAATGTAGTTATTTGAGTCTTCTCTCCTTTTAGTTAGCCTAGCTAATGATTTGTCAATGTGTTGATTTTTTTTTTTGGAGAAACAACTCTTGGTTTCATTAATTTCCTCTACTGTTTCATTAATTGTCCCTGCTGTTTTTCTATCCTCTATTTTATTTCTCTACTCTGACCTTTATTGTTTCTTTCCTTCTAGTACCTACGGGTTTAGTTTTTCCCTTCTAGTTCTTTCAGGTGTAAAGTTCAGTTGTTGATCTGCAATTGTTTTAACATAAACATTTACTGCTATTAACTTCCTTCTTATTACTGCTTCTGCTGCATCTCACAAGTTTTGGTAGTTAGCATTTTTGTTTTCATTTGCCTCAAGATATTTTCTAATTTCGGGCCCCTGGATGGCTCAGTTGGTTGAGTGACTGCCTTCAGCTCAGGTCATGATCCTGGAGTCCCAGGATTGAGTCCCACATCAGGCTCCCTGCTCAGCTGGGAGTCTGCTTCTCCCTCTGATTCTCCCCTCTCTCATGCTCTATCTCTCAAATAAATAATAATTAAAAAAAAAAAAGATATTTTCTAATTTCCCTTGTGATTTCTTCTTTAACTCATTAGTTAAGAGCATATTAATTTCCACATATCTGTTGATTTTCCAGTTTTCCTTATGTCATTGAAGTCTAGTTTCAATCTTAAAATTTATTAATACTTGTTCTGTGGCTTAACATATGGTCTATCGTGAAGAATATTCCATGTGCACCTGACAAAGATGTATTCTGTTGTTAGGTGGAGTGTTTTGTATATATGTCAGGCCCAACTGGTCTACAGTATTGCTCAAGTCCTCTATTTCCTTATTGATCATCAGTCTGGTTGTTCTATATATTATGGAAAGTAGAGTACTGAAGTCTCTCCCTTCAATTCTGTCAACATTTGCTTCATATATTTCAGAGCTCTGATGTTTGCCACATTTATGTTTGTAACTGATATATCTTCTTGGTATATTGACTTCATTATCATTATATTATATAATGTCCTTCTTTGTCTCTTGTAAGTTTTTAATTTAGTCTATTTTGTGTATTAGTATAGCCATTCCTGTTCTATCTTGGTAATTATTTGCAATATCTTCCCCAATCATTTCATTTTTAACCTATGTGTCTTGGATCTAAAGTGAGTCTCTTGTAGACAGCATATAGTTGGATTCTGTTTTGTTTTATATCCATTCTGCCAATCTACATCTTTTGGTTGGGGAGTTTAACCCCTTTACATTTAAAGCAATTACTGATAATGACTCATTTGCTATTTTGTTGTTTCCTAAATCTTATAGTTTTATTGTCTCTCATTTTCTCAGTTATGGCCTTCCTTTGTGTTTAGGTGGTTTTATATAGCAACACATTTTGATTTTCTTCTCATTTACTATATGTTTTTCAAGTTTTTATCTAAATTCCAGTTAATATACAGTGTAATATTAGTTTCAGGTGTAGATTTTAGTAATTCATCACTTACATACAACACCTGGTGCTCATCACAAGTGCCCTCCTACTTAACCCGTCATCTATTTAACCCAGCCCCCCCCCACCTCCCCTTCAGTAACTCTCAGTTTGTTCTCTATAGTTGAAAAAAAAATATGGAATGCTTCATGAATTTGTGTGTCATCCTTGCACAGGGGCCATGCTAATCTTCTCTGTATAGTTTCAATTTTAGAATATGTGCTGCTGAAGCGAGCACTCATTCACGATATTTTTCAAGTTATTTTCTTAATAGATTCTCTAAAGCATAGCATATCATATACATATGTCTTAAGATTTTTAAATTTTTATTTATTTGAGCGAGAGCAAGAGAGAAAGCACGAGTAGGGGCAGAGGAGCATAGGGAAAGGGAGAAGCAGATTCCCTGCTGAGCAGGAAGTTCAATGTGTGGCTTGATCCCAGGACCCTGAGATTATAACCTGAGCTGAAGGCAGACAGCTAACTGACTGAGACACCCAGGTGCTCCACATACCATATACATCTTAATGTAGAGCTGACTTCAGAATTACAGCAACTTAATTCCACTGACTTAAATGTTACTCCTATGTAGTTCCATTCCATCCTCCCGCTTTCTGTGCTTTTATTGTTATACATATCTATACACGCTACAAATCCTTAGATCAAAACACACCTCAAAGACTGACCTTAAAAACTAGCCCTTCCAGAATTAAATTGGATCAGACTACTGAGCAATTTAATGCCTCCAAGAAATTGTTGAAAACAGCAGAGCTATCAGCAGGAAATCAGTGGAGCCTAATGGGCTGGAAATAATACCAAATGAGGCAGACTGCTTCACAGAGAGATCAGGGGAAAAGAAGCTGGAGATTCCCGTCATCTCAGGTGACTGAGAACACACCCAAGCACAACACTAAATGCTTCACACTGCAAAGGGAAATGGATTTCACTAAAATAGCCTAGTCAAAACACGAAACAAATTAAGCAAAAAACAGCAAAAGCAAATCTGGGGGTGAAAGGAGGGATTGGTATTCAGAATTGCTACAATATGTTACCTAATATACCCAGTTTTCAGCAAGAAAAAGGGACAAGAACAAAGGAAGATATGAAGATAATGTTTCGTCAAGTAGAGAATATCAATAAAGAAATAGAAATAATAAAAAGAAACAAACGGCAATTCTGGCGTTGAAGAATGCCATAACTAACATCAAAAAAATCACAAGAGCTAACCAGTGGATTTGAATTGGCAGAGGAATCAGAAAACTTGAAGATAGGTAAATAGATATTATCTAATCTGAAGAACAGAGAAAACAGAATGAAGGAAAATGGACTGAGACTCAGATAAATTTGGAACATTTTTAGATGTATCAACATACGTTTAATGAGAAAACCAGGAGGAGAGAAAAAAGAAATGAGGAGGAAAAATATTTAAAGAAATAATGGCTAAAACCATCCCGTTTTTTTAAAGAATTTTACTTATGAGAGAGAAAGAGAGGAGGGACAGGAAGACTCCTCACTGAGCATGAAGCCCAACATCGAGGCTTGATCTCAGGACCCTGAGACCATGACCTGAGCCAAAATCAAGAGTCTTGGGCACATAACCAACAGAGCCACCCACGCACCCCAAACCATCCCCAATTTTTTGACAAGCATATATCTATACATACCAGAAGCTCAACAAACTCCCAGCAGGATGTGTACAGACACCCACAGATACATAATGGTAAAAATGCTGAAAGTCAAAGACAAGAATATCTTGAGAGCAGCAAGAGGAATTGTATCACTCACAAATGTACCCCAATAAGATTAACAGCATGCTTCTCCTTAGAAACAATGGAGGACATAAGGCAGTGGGATAACATATTCAAATTGTTCAAAAGGAAAACCTCTACCAACCAATCTTATGACCAGCAAAATTATCTTTCAAAAATGATGGTAGGGGTGCCTGGGTGGCTCAGTCAGTTAAGTGTCCAACTCTTAATTTTGGCTCAGGTCATGATCTTGGGGTTGTGAGACTGAGTCCCAGGTTGGGCTCCATGCTGGGTGTGAAATCTGCTTAAGATTCTCTCTCTCTCTCCCTCTGTCCCTCGCTCAACCCCCTCCCTCTAAAAAAAAAAAAAAAAAAAAAAGGTAAAATAGACATTCCCAGGAAATAGAAACTGAGAGTTCATTCCTACCTGGCTTACCTTAAAAGAAATACTGAAGAATGTTCTTCATGTTGAAACGAAGTAATTCTGGACAGAAATTCAAAACCAAATAAAACAAAAGTAGTAAAAGTAATTATAATATAGTATAGCTTCATATTTCTTCCTAGGAGATTTAAAAGTTGTATGGAAAAATATTTATGTAATTGTACCATTGGCCTTAAATATGTAGAAATTATTAGCTCATGCCCCAGTTGTGTATGATGAAACAGCTGTCCTATGGTTTCAGTTATTATTTTTAATTGAGAGGAACTATTTGTTTTAACATTATCCTCAGCCTTGAATTTTCCCATAGTGTTTGGAATAAAATCAGTTCCTTTGGAGAGAGCTTCAGAGCTCTTTTCTTACAGACTGCTATTCCCTCTGGGCAAAATCTCTGAACCACTATTCTGGGCATTGTGCTTGGTGGTAGCCTCTATTCTCATCCTGCTTCTCTTGGTGTGGAATCTGTCCAAAATGTGACCTGAGGTGAGAGCAGTCAGGGTCCCAGTATTCTGAGCTCACTGTGCCTAACTAGAGTATCCCATCTGTGTAGGGTAGGGGCTGGTGGAGGAAGTCCCTAACTACTCAACTCTACTCATCAGGCATTTAGCCTCTTCAACTGAGTTGGTAAGGATGAGAAACACTTGTATACTCCTCCCTCTCTGAGATACCGTAACCCTTGATCAAGAGCTGGAGGGAGAGCGAGCCCCATCTTCTTGGTCACACCTACCTACAATGAAGCTTCTATCAAGGGGAGCTGCAGAGTGGAGGAGGGAACAGGTCATATTTTAAATGCCAAACTCTCACTGTTCTTGCCACGTTTCAGTAAATTTTTTTTGGATAAATATTTCACTTGCTATATGCCCTTAGGATATGTTTCAGACTTTAAATGTTTAGTCGTTGTGGGATTTTAAAGATTTTGTTTATTTATTTGACAGAGAGAGAGAGATCACAAGTAGGCAGAGAGGCAGGCAGAGAGAGGGGGGGGAAGCAGGCTCCCCACTGAGCAGAGAGCCCAATGCGGGGCTAGATCCCAGGACCCTGAGATCATGACCTGAGGCAAAGGCAGAGGCTTTAATGCACTGAGCCACCCAGGGGCCCCTGTTGTGAGATTTTAAGTGTTACTTTCCAGCTTTACTTCTTTTACTTGGGAATGGGTCTGCTGAGATACCTTTTTACTCTATGATCTGGAAGTGGAACATAAGGTTTGTTTGTATGTATGTATGTATGTATGTATTTATGAACATAAGGTTTTAGATCAGAAAAGATCTATGACCTATAAACTTCAGACTTCTCCTTGGCACAGAGACGGCCTACAACAATCAAAAACCAATACCAAGACCAAAAACCAAAAATAAACAAATAACCTACAAAACAAAACAAAACAAAACAAAACAAAACAAAACAAAACAGCAAACCCTGGGGGAAGGGAGAGAATCTGATTTCCAGAGTTACCACATTTATTAGATTCAAATGGCCAGTTTAAGCAAAAACATCAAAATCAAAAGGCATACAAAGAAATGGGAAAGTGTGGAGCATTCAAAGAAAATACAAATTAATCAACGAAACTGTCCCTGAAAAAGAACGAATGGCAGATATACTAGACAAAGGCTTTAAAACAACTGCCTTAAAGATGCTCAAAGAACTAAAGGAAAATGTGGAGAAAGTCAGGAAAATAATGTGTAAACAAAATGGACATATCAATAAAGAGTGGAAATTTAAAAAAGAAAAATTCTGGAGCTGAAAAGTACTGAAATGAAAAATTCACTGGAGGGATCCAAAGGCAGACTTGAGCAAGCAGAAGAAAGCCTCAGGGCACTTGAATATAGAACAATGAAAATTACTGAGTATGAAGAACAGAAAGAAAAAATATTAAGGAAAAGCAAACAGCCTAAAGGACCTCTGGGATACCATCAAGGGGACCACTATATGCATCATGGGAGTCCAAAAAGAAGAAAAGGGGTGGGGGAAGGCAGAAGAAATCTGAAGAAATTATTGGAAGAATTATTGGAAATTATTGGAGGAAATAATGCTGAAAACTTCCCAAATTTGATTAAAGACATAAACATACACATCCAAGAAGCACAACAACCTCCACGAAGTCAAAGAGATCCATGCCTGTGTCAACTATACTTCAATTTAAAAAATAATTGATAAAAAGAGATCCACAAGACACATTACAAACTTTCAAAAGACAAAGAGAATCGTGAAAGTGGAAAGAGAGAAGTGAATCATTACATATAAGGGATACTCAATGAAATTATCAGATTTCTCAGCAGAAATCTTGGAGGCCGGAAGCCAGTGGGTCAATATATGCAAAATGCCAAAGGAAAAAAAACTTTTTTTTAAAGATTATATTTATTTATTAATATATTTATTTGTATTTATAAATATATATTTGTTATTATATAAATATAATTTATATTTATTTGTTTAATATTTATTTATTAATATATTTATATATTTATTTATATATTCTATTATGTTTATTTATTTATTTATATTTATTTATTTGAGAGAGTGAGATCACAAGTAGGCAGAGAGGCAGGCAGAGAGAGAGGGGGAAGCAGGCTCCCCACTGAGCAGAGAGCCCGATGCAGGGCTTGATCCCAGGACCCTGAGATCATGACCTGAGCCGAAGGCAGAGGCTTTAACCCACTAAGCCACCCAGGCGCCCCAGAAAAAAAACTTTCAAACAAGAATCCTGTATCTAGAAAAACTGCCCTTCAAAATTGACAGAGAAATTAAGACCTTGCCATATCAACAAAAGCCAAAAGAGCTGGTGCTCACTAGACCTACCCTGCAAGAAATGTTTAAAGGAGTCTTGCAAAGTGAAATGAAGACACTAGACAGTAACACAAGCTATATAGAGCAATAAAGATCTCAATAAAGGTAAATACATGAGCAATTAGACAAACTAGTAAGCAATGTTTTGTAGTATTTTTTTCTTTTTATGTGATTTAAAAGCTTAATGCATTTAAAGAAAAAACAATTCATGTAAAAGCTATCATAGTAATAAATGTTGACATTAATTTTCTTGGTAATAGATAGTATAAGTACCTGACATTAATCTTAAATCACTGAGGCACCCATTTCAAAAGACAGCCATCTTGAATACACAAAAGACAGGCATCTTGAATACACATACACATACACAATATACTGTTTGACACAACTACTAGCAAAACAACCAAAGAAGGAATTAGGCCACCCTCACCCATGAAGCTCCTTGTTTCAGAAAGCCCTGGGTAACCTAGATAATTGACCACTTGATTAACCTTGCTTCTCACCTCCAGTAACTTAATTCCCACTCAGGCTTTAAATTAGCCAATAAGGAGTGAAACTATGAAACCCTAGACACTCCACCCTCATTTCCTAATAAAGGCAGAGCCCCACGTCTGAACTCTCTATCCCTATACCTGCAACCTCACTGTGTGGCCCTCGGGTGTGCCTTCTGGGATCCGTAATAATGCCTGTTCTTTGACATTCTCTGATGGTCATTGCTGAGGTATGTCTTGAAATCATAAGAACCACAGGGGCTGGTCCAGCCACAACTTTGGTCTCAGTGGGGGAAATGTCTGTAAGGGCTTGCTACAAGGACTCAAGCATTCCTTTTTTTTTTTTCCCCCCTGAGAGAGAGAGAACAAGCAGGGAGGGAATGTAAATTGGTGCAGCCACTATGGAAAACAGTATGGAGGTCCTTCAAAAAATTAAAAAGCACTACCATAAAATCCAGCAATCCCATTTCTGGGTATACATCCAAAAAATAAAAAATGAAATCACTATCTTAAAGAGATATCAGCACCCTCGTGTGCAGTGCAGCGTTATTTACAACAGCCAAGAAATGGAAATAATCTTGGCTATCAATAGATGAAGGGATAAGGAAAATGTGGTGTGTATTTTATATTGGAATATTACATATTGTATGGAATATTATTCAGCCATAAGAAATAAGATAAAATCAGATAAAGGCTAGTACCCAAAATCTATAAAGAAGTTATCAAACTCAGGGGCGCCTGGGTGGTTCAGCCAGTTAAGCGTTTGTCTTCGGCTCAGGTCATGATCCCAGAGCCCTGGGATTGAGACCTGCATCGGGCTCCCTGCTCAGCGGGGAGTCTGCTTCTCCCTTTCCCTCTGCCTACTGCTCCCCCTGCTTGTGCTCTCTCTGTGTCAAATAAATAAAATCCTTAAAAAAAAAAAAAAAACAAAAAAACACTCCACAAAACAAAGGAAATTGGGCCTAGAAGCTCCGTTAGGCTCAGATTACATTTTAAGGGGAGAATACTTTGTAGGTTATGTTTGTATGTCATATTACGACAGGTCAGAAAGCATGTAAGGACAGGTCATTGTTTTGTTAGTAAAACTAAGTTTGATCATTTGGGTAAGAGGATACCAGATCTCCATTGTAAAGATCTGTGGAGAGACTGTCACCTCTTTGAAAATTTATGATCATGTATATTTGAATTCTGAATCAAACAGAAAATTTTAAAATGAAATAGACTATTCAGGAATGAATTGCATTAAAATGAAACATGATTGAACTTGTGGAATGTGGCTGAAGTTCCCTACCCCCATCTCCTTTGTACAGAAAACACAAAGGATAGAAGGCGGCTAAATGACACTACACAGAAACAAAAAATGGCAGACACATGGCAGACAATTTTCCTGGACTTCTCAAAACGTCAACTTAAGAATTTCTGAAAAAGGGGAAATGTCTAGATCTGTGACTCTATATAGTGCATACCAAAATCCCCTGGACAGCTAGAAAAAACACAGAGGTTCAGTGGGCCTAGAACTTTGTATTTTTACTAAGATCCACAGATGATTCTGATATCCAGGAAAATTTGAGTCACTGCTGTAGACTAAAAAATAAAGAGTGCTAACAACAAAATACAATACAGAATCTGGAACACGTTCTACTTAGAAGATGAACCCCTGTAAACTGCATCTTAGGGGCCAATGAAAAAATTGCTAAGATAGATACTGCGGAATTATGGAGAATTTCCTTAAGGGTAATTATGGTACTATGGCTATATAAGAGATTGACTTTATGTTTGGGAGATACATACTGATGTAATAAAGGGGAAAATATTATGATGTCTAAAACATATTATCATGGTACGACATAAGATAAACAGAAAAATAAATGTCAAATTGTTAAGGACTTTGAATCTATGTAGGGGTATATGGGTGTTCATTCAACTTTTCATATGTGCAGCAATTTTCACAATAAAGTTGAATATGTAAATTGATAGCTTTTATTTTTATCTTTCACTAATATTTATCTTAACTTCTGGACAGAGAAATAAATTATACATTTTCTGCCTCTTGATATTTTTATAGACAAATCACTTCAAAAACTCTGATTCTTCAACAGCTGGCTTTTCAACATCTCCTCACTCCCTAAATCCATAAGGTTTCTTCCCAAAATTAACTTTTTCCTTTTTCAAAATTAATTTCTTGATGTAACTTAAGAAATGAACTCTTAATGAAAATCCTCATATTCTTTACTTCCCATGAAATTTTATACAGAACTTATTTAAAATTTGATAATGAAGGAATGAATGAGATTTTTTCTAAATTATTCACAATAACATAATTTTCCTGGCATTGACAATACTACTAATGAAACATAAAATATACTTTATGAGCACAAGCATGTGCCAAATACTCTCATAAGGATTTTGTATGTGCTATAACACATTTTTTCCCCGTAATTGCACTAGTATGTACTCACCATTGTTGACATTTACAAATGATGCACAAAGAGGATAGGCACCTTATGTCACGCAGGTAGTGAAATGGCAATGGAGATAAAGCACCTGCCTCAGGTAGACGTTAGCTTACATTTGTTCCAACAACAGTTTTCCTCCAGTTTGAGTTTGAAGGCTTTTCTAAGTATATGAAATTAACATACCTAGGAAAATATCTTTCATGATTAGTAAATTGTGAACATGAAGGCTACTCTGTATTTCTTTACATTCAAAGACTTTCTCACCAGAATGTCCTCTCAACACTAAGGTATTTGCTGTGACTGTAAATCTTTCCACATTACTCATACTCAAAGTTTCTCACCAGTAGGAATACTGTGCTGTTGAGCGAATCTCCGACCACGATGAAAGGTCTTCCCACATTTTTTTATATTCATAGGATTCCTTGCCACTATGAACTCTCTGATGATGAATAAGTTGTTCATATCCAGTGAAGGTTTTCCCACATTCTTTATATTCATAGGACTTCTGACGATTATGAATTTTCTGATGTCGAGTAAGCTGACCATTCACAGTAAAGGCTTTCCCACATTCTTTGCATTCATAGGGCTTCAGACCTGTATGAATTCTTTGATGGGCAATAAAAACTGACCTAAGTCTAAAGGCCTTCCCACATTCCTTACATTCATAAGGTTTCTCACCAGTATGAATCCTCTCATGTTGAATAAGGTTTGAGCTACAACTAAATGTCTTCCCACATTCTTTACATTCATAGGGTTTCATACCTGTATGAATTCTCTGATGGGCAGTAAAGACTGAACTAAGTCTAAAAGTTTTCCCACATTCCTTACATTCATAAGGTTTCTCACCAGTATGAATTCTCTGATGTACAGTAAGTTCATAATTATTGCTAAAGGCCTTTTCACATTCCTTACATTCATAGGGCTTCTCACCAGTATGAATTTTAACATGTTGAATAAGGTTTGAGCTACGACTAAAGGCCTTCCCACACTCCTTACATTGATATGGTTTCTCACCAGTATGAATCCTCTGATGTACTCTAAGTTCACTACCACAAGTAAAGCATTTCCCACATTCCTTACATTCATAGGGGTTCTCACCAGTATGAATTCTGTAATGTCCAAGAAATTGGTAATGATGTCGAAAGGCCTTCCCACATTCCTTACATTCAAAGGGTTTCTCACCAGTGTGAATTCTCTGATGTACTCTAAGGTCTGTATCACGACTAAAGCTCTTTCCACATTCCTTACATTCATAGGGTTTCACACCTGTATGAATTCGCTGATGCTCAATAAGTTGGTAGTGATGTCTGAAGGCTGTCGCACATTCCTTACATTCAAAGGGTTTCTCACCAGTATGCGTTTTCTGATGTCGAGAAAGTTGTAGGTGAAGTCTAAAAGCCTTTCCACATTCTTTACATCCATAGGGTTTCTCACCAGTATGAATACTCTGATGTTGAACAAGATTTGAGCCACGATTGAAGGTCTTGCCACATTCCTTACATTTAAATGGTTTCTCACCAGTATGAATGTTCTGATGTCGAGTAAGCTGTGTCAGAAGAGTAAAGGCCTTCCCACATTCCTTACATTCAAAGGGTTTCTCCCCAGTATGCATTCTATGATGTTCAATAAGTCGGTAATGATACCTAAAGGCCTTCCCACATTCCTTACATTTAAAGGGTTTCTCACTAGAATGAATTTTCTGATGCTGAATCAGATTTGAACCACGATTAAAGCCTTTCCCACACTCTTTACATTCATATGGTTTCACGCCAGCATGAATACTCTGATGTTGAACAAGGTTTGAGACACGATTAAAGGACTTCCCGCATTCATTACATTCAAATGGCTTATCACCTGTATGAATATTCTCATGGCGATTAAGCTGAGTGAGAAGACTAAATGCTTTTGCACATTTCTTACATTCAAAGGGCTTCTCACCAGTATGAAATTTCTGGTGTCGAATAAGTTGTATATGGAGTCTAAAGGCCTTCCCACATTCTTTACATTCAAAAGGTTTCTTTCCAGTATGAACACTCTGATGTTGAATAAGGTTTGAACCGCGACGAAACAATTTCCCGCATTCCTTACATTCAAAGGGTTTCACACCTGTATGAATTCGCTGATGCTCAATAAGTTGGTACTGATACTGGAAGGCTGTCGCACATTCCTTACATTCAAAGGGTTTCTCACCAGTATGCGTTTTCTGATGTCGAGAAAGTTGTAGGTGAAGTCTAAAAGCCTTTCCACATTCCTTACACCCATACGGTTTCTCACCGGTATGAATACTCTGATGTTGAACGAGATTTGAGCCACGACTGAAGGCCTTGCCACATTCCTTACATTTAAATGGTTTCTCGCCAGTATGAATGTTCTGATGTCGTGCAAGCTCAATCAGAAGACTAAAGGCCTTCCCACATTCCTTACATTCAAAGGGTTTCTCACCAGTATGAATTCGACAATGTTCAATAAGTTGGTAATGATATTTAAAGGCCTTCCCACATTCCTTACATTCAAAAGGTTTCTCACTAGAATGAATTTTCTGATGCTGAACAAGATTTGAACCACGATTAAAGCCTTTTCCACACTCTTTACATCCATATGGTTTTGCACCCGTATGAATACTCTGATGTTGAACAAGGTTCGAGCTACGATTAAAGGACTTCCCACATTCCTTACACTCAAATGGTCTCTCACCTGTATGAATATTCTCATGGCGAGTAAGCTGGGTGGGAAAACTAAAAGCTTTCCCACATTCCTTACATTTAAAGGGTTTCTCACCAGTATGAAATTTCTGATGTCGATTAAGTTGGACAAGAAGTCTAAAGGCCTTCCCACATTCCTTACATTCATAGGGTTTCTCTCCAGTATGAATACTCTGATGCTGAATAAGATTTGAACCACGACTAAAGTACTTCCCACACTCCTTACATTCATATGGCTTATCCATAGTGCGAATAAGAGCAGTACGATGAGTAGAAGTATGCATTTTCTCATAGCTTATTATCTTTTGACTGATATACCCCTCTTGATGTCCCTGTTGTTCCCTAAATCTATTTCTGCTATCTGAGTCATTTCTAAAATTGGAGGCCTTGAGGCTAAGAGTTTTACTTATTTGCTTTATACTCTGTTTAGGCAAATTTATTTCATAAATATCATTTTCTGGAGATAACTTCTCAGCTCCATAATTTGACTCCAAATCTGAAAGAAAAGGAGAAGGCAAACACATTTTATCTTCCTGTACACACATGTACAAAACCCACTGAAGAATATATAACTCTAAAAATATATACACATATAGAAAAAAATTTTTAAGTATATAGTGAAGTATAATACACTTCCAGAGTATTTGAAAAAGGATAAGAAGAGCTCCAAAAATGCACAAAGTTTATGTTAGATGGTGATGCTCATAATATGAGAAGAGATTAACTCAATCCTGTGCCCTGAGCTGCTTGTAGGAGACAACATTCCCATTTTTAAGACTCAAAAGAAATGTCTTCCTCAGAACAGCTATACCTGCTGGGCCATCTAATTATATCCCTCTCCTTTATTCTCTATTTGAGTCTCATTCCTTGCCTTCACAACTCGGTTTTAATTATACATTTACTCATTCATTAGCTCATTTCTCATTCTGTATATTTTCTTATTCCTAAATCTGCCTAGGAGCAGACACAATCCTCATAGCATTCACCACTGAATAATAAGCCCATAGCACACAGCAGGTGTTAAGTAACTGGAAAAGTACTGATAACAGTAAGGCTGAGAATAGAGGTATATAATGCAAAAATGAGCCATTGGGAAAGGCTTATCATAATAATCATTCACTCAAAACTACTAAAATTGATAAATAGAACCATTCTCATGTTATTTGTTTCAAATCGGAACAAATGCACATCTGAGCCCAGCTGGTCACGTATATGTCACAATGGGAAAACAAACCACAGAAAACAGGTAGAAACTTGAAGCTTGAACCTTAACTAGGTTGACTGCCTGCTGAAATATATCCTGATGTTAAAGAAAATCAACAGACGCCAACACTGAGATGACAGATGTTTGAATTACCTGACAAAGACTTTAAAACCATAATTACACAAATGTTCCAATAAGCAAATACAAATACTCTTGAAACAAATGGAAAAATAGAAAATCTCAACAAAAATATAGAGGATATAGGGAGAGTTCTGAAAAGATGATGGAGTAGAAGGAACCTGGGCTCACTTCCTCCCACAGACACACCAAGATAACAGCCACATCAGCGCAACTATGAAAATGACCTGAAAATCGCAGAACAGACTTTCCACAGGTAATTGCAGAAAGGAGGCCACATCAAAAAGGGTAGAAGGGTGGACATGCAGTTGGGAACCAAACCCCCAGAGAGAATAACCACAAACAGGAGGGACATCACAAACACAAAGAAGCAAGAGGATCAGATTTCAGACCAGGCACTCCAGGTACGGGGGACCCACACTGGGGAGATGAGTCCCATTACATTTGGTTTTGAAAACCAGTGGGGCTTAACTTCATGAGTTTTTACAGTCAGTGGGGCTTAACTCTGGGTACTTTAAAAATCAGCAGGTTTAGTTCTGAGAGAGCCAGAGGGTGACAGGAAACGTAAGTCCCTGTCCTTTAAAAGCCGGCATAACAAACACCCTGCTGAGATAACAGCACAGAAGCAGCAGTCTAAAAAAGCGTCTGGGGTATACGTGAAGAACATTTATTTACTAATCTCAGAACGTGTGCTGGAGGGACAGGGATCTTTGGGAAACTTCCCCATAAACAAAAGAGCTGGCGGGAACCATTCCCTGCCCACCCCAAGCGCCGCCTAGATAGCTGGAAGCTTTAGGAACCAGTGTAAACACGCAGCACCTACCTTGCTAGCACTGCACGCCCCACCTTCACATTCTCCTGAGGATCTGCCCCATCCAACCCACCCCACTCCAAAGAGGCTCCAGCCCCAACACATCCTGCAAGCAGCCCCAGTCGGGACCAGTGCCACTCCAAAGCGACTCCTGCTTTGTGGACAGGGGAAGAATAACCACACACACCAGTGTGCCCTCATTTCCAGCAACCAAACGTTACAGCTAGCAGCACAGAGAGTGCCCTGCTTGTAAGTGCAACTTCAGCCCTGGCAGATGGTCTAGGAGCAGGCAGTTTGACTGCCAGCTCTGCCTACCAGTGAACAAGGGGACTTGGCCCCTCTCAGGGGACAAGGCAGGGAGAGTGCCTTGCAAGGTGGTACAGCTACAGCCCCAGCAGACAGGCTGAGAGCAGGCATCGAGTCTGACTACTGACACCACCGAACTGCAAGCCCCCAGTGGCCCCCCAACAGACCCCTTAACAGCACAGAGACCAAACCTTGCCCAGAACAGGCAAAGTGGGCCACTGCAGCCAATGGACTGAAGGCAAAAGAGGCTCTGGCACAGCAGAGCACAGGCAACCCACGCAAGGGACACCCCTGAAGCACCTGTTCTGGTGAACGAAGGACACTGCACCCCAGGGCACCACACGACCTTCACTCTTTCTTTCTTTCTTTTTCTTAAAGATTCAATTAATTTATTTGACAGAGAGTGAGTGAGCATAAGCAGGGGGAGCAGCAGAGGGAGAGGGAGAAGCAGACTCCCTGCTGAGCCAAAAGCAGACACTTAATTGACTGAGCCACCCAGGTGCCACGAGGTCACTACTTTCAAGATCAAGAGCTGCAACTGACTTTCCTAATACACAGAAACAGTTATATAAAATGAGAAGACAGAGGAAAATGTCCCCCCCCAAAAAAAAGAACAGGACAAAATCACAGCAAAAGAGCTAAATGAGATAAGCAATGTATCTGATAAAGAATTCAAAGTAATGATCATAAAGATACTCGCTGGACTTGAGAAAAGAGTGGATTATCGGGGCGCCTGGGTGGCTCAGTCATTAGGCGGCTGCCTTCGGCTTGGGTCGTGGTCCCGGGGTCCTGGGATCGGGCCCCGCATCGGGCTCTCTGCTCAGCGGGAAGCCTGCTTCTCCCTCTCCTGCTCCCCCTGCTTATGTTCCCTCTCTCGCTGTCTCTGTCTGTCAAATCAATCAATAAATAAAAATCTTTAAAAAAAAAAAAAGAGTGGATTATCTTAGTGAGATCTTCAAAAACAAACAGTAAATATTAAAAAGAACCAATCAGAGATGAACTCAACGACAAATAAAAAATACACCAGAGGGAATCAATAGCAGATTAAAGGAAGCAGAAGAATGGATCAGCGACCTTGAAGGTAGGGTAATGAGAAGTAATCAAGTTAAACAGAAAAATAAAAAGAATAAAAAATGAGAATAAATTAAGAAAACTCAGCAACATCAAGTGTAACAGCATTTGCATTTTAGGGATCCCAGAAGGAGAAGAGAGAGAAAAGGGGGCAGAACATTTATTTGAAGAAATAATAGCTGAGGGGTGCCTGGATGGCTCAACTGGTTAAGCGTCTGCGTTTGGCTCAGGTCATGGTCCCAGGGTCCTGGAATCGAGCCCCACGTCAGGCTCTCTGTTCATTGGGGAGCCTGCTTCTCCTTCTCCCTCTGCCTGCCATTCTGCCTACTTGTGCTCTCTGTCTCTCTGTCAAATGGGGGAAAGGAGAGGAGAGGAGAAAGGAGGGGAGGGGAGGGGAGGGGAGGGGAGGGGAGGGGAGCTCTCAGAACCAAATCATGAGAAAAAATTTTAAACCACATAAATTCAGAATGTCATGGTTTAAGTAAACTAGCCTGGACTTAGACTCAGAAAAAGAGAGAGAGATAAAAGCCAAAGTAAGAAAAATAAAATTAAAATTAAAATAAATTTTAAGGCACAGAAGCTTTTCAGATAAAATGGGACTAAAAAAACCTAACAGTAAAAAAATAAACAAAAATGTTTTAAAAAGAAACCGATCCATAAATCAATTCACGAACTTTGACTGGATCTTAAATTGAAACACACTCCCACAAAACCAAACAAACAAAAGTTTTAAAGAGAGATGGGAGAAATTTAACTGTGAGCTGTACTGCAGACGATACTCCTGAAATGGGGTGATTTTCTTAGGTGTGACAATGATATGTTATTTAGGCTCATTAAGATAATGAAGCTAATTAGGAATAATGAAAGGTTATTAGGACCTTTCCTATTCTTAGAAGATGCAAAGTGAAATGTTTAGGTAACACGTGTCAAAACATCAGTGACTTTGGGGCATCTGGGTGGCTCAGTCAGTTAAGTGTCTGCCTTCAGCTCAGGTCATGATCCCAGGGTCCTGGGATCGAGTCCCACACTGGGCTCCCTGCTCAGCTGGGAGTCTGCTTCTCCCTCTCCCTTTGCCTGCCTCTCTGCCTACTTGTGCTCTCTCTCTGTGTCAAATAAATAAATAAAATCTTTAAAAAAAAAAACAACCCTCAGTGACTTAGACCTACATGTGTTTCAGCAAAAAGGTTTCAAACATTTAGATACATAGGTTTCCAAACATTTAGATATATAACTACATATAGCAAAGGTGGCCAAATGTTCACGACTGGTGAATCTAATTTTCTTTTTTTTTAAAGATCTTATGCATTTATTTGAGAGAGAGAGAGAGAGAGAGAGAGAGAAAACAAGCTGGGGGGATTGGCAAAGGGAGAAGCAGGCTCCCCACTGAGCAGGGAGCCCAACATGGGGCTTGATCCCAGGACCCTAAGATCACGAACTGAGCCAAAATGAAGAGTCAGCTGCTTAACCGTCTGAGCCACCCAGGTGCCCCCAAAATGGGCCACCTTTGAAAGGATGTAAGAAACCAACTCATTATTTTCATTATTTAGAAATTTAGTAAACAAAGGAAAGGAATATTTATCTTCAATTTTCTATATGATCTGTATAACTGAGTAGTAAATAAAGTGAAGTTTCTTTTTACAGATGCATTCTAGCTAATAAAAAATAAATGACAGAATTCGAATATCCACCAATTTACAACCTCTAACGAATTAAGGGACATAGTAACTGCCTGTCAGTGGCTGCTGATATCACTAAAATGAGAAATCCAGATATCACATGCCAATGGACTGAAGAATACTACTATCGCCTAAGGGAAAAAAAAAAAGTTTCCCAAAAGTTTAAGGTTCTAGACCCAACTATCATTTTACAGGAAATAGGAGACAGAGGAACACGTTCCTCCATAACACCAAGATGCCATCAGCAAAATCCAGATGGTATGAAACTACAGGGCAAATGCTCTAATTTAGCCGAGAAAAAACAGTTAACAAAAAAACCAAGAGGAATCTTTAATCCAAAAGAGACTTAAAAGACTTTTTAAAACAATAGGTAAAACAAAATCAGACTGGAGATGTTCACTCAGACAATAAAGCTCTAGAGAAAACTTTCCTGCAGGGAGGGGAAGGTTGGTTTGTGAGTGCAAAGAAACCACAACAGGCTTCCAGAACAGCTGGCAAAATTGTGACTCATGATCTGGTGGTTACAAGCGTGGGTACCTTAAAATACTTAATCATGCAATTCTCTGTATTACATGGTTTTCTGTATCCTTGTCATACTTAGTTTGTTTAAAAACTAAGATATGAGGAAAACTTTCAACATAGATCAGAACATGGCTCCAAGTAACTCTTGGAAAACATTCTGTGTTCTTCACAATGACAATCAGAACCTTGTAGGATCTGGTCCTGGCCTAACTCCCAGACCTCCCTTCCCACCATCCCTTCGCCTCTTTTGCTCGAAACTTCTTACTGCTGCCAGGCATAGAGAAACCATTTCCTGTTCAGGGCCTCTGTGTGTCCCGCTCAGACTAGAATGCTCTTGCCCAGATTTGTGGCCCGAACCCTTCCTTCATGACTCTGTGTGCACACCCACTTCAAGACACGCTCCCTAACCATCCAAGGCTGTCGTTCTCACCGCATTGCTCCTGTATACTTGTCTGCACAGATCATTCCTGACAGTACTGATTTACTCATCTGCTTACTTGATTGATCCACATCTTGCCAAGTGCAGGTGAAGTCCATGGGAGCGTGACTCTATCAGTCATGTTCATTTCACTGTACAGACAGTGCCAAACAGTGCTTTGCTTGGGGTGGACCCTCGATAAATATTTGCTGAATATATGAAAACATGTTTTAGACCCTAAAAACATATAGAAATTTAAATGCAAAAGCAGAGCTAGAAAGCAGCTGGATGCAAAATATATGTTTAAAGGTTACACTGGGGTGGGGGCTGCCTGGGTGGCTCAGTCAGTTAAGGATCTGACTTTTGATTTCAGCTCAGGTCATGGTCTCAGGGTTGTGGGATCGAGCCCCTCGGCAGGCTCCACGCTCAGTGTGGCAGTCTGGTTGGGGTTCTCACTCTCCCTCTCCTTCTGCCCCTGCTCATGCACGCACGCTAGTAAATAAATAAAATCTTTAAAAAAAAAAAAAAGCTTACACTGGGAAAGAGGACACTCACTCCACTAAAAGGAGAGGAAATAAAAGAAAAAAATTAGAGATAATTAGCAAAAGATGGAGTTTCTTTGAGAGCCCATGGTGTGTGATCTTTATTTCCTTCTCAGATCTCAGGCACTTTTATCCAACAGGCCTCAAGTCTTTGAAGGCACTTTTCCAAACCACACCTCAGGGGTATGACCCCTCTCTGACCCCTTCTGATCCTCTCTGGCGGCTTTTCCTCTACTCACCTGGGTACCATGAGCTTGTTTCTCTCCTCGAAACCACCCAGGGCTCTTTCTGTTGCTCCAGTAAGGTAATCATATCTGGCTTAGAAATGGAACTTCCTGCTTAAAAACAAACAAAAAAAGAAATGACATGACATATGGTGTAGAAATTTATTTATTTATTTATAAGATTTTATTTATTTATTTGTCAGAAAGAGAGAGCACAAGAAGGGGGAGTAGCAGGCAGAGGGAGAAACAGGCTCCCCATGGAGCAAGGAGCCCGATGAGGGCTCGATCCCAGAACACTGGGATTGTGACCTGAGCTGAAGGCAGACACTTAACTGACTGAGCCACCCAGGTATCCTGAAAAAAATTTTTTAAATATACAAAAAAAAAAAACCAAACTCATAAAACAAACCAAACCAAAAAGCTTTGGTTGAGATCTGGTTAAATCTGTAGTAATATTTTTTTAGAGGGGACAGGGGGAGAAGGAGAAAGAGAATCTCGAGCAGGCTCCACACCCAGTGTGGAGCCCAACACAGGGCTCAATCTCATGACCCTGAGATCATGACCTGAGCTGAAACCAAGAGTCAGACACTTAACGAATTGAGCCACCCAGGCGCCCCTGAATTTGTAAAAATGGACATGCCCGTTTTCAACCTGATAAATTCCAAACGATTTCCTTTGGGAACAAGAAGGAACTCAGCTACTTCTTAAAAGATGGCCCTGAAACTCACAGTGAAGAAAGCTGATGTTCCAGAGAAGAGACATTAATAATTTATTAAATTATTATTTTAAATTATGAAATTAAATTGTTAAAATTTAAATTATCAATTATAATTGTTCAATACTGATTTTATTGTAATATTAGTTAAAGATTTTTATTTATTTATTTATTTGAGAGAGAGAGAGAGAGACAGTGAGAGCAAGCAAGAGCATGAGCGGGGTTGGGGGAGAGAGAAGCAGGCTCCCCAACGAGCAGGGAGCCCAATGCGGGGCTGGATCCCAGGATCCCAGGATCATGACCTGAACCGAAGACGCTTAACCAAAGCACCCTTTTATTGTAATATTAACTAATCTTTAGAATAAACTACTATTGGGGGAGCATCTTACCCAGGGAGACCAGGTTGCTGTAGGTCTCCAACATCACGTCCCTGTACAAGCCCCTCTGAGCAGGGTCCAGACACTCCCACTCCTCCTGGGAGAAGCTGATGGCCACGTCCCCAAATGACAGAGATCTCTGAAACCACACACACATGCATTACCGTGAAACTGAAGGAAATTACCGCAAGATGAACAGAGAGGAGACGAAGAACCACAATGCAGGACAGGAGCAATATGGCGCTTCGCAGGGTGCCTGCAGGTTCCTGAAGCATCTTGCTGCTGCACAGCAAAATTGCTGGGTGCTGCGGGATGACCTACTGATACCCGCATGGCGGGGAATGGCTAAACAAAATGTGAAGTCAATATATTTCAGGAAAAGACATAACAACTTACGTAAGCCATGTTTTCAGAATGACAAAATTGGTCCATCTTCCTTATGCTTCCCCTCCTAGAGAGAGAGAAAAAAAAAGAAAGGCTCAAGCCAAGCTGTGCTTTGGTGCTCTCTAAGTGACTCAATTTAATACAACAATTTTTTGTTCCATTTCTATGTCCCAACTACTCCCTAAAATTCCTCTTCTATCTCTCTCTGCTTCACACAATCTCCCTTTCCCTCCGTCCCTCTGCCTTCCCCCCTCCCATCCCCCATACAAATTGGCATCAAACGTGAGGAGTCTGGGGACAAAATCAAGCTCTCCCAAGCCCCGGGGAACATGCTGTCCTCCAAAATATCTTAGCATGAGGAATCCCCCAATCTTGGGACGCATGACTAGGCCTAGGACTGGGCCCCCCCAACCTGCTCTGTGCAGATCCTCCTCCCCCCATCCCACCTTTTGGGGCTGAGGAGGGGTCACATCATCCAAAACAGAACCTCTTTGTGAACTCAGGATTGGGAGAAGTGGGGCAAGGCATGAAAACTGAGAAGGATATAGATGGAATTACTCAGGCAGTGTTTGGCTTTCTAAGTCCACCAAAGCCAACTGGTTAAATAGGTGTGGACAGCCGCAGGCTAGCTGTTAAAGGGACCTGCCGAGCCCGGACTCGCGACCCCTGCCCTAATGGGTGGAAAGTGGGCACTGAGGAATGGACTTATGTCCAGACCCGTGACCCCCGCCTGCAAAGGCGGAAAGCGGGCGCTGGAGAATGGGCTCGTGCAAAGGACCCTGAGACATGCTGGTCTGTGATTAATCTTGCCCCTTTGAAAAACAAGCTGTACAGGCTGTAACCAGTTATCTCGCTGAGTTTGTAGTGTCTCTGAGGCAGGTGCACGTATGACTCGTAAATCTGCCCTTGTAGTCTCAGTAGTTTCTAGAGTGTGTATAACTTAGAATAGATAAATTACTACCCAGACTTCTTAGAGTCTCTTTGTTGTAGAAGAACTTGTTTTGATGTGATAAGAGTGAATTCCAAAAAGTGTAACATGTGCTACGTGACTTCTATGTGTAATCATTCTTTTGAGCTTGTTTTTCACCCACTATATAAGCATGCGCACTCTGAAATAAAGCTGTACACAATCTGGACATCATCCGTTGTGTTCCTCCCGCCCCCATCCTTTCTCTCTCTGCTTCTTTTTTCCTCATTCCCTTACCCTCAGCCCTGGTTCGAGATTGTCGCGCCGGCCGCGACAAATAGGGCAGGGCATCCACGTAATGGAATACTAAGTAATCATTATATGTTCAAGATACATGGTCAGCAGAAAACTCAGGTTACAAAACAGGATGCAAAATATGATTACATCTATAAAATAGATGTGTATATATGTAAAGACTAACAGACAATGACAGAAAAAATTCTGGAAAATTATATTTCATGTTAACAGTTCTTGTCACTGTATCGCGGCCCCAATTCTCTACTTTTTGCTTAAGAGCGCTTCATAATTGTGGGGCGCCTGGGTGGCTCAGTGGGTTAAAGCCTCTGCCTTCGGCTCAGGTCATGATCTCAGGGTCCTGGGATCGAACCCCGCATCGGGCTCTCTGCTCAGCAGGGAGCCTGCTTCCCCCTCTCTCTGCCTGCCTCTCTGCCTACTTGTGATCTCTCTCTCTGTGTCAAATAAATAAAAATCTTAAAAAAAAAAAAAAAGAGCGCTTCATAATTGTAACTATGGTGCACTGTTAACTTGGAATGTATATACAGTTATGTTCATAAACGCATACATATATGTATGTGTACATTTATATGTATTTTTTCCTATGAGGAAGCTGTTCTCCAAATCAGATGAAAGACAAACTTTTACTTAGACTACTTCCCTATGAACTTGGAAAAACTCAGGATAGTCTAATAAACTCTTGTTTTTACTTAACGGTTTGTTTCCTTTATTTCCCAATTCTTGAACGAATACTAAGGTATCTATATTTATCTGAGCATATTACAATAATTTGTAAGAAAAAATGTCTGCAGGCTCCAAGCAATGTCTTGTATACATTTGATAGTCTCACACGTCCTCTAACAGAAAGGTTTATTATGTCTCTAAAACTATTATTTCAGGGTGCCTGGGTGGCTCAGTTGTTAAGCGTCTGCCTTCGGCTCAGGCCATGATCCCAGGGTCATGGGATCGAGCCCCGCGTCGGGCTCCCTGCTTGACAGGAGGCCTGCTTCTCCCTCTCCCACTCCCCCTGCTTATGTTCCCTCTCTCTCTGTGTCTCTCTCTGTCAAATAAATAAATAAGATCTTTAAAAAATAAGTTTAATTAATAATAAAACTACTATTTTGGCTACGATATTCCCTAAACAGCCATTGTATCGTCTTCTACTATTAGTCACTTTGCATTTAACAGATTTAGAATTTCTAAGTAAGGTACAAATTTTCCAACAGTTTCTTTAACTCTATAGAAATTCCATGGGCTTATAATTTGGTCAAAGCATGGTGACTCTATAGACCAAAAGAAATGTCTTTCCTGTGAACTCTCAAAGTATGCTAGATGACTTTTTCTGATAGGCTCTGTCATCCTCTGCTATATACTTATTGTTGTTCAGACTTCACCTTCTGTGCTGGAGAAATAAGAAACCTAAAATACTAAGAAAATTCAATGGAAATGCATAATGACACATATTAACTGAGGATAAAGATTACATTTGTTAAAGAAACTTAACTCCACTGTTTCCCTTCTCCTTGTGTAAGTCATACAATAATACATAGTGTAAGGCCTGCTCTTTCTTAGAATGCTAACCAAAAATATTCAGAGCTTAGACTGGAGAATGCAATTCTTAAAGAATCACATTAGCAAAGGTTCCTAGAAAAGGTTCTTATAAAGACAAGGAGAAAACGAGCCTTCCAGCCCAGAAGCCTCAGAGGGAGAGGCAATGGTGTTATGCCCTCTCTCACAGAGCCAGAAATGAATGAAAACGATGGCTTGATTAGATTTATTTTTCGAACTGATTATGGTTCTATTCTATCAGAAACAAAACTCTTGTATTCACACAGAAAAAATAACTGGAAAAATATAAACCAAGGCATCAATAATGACTACCTCTAGAGGGTGGTATTATAATTTTAACTTTCTTCTTAAGTTCCTTAAAAAGAACAGTTTTGCACTATTCCATTATCAAAAATAGACAATAAAGGGCTGCCTGAGTGGCTCAGTTAAGTATCCAACTCTTGATTTCGGCTCAGGTCATGATCTCACAGTTGTGAGATCGAGCCCTGAATCGAATCGGGCTCCACATTGAATGTGGAGCCTAAGATTTTCTCTCTTTCTCTGCCCCTCTCTCCCCCTGCTTACACTCTTTCCCTAAAACAAACAAACAAAAAACACCCAAAACAAACAAACGAAACCCCACAATAAAGCTACTTCCAAATTAAGCCATAAAAACAAAAACAAAGCTATCAGGAAGTGGGCACTTTCAATCACTAAAGAAGCGAGATTATCATGAGAGTCAACAAATCAATGTGAGTATAACGAGTAACAGCAGTAACGAGTAACTGGTTAGAACCAGTTCTAACCTCCTTTAGCTGTATCTCACCAATATAATGAGAAATTGTCATGATCAAGATTCTTCTCTGAAAGAATACGATGCAGGTAAGTGGCACCCGCAGACTGAGTAAGAGAATGCATGGGATACACACGGTACCGGGCTTGGTTCTCTTCTTCATTAAGAAACTGATGAAAACATCATTTTGGAGAGAATCCTTATAGAATGCCCTTGCTTAGTAAATGGGATTCATATACATCTTCTTGAGTATTACTGTCCCTAACATGAACACTGCTTAACACAAGAGCAAATGTTTTCTCTTTTCATGATTATTTATGAACATAATTTTCCTAAGTGCATAATACTCCATCAATGAGTCTAGTGTGATTTGCTTAACTACTCAGTTTGTGCAAGATAATTTTAAATAGCACTCCAGGGTTTCTCATCCTCAGCATTAATGCCATATTGAGCCAGATAATTCTTTGTTGGGGGGAGAAGGGTGGGGAGAGCTCTCCTGTGCATTGTAGAATGTAGTAGCATCTTTGTCCTCTACCTATTTGATCCAACTATCACTGGGCCCCAGTGTGGCAACCAAAGCTGCCTCTAAATATTACCAATGTCAGGGGCACCTGGGTGGCTCAGCTGGTGGTCCTAGGGTCCTGGGATCGAGCCCCGCGTTAGGGTCCTTGCTTGGCAGGGAGCCTGCTTCTCCCTCTCCCTCTGCCTGCTACTCCACCTGCTTGTGAGCTCTCTCTCTCTTTCTGTCAAGTAAATAAATAAAAATTAAAATTAAAAAAAATAAAAAATAAATATTACCAATGTCCCCCAAAGGGCAAAATCACCCCCTGTTAAGAACTACTGATCTACGCTGATGAGTCCAAGCCTTTTAGGTCATGCATGCTTTGAATAATCTCATGAAACTATACACTTTCCCCCAAAAATCCACCATAACACTTTCGTATACTATTTCAAGGGATTTGTGGTCCCCAGAGACCATAAATGGAATCACAGCAACTCAGGTTACGCAGTTTTACTCTTTTTTTTTTTTAAGAGAGGGAGACAGGGGGGAGAGGGGCAGAGGGAGAGCAAGAGAATCTTAAGCAGGTTCAATGCCCAGCATGGAGCCCCACACGGGGCTTGATCCCACAACCCTGAGACCATGACCTGAGGCAAAATCAGGAGTCAGATGCTTAACCAACTGAGCCACGCTGGTGCCTCAAGAATTTTTATTCTATATCGCTTGAGCATCTCACTCCTTTTCTTAACATGCAGGCAGCAATCTGCATGGATCACATATTCCTAATGCCCCCGTTGTATAGAAATTGAGAGGAATGAGCAAAAACACACAAAGACAACAGCTAAAACATAATAAGCACTTACTGTATGCCTGGCACTACTCTAAGGGGCTTTATACCTATTAACTCATCTAACATTCATTGCAAACCTGAGACAGCCAGAAAGAGCCAATATTCCAACCCAGATACTCAAGATCCACAGCCCCTACTCTCAACCACACAGTATTGCTTCTCACAGTCCACACAAAAGGAAGCCCAACACACAACGAGCTGCCAAACTTCAAACAGATGTGGCCAGTGATACAAATTTCAACTGATGGAACTTCCTGGAAAAATCCTGGCTCTTACTGATACCAAGTTCTGTTGCTACCACTTTCCCTTTTCTGAAAGCCTCAGACTGACTGAAATCAGCTAACCATCTCCATTCTTCCCTTGCTTCAAAAGCAGGACCTTAAAGAGCAAAAGATATCCAGTGTGTGATTCTACCTGAACACTAATTTCCTTCTTACCAAATCAGTCTAAAATAAAGCTTTAGGGGCGCCTGGGTGGCTCAATGGGTCAAAGCCTCTGCCTTGGGCTCAAGTCATGATCTCAGGGTCCTGGGATCCAGCCCCGCATCCGACTCTCTCCTCAGCGGGAAGCCTGCTTCTCCCTCTCCCACTCCCCCTGCTTGTGTTGCCTCTCCTGCTGTGTGTGTCTCTCTCTCTGTCAAAGAAATAAATAAAATCTTAAAAAATAATAATAATAAAATAAAATAAAGCTTTAGCATTAATCACTGGAAGTTTATTTCCGTGTCATCTTAGGAAAAGGGAGTCCTCAGGAAGATGTGAACAATTTACCAAACTGTTTTTGGTATTTACCAAATTATTTACCAAGTGAATATTAAGTGAAGAGGTGAAAAGCAATAGGGGATTAAATGGCGGGGTATCAATTTGCACGTCTCCCTACATTTCCTGAAAATTTACTGGAACCTCTATATTCTAAAAACAAAAACGCCTTTCTTATGCAAAACAAAGCAGGAACTCACCCTTGACTTTAGACGTGCAGCAATAATACTCTCATTCTTCTCGGGGTCCTTTTGGATAACGGTAAGACTGGGGAAGGAGAAGGCGAGCATGAGACCCCAGGCTTTTCTTAGAGCACAGACTAAATTTGAAAGCACCCTCCAGGATCACACCTCCCTTACTTCGCACAAAATGGGATGGGAGTAAAAGGAGGAATCGGTCCCCGAGTTCGAAGCTGGTTCCTGGGAACAGTACTCTGAGAATGCGGTGGTTCTGAACATGGAACTGCCCCCGTGGGGGGACTCAGACAGGCAACTGCAGTTCTAAAACTATTATCCCAAGTCCAGGCCTGGGCTTTCTGGGGGAAACTTTCATTCTAGGCTCAGTATCCGACCTCCCTACTAGGGCTATTGGTATGCTGCTGCCACGTGGCTGGGAGGGGAGAAGACGGCGGAAGCGGCACGCCACTGGTCCCGGAGACACACACACACAGCCACAGTAAAGCAGGCTCAGCGTCCGCACGCCCCCTCTCCCCGTCACCACAGCACCGCGGCACCAGGAGCGCCCTCACGCACACACCCCCACACTCCACGTCCGCCCCCTCGCGGTCGCACAATCCCCTTCCTCGCTGCGCACGCTCCTTCGGGTGCCTGTCAGCGACCTGTCCTGAGCGGCTGTCTCTGCCCACCGACACTGGCGGGTCCCTCCGGTTGCCGTCTTGCTCAGCAGAGGCCTCTGGCAGCCACCGACTCCTTCCCGGACCTGAGAGCCTCACCCCCACTACGACGACGATGCCGGAAGTGTTCGCTAACTCCGCGTGGTGGCCACTGGGAAATGCAGTCCCAAAGAGGAAACGCCTCCGGAGCCTCGCGTTCTGCCGCTCACATTGTTCCCGGCATGCAACTTGGGCCCTCCCCTAACGGAGCTCAGCCCAGTGATTTGTGGGAGTTCCAGCCCCCAGGAGCGCGCAGGTGCAGGCTGCTGGTACCTGTGAGGATTCCTCTGAAAGAACATTGCTCGTTCTTAGAGCCCCTGTAACTTACTTTTCTCTTTACGGAGAAAAATGCAAATGAGCGTAACTATTAAAGAAGGCGGAGGCCTAGATATGGAAAACCTTAAAGACTCCACCAAAAAATGTGGAATAAACGGATTTAGTAAACTTGCAGGATACAAAATCAACGTACAAAACTCAACTGTGTTTCTGAACACAAACTGTCTGAAACAAAATTTTCAGACAACTTTCAACAGACTGAAAAAACATTAAGAAAACAGTCTCATTCACAATAGCATCAAAAACAATACAAACGTAGGAACAAATTTAACAAAGGAGGTGTATGAATTATACTTGATGAAAGAAATGGAAGAGGACACAAAAATAAATGGACATCTCGTGTTCATGGATTGGAAGAATATTGTTTAAATGTCCAAACTACCCAAAGTGATCAAGAAATTCGATGCAAGCCCTATCATGTTCCAATGGCATTTTTCACAGAAATAGAAAAAAAAAACCTTAAATTCAGATGAAATCACAAAAGACTTCAAATAAGCAATCTTGAGCAAGAAGAATAAAGTTGGAAGGATCACACTTGCTGACTTCAAATCATGTTATAAAGCCATAGTAATCAAACAGCATGGTCCTGGAATAAAAACAGACACACAGATCAATGGAACAGAATAGAGAACCTAGAAATAAACCCACACGTATACAGTCAAGGGAGCCAAGAATACATGCTGGTGAAGTACAGTTTCTTGGATAAATGGTGCTGGAAAAACAGGATATCCCTATGCAAAAGAATTAAATTGGACCCTTATACCATACACAAAAAATCAAATCAAAATGGATTTAAAAATTAGACATGAGACATAAAACCACAAAACCCCTAGAAGAAAACAGAGAAAAAGCTCGTTGGTGTTGGTCTTGGCAATGATTTCTTGGATATGACACCCAAAGCACAAGCAACAAAAGCAAAAATAAACAAGTGAGCCTAATTCAAAGTCAAAACCTTCTTCATAGCAAAAGAAATAATCAGCAAAATGAAAAGGCAACCTACGGATTAGGAAAAAAATATTTGTAAATCATATATACAATAAAGGGTTAATGTCCAAAAAAATAAGGAACTCCTAAAATTTTTAATAGCTCAAATCTATATATATTTAATTTAAAAATGGACAAAAAACCTGAATAGACATTTCTCAAGGTTTATAAATGACCAATAGGTACATGAAAAGGTGCTTAACACCACTAATCATCAGGGAAATGCAAATCAAAACACAATGAGATATACCTTACATCTGTCAGAGTGGCTATTATTAAAAGAAAAAGGAAAAGATAACAAGTGTTGGTGAGGATGTGGAGAAGAGGAAATCTTTGTGCACTGTTGGTGGAAATGTAAATTGGTGCAGCCACTATGGAAAACAGTATGGAGGGATGTACAGTGTGGCACAAACATACAATGAAATATTATTCATCCTTGAAAAAGAAGGAAATTCTGCCATTTGTGACAACATTGAAAAACCTGGAGGACATTATGGTAAGTGAAATAAGCCAGATAGAGAAAGACAAATATTCTCTTACTTATATGTGGAATCCAAAATAGTCAAGATCATAGATGCAAAGAGTAAAATGGTGGTTGCCAGGAGCTTTGGGAGGGGGAAACAGGGAGGTGATGGTCAAGAGGTACAAAGTTACAGTTATGCAAGATACATTATCAAGAATTAATATTATTAAATTTTATTGATAATTCTGGAAATCTATACAGCATACTGTCTCTAGCTAACAATCCTATGGTGTATATTTAAAATTTGCTAAGAGGGTAGATAAGAAGAAGAAAGAAGAAAGAAGAAGAAAAGAGGGAAGAAGGAGGAAGAAGAAGAAGACGAAGGTAGGAGGAAACTCTGGTAGGGGATGGATATGTCTATGGTCTTGATGATAGTGATGGTTTCACAGACGTATACTTATCCTCAAACTCACTGAATTGTATACATTAAATATGTGCAGCTTTTTACATGTCACTCATACCTCAATAAAGTTTTTTTAAGCAATTGTATTAATTTACACATTTATGGAAAGTGTAGAATTCCAGTTGTTTTCCATCCACCTCAGTGCTTGGCATTTTCTTTCTTTCTCAGTGTAGCCATTCTGATGTGTGGTTAGCAGTCTGTTTGATCAACTTTTCCCATGTTTACTGACCTGTAGACTATCCTCTTTATTATTTTTACTTTTACTTTACTTTTTACTTTTTACCTTTTTTTGCCCGTTTTTTTCTTTTGAGATGTATTTTTCTTACCAATTTTTAGAAGTTTTTTTGGTATATTGTGGATACAAATCCCATATCAGTTATGGAATAGATATATTGAATATATATATATATATATATATATATATATATATATATATATATATATATATATGTATGTATTCATTCACTCATTCCGTGGGTTGATTTTTCAGTCCCTTAACATTGCCACTGGATGAAAAATGTTCTTGATTTTAATATAGTACAACTTGCGATATTTTAATTTTGTGGTTAACGTTTCTGTGTCCTGTTAAAAATATCTTTGTCTCAGGGCGCCTGGATGGCTCAGTTGGTTGAGCGTTCACCTCTTGATTTCGGCTTAGGCCATGATCTCAGGGGCATGATATCAAGCCCCACATCAGTGGGGAGTCTGCTTTAGATCTCTCTCTCCTTCTCCTTCTACCCCTCCCCCACTTGCACACGCTCTCTCTCTCTCTCAAAAGTAAATAAATATTTAAAAATATATATATCTTTGTCTCCTCCAAAGTCAAGAAGGTATTCTCTTCTGTTCCCTCTAAAAACTTTATTTAATATTCACAGAGTCTCCAAATATCTGGAATTGATTTGGGGCAGCATCACTGCATTGTTGTAGCATATTTGTCATAAATCAGGTTACCATATATGTAAGGATTTATTACCAGACTCTATTCTGTTCCACTGGTCCATTTATCTTTCCTTGCATCAGTATCTCACTGTCTTAAACACTGTATCAGTACAATGGATTTCTATACATGACAGCAAAAGTCCTCCAGCTTTATTATTCTTCTGTAAGATTGCCTTGGTTATTTTGGGCCCTTTGCATTTTCATATGAGTTTTAGAATCATCTTGTCAATTTCCACAAAATGTTCTGTGATTTTTAATCAGTATTGCATTATATACATTAGGGGAAATTTTTATATATTTACAATATATAAATTGTAAATGAGCCTTCTAGTCCATGAATGTTATATTCTTCCTTAATTAAGGGCTTCCTTAATTTCTTAGAGAAATTTTGTGTTTTTCAGTGTTGTAGGATTGTTCATTTTGTTAAACTCATTCTGAGATATTTGTCGTATTTTAATGTAAATGGTATGATTCTTTTTTAATGTATTGCAGATATATAGAAATACAATTGGCTCTTATTTATTGACCAATACATAGCAACATTGATAAATTCACTAATTCTGAATTTATAAAGATTGTGTACCTAGAAAACCCAAAGCAAGTATGTGATTTGCAAGTAATAACAATTTTGGGGCACCTAGGTAGCTCAGTCGGTTAAGCATCCAACTCTTGGTTTTGGCTCAGGTCATGATCTTGTGGTCATGGGATCGAGTCCTGCACAGGATCTGGGCTTAGCATGGAGTCTGCTTGAGACTCTCTCTCCCTCTCTCCGTGTGCCCCTCTCCCCACTCTAAAAATAAATAAATATAAAACATAATTTTAAAAAAATAACAGTTTTAGTCCTTCCTTTCTAATTTGTGTGTCTTTTAGTTCTTTTTCTCCCTTATTTCAATAGCTAGGACCGCCAGTACAATGTTGAGTAGAGGTTGTTTAACATCAGACATCCTTGTTTTATCCCTAATGTTAGAGGAATGATTTTTAACATTTTGATATTATGTTTGTTGTTGATTTTTTTGGGGGGGTGGGTAAGATATCACTCAACAGACTCAAGAAGTTGCCTTCTGGTTTCGGTTTTCTACGGGTTTCATCATGAATGCGTCTTGCATTTTGTCAAATGTTCTTTACTTACTAATTTTTTTATGTACCAAGATGATTGTATAATTTGTGTTTTTTTTTCTTTATTAGTGTGGTAAAATGCCTTCAATGTTAAAAATATATTTCATTCCTGAAATAAACCTTATTTGCTCATGATGTAATATCTTTTTATATATCACTGGATTTGATTTGCTAATATTTTGGGTTTTTTTAAAGATTTTATTTATTTGTCAGAGAGAGAGAGAGAGAGAGAGAGAGCGAGCACAAGCAGAGCAGGCATAGGAAGAAACAGGCTCCCCGCTGAGCAAGGAGCCGGATGCGGGGCTCTATCCCAGAACCTGGGATCACAACCTGAACTGAAGGCAGATGCTTAACTAACTGAGCCACCCAGGCACCCCTGCTAATTTTTGTTAAAGATTTTTGCATCTTTGCCCCTCTTCCTGCTCGCATTCTCTCTCTCTCTCTCATAAATAAATAAAGCTAAAAAAAAAAAAGAATATGGGGGCACTTGGGTGACTCAGTCAGGTAAGTGTCTGCCTTCGGCTCAGGTCATAATCCCAGGGTCCTGGGATTGAGCCCTGCTTTGGGCTCCCTGCTCAGTGGGGAATCTGCTTCTCCCTCCTCCTGCTCTTGTGCTCTTGCTCTCTCTCTCCCTCTCAAACAAATAAATAAAATCTTAAAAAAAAAAAAAAAAAAAGAATATGGAGGTAGAGAGGAGGAGGAGAACTAGGAACAAACCTTGGTGTACTACAAAGTTAAGAGATCTAGCTCAAAAGAAGTGGCAGCAAAGAATGTGGGACAGAAAAGAATGTGGTGGTTCAGAAACTAAGAGAATAAAGTACATCAATAATAAAAGAGGGGTGGAATGGGTGAGGGGAGTCAAAAGATACAAACTTCAAAAGTTACACAATAAATAAACCCTGGGGTTGTAATATACAGCATTGGGACTATAGTTAACAATATCACATATTTGATAAGATCAAAACATATATTTGAAAGTGGCTAAGATAGATCTTAAAAGTTCTTTTTTTAAGATTTTCTTTATTAGATGTTTTCCTAGATATTTGATGTTTTTGATGCTATTTTAAATGGCATAACTCTCCCTCTGTGATCTCTCTCTCTCACTCTCTCTCAAATAAAGAAAATCTTAAAAAAGAAAAAAAAAAGACTCCTATTTGCCTGGGGATTGTAATTGCCTCAGAAAAGGAAAAAGGAAAAAAAAAAGAAAGAAAGAAAAGAAAAGGAAAAAGGCAAATGCGTAAAAATAATATGCAACTGTGAACAATGCTCACTACTTCCATCCCACCACACCTGGATTATCGCACTTTGCCTTCTAGTGTCCTTTGATCTCCCAAGCAAGCACCCAGGAGGAACATCATTGAATCAGTTAGGATTCAATCAGAGAAGTAGAACCACTGGGAGGGGTATGGAATAGGAGGTTTTTAAAATAAGGATTAGGGGCGCCTGGGTGGCTCAGTGGGTTAAGCCTCTGCCTTCAGCTCACGTCATGATCTCAGGGTCCTGGGATCAAGCCCCGCATCGGGCTCTCTGCTCGGCAGGGAGCCTGTTTCCCCCTCTCTCTCTGCCTGCCTCTCGGCCTACTTGTGATCTCTCTCTGTGTCAAATAAATAAATAAAATCTTTAAAAATAAAATAAAGGTTAGACCTTTCACCACTGTGGGAGTCCATGGGATGCCACGCAGGTCCAATGGTGGGCCTGAGGTCACTGCAGGTTGGCAGGCCACATAGTCAGGATATAAAAGCTGGGTGTGAAATAGGAGAGAGTGAAGACAAACTGGGACCCGTGTCGGTGCCTCACGACCTCCACCTCCTACAATGTGGGCGACCTGCAGAAGTGGGCACGAGTCCTGGGCTGCACACACACCTGGCGCAGTGCTAGGAGGAGCGGAACAAGGTCTCCTGGCAGGAGCTGGGGCGTCATGCCCGCCGGTGAGTCAGCAGATGAGCAGCCCCGTGGGGAGCTGCTGCGGCAGCACCTGGGGCCCACACTGCCCTTCAGAGCATATGGCCGCTGCTTCTCTTCCAACTTCCGAATATGGCACAAACATCGCCTCCGCCAAGCCTATCCTGAAACCATTCGGGAAGGAAGTTCTTGGAATCGGTAGAGTAGAAAACCACCATCATCAGTCTTTCAGAAAAATAAATAGGATCATGTCATTCCTCTGTTCGAAAACATCTAGCGGCCCCCTAAAAAAGTCGAAATAGTTACACTACCTACAATACTTCATATAAGCCGGCACTTTTAACTCCTCCTATTGATCGTTCCCCAGTCTCCCGGCAGCCCCTCTGGTCACCTTCCTATTCCCTCAACACACCAATAACTGTCCTTCCTCAATCATTCCTCTACCTATCCACTCTACCCTCTATACTCTTGCCAAAGGCTGGATGCATTACTTCCTCCCTCCAGTCCTTCAACGCTCTGCTCAAATATCACACTCTCGGGAAGGGACTTCCTGACCAGATTATTGGAAACTGAATCACCCACAGGGGGTGCCTGGGTGGCTCAGTCAGTTGGGCGTCCAACTCTTGGTTTCTGCTCAGGTTATGATCTCAAGTTAATGAGATCAAGGTCCATGTTGGGCTCCACGCTCAGGGGAAGTCTGCTTAAGATCCTCTCTGCTTATCTCTCCCTCCCTCTCTACCGACCCCCTCCCTCTGCTCATATGCACACACACACTCTCTCTCTCTAAAATAAATAAAATCTTAAAAAAAAAAAAAAAACCTGAATCACCCAGGGCATTCCTTGTCCCCCTCCTACTCGTTACTTTTCAATAGAGCACTTAGAAGAAGCTGAAATACTATGGTATCTATTTAACATTTTCTGCCACTCCCAGTAAAATGTAAACTCCATAAGGACCATTATCTCTTCCTATCATATGTATAACTATATATTACTATATATGACATCACCTATAACAGTGACTGGCATATAGTAAGGGAGCACTGAATATTCTTGTTAAAATGAATGAATGAATGAATGAATGAAGTTGAAGTGTAGATCCACCTCCTCTATCTGATCTTTAAATGAAGCTAACTTGTTACTAAGTTCTCAGACATATGCTCTCCACTCTCAAAATGCTCTTTCTCTTATTTCAACCCTACCTAAGTCCCTAGTACCGATATATGTTGTTGACAGCCAAATGTGTATTTCCAAAGCAAATCTTCCATCTGTCCCCCACTCATATATACGTGTGTGATACTTCACCGGACATATCCATGATCCAGATGCCTTAGAGACACAACACAGTCCACGTGCTAAAAAGAATGTGCAGTATTTCTACACCCCAAGGACAGCTTCCCAATTTCTCAAGATCAAGAAACACCACCACAATCCCTCCAGTTGCCCAAGTCTTCAAAGAATGGTGAGCCGCTGTCCACACCAGCCTTAAATAACCATTGGTAAAATGATCGCTAAGTTCAATGCATACTTCTTTCTAAGGAAGCTTTTCTCAAGTCCATGTGCTGCTCCTCCTCATGTTGATTTTCATCATCTTTATCAGAAGCATCGTCCTCTCTCCCCTGGTTGACTTCAAAAGTCTCCTGTATCTTCTTCCCAAGTTCACTCTTGCTCAAGTCAATAAACCATGCTCATAATTGGCATGCAAATTGAACTTTTTTTAAACGCCTCCTTTCTCCTTGACAAAATCCTTCAATTGTCTGAAACGACTGTTGAGATTCATGAAACAAATTCTTAAGCTAATCTGTAAAGCCTAGCAAATTGTCATCCCATCCTTCGATCATGCCGAAGTCCCTTGCTCTTGGCACACAAGGTACATGGGGGTTTCTTTCAGTTCTTTGTATGCTTTATGTTCCTTCCTGCAGATGGTGTTCAAACATACTTTTCCGTTTACCTAAAACGCCCACTATGGCTGCAAACTTCCTCCAAAATGTTCAGGGAGTAACCTAAACTGCAGATGCAAAGGGAAGCTTTCCACAGTCCTTAAACATACTATCCTGAGTTCCTCAGGGCACCAATCTGCGTGACTGCAATTAGATAGTTATTTGTTTGACGTCTGGATTCCCCACAGACTTTATTGGAGCAGATACCCTTGCTGTTCACCACCGTGTCTAACACATCAGTGGCAGAGAGAATATACTTCATGTGCTTCACAGTAGGAGATCAATGGGTGAATGAACGTTAGACAAGGCTGTCAGTAGTTGGGTAATTTCTACAACTTCCTTAGCAGGAACAGCAGAGGCCAGAGATGTGAGGGTCCCTTTTTAAGAGCAAAAAGGGACTGCGGGTTGGAAAACAAGATGCTAGCAGCACACTGGTGTTCACAAGCCACAACGGTTGGTTGTCAAAAAGATAAGCATACATTACAAAAACAGAAGAGAGAGGATAAAATATAACAAAAGTGCTCATAAGTATCAGGATAGCTTTTGTGGCTCTGGTCTCTGGGGATATTTGGGAGGATTGCCTAGTGCTGTGAATGTATGAGACTCGCCGTTGGTGCCTATGAAGGAAAAATATCATGTAACCACTGGCCCATATCATGCGTCCCAAACAAATAACATCAATAGAGGTGAAAATAACTAAACAGGGCGCCTGGGTGGCTCAGTTGGTTAAGCGACTGCCTTCAGCTCAGGTCATGATTCCGGAGTCCCGGGATCGAGTCCCGCCCGCATCGGGCTCCCGGCTCTGCGGGGAGTCTGCTTCTCCCTCTGACCTTCTCTCCTCTCAGGCTCTCTCTCACTTTCTCTCTCTCTCAAATAAATAAATAAAATCTTAAAAAAAGAAAAGAAAAGAAAAGAAAAGAAAAGAACTAAACATATTGATTCTGTAATTGCGTTGATAAACCAATAAGGGCAATACCCAAGATTTGATTCCACACTGATATTTCGGCTAGTCTTTGGTCCAGGCGCTTTCATGATATTTATCAGCAAATGAAACATCCAACTCAGGATACATGGAGAATTAATATGCTTTGGGGATTTGAGTTTGAGTTCTGCCTATCTACACTTTGTAGGGTTAATACTCAAGGCCTGGGAACCACCCAAAAGACAGGTGGTGCTAAGAGAATTTCCCCAGGCCACTCTGTAAAAATAAAAGACAAGTTTACATATGACATCATATAGGAGATATTTCAACCCAAAGACTACCATTGTCAAAGGGATTCCTCCACAAAGAAGGATCAAAGTATTGGCTAAAGCAAGATGGTTGATTATTTGCCTTAATAGTCTCAATCTAGGTCTCCTAAAAAGAGAGCAGACATAATGACAAAGGAGTAAAGCATTACCCAGAGTCCTTATTCAAGTCTGAGCAAGGATGACCATACCTACTGCCAAGTTAGCAGAAATCAATGCTTAGGTGACTGAGGTATGATTTTGCTCAGGTCCATAGCACCTGGAGAGAAACAAAAGGAACACATAAATATCTTCAAGTCAAGTGAACTACAGTTCTCACCATAATTTCTTTAAAACTCCTTTCTGGGAACCCTATCCTCTTGTCATGCAAAAAAATCCTAGCCCTAAAGTTTTCTTTTCTCCTCATCGCCTACTATATCTCTTGTGGTACTTATAACAACTGAAATTATCTTATTGGATTACCTTATTTCTATCAAAGGAAGACAGTTTCCTCCAACAGAACTATGAGAGCCATGAAAGCAGGGGTCTTGTCCACACATTTTCAGTCCATATCCAGGGTCTAGAACAATCTGTTACTAGTAGGCAGTCAATTAATATCTATTACATGAATAAACAAATAATGAATAGAGTCATTATTTTCATGCCAAAAGTTATCTCAATATGTCCTTTACATTGACAGGTTTCTTAACACAGAATGCATATTCTCCACTTAATAGTTAAAAATAGTGGATTAAGGGGCGCCTGGGTGGCTCAGTCGGTTAAGCCTCTGCCTTCAGCTACGGTCATAATCCCAGGGTCCTGGGATCGAGCCCCCATCAGGCTCCCTGCTCTGTGGGGAGTCTGCTTCCCTCTGTCCCTCTGCCTGCTGCTCCCCCTTTTTGTGCTCTCTCTGTCAAATAAATAAATAAAAATTTTTTAAAATAATGCTTTAAGCTCACTAAATGTGTTATTGGAAACTGCATGTTCTTGCTTGATTTGAGCATTTGTTCGGTTTTGTTTATGTAAAATCCTAATCTATCCGAGAGATAGGTAGTCAAGTATCTTATGCTGCACTGGATCCTATCAAATACTCTTTGTCAAATGTTATCTTTCTATAAACCGATGTAATTTTTTAATACAACTCTTGAGTCAAGGACCTAAACTGAATGAGCAGTGTATCTTAATAATAATACAACATTAACAAAGATATATTACAAGACTACCCATGATTAATATGACAGTGAATATTAGAAACAATCTCATTTCACGGGGAAAAAAACTAACATGAACTCATGCACACAATTCATTATTTTTCTGACTTGGTCAATAAAACGGCAGGAAAAAGTTATTCCTCTTTGAAAATTGGATCATTTTTATGTGTAACATTTGAAGAACATGCCGAAATATTTTAGAAGTAATAAGATAGTAATTTGCTCAAATGTTACACAAGTATGCAAAAATTTTAAGTATTTTATGCATAAGCAGTTTTCAAATCTTGGAACCAAACTAGATCAGTAAAATAAAGAAATAAATAAAATCATTTTAAAAAGAAGAGGAAAAACCACAGTGAGATACCACCTCACACCAGTCAGAATGGCTAAAATTAACAAGTCAGGAAACGACAGATGTTGGCGAGAATGCGGAGAAGGGGGAACCCTCCTACACTGTTGGTGGGAATGCAGGCTGGTGCAGCTGCTCTGGAAAACAGTATGGAGGTTCCTCAAAAAGTTGAAAATAGAGCTACCCTATGACCCAGCAATTGCATTACTGAGTATTTACCCTAAAGATACAGATGTAGGGATCTGAAGGGGCACATGCACCTGAATGTTTATAGCAGCAATGTCCACAATAGCCAAACTATGGAAAGAGCCTAGATGTCCATCAACAGATTAATGGATAAAGATGTGGTAAATATATACAATGGAATGTTATGCAGCCATCAAAAAACTGAAATTTTGTCATCTGCAACAACGTGGATGGAATTAAAGGGTATTATGCTAACCAAAATAAGTCAATCAGAGAAAGACAATTATCATATGATCTCACCGATATGAGGAAATTGAGAAACAAGACAGAGGATCATAGGGGAAGGGAGGGAAAATGAAACAAGATGAAAGCAGAGAGGGAGACAAACCATAAGAGACTCTTAATCTCAGGAAACAAACTGAGAGTTACTGGAGGGGAGGGAGCTGGGAGGGATGGGGTGGCTGTGACGGACATTGGGGAGGGTATGTGCTATGGTGAGTGCCGTGAATTGTGTAAGACTGATGAGTCACAGACCTGTATCCCTGAAACAAATAATACATTATATGTTAATAAATAAATAGATAAATAAGATAAAAAAGAAGAGGAACAAAAATAAGAAACATTAATGATTTCCTATCAGAATTTACCTAACAGACCCTAAGAGAATTGAATTATATTTTTACAGAGCTGAAAGGGGAAAAAACTGTCAACCTAGAATTTTATACCCAAATAAAATATCTCCCTCAAGGGTATTTAAAATAAAGACTTTCTAAACAAACAAACAAACAAACAAATAAAGATAAAGACTTTCTCTGATGAACAAAAATAGAATTTATCACCAACAGACCTTTACTGGAAGAGAAGTTAAAAGAAGTTCTTCAAATGGAAGAAAAATGATACCAAATGGAAACCTAGATTTATACAAATAATGTGTGCTGCAAATGGGAAATACATAGATAAATGTAAAAGGGTTTTTTTTTATCATTGATTTCTTAAAATATTATTTTAACTTTATTTTTTAAAAAGAATGTATTTATGTATTTATTTGAGAGAGAGAGAGAGAGAGCACAGAGGAGGAGGGAGAGGGAGAAGCAGACTCCCCGCTGAGGAGGGAGCCCGACTCAGGGTTCAATCCCAGGACTCTGGGATAATGGCCTGAGCTAAAGGCAAGACGCTTAACCAACTGAGCCACCCAGGTGCTCCTAAAATATTATTTTTAAAATAAAAATTGTAATATTATATTATGAGGTTTATAACATACGTAGAACTAAAACCTATGTCAATTGCACAAAGAATGAGTGGAGGAATGGAAATATATTGTTGTTATTATATTACATGTGAAGTGGTCCACTATTACTAGGTGGTAGACTGATAAGTTGTCTACTGTAAACCCTAGAGCAACAACAATAAAACAAGATAAACAGCTAATAAGCCAATAACAGAGATCGCAATACTAAAAACAAACAAACAAAAAAAACCTCAATTAACTCAAAAAGCAAAAAGGAGAAAAAATAAGCAACAGAGGGTGAAAGTAGAGAGAAGATATCAAAAAAGGTAGATTTAAATTCAATGATATGAATAATCACATTATAAATGGTAAAAAATACTTGAACTAAAAGGCAGAGAATAGTAGGCTGGATAAAAAGGCAAGACCCAGGGTTCTAGCTGGCTCAGTCAGAGAGGCATGCAACTCTTGATCTCGGGGTCATGAGTTTGAGACCCATATGGGGTATAGAGATTTCTTAAATAAATAAAATTGAAAAAATAAAAACGCAAGATCCAACCATTAGCTATGCATAAGAAATTCATTCTAAAAATTCATGTAAAGACTTACAAAACAATTCAACATCCATATGCGAAAAAGAGAAAGAGAGAACCTGGACCCATACCTTACACAGTACACAAATATTAACTCAAATTTGATCATAGAACTAAATACGAAGGTTGAAAATCTAATACAGCAGAAGAAAATATATGTTTCCCTGAAGTAGGGGCAGAATTCTTACATAGAACTCAAAAATACAGGGGCACCTGGGTGGCTCAGTCATTAAGCGTCTATCTTCAGCTCAGGTCATGATCCCAGGGTCCTGGGGTCCAGCCCCGTATCGGGCTCCCTGCTCAGCGGGAAGCCTGCTTCTTCCACTCCCCCTGCTTGTGTTCCCTCTCTCGCTGCGTCTCGCTGCCCAGTAAGACTTTTTGGACCTCCAAAACTATAAAATAGTAAACTCAGGGCCTTTTTAAGCCCCTGAGTCTGTGACAATTTGTTACAGCAGCAAGAGGAAACTAATACAGTCTCTTCAATGGGAGATGTTAATTTGCCTCCCCTCCCAGACCCACAGAGCTCAGGAGGCTCACAAGAGAGAAGAAATGCTTGGTGCCTGGGTAGACCAAAAAAAAAAAAAAAAAAAAAGTAAAATTCCTACCACCCATGTCAAGGGGGACTTTTGTGCATCGTCTAATATTTCAAAATCTCCTTAAAATGCATTCACATAATCAATAGTATCAATAAAATTTAAAAAGGAACAAATTCACCCTAAGGTAGTCGTAAGTGTTATATAAATTCACTCTTACATTCATTTAAAAAATATTTATTGAGCCCTTACTCTCTCCAGGCACTGTTCTAACACTGGGGTTTCAGCAAGAACACACAGGGGAGAAAATTCGCTGGCCCTGCGTATCTTCTGCAGTCTGCTAGGGAGATAGATAACGAACAAAATGATGAGTAAATTACATCGGGTGCATCGGGTGGTGATTAATGCAATGGAGGGTGACACGCCAAGAAGGCAAAGGGTACCAGGGCAGGAGATGCGAGCTTAGAGGGATGGCCAGAGACACCCTCACTCAGAAGGCAACTTTTGAGCAGAGGCCCGAGGGACGGGAGAGAGGGAGCCACGGGCATCCTGGGGGAAGGCAATTCCAGATAGAGTAGAGTGAGCAACGAGGGGAAGAGGAGATGAAGTCAGGGTTGATAGGGCCCAGGATGGGGGGCAACCTTGCCAGGCTTTACAGGCCATTGAGGGGAATTTGGATTTTACTCTTAGTGAAGCCACTGACGGTAATAAGCAGAGAAAGGACATGATCAGGTTCGCATTTCAGCAAGAGAATAATTTAGCCAAGCAGGGGTGGAGGCACAGAGCCCAGTTAGGGAGCATATGCAAAAACCCAGGGAAGAAATGGCGTGTGTCTTGGTCCAGGGTGTTCGCATTTGGGATGTTTCACAAATAAAGTCAATGGGATTTGCTGACAGATCAGACAGCCACATAACAGAATAAAGAGGGGAGTCCGTCAAAGACGATTCCAAAGATTTTGGCCTGAGCACCGGGACGGGTGGAGTCGCTGGTGACTGAGATGTGGAAGCCTGCAGGCTGAGCAGGTTTGGGAGAAAAGATCAGGAACTTGATTTTGGACACAGCTATGTGACAGTCATTGCACATCCAAGGGCAGAATTGAGGGGACAGGTTTGCACTGGAGACAGAAATCTGGGACTGATGCTGGAGCCTGCCCAGATCCCCCTTCAAAGTAGGACTTGCCACTCCAGCCACTGGGAATGCTGTCAGCTCCCTCAGGCTGGGCCCTGAGTGCCCAGGAGTGCACAGAACCACCTTGCCCGAAGGCTCACAGATGGCTGTCCCCATGGGTAATTGAGGGAGTCAGGGATAGAAGACCCAGGAACGTGAGCCACACAGGGGCCAACTCTAGCAGGCTCTGAGTCAAACAAGGGAAGACTCTAGTAGATCATCCATGCTCCAGAGCTCCTTGTGGGATCAGTCAAATCCGACCTTGGGCCTAGATCACAGTTCATATTCTCCATCCACCCAACACTGTTCCTCCCACTCCCTCCCACGGGTGTCAATCCCTAATAGATACCTTGCACTTCACACGGCATCTGAGTGTCCACTCCCAGAGGGCTCCCATGCCAACAGGATTCATCAGTATACAGATGGCACATAAAGCCTAGAAGTTGCACTTAACAAATATACAGACCACATACAGAGACCCTGAAGTATTTCAGGCATACTTCCCAAGACATCGACTCATTTGTATCTGTACTGTGAGCCTGACATTCTAACCTAGAGAAACAAGAGGAAAATAAAAATAGCAACTATAAGCATTTCATAGAAGCCACAGCAGGAAAGATCAATGATGTCTGACCTCATTAGAATTCAGTATTCAGAAAGATTCTGACTAAGGGTTGCCTGGGGGGCTCAGTCGGTTGAGCATCTGCCTTCAGCTTGGGTCGTGATCTCAGGGTCCTGGGATCAAGCCCCACGTTGGGCTCCCTGCTTGGTGGGGAATCTGCTTCTCCTTCTCCCTCTGCCCCTCCACCCACTCATGCTCTCTCTATCTCTCTCTCCCAAATAAATTTTTTAAAAATCCTAAAAAAAAAAAAAAAAGGAAGAGAAAAGAAAGATTTTGACTAAAACCCCAGTAGCATGACATTTCATATCCAGACGACCGTCAAAAAGTACAAAGTCAGTATCGGGTTTTAATCCATAGAATGAAACAAATATCCGCAAGTCCATACTGATCTAAGGAAAGGACCCAGTAAATAGGTAAATGGGGAGAAGGGACAGCACTTTCTCTCAACAGAATTCAAATTCATAAATGTAGAGGGGGAAAAAATGACACGAAAAATCTCTATTAGGCCCATAACCGGGTAATAACGGTTGCAGACAAGATCCAGTGATGGGTGTTAAAATTAGAAGGCCAAAGATGGAGGGAACCAGATTTACACAGTCTCAAAGCATCTCCCTTAATATACTTATTAATTACAAAGGGAAAAACAGTAACTTTATAGTGGAAAGCGCAGCAGACAGTGCTATAACCAAGTTGTCAAGGTCAACGTCGCCTGTTATAGGACACACGGACATCAGGAAGCTCCGGATACAACCCAGATACAACGCACTGAGAAGGACACAACATCATTCCTGTGGTATTCTTGGCAAAAATGCCTAATTCGGTCCAACCATGAAAAACAGCGGACGAACCCAACTTGAGGGACATTCTACAAAACAGCTGTACTCTTCAAAAGTGTCAAGGTCATGAAAGGCAAGGAAATACAGAGGACCCGCCAGAGACTATAGGAGGCCAAGGAGATGTGACAAATGCAGCAGTGTGGAATGCTGGGTTCGATCCTGGAACAGAAAAAGGACATCAGTAGAAAGATTGTCAAAACTCAAATCAGGTAGGTAGTTTAGTTAATAATATGGGGCCGATGCTAATCTCCTGGTTTTGATCCTTGTACTATAACGTTAACATCGGGTGAGGAGACACAGCAGAACTCCCTGTATTATCTGCAACTTTCCTCCAGATCTAAAATTATCTAGCATTGTAGCTTCCTCCTCCCTCTGCCTGGGTCCACCTGCTTTGGCGGAGGCCAGATGCACACTATGGAGAAGGCCACGTGCTGAAGAACCGAGACCTACCAACAACCACCACTGTCTTCCACAAGTGTGACTACTCCACCTTAGAAGGGGATCCCCCAGCCCCAGTCAAGCCTTCTGATGACTGCAGCCCTAGAAAATGTCTTCACTGCGAGGGTTTCGAGCCAGAACCATTCATCGAAGCCTCCCCCGTACCTGATCCACAGAAAGTGTGTGGGATAATGTTTATGCTTTCAGTGGCTTTTTAAGAGAAAATATTGCTGTTGTGCAGAGTGGCCACCAGATGGCGCCTGGACTCCAAGGATGGAAACGGAGCTGCTGCCATCATTCTCAACAGGTCAATTGCCCCTGAGTTAGTTTACAAATGTATCACAATCCTAATAAAAATGTCTTCAGGGTTTCTTCCTAGACACAAACAACCTGATTATGAGATTCATTTGGGAGTACAGCATGCAAAGATAGGAGGAAAACCCGAAAAAGAGGAAGGAGGAGAAGGAAAAACCCAGGGAGTAGCTCTACTGGATATTAAAACCAACATAAGGGGCACCTGGGTGGCTCAGTGGGTTAAAGCCTCTGCCTTCAGTTCAGGTCATGATCTCAGGGTCCTGGGATCCAGCTCCACATCGGACTCTCTGCTCGGCGGGGAGCCTGCTTCCCCCTCTCTCTCTGCCTGACTCTCTGCCTACTTCTGATCTCTCTCTGTCAAATAAATAAATAAAATCTTAAAAAATAAAATAATGTATTATTGGTGTGTCAATAAGCATACAGATCAAGGGAAAAATTATAAAATCCAGAAATAGAACCAATGGCTTATGCATATAATACTATAACAGTTTTTAATTCAGGAAGGGACTTCGGGGAAGTTTTTTAACTTACTAGTGTCGGACAACTACACAACAAGAGGAAAAGCTGGAATACAATCCTCGCACTGGATATCACATGAAATTTAAAGTATATCAAAGATCGGGGCGCCTGGGTGGCTCAGTGGGTTAAAGCCTCTACCTTCGGCTCAGGTCATGATCTCAGGGTCCTGGGATCGAGCCCCGCATCAGGCTCTCTGCTCGGCGGGGAGCCTGCTTCCCTCTCTCTCTGCCTGCCTCTCTGCCTACTTGTGATCTCTCTCTCTCTCTGTCAAATAAATAAATAAAATCTTAAAAAAAAAAAAGTATATCAAAGATCTAAGTGCAAAAATACAAGCCTCAAATAATATAAGAAAATACTGTGGAGTCTCCCAACCATGCAGCAGCTGGGTAATTTTCCACTTTTCCAAATGGTAAAATTTCCAAACTAGTCATCAGAATTTCCAAAAATTTGTCAAAAGAAGAAAAGAAAATCTTGTCATATGGCCAAACAAAAACGAAGACCTTTCGCAACTTCAAAACTTAAACCCAGCCTACACGAACTAAAAAGTATAGATGACAAAATGAGAAAAAATATTTACAACTTATATCACAAAGGGTTCATATCCCTAAAACACAAAAAAAAAAGCATCTAAAAATTGAGGGGAGGGGCACCTGGGTGGCTCAGTCCATGAAGTGTCTGCCTTCGGATCTGGTCATGATTCCTGGGTCCTGAGAAGGAGCCCCACTTTGGGCTCCCTGCTCAGCGAGGAGCCTGCTTCTCCTTCTCCCCACCCCAGCTCCTGCTCTCTCTCGCTATTGCTCTCAAATAAATAAATAAATAAATAAATAAATAAATAAAACATTAAAAAAAAAAAAGGGAGTGGGGAGAAAGACCAAGAAACCTTTTGAAAATGGGTGGGATATGTGAACAGAAAGCTCACCATATAAGGAAATGCCAATGTCCCCTACGGATGGGGCACCTGGGTGGCTCAGTAGGTTAAGCCTCTGCCTTCGGCTGGGGTCGCCATCTCGGGGTCCTGGGATCGAACCCCGCATTGGGTCCTCTGTTCAGCAGGGAGCTTGCTTCCCCCTCTCTCTCTGCCTGCCTCTCTGCCTACTTGTGATCTCTCTCTCTCTCTGTCAAATAAATAAATAAAATCTTTTTAAAAAGTAAAAAAATAAAAAAAATAAAACACAGACTGCTGGGCCTGAGTCCGAGTCTCTGATGGGTCTGGGGGGTGGGGGCCTGAAGCTGCGTGTCTCACAAGTCCCCCGGGACGGGGCGGGGTGGGGGGGAGCTGCAGAACCTGCTTGCTGGTCGCGGGTGGGGACCGCGCTCTGAGAGCCCCAGCCCCAGGATACCATAGAAGTAGCAGCAGCAGAAAGCAGCTAGCGCCCCCTAGAGCTGGGAGGGGGGACAGACACGCTGAAGAGCGGGCACCCGCGGGCTGGTGCTGATGTTTGTGATAAACTTGATCTTGCAAACTACAGACTGGCTTGGGGTGCTGGCACAGGAGGAAGCGTGGCTGGGGGAACACGCTCAGGTACAGTTCGCAGTTCCTTCTGCGTATAGGGTGTCTAACCATCCCGGGGAAGGGGTTCCCGGGTGGGGGAGGGGGCGCAGAACTTTGAGTGCTGAAGCTGGGAGAGAGAAGTCCTGGGCCAAGCAGAACGAGTTAATCACCCGACTTCTGCAGTCTAGCAAACCCTATTGCCAGGATCTCACAGAGAACCATCTGGCAAAGCAGAAATGTGGTTTCCCAGCTCGGCATCACAACGCAGAGCAGAGGAGGGTGGGTTTGGAGCTCAGGGAGAATAGCTTCATCACTGATACTCACTCCTCATGGTCCTCCGGGTCCTCAGCAGTCCATCCCCGGGGGCCCCTCAAGGGCACTTTATACATAGGTAAGAACAATCCTTTCAGACTCTTGCTAAAAACCTTTCCATAGCAGCCCGTGACTTTGTGATTTAGAGTGAGAAACACAGGTTTGGTCTTTGTCTCCCTTCCTGAAACAGAGTCTCTAAAACCCTTGGATTTCCTTAAGTGGTAAGAGTGATAAAATGGAAGGAATGTCTTTGGTTATTCAAAACAAGCCCCTTTCAACCACACCTGCATTTAGGTTGCAGCGGTGACTTTTAGAAAGCCCCTCGGATGGGGGCTGTCTGCCAGAGAACCAGCTTCCGAGAACTTTCAGCCGCGCCCCCACTGACCTCCATGAAGGGACGAGAGGCTAGAGGTCGTGTTAATCCCCAAAGGCCAATGATTTAAAGATTTATTTATTTATTTTAGACCGAAAGAGAGAGAGAGAGACAGAGAGAGAGCAGGGGGGCAGGGGCAGAAGGAGAGAGAGTCTTAATCAGACTCCATGCTCAGCAAGGACCCCAAAGAGGGGCTCCATCTCCTGACCCTGAGATCAGGACCAGAGCCGAAACCAAGAGTGGGAGGCACCTGGAAAGGGCGTGGCAGCCTCACATCCCTCTCCCCAGCCCCTGCCCTATGCATCCCTTCCATCTGGCTGTTCCTGATTTGAATCCTTTATCATAAAGCAGTAATCCAGTTAGTAAACTGTTTTCCTGAGTTCTGTGAGCTGTTCTAGCAAATTATGGACCCTCGAGGAGGGGGTCACGGGACCGCAATTTGCAGCCAAGTCAGATAGAAGTTGCCCTGTACCCTGCAGACCCAGTACTTACGACTGGCATCTGGGGAGGGGCCCATCTTGTGGGACTGAGCCCTGAACCTGTGAGGTATCATGCTAACTCCAGACAGAGTTAGAATTGAATTGAATTATAAGACATCCAGTCAGTGTCCCCAGAGAACTGGAGAACTTCCAGCTGTGGGAAAATCCCCCAAACATTTGGTGACCAGTATTGAGAGTAGGGCCATGAGTAGACAGAGTAACAAAACTTTTCCTTTTCACTGCCCACCAGCCAATCACAGTGGAATTTCAGCTTTTTTTTTTTTTTTTAAGATTTTATTTATTTACTTTAGAGAGAGAGCGCAGGGGAAGGAGCAGATGGAGAAGGGAAGAAACTCCAGCAGACTCCCTGCTGAGCGTGGAGCCCATCGCGGGGCTCGATCTCACGACCCTGAGATCATGACCCTAGCCAAAACCAAGAGTTGGATGCCTAACTGACCGAGCCCCCTAGGCACCCCTGAATTCCAGTTTTTTTAATGCAGCATAAAAGGCTCTTCGAAGTTATTTAAAAAAAAAAAATCAAAACAAACCAAAACAAAAAAACAAAGTAATTTGCATTTACAGCCAAGCCTAGTCCCCTTTCCTGAACTTTCTGTTCCAGAAATATATAAATCTTCATTTCCCAAAGCAAATCATATTCCCAAGGTGCTATGCTTCGAATAGACTATTCCCACATCTGGCTTAAAAACACATAAACCCCCTTTTTAGAGAAAAACATTGGATCAGAAGATGTTCTTCCCCCTTTAAGAATGGAAATTAGTTTTCAATCGATAAAGCATTAGCTGGATTTGAAGGCCAGAGTAAATCTCAAAGAAAATGTATTTTTGAATTCCACAGTATTTACTGTTCCCGAGCTTCTAACACCCAAGGAGAAAAAAGATGAGAAGACTCCCAGTGCTAATGAAACTTGCTAGTTTTTCTTTCCTGTTAAAGATATTTATACCTGAAGTCTTTTCAAGGCCCTAAACACTTTTAAGTGAATTTCATAGATGAAAAGCAATGGTTGGTTTGGAAATCAGAGATGGTTTATAAAATCCTACCTGATGATATAAAAGATTCAACGATAGTTTACTAGGCTTGTTGCTTCTTTTTTAGTGATCTCTCCACCCGACATGGGGCTCGAACTCACAACCCCAAGATCAAGAGTTGCTCGCTCTTCCCACCGAGCCAGCCAGGCGCCCCTACCAAGCTTGTTCTTAAACTCAAAGGCTATTAATTAGACTCCTTGTATGGTTATGTGGTTAAGAGTGGTTTTGCTTTTCTTCTCTCTTTCTATGACAATACTTTTTTTTAAATAAGTGATTTCTGACCAGTCCCGTTTGGTTTTTCTCCAACATAAATCCATTGTGAGGACTTTCAAGGCAAACTCGAGGTTCCTTATGGGATCCCACAGGATTTGGCCCCTTCGTCCACCGAGCAAGGTTATAACGGCATGACTGTCTTTGCGCTATGCCGGTCCTCCTTTGGGGCGGTAACTGTGGGTTTTGATCTCCACCTCGAGCGAGTTTATGGTTACATGAGTCTCAGCATACTGGAAGGTTGAGTGCAGTGGGTATGAGTGGGCGCCGTGCTCAGCAGCTGCCCGACCTGTGGCCTGGTGCAAGGATCCAGCTGCCCGGGCCTGCCTGCCTTTCCCGCAAAACAGGGAGGGTAACGATGGCTCCCACCTCATTCCTCTCGGTGAGGATTTCATGAGGTGACGCGTATTAGGTCCAGAGCATATGGCTCGAGACTTTTTTTTTTTAAGATTTTATTTATTTGAGAGAGAGTGAGAGCACAAGCAGCAGGGAGAGGCAGAGGGAGGGGGAGAAGCAGACTCCCCGCTAAGCAGGGAGCCCAGTGCGGGACTCGATCCCAGGATGCTGGGATCATGACCTGAGCTGAAGGCAGATGTTTAACCGTTTAACCGACTGAGCCTCCCAGGAGCCCCACGGCTTGAGACTTTAGATAGAATTTAAATGTTCACTGTTGGAGCTCTTTTCTTTGAAATATGGTCAGCGTACTCACGTCATACTTTTAAGAGCTGAAAGCAGTAATATGTTCAGTGATTAACAGAGATCCGGCCTACAGCGAGCTCTTGCTCGGTAAGTCCCTCACTTCAGATTCCTTCTGTCTCTTAGCTGTTCTGGGGCGTCTCTGTCTCCCCCCCAAGAATGCACCCCGCTGACCAGGTAGCTTGGCTGCTTCTTGTGTCTCCCCCAGAAAAAAAAAAAAAGTTCTCCAAAAGAAAGACCCAGATAAGAGCCGCTCAGCCACACCACCTTCCATCTCTCTGACTCTCGCTGTGAAGTCATTTGAAAAACCAGAGGAACTGTCCTGGGCCTTGGGGTCACACCACATGGGAAAGAGCTAATTAAGCGGGGTCAAGTGCTGGCCTCGGGTTTCATAACAGTAAATGCCGCTCAAAGGAGCAGCAAGGCAGAGTCGCCCCTCCGGGTTTCCAGCCAACTGCCCACGGCAGTTAGCAGGTGGCCGCAAGGCTGCTTGATGGCAGGGCCCTGCCCCCACAGAACAGCAGGTTGACCACACTGTGGCCATGGCTCGGCTGGTGCCATTGGAGGTGGCCTAGAACTCTCAGAGACCGAGCAGTCACAGAGGCCACAGTGCCTTTGCAATAAAAGGAGAAGCTTGCTCTCAGATGCTGCTCTAGCACCACCCTGGTGAGGACGGGGACTAAGGAAGAAGGAGCGATTCTTGGGTGACAGGAGGGTCACCAACCCGGTGACCACAGTTGGCAGATGTCACCTCGCTACAGATGCACGTAAGCCAGTGTATTAGTTTGCTGGGGCCGCTGTAACAAAGGACCACAGCCTGGGTGGTCAGGTTTACACAGCAGAAACGTGCTGCCTCACAATTCTGGAAGCTCCAAGTCCAAAATCGAGGTGCCAGGAGGGCTGGTTCCTTCTGAGGGCTGAGAGGGAAGGATCTGTTCCAGAATCTTCTACCTGCCTCTTCACACCCTCTTCCTTCTAGAGTGCCTGTGTCCAAATCTCCTCTTCTTAGAAGGACACGAGCGGACCCACAATACAACAGCGAGACAACCTCCTCTGAACTAAGGGTGCGGTCCAGGTTCTACCCCGCGAGGCACTTTCCTTATGTGAAAGGTTCCCCAGAAACCAATGAGACTCTACGGTGGCCAGAGGTCAGCCAATGTCCTCACCCTCGGGAGGCAGCAACCAGGGGGCGCGGGCTCGGAAAACTCGGAGGCTACAATGCAGAGGCTCCTTGACTCACAGGACTCGAGCCTCCCTAGTGCTGTCGGTCCAATCGACGCGTTGACTGTCGTTCATCTTACCCAAGTGAAAGCCCTTCTAACACCTGTCATGCTAATTCGAAGGCCCTCTGTGTTGCCTGGAGAGAAAGCTCATGAAAGGTACATAGTAGCCGCCTCTGGAGTGTGGCCCTGTGATTAGGGTCCTTGAAATGATAACAATGCCATGTGCAGTGTAGATCCAAACGGAACACCCACATAGCCATCCCTTGGTGCCACGTGTTTTGTTTTTGTTTTTGTTTTTGTTTTTGTTTTGTTTTGTTTTTGTTTGTTTTTTAATAACCATCTTGGCAATACTCTTCTTTCTTTGGAAAAAAAAAAAATACAGGGGCACCCGGCTGCTTCGGGGGAAGAGCATGTGACTCCTGATCTTGGGGTTGTGGGTTCGAGCCCCACATTGGGTGTGAAGATTACTTCAAAATGAAATCTTTAAAAAATATAATACAAATGAATAAAATAAAATAAAAAATGTATCTGCATAGCGTTTATAATGAAAACAATTCCCCACCCCAACCCACCCCACCCGCACCCTGCCCATCCTCAACCCCAGCTCTGCGCCTTGGAATGTGTGGAAGTATCTTAAAGTCAATACAGACAATACAATAACTTTCAACAGAAAAGCTCTCTCTTCCTGGACACTATAGAGCCTGAATTTTACCAGTAGCGGGGAAAAGGAGGTAGTGGTGAAGCCTTTTTTTCTGAGTAAAATGAATTGCACGTGCAGTTTCAGGGGGGACGTGATACAGCAGAATCAAGGAGTGGATGGAAATCCAATATGGTAGCCTGTGGTTCTTAAAACAGATGCCACTCGTATGCCATTAAATTTAGCATTTTCAAGGCATAAGTCAGTGGTTTTCAGCACATTTTCAATGTGTTGCGCCCATGACCAGAATATTTTCATCACCCCGAAAAGAAATCCCATCCCCATAAGCTGTCACTCCGCATTTCCCTCTTTCCTCAGCCCCTGGCAGCCACAAATCTATTTTCTGTCTCTACCGATCTGCCTCTTCCGGACATTTCATGTAAATAGAATGATAACAATATTTGTCCTTTTACGTCTAATTTCATTCAGCAAGTGTAGTGTTGTCCAGGTTCAGCCACGTGATGGCGTGTCTCAGAACTTCATTCCTTTTTGTGGCTGAATAATATTTCATTTTATACCACATTTTGTTTACCCATTCATCAGTTGGTGAACATTTGGGTTGTTTCCACTTTCCTTCCTTTTTTAGAGAGAGAGAGAGAGAGAGAGTGGAGGTGGGAGGGGCAGAGGGAGAGAGAGAATCTCATGCTGGTCGTGGAGCCCGACATGGGGCTCGATCTCACGACCCTGAGATCATGACCTGAGCTGAGATCAAGCATTGGATGCTTAACCGACTGAGCCACCCAGGTGCCCCTGTTTCCACTTTCTGACCACTACAAGGAATGCTGCTGTGAACATTCGTGTACAGGTTCTTGTGTAAACGTCTATTCAGTTCTCTTGGGCATTTCCTTCACAACGGAATTGCCGAGTCAAGTGGCAACTGTGTGTCTAACTTGCTGAAGGACCGGTGCGCGGCTCGAGGGCAGCGCTGAGGACAGGGGAGCAGTGGCTTGTATTATTAGTGGCCTGTTGCTGGTTGCCACGGGATTAGAGCTCCACCCTCGTGGCCTCATTTAACCTTAATGACCCCCCCCCCCCAAAGGCCTCATCTCCAAACGTGGTCACATTGAGGGGTTAGGACATCCACATACAGATTTCGGGGGAGGGAGTGGACACGGTTCAGTTCCTAACAAGATGATAGGCAGGAGGTGAGTAGGGACCAGAACCAGATCACAAGGGCCTTGGGTAAGACACGTTCGGGGATGTTCTTCTCGACCCACTCACCCTCTGAGGTCCCCAGGGAATTGGTTCCCTTTCTGTCCTTTACCTTCCAGGTAGGACTACGCACTGAATGCCGCTCAACAGTGCATTTTTCAAGGTTGTCCAGGTAAGAGTAGACCCAGTGGGAACCAGCAGAGAAAAAACTGCCCGAAGAGTAAATGCCTGGGAGGGGTTATGCAAATTAGATACAAGGGACCCGCCTCTTTAGGCTTCCTTCTTTCCTTCCGTGGGTCAGCAGTTCAGGGCTACCAGAAAAGAATCTAAGCCTTTAATTCCTGCATTCAACGGATCCAAAGGCCTATTGTGCCAGGGACTGTTCTAGGCCCCCGGGCCCTAGCAAGCTTTTGTTCTAGGCCTGTACCATCCAACATGGTAGCCACTGGTACAGTTGGCCAGTCTGAACCGAGATGTGCTAAAGTATAAAATACACACCGGATTTCAAAGGCTTAATATAAATTATCTCATTAATAATTTTCATACTGGATGCATCTGAAATGGTATTTCATTATATTTGGTTAAATAAAAAGTATATTATTAGAATTAATTCTGTTTATTTCTTTTTACCTTTCTTTTTATGAGACTCCTAGAAATTTTGAAATTACATATGTGACTCACATTGGTGGTTCACACTCAATTTCTCTCGGACTGTGCTCTCCTAGACTAGGGTCTACGAGAGACCATGTCTGATCAAGCTCATTCGGGTGGACAGAATCAAAGGGGACCTTGATCTGGACCACCATTCTTAAGGATTAGGGGATTTGGAACAAATGCCGATGACATCCACTTTTAAATGAGCTAAAGGGGTGCCTGGGTGGCTCAGTGGGATAAGCGTCGGGCTCTCAGTTTCAGCTCAGGTCATGATCTCATGGGTTGTGGGATCAAGCCCTGCATTGGGCCCCATGCTCAGTGCGGAGTCTGCTTGAGACTCTCCATCTCTGCCTCTCCCCCTGCTTGTGCTCTCTCTCTTTCAAATAAATAAATAAAATCTTTTTTTTTTTTTTTTTTTTTTAATGAGCCGTAGGGCCAGAAATAAATGGGAAAGAGAGGGAAAGAAAGATGAGATCTGCACACAGCTGGGGAGACTGGGAGGGATTTAAAGAGTTTCTGAGGCCTGAGAGCCAATTTCCAAATGCCCTCTGTGGTTGGCAAACTCATGGCCCCCCAAAAATGCCCATGTCCTAATCCCTGGAGCCTGCCAATGTATTCTCTTTCCTGGCAAAGGGAACCATGCAGATGTGTGAAGGATTAAGGATTTTGAGTTGAAAAGATTAGCCTGGATTATCCAAGCGGACCCAATGTAACCGCCAGTTTCCTTATAAGTGAAAGAGGGAGGTAGGAAGGTCAGAAGGGGATGTGGACGTGGTGCCTAGCTCTGAGGATGGAGGAAGGGACCACGAGCCGAGGAATACAGGTGGCCTCCAGAAGCTAGAAAAGGCAAGGAAATGGATTCTCCCCTCAAGTTTCCAGAAGGGGTGCAGCCCCGTGACACCTTGGTTTTAGCCCAGGGAGACGCAGTTCAGATTTCTGACTTCTTAAACTAGAAGATGATAAATGTGTGTTGTTGTAAGCCTCTTAGACTGTGGTGATTTGTTCAGGGATAGTAGGGAAAGCCCTGGGTTGGGTCTTCAATCTGCCTAGAGGGTGTTTGGACAAGTGGCTTTTCCTCTCTGCTAAGGCTGGGGGCAGAAAGATTGGGGGGGGGGAGGGAATGGGTGGCATTCTCGTGGAGAGGAGTGACATATTTGTCTGCACTGGATACCAGCATAGATGTCATTACATAAATTAGGACAAAACAATTGCCAAAAATCTAGACAGCTGTCCAGCATCTCATTTAGTTCTGAGAACAGCCCCATGAGTTAGAGAACTATTATTATCCCATTTTAGAGCTAAGGAAACCAAGGTCAGAGAGGTTGGGTAACTTGCCCTTGGTCAACCTTGGTTTACAGACTGCTGAGAGTCACCCTTTGCTAATGGGAGAGATTTGACCAATAGCACAGATCCGTAGATTTCATTAATTCATTCACCCCACAGATAGTTGGCATTCAGGGTAGAGTGATGAACAACTCGGGCCAGTTGAGTCTCACCATGGGACCGAGGGTGGGGTGGGGATTGAGGAGCTGCTTTCTCGGCACTATGTGCTTCTGAGCCTCAGAGCCCATCGCCTTCCCATTTGTCATGGCCAAATTCATCATGGTTCCCATCTTTGCTTTCCTTGGGAATCCCCCCGATACAGTTCCCTCTCGTCATCCCAGGTTCCCTCTCTCATCTCCATTGTTCTCTGTGTTGTCTTTGGCCCTGCCCATCTCCTGCCTCCCTCCATCCTTCCCAAACTCTTCCACAGTGAGCCCTGCAAACCACTCCCTGAATATTCCCTCCAACTTTTACCCTAATGAAAACCAGCTCCTTCCCTGGAGATGACCTTACATCCTAACTGAAGGCTCTTCACTCTCCCAACTCACCAAACAGCTCATGGTCTAGAGGACGAGAGGGGTGGTCAGGATATGCCCAGAAACAAATGAGCCCAAACCCCAGTGGTTCACATATACACAAAGGTAGAGACTCACTCTTGTCCCCTCGTCCAATGCTGGGTGGCTGGGCTCTGCTCCACGCCTTTGTCCATGGACCCAGTCTCTTCATTCACGGGCAGCCTCCAAAACATTGCCAATCCCCTGGCAGAGAGAAAAGACACATGGACTGCCATGAGCCGGCTCTTGAGGCTTCCACTCAGAAAAGATGCACGACACTTGTGTTCACATTTCACTGGCTAAAGTGAGTCATGTGGCCAAGCCTACCATCAGCTGAGCATCCTTCAGGAGAGGCAGCAAATATCGTGAACAATGTGCTATCGTATTGGCACCCCAATGGTGGTTCCAGATATTATTACTTCTTCTCCATACTCCTATTTTTAAAAAGATTTTATTTATTTACTTGAGAGAGAGAGAAAGTGCATGCACGCATGAGCCGGGGGGAGGGGCAGAGAGAGAAGCAGACTCGCCGCTGAGCAGGGGGCCCAACCTGGAGCTTGATTCCAAGACTTTGAGATCATAACCTGAGCCAAGGTCAGACGCTTAAACAACTGAGCCACCCTGGTGCCCCCATACTCCTATTTTTTTTTAAATTCTGCTTCCCCTTGACAGACCTCGTAGAGTGAGGTCTAGACCCTCTTGTCTTCCAGCTCTTCACGGTCTTCTGAGAAATCTGAGAGTCACACTTGGCTCTTCCTTCTCCTTCACCTCCTGTCAGATCTTTTAGAATGTTCCCGAGGTTCTCTGTCGCTTCTCTCAGCCCCCACTGCAGCTACCCTCCTCCAAGCCACCATCATTTCTTGCCTGAACAACTACCACGGCAGCTTGCTCTACGATTCACCCATCATCTACCCAACAAACGGGGCAGAGTCAGTCACGCTGCTTAAATCCTTCCATAGTTTCCCACTGGCCTTCGGGGAGAGTCCAAAATCCTTACCTTTTCCCAGAAAGCTCTTCCCAGCAGGCTCCCGCCTGCTGCCTCAGGCCCTGCCACCGTCCTGGTCACTCCACAGTCCAACCCCTGGGCTTCTTCGGTGTCACGCGCTGACACTTGAATCGCTTCAGGGATTTCACAGCACCGTTCTCTTTGCCTGGAACTCTCTCCACCACCCCTCCTTCATCTCTCAGGTCTCAACTTCCTCACTGAGGTCTTCAGATCCAGTATTCCTTCTGTGCGAGGGCTCTTGCAGCGCCCCTACTGCCCCCTGTGAGACACTCAACACTCCCGTGGCGCTTGCTCAGTGCCCCGCCTGCCCACCCAGACTGGAGCAGCAGGAAGACAGGGGCTGTCTGCGCCATTGCTACATGGCAGTACAGTGCTCATGCTCAGTAAATATTTTTTCAGTGACACAATTAATTTGTCATACATAGAGACTGAGGGAAGGAAATAATCAATAATCAAGGTTAATGGATGCAATTAGCTATGAGGAAATTAGCCTCCTGACTTAATCAAGAGAGGCAGAAGAGGCTGGGACACCTGTGTCACCTCCGGATCCCTTAGTCCTGAACCCACCATCCACCACTCCCTTCCTGCATTTCCCTCCCTGTGTTCTAGACCTCATGAAGTGCCTTCCTCCTCCACACCCACTGAAAGAAATCTGGTTCCACGGCAGAGAGGGTGCTTCTTTCTCTCTTCCCTCATCCTCACCCCTGCTGTTCTCACCTCTCCCCCAGTCTTTCCCAGTGCATCCCACAGGTCCTCCCAGCCAAGGCAGCTGGAAGAGTCCGGAGCCTTGCCAAGACGTTGCCTGTCCTCAGATTCTCTCCTGAGCAGAAGGATGTGAATGACATTTTGAAGAAAGAAACATCCTGATGCCTCCGTGAGACACGTCCCAGGCCTGGGCCTGTTAAATCTGGCTGCCAAACCAGACTGCGCTGCGGGTGTGATGAAAACAGCTTTGGAAAGGCTTCCGTGTCAAGGCCTAGTTCCTCCTTCTAGGGCTAAGGCTGTGCCTGAGATTATAGCACTGGAGATTATACTAGTTTACTGTAACCAAGTACCACAGACCGAGTGACTCAAACAACAACAGAAATGAACTTTCTTCCAGTTCTAGAGGCTACACATCCAAGATGGAGGTGTTGGCGGATTTGGTTTCTACTGAGGCCTCTCTCCTTGGCTTGTAGATTGTTCACATTACTGGTTCAATTTCTGTTTTTCTGACCAAACCTCAGCTGATGCACTTTGCCTCCTGGAGCCATATGACTACATTCTGGCCAATTGGATATGAGTGGAAGGAAGGTGGGCATCTTCTGGGCCATGCCCTTGAAAGGAAGCTAATGGCTCCATACTTCCGAGTTCTGTCTTCTCACATGCTAGGACGTGAATTTGGTGACAGGGGGATGGCTTCAGCCATGTGAGTCACGATGATGCTCAGAGCAGAGCAATATGGAAGGCGGGACCTATGACCTCTTGAGGCGGGGCCACCTACCCAAGCTGGGGCTTTTTGGTGAAATAAACATCTCAGAGGCATTCTGTTCTGGGCTCTCTTTGTTATACCTCAGTCCAAACTCTAGTGCGGACATCTCTAAAAAGCAAAAATATAGACGCCCCCAAAACTTAAATAATATAATATAAATAACTCTCAAGTTTAAAAAATAAAACATCAAAGAAAGAAATCCTTATAACTGGATGGCAATAAAAGTATGACCAATAGCAATGTTTCAAGGGTAGTTCTAGCTTTCAATGTTTTTATCAAAGAAGACTGAAAACAAGTGAAGAAAGCCTTAGCTTAAGAAATTATATATGAGGGGCCCCCAAGTGGCTTAGTTGGTTCAGTGTCTGCCTTCGGCTCAGGTCATGGTCTCCGGATCCTGGGATCAAACCCCACATTGGGCTCCCTGCTCAGTGGGGAGTCTGTTTCTCCCTCTGCCTCTCCCCCTTGCTTGTGCATGCTCTCTCTCGAATAAATAAATAAGAAATCTTAAAAAAAAAAAAAAAAAAAAAGAAATTACATATGAAATAGAGAAAATCCAAAAAACAAGAAGAAAGATATTTTCAGGCAGAAATAAAGTAGAAAAGCCAGGGAAAATTAACAAAAAAAACAAAAGTTGGCTATTTGAAATGCTTCAGGCAAAGCTGATAGAGAGATAAAAGAAAGATGCCAAATAAAAATGTAATTCATAGTGAAAAGGGAGAAAGAACTACAGATATAAATATTTTTAGAATAAAACAAAAATTCAAACTCTATTAATGAATACTTTTTTTTTTTTTTTTTTTGAGAGAGAGAGAGTGCACAAGTGGGGGTGGGGAGGGAGAGAGGGAGAGAGAGAACTTAAGCAGGCTCCACACCCAGCATGGAGCCCGATGCAGGGCTTGATTTCACAATCCTGAGATCATGACCTAAGCCAAAATCAAGAGTCAGACGCTTAACCAACTGAGCCACCCAGGCGCTCCTAAACCAATACATTTTAAAATGTTGACAAAATAGACAGATTCCTAAAAGAATAGAAAATGCTGATACTGAAACAAGAAACAATAACCTTTGAATAGATCAATAACCATGAAAGAACCGGAAATTTTAATTGAAAGAAGCCCCAGAAGGTTTACCAGGGGGGTTCTACCAAACTTTCAAAGAACAAATAACACCTGCCATATACAAATTATTATGGGGGGGGGAGGCAAGAAATTCATAAAGCTGGTGTATCCTTGATTCCTCAACTGAATAAGGATAATTTGGGAAAAGAGTATCGGAGGTCCATTTTACTTTCTAAACACATACACAATTCCTAAATAAGATATTACATAAGCAAATACAAATAATGTACTAAAAATAAAATGGCATTGAGTAGGTTTTAGTAAACACTGGAAAGTTAACAATGTAACGCACTATATTACGGCATAAAGTAGGAAAGTCACATGGTCGCATCCACAGATTAAAAAAATTGATAAAGGGGCGCCTGGGTGGCTCAGTGGGTTAAAGCCTCTGCCTTCGGCTCAGGTCATGATCTCAGGGTCCTGGGATCGAGCCCCGCATTGGGCTGTCTGCTCAGCAGGGAGCCTGCTTCCCCCTCTCTCTCTGCCTGCCCTTCTGCCTACTTGTGATCTCTCTCTCTGTGTCAAATAAATAAATAAATCTTTTTAAAAAATTGATAAAATTCAACGCCTACTTATGATAAAAGCTCTCAGAAAACTAGGTTTAGAAAGGAACCTCCATAATTTGATAAAGACTGATCTATCACAAACTTCACACTTAATATAGAACCTTAAGCTCATTCCCTTTAAGACCAGTAGTAAGCAGACATAGCTGGCCTCCCTCACCACTGTTCACTCCTGGGGGTGTTGGCTATTGCAACGAGTCATTATAAATATTACTATGGATATAAATATAGTCATTATAAATCTGTACATAAATACGTATATAAGGAAAGGGAGGAGGTATAACAAAATTGTCATTATTTGGATGTGATTTGGCATTCCATACAGAAACTCCAAACAGTTAAAACTAATAAAGAGATTCAGCAAAGTGACAAAAGATCAAACTGGAAAAATGAATAGCATTCTTCTATACAATAGCAAACAACTAAAATCTCAAAAAAAAAAAGATTCTATTCAGAATAGTAACAAAAGTTAAAAAGGCATGAGGGCGCCCGGCTGGCTCAGTCGGTAGAGAGCGCCAATTTGAGTCCCATGTTGAGCGCGACGATTCCCTAAAAAATAAAATAATCTTTAAAAAAAAAAAAGAAAAAGCTAAAAAGGAATATAGGTACCCACCAATCCATCCACAAGACATTTATGAAGAAAAAAACTTAATGTTATTTTTTTAAAAGATTTTATTTATTTATTTGAGAGAGAGTGAGAGAGCACGAGCAGGGGGAGTGGGAGAGGGAGAAGCAGATTCCCCGCCAAGCAAGGAGCTGATGTAGGGCTTGATCTCAGGACTCTGGAATCATGACCCAAGCCTAAGGCAGACGCTTAACCAACTGAGCCACCCATGTGCCCCAAAACTTAATGTTATTAAAAGCACACAAAAGAAATCAAACAAATGCGGAGGTGAGCCATGTTAGTGAATGCAACAATTAATATCATTAAGATGGCCCTTCTACCTAAGTCAATCTATAAATTCAAGTAAGCCCAAATTCCAGATTTTTTTTTTCTGAGAAACAATAAAGGGATTCGAAAATGCCTGTGGAAGAATCAAGACCCACAAGTAGACAAGAATGGCCAAAAGCGAGGATAGGCAGGGATTTTCCAGATCAGATAAGATACACTAACAAGCCAGTTTGTTTTGTAAACAAAGGTGATTTGGCATAGGAACAGACAAACTGATCAAAGGAACAGAATTGAGAGGCCAGAAACAGACACGTGTACCTAAAAGAACTTGCAATATTTTGGAGTAAGCATCCCAATCAGAAGGGAAGAGATGGATTGCTAATAGATACTGGGGAAACTGGCTCCTTGTAAGAAAAGTGGGTTCCCTATCGCTCACCATAATACAAAGGTCAAGTAAATAGATTAGAGACCTAATATTAAAGGTAGATCTTTAGGGGTGCCTGGGTGGCTTAGTCGGTGAAGCGTCGGCTTTGGCTCAGGTCATGATCCCGGGGTCCTGGGATGGAGCCCCACATTGGGATCCCCGCTCAGTCAGGAGCCTGCTTCTCCCTCTGCCCTTCCCTCTGCTTGTGCTTGCTCATGCTCTCTCTCTTTCTCTCAGATAAAGATAAATCTACAAATCTAGTATATTACTTTCCCAGAGCTGTCAGCACAAAGTACCAGAAACTGGGTGGTGTAACATAACAGAAATTTATTGTGTCCCAGTTTGGGAGGCTAGAAGTCCAAAATCAAGGGTCAGTGACCATGCTCCCTCTGAAACCTGTGCAGAATCCTTCTTTGCCTCCTCTAGCTTTTGGTGGTGTGCTGGCAATCTCTGGGGTTCCTCGGCTTGCAGCTATATAATGCCAATCTCTGCCTTTCTCCCTGTGTGTCTGTCTTCCAATGGCTGTCTTCTTATAAGGCACCAGTCATATTGGATTAGGGATCTGTCCTACTCCAGTATGACCTTATCTTAATTTAAGTAATCAGCAACTACCTTATTTCCAAATTAGATCACATTTTAGAGTACCAAGGGTTAGGATTTCAATGTATTTTAGGGGAAGGGGTGGAAATAATTCAATCCATAATAGCTAATAGAAAAATGTAGACTATCTTTATGACTTTGGAGTGAATAAAGTTCTTAAGCCTAGAAAACCATAAACTATATAGTGAAAATGAGATGAACGGGACATATTAAAACTAAAGGTTTCTCCTAAACAAAGACATAACTGAAAAAGTTAACTAATGAGTGAAAAACTTTTTCCCTCATTTCGCTAATGAGTGAAAAAGATATTTTTGGCTTCCAAAAAAAGTGATTAATTTCCAGAATAAACAAAATCCTGCAAATATTTAAGAGTGGAAAATCAAAGGGAAAAATGGACAAAAAATAGAATAGACAACTAACACAAAAGAAAATCCAAATGACTAACAAGTCTGAAGAGATGCTCAACCTCATTCATAATCAGTTGGGAAATTACAACACGTTAGTTTAAATCTATCAGAGTAGCCAAATTTAGAAGCTCAGAGAAGAAAAAAACATAAAGTAAAATATAATTAAAAAATAAAAAATACACAAAATAGAAGCTCAGAAAGGAACTAGTGTTAGTGAAGACATATGGAATTTTGAACTATCTTGCACCCCCAGTTGGTATAATGCATATGCATATTCTATGATCCAGCAATCCCAATCTTAGGTATATAATCCAGAAAAACTCTTGCACACGTCCCAAACGATACAAGTACCAGATTGTCGACTGAAGTATTATTTGTAGTAGCAAAGAATTCAAGGCAATCTAGATCTTCATTAGTCAGTGAATAATTAAGGATAGTGAGTTAATAAACTGGAGAGCTATGCAGGAATCAGAAGCAATGAACCAGGGGCACCTGGTTGGGGAGCTGGCTCAGCTGGGGGAGGCTGCGACTCTTGATCTCGGGGTTGTGAGTTTGAGCCCCAATTTGGGTGCAGAGATTACTTAAAAATAAACAAAATTGTTGAAAAAAGAAGCAATAAACAAGACATATAAATAACAACATGGGATGTTCTTAAAATAATATTGAATGAGGCACCTAGGTGGTTCAGCCAGTTAAGTGTCCGACCACTGATTTCAGCTCAGGTCATGATCTCAGAGTCATGAGATTGAGCCCCGCCTAGGGCTCCACGCTCAGCAAGGAGTCTGCTTGAGATTCTCTCTCTCCCTCTACTTCTCCCCCACAGCGTGTGTGCACACACGTGTTCTCTCTCTCTAAAATAAGTAAATAAATCTTTAAAAAAAAAATATTGACCCCAAAAAAAGTAAAAATAGAAATTCACTTAATACCATTTTTGTAGGGGCGCCTGGGTGGCTCAGTGGTTTAAAGCCTCTGCCTTCGGCTCAGGTCATGATCTCAGGGTCCTGGGATCAAGCCCCACGTCGGGCTCTCTGCTCAGCAAGGAGCCTGCTTCGCCCTCTCTCTCTGCCTACCTCTCTGCCTACTTGTGATCTCTCTCTCTCTCTCTGTCAAATAAATAAATAAATAAAAATTAAAAAAAAAATACCATTTTTGTAAATTAAAAACATATAAAAAATAAAAACATATAAAGCACTATACATCTTTTAGGACTATAGGCATATTCCAAGAACCATAAATTAAACAGATAAATATAGAAATAGAAAGTGTATCTATGAGGTGGAGGAAGAGATAGAAGTGGGAAGAGAGATATGAGAGAAAAAAAATGACATAAAAAATAGCTTTACACAAGTTATTGCTAATAGGGTGTCAGAAATAAAACAGTATGATTAAATCAGCTCTCAGAAAAAGAAAAAAGAATGAATGAATGAATGAATGAGAAATGTTAAGAAAAGGAAGCAAGGGGTGCTTGGGTGGCTCAGACAGTTAAGCATCTGCCTTTGGCTCAGGTCATGATCCTGGGGTCCTGGGATGGAGCCCGCATCTGGCTGCCTGCTCAGCGGGAAGCCTGCTTCTCCCCCTCCCACTCCCCCTGCTTGTGTTCCCTCTCTTGCTGTCTCTCTCTCTCTCTGTCAAATAAATAAATAAAATCTAAAAAAAAAAAAAGAAAAGGAAGCAATACAAGCAAAAATCATAAGAAAGGACAACAAAGGATATTTCATACTGATGAAAGGAATAATTCACTGATGTCATGTTAATATCATAAATCCTCATGCGCGAACAACATAACTTCAAAATATACAAAGCAAAAACTGATACAGTTAAATGGAGAAGTGGACATATCCTTACTAATAATGGGAGAGTTTATTATACCTTCTAGAAGCCAACAGATCAAAAAGGGAAAAAAGTAAGGATATAGCAGATAAGATTTAGAGAATTAATAAACCTGAACAGTCAGATCTGTGATCCCAACAATCAGAATGTGCATCCTTTAAAAACATACAGAACACTTCCAAAACAAAACAACAAACCCACATACTAGGTCAAAAGGGAAATCTCAACACACTCCTAAGAATTTCTATCATTCAGAACATGTTCATTGAATAAAATCAGCAATCAACTACAAAAAGATAATCAAGGAAAAATCCAGGTACATAAATAGTCAAAAATACATTTCTAAATAATTTGGGGGTTAATCAACATTACATTTTTGGGGAACTGAATGACAAAGAACGTACCCCATATCAAAACCTGGAGTACATAGAATAATTAAATAAACACTAAAATGGGGGGGATATGGAGAATGAATCAACAAAGCAGAAAAAATGAAATAAAATCCCTCTCCCCAAAATAAGTAATTATCGGTAAACAAAATCTGGTTTGTTTTTTTAAGACTGATAAATCTATAAGATTTTGGGCAACTTTGCAGAAAAAGAAGAGAAGGAACAAATAAATATCAGGAAAACCGAAGGAAATATAACTTCGGATGCAGATGAATCATAAAAAATAACATGTATAAAGTCATGCCAATGAATCTGAAGTCCTAGATAAAATAGAGATTGCTGTAGGCAAATATAAATTACAAAAATGTATTCCAGGAGAAAGTAATAAATCTGAATAAACCAACATCCACAGAGGAAGTTGAAATTACAGTCAAAGACCTACCAAAAAGGTACCATGCATGGAAGACCTTTCAGTCAAGTTCCACTAAATGTTTAAAGAGCAGATAACTCCACTATATCACAAGCCATTCCAGATTGCAGAATAAGGTAGACGGTTCCCCCAAATCACAGAACAGGGCTATCATTTCCCTACTGTCAAAACTGGGCAAGAACAGCACAAGAAAGAAAACCACGGGCCAATTCCATTCTGAAAACAAATGCAAAACAACCCTAAATCAAATAGTATTAAAAGTCTGGCACAAGACAAGGATTGTTCATTACCACCACTATTGGTAACATTGTACTGGAACTCTCAGCCAAAGGGGAAGGGGTGAGCAATGAGTTATAAAGAGTGGAAAGACTAAACTGTCATTTTGTTACCGAAACAGGATCATCTACCCAGGAAAGTATGGAGAATTAAAACAAGTAAGAGAAAAAAAGTAAGAGTGAGTTCAATAAGGTAGCCAGATGCAAGATTAGCAATAAAAACACAACAGTCGTAATTGATCAGAAGAAAAACAAAATTCAAGTCATAAATAAATAAGTAAAAACAGTAAAGTCCCAGGGAGTGAACCAGAGAACGCATGTACAAGATATCCCCCGAGAAAATTATACCTATGTCCAAGATGGAAGACTCAATATTACAAAATCATAAATTCTCCCCAAATTAATAACTTCTTCATTACAATCCCACTCAAAATCCAAAGCACTTGTTATGGAATTGACAAGTTCCATCCCACTTCCCATTCCCCCTGCAGGACCCACCAGGTTTAGAATCAAGCCAGCTCCCCTTGCTCACCCAAGTCTAGACAGCTGCTTGGAAACCACTGATTTGAATCAACCCATGAGCAAATAGTAAACAGAGTAACAATGTCAGCATAACACAAGCATGTTGGTTAATAGGCAATTTTCTCCAGAAAGTTAATATTTTGAAGCAATCAGGGGCAAGCTTTCTTACAGTTAAAGGGGAAGCCTTAGTGATCAAAGAAGATCCTCACACACAAAAAGCTCCCAATCTGTGGAAGTCTCTTCCTTTAGATCCACAGTGGCTCCTTTTGGCGGTTTAAAGACCATAATGCTCGCTGCAATGTTATGGTATGTGGCCAACCTGTGAATGCAGATGAAGAAACTACAGTGATATTCTCTCATATCAAAATGACAGATTAATGGAGACAACGCCTTCAATCAGATTTTTAATTTTGATGGAAATGGTCTCCGTTAGAAATTAGTATCTCCAGACCAGCATCTCCGAGAAGGAAGGACAAGCCCCAGCCTTTAAAGACTGCAAAGGGACTGAAGGTGCGGCTAAGCGCAAATGTCCGTGGAAATTGAACTGTGCTAGTATTTCTATTAGAATCCTTATTGGTTTCGTAGCTCTCTGATCATAAAGTTCCGTACGTTTTGAACAATCTGTCCCTAGTTTTGTTTTTCCTATAAAGCCTTGTTATTTATAGCGCACTATTTTGTAGAACTCCCAAGTTCTTTCGGGGACGCGTGTATCAGTCATGGCAAACCTATACTCAGAGTAAGGGGGGACTCTGTCTTCCGACAAGCATTCTTGATAGGTCCTAAGTTGGGGAGGGAGGGTGAAGGTTGCGGGGGTAGTTCTCTGGAGCTTGGGAACCAGAGCCCATCATAGTTCCTCTCTTCTCTCCTCCCTCCAGACCTCCGGACCACCTAGAAGAAGCCACGTGAAAAGGCCCAGAATTTTGCCGCTTACGAGCAGACAGATCTTGAGCCAGTCACTGAACCTCTGCAGGACTCAGTTTCCTCATTCTTTAAATGGGAAAGCAGTGTTTTTTAAGAATCGTGTTTAATTTAAAAATCTGCCTTTGATTCTTGCTTTGCCATTTACACCTCTGTGACCTCGGACAAGTGACTTTGCTCCTCAATACGTCATCTGTAAAACGGAGTCTTTGCGAGAATTTAATGATGCCCCGCGTGCAAAGCACTTAGCACAAGAGGCGCGTTAAGCCCCAATAAATTGAAGTTCCCACTCTGGGAGGCGGAGAATTCTCGAGGGTACGAGGTTTGACTGCTAAGGCGGAAGAACCCAGAGTTGGTGGGGAAAGACATGGCTGTGTTTTCCCCACGGACGGTAAACGCGTCCTGCCCGCCCAGTCTTCCCCGCTGAGGCCTCGCCAACACCAGGACCCCCTATCTTGCAAGAGCCACCAGCCCACTTCCAGTGTTTGGGGCCGCCTCCCGCCGCGCAAGTCCGAGAACGGACTACATTTCCCGGCGTGCACCTCGGGCCGGGACCCCGAGGGACCTGCCAGCCGAGGGGACCTTGTCCCAGCCGCGTTAGAGGCTGGAGGCAGTAACCACCAGTCAGGCAGCTCCTATATTTCACTTTGCGAAGCCAGTCAGCCACCGTCAATCCCACCTTGAGCCGCGGACCCGCAGGGTCTGTGAGGAGCGCTTGGTTCCCTCCTCCTTCCTTCCTCCAGGCGTCCGGCCCACTGGGTCCCAGGGTCCGAGGCCAGGCTTACCTCCCCGAGAGGATTCCTTCGGCCCCGCCGGGTCCCCACTGCGGCCCGAGGTTGGCAGCGGGGCTCTGGGGGCTAGGGGACAGCCTCGAGGCCGCGCAGCCTGAGACTACAACTCCCAGGCGGCACCGCGGCGGCGGCGGCGAGCACGTCACTCAGGCACCGCCGGCGGCCCCGGGAAGCGGCGCGGGCGGGGGCAGGGCTGGGGCCGACCGGGAGGCCGGTGCTGAGGATGGGGGCCGCCCAGCCTCCCCGCGCGTGAGAAGGCCGAGGGGCGCGCCACCCCATCGCGGGGCGGGCGCCTCCCGGGCCCAGCCACCCCCACCCCGCCCGGCAGTCGTGGCCCGGGATGCGGAGCCGGGGGCCGCCGGTGGAGCTGCGCGGGGTGAGAGGCGCGGGGAAGGGGGCTGCCTGCTTCCCTCACCCTCGTCCCCCACCGGCGGGCCCCGGCAGGAATTCGGGAGCTGCGCGGCCAGGCCCTCTTAGCGCCCTGACATTTGGGGGGAACAGGTGAACCCGCCGCCCTACCCGCACCCCGCCCCGCTTGGGCAGCTGAATCAGAGGGGACGACCCTGTCCTTTTAAGGAGGCTTTTTGTTGCTCCTGCGGAGGCCCCCCCCGGCCATGGCCACCAGGAGCCCCCTAAAACCCGCAGGGACTGCCCCCCATCCTGGCCGCTGGGGCCCGCCCTCTGCATCCCGCGGGCAGCCAGTGTGAAGCGGCCTCCCGCAGCCCCCGGCCCCTCCCCCATGGAGGAGGAGGGGGGGGGGACGGCCAAGGAGTGGGGCACGACCCCCACGGGGCCGGTCTGGACCGCGGTGTTCGACTACGAGGCGGCGGGCGATGAGGAGCTGACCCTGCGGAGGGGCGACCGCGTCCAGGTGCTTTCCCAGGACTGTGCGGTGTCGGGCGACGAGGGCTGGTGGACCGGGCAGCTACCCAGCGGCCGTGTGGGCGTTTTCCCCAGCAACTACGTAGCCCCCGGCGCCCCCGCCGCGCCCGCGGGCCTCCAGCTGCCCCAGGAGATCCCCTTCCACGAGCTGCAGCTAGAGGAGATCATCGGTGTAGGGGGCTTTGGCAAGGTCTACCGGGCCCTGTGGCGCGGCGAGGAGGTGGCTGTCAAGGCCGCCCGGCTGGACCCTGAGCGGGACCCGGCAGTGACAGCAGAGCAGGTGCGCCAGGAGGCCCGGCTCTTCGGAGCCCTGAAGCACCCCAACATCATTGCCCTCCGAGGCGCCTGCCTCAGCCCCCCACACCTCTGCCTGGTGATGGAGTATGCCAGGGGGGGCGCACTGAGCAGGGTGCTGGCAGGCCGCCGGGTGCCCCCTCACGTGCTGGTCAACTGGGCTGTGCAGGTGGCCCGGGGCATGAACTACCTACACAATGATGCCCCTGTGCCCATCATCCACCGGGACCTCAAGTCCATCAACAGTAAGTGGTGTCCTCCCCCCAAAACTTGCTTCCACAGAATCTCCTGAGGTCAAGTGTAGGTGGCGGGAAATGGGGACACCAGAAGACCCTGCCTAGGGTGAGAAGGGGCAGCGATATACCCTCCGGGCCAAGTGAGGCAGGCCTCGCCCGTTAAGGGAGGAAAAGGAGGCTCAGAAAGGCAGAAGGGCCACCTGTACCCCAGACTACAGAGTCACAGTAGCTCGGTAAATATGACCGGCCCAGCCCTGCTGGCATCCGACAGCACAGATGCAGTGGCCCGCCTCATGGCATTTGCTGTCCAGCCCCGATGCCAGAGTCCGCTGGGCGGGGATAGAAGGAACCTAGCCTGGAGTCAGGGTTTCTCAGCCTTGGCACTATGTACCTTTGGGGCCGGAGGATCGGAGGAGGCTGCCCTGTGTGTCGGGGGCCGTTTAGCAGGCTCCTTAGCCTCTGCCCACCAGAGCATCCCTAAGCATCCCCCACTCCCATCCCCAATTATGATAACCAAAACTTGTCTCCAGACATTACCAAATGTCCCCTGGGGGTGGGGGGCGGAGGGCAAAACTGCCCCCACTTGAGAACCACTTCCTGGAGTCCTGCCAGGCCTCTGCCCCAGCTAGCGGAGGCCAAGTGGAGGTGAGGGAGGAGGAAAAGGGATGTGCCTTGAGTGAAAGCTTCCTGGCTTATCCCAGGCTCTCAGAAGTTGCTTGGTTGGTTGGATGGAAACTGGGGCCAGGCAGAAGGGAAGGCTCCCCGGGACCCCCACCTAGATCCAGGAGCTTCTCATGATGTTAGCACATGTTAATTGAGCACCTCTTCGAAGTGGTTTCCGCCCTTGTGGTCCTCACAAAGTAAAGATTTCATTCATTGCCCACATACTTCCCGCGCCTGGTGTGAGCCACACCCTGCCCTGGGTCCTAAGTATATAGCAGGGGAAAAATCCTACCTTCCTGGCTCCTCCCATCCTTCCTCTGCCCCACCTCACTCCCTTTCCTTTCCACACTGATGGATTCATTCTTTCTTTTTTCATCTGGTGTTTGCTGGGCCAAGTCATGCGCTAAGGAGAGGGCTCAGCGGTGAATGAGGCGAGTGTGCACCCTGCTCTCACCTAAAATGTGACGGGCTCCCCTTTGCCCTCACCTTTGGACCCCCACATCTCATCTATTTCTGATTCCTGCCAATTCCGCACCTTGCCATTTGTATGAATCCATCTCGCTTTTTTTTTTTTTTTTTACAATTTTGTCGCTCTGCGCCCCCCCCCCCCCAACGCAACAGCAAAGCCCCTGCAGCAGAGGATGTGTGTTTCTTACCTTCCAGGCCTCGCATTTGGGCACTAACAGGGCTGCCAGGAGCTCGAGGGGTGCCAAGCGCTGTGCCAGGGCTGGGGAATGGAGCAAGAGACACACAGATGGCTCCTGCCTTCCCTGATGCTCCGAAATGCTGGGCAAGTGGAGGCAGGATGGGCAGCGTGTCCTCTTGAAGCCTGAGCGTGCTCTTGACCCTTCCTCACCCCTGCTGATTCAACAGCCTGAAGGTGGGGTGTAAGGACACACACCCGTGCCCCCGGGGTTCCTGCAGCCAGTGCCACCGGACATAGGGTTGTTGGGGCTCTGTAGGCTCGGTCAACGGGACAGCCCCACGGCTGGGACAGGTCATGGGGCATCCGCAGCCCGGATCCCTCTGTTCCTCTTTCCCTAAGGAGCCCCTCATCTGGTGTCGCTCATACACTGGTTCATTCAACCAGTAATTCGTAAGCAGAATTAAGTATTTGAGGCCTTGTCATAAGCTCTGGGATTACAGAAGTGAACCGGGCAAGATCTCCCCATATGGAAGTTAGAGGCTCGTAAACAGAAGTAGATGATGGATATTCAGATGGGTAGGTGGAGAGATAGGTGACAGAGTTTCCAGAGAGTATGAGGGGCTCTGAAGGAACTGAAGTAGATCAAGGATGAGGCAGAAGGAGCTCTTACAGTCAGATGGTCGGGGGGTGGGGGCAATCCTGGAGAGGGGGCCTGAACAAAGACCACCCGGCCTTGCAAAGGTCTGGGCAGGGCCAACGTCCTGAGGTGGGAATGAGCGCGCCTCGTTGGAGAAAGAGCCAGGAGACCAGAGGGGTTGGAAGAGGAGGAATGAGGCAGAGTTAGGAGATGAGGTCAGAAATGTAGGCAGGGCTCAGACCAGGATGACCCTGGGGGCCATGATGAGGATTTGGGGTATTTTAGTCAATGCCGTGGAAGCCATGAGAGGGTTTCTAAGCGGAGGGTGATGCAGATGGGAGCGTGTTCCCTCTGTCACAGGGTCACCCCACAAATAGGAGAGGTGGGCACCCAAGAAGGGAGGGATGGAGTCACATGCCAGAGAGTTGGGAGAGGCCTCTGGGCTTTGATGATGGGAGAAGTAACCAGAAAGGGTCAAAGATCCAGGTGGACGACTAAGGACCAGTTATGGTGACATCACGCACTAATAATAATAGGTAACATTTTGTAAGGACGTACTGTTGCTTCAGGCCCTAAATCCTTCCTACAACCCTCTAAGGTAAATATTACCATTGTCTCCATTGAACAGAGGAGAAATTTTAGCGTTAAGAAGAATACATTAACAAGGTTATGCAGCTAGTAAGTGGCAGAGCTGGGATTCGAACCTAGGCAGGACCTTGTACACTTTGGGGCCTCTCTTTCATAGAAGCTGGTAGAACATCATAGCAGTTAAGAGATTGGGCTCTCGGGACAGATCTCGATCAGGTCTTTGCTGCACAGTTTTCTAGCTGTATGATCTTGGCCAAGGGACTTCATTTCTCTGAGCCTCAGTTTGTCAGTCGATAAAATGGGCTGCTTTCTAGTTAATTCTCATGAAGGGCTTACCACGGTGCATGCCATATAATGGGCTGCTGATAAACACCAGCCATGATTATAATCGTTGTTAGGAACCATCCCAGGCAGCAAATTGGAACCACTCAATATGCTTGGGGGATATATCTGTCCGATTTTGTCACCGTAATGCTATGAAACAGCCAGCCCCAAAACTCAGTGTCTTAAAACTTGATGTCATATATTACTGCTCACATACGTGTGTGCCTGCTGGGGGGTAAGCTGGTTTAGGCCGGGCTCAGCCGGAGAGGCTCGACTCCAAGTGACTTCCATGTACTCTGGACCAGCAGGCTAGCTAGCATGGTCTCGTGGTGATGGCAGAAGCCAAGAGGGCAGGCAGACAGGTGAGGCCTCTCAAGGCCCAGGCTTGGAGCTGGCCTTCTGTCACTTCGGCCTCATGCTGTTCACCAAAACAAGTCACATGGCCAACTCAAAGTCAAGGAGGGGGAAATACGCTCTGCCTCTTTCTCGGAGGGGGGAGGGGGCCACAGTCACGTGGCCAAGAGTGTGATGCTGCAAGAAGGAGTAGAATGGGCCCCCCCCATAGAGTTTGCCACAGGAGGTGACGAAGACAAAGGAGAACCACATTTGTCCCTTCTGCTTATGGTCTGTAGTTGCCACCTCTGGGCTGGCTGGGAATTCAAGGCCTAGACCAAGGAGAACCAAGGCATTGGCTACTGACCTTGCGATGAGCTCCCCAGGGCCCAGGTTGGAGTCAGGAGGGTAGTGGACCCAGGAGAAGCCCCTTCCCCGTTCATGGGAGCCCGGGGCAGGGATCGGACGGCATAGAAGGGTCTGCGGTATTTCAGACCAGGAAAGGAGGCACCACGGGTGGGGGGACAGCTCGAGGTGGGGGAGGGAACAAGTTGAGGACTCCAGCTGAGGCAGGGGCCAGGACACTCAGGTCTGCAGCCCAGAAGCTCTGGGGTGACCCACCATTCTTCCTCCCCCCCCCCCCCCCCAGTCCTTATCCTGGAGGCCATCGAGAACCATCTCGCAGACACGGTGCTCAAGATCACAGACTTCGGCCTCGCCCGCGAGTGGCACAAGACCACCAAAATGAGCGCTGCGGGGACTTATGCCTGGATGGCTCCAGAGGTTATCCGTCTCTCCCTCTTCTCCAAAAGCAGTGACGTCTGGAGGTGCTGATGGGGGTGGCTGGGGAGCCCTGGCAATGGGGGAGCGGGGGCGGGGGGGTGTGTCAGAGTGGGAGGGGCAGTCTCCCACTGAAGCGAGGATCCGGGCTTGGCAAAGGGGGGCCTGCTGGGAAGGTGGGGCCCGGCAAACACCAAAGCAGGTGTCTGCTCTGTTGGCTCAAGTGGCAGCTGAGAAGGACAAGAATTCAGTGGAAAATTCCAAAGATCTAGAGTTAGGGTGTCAGCACCAGGGCCTCAGACACCATCCAGCACACCGCCCCACTTGTCAGCAGGAAACTGAGGCCTTTGGAGGCATCCATCCGTCCGTCTGTCCGTCCGTCCGCTCTGGGTGCTAGGGATCCAGCAGGAAATAAAAGTAGACACATTTCCTCCCCACAGGGATAGTAAATAAGTAAGTAACATACAGGAAAGCTAGGAAAATAGCTGGTTTTTAGTTTAAAAAGTCATAAAATAATTTTCAAAATATAGCAAGCTAATCCCCCAGAACAAAGCAGCAGACGGCATTGAGAGCCAGGGGGTCGAGCGGAAAGCCCTCCGAGGGCTGGAGGGTGACTTTGGGGGAAGGCTTTGCTGGGAAGCAAGACTTGAGCTGAGTTCGGGCTGACACGAGGGCGCCAGCCTTGCACAGTTTGGGGGAAGAAGCTTCCCAGGCAAGGGGACAGTGCCCACAAAGGAGACACCGGCGTGAGAACAAGCTCGGTCCATTCCAGATAAGACTACGAGCCCCACGCGGCTGGAGCAGAGCAGGCAAGGAGAGGTGGTAGGAAATGACAGAGGAGAGAGAGCTGGATGAGGGCCCAGACGCCAGGCTTTCTTCTAAGTGCGGGGGAAAGCCGAGAGTGGCCTTTGTGAACGGTGTGGTCTGGCTGAGCGTTGCAAGGCTCTCTGGGCTGGAGGATGAGGACTGGATTGTGGGGGACAGGAGTAGTGGGGGCGGGACGCCAGTGAGGAGGCCGGTGCCCTCACCAGCGAGACTGGTTGGTGGCAGCTGGACCTCTTCAACCCCTGGTCTTCTCCCGGGGGGGAGCCCAAGCCGGGTCAGTCCCCAGCTGAGGCTCCAGATGGACCAAGCAGCAAAGTCATGGCTGTGGGGCAGACAAAGCAGACGGGAGGTCTCCGTGAGAGCAGCGCAGCCCTTCGGGAAGGTTCTGAGTGGCTTTGCATTGAGGCGTTCATTTGTGCTTCCGAGCATTTAACAGAGCCCATCTCTGGCAAGGAGCAGAAAACCCCACACGCGAACAAACGGAAGTTTCTTCTCACTTGTAAAGCCCAGGGCCTCTGCGGGGCCCCCGGCGACAGGAATTCAGGATCCTAGATCGGGGGGTTCCTCAACGGGGGTGTCATTGACATCAAGCAAGGTCATTCTTCCTTGTGTGGTCCCACCTGTACTTCTCAGGACACCAGGTATACGTGGCTCCCGGCCCCCAAATGTCATCGTGCTCCCCAGTCGTGACCGTCCAAACATCCCCACGGGTTTCCAGCGACGTGGGGGAGGTAGGGGTTTCACGCCGCTGCTGTTTTCCTCCACCTCACGTGGCCTCCGTTCCCAAGCTCACTTCATCATCCAAAGGGGCTGCTTGGGCTCCAGCTTTTAGGACCACATTGCAGCCAGGAGGAAGGACAAAAGCGGAAAAGACCCTCCTTCTCTCTAAGGACACTTCCCAGAAGTTAGTTGCAGAGGACATAGCCTCCTCCATCCCACTGGCCGGAACCTTTGCCATTGGGTTTCCTTAGCCGCAAGGGAGGATGGAAAATTATTCCAGACAGGCTACTCCCAGCTCAGATTCACCAGTGCTGGCCTCGAGAAGAGAGGCCGCCAGCTGGAGGAGAGCAGACGTGGTGTCCCTCTCGCTCCGGGGCCTAGGACAGTGTCTGGCACGGGGCGGATGTGTTTCTATGTGGAGCGAATGCACGTGTGGGTGTGGGGGAGCCCGGGGACCTCCTGCATGCCGGGCGCTGCACGAGATGGTCATTAGGCTCCCAAGGGAGTTCAGTGTCCCGGAGCAGACGGACCCGCAGGGGACCAGCAGAGGGGTGTACGTCCCGTTGTTGCGTACGCATTAAGGACACTGCCATGGGCATCAAGCAGGCCTGAGTCCAAGTGTGGACTGAGACCTGTCCACTTACTGGCTGTGTGACCTTTAGGCAGACTACTTAGCCTCTCTGAGACTGCGCCTTCTCATCGGTTAAAATGGGGGCGGTACCCATACCTTCTGCCGTACAGGGCTGTTGAGAGGGTTACTGAGAGCGCCTAGCACGGTGTTGGCCTGGAGTAAGTGCTTTATACATGTTAAATAGCGTTAACTTGTTTTCAGAGGTAAGTGCTGAGGGTTCTCGTGGGAACATAGAGGAGGGGCCTCTAACCCAGCTTTGGAGGCTGTGGAATCAAGGAAGGCTTCCTGGTAGAGAGGGCACCTGAATTCTGACTTAAAGGACAGTTACGCAACAGGAAGGATGTCCTCGACAAAGGGAACAGCATGTGCAAAGCCGGAGGTTAGGAAGAATAAGGCTCGTTCAACTTGTTCAGCGTGGCTGCAGCTGATGCTGGGGTTGGTGCAGGGGCGAGAGCGCTGAGAGGCAAGGCTGCAGGGGTCATCAGAGGTCAGGGCTAAGAAAAGTGGCTTTGCCCCGCGGGCACAGGGGACACACTGAAGGTTTCCAGGTAGGGGTGAGGGGAGAGAGAGCCAACCCCACGACATCTATTGGAGATCAGGCCGGCAGAGGTCAGTCATGTTCTTGTGGCCTCGCTGGGAGTTGCTGGGGTGGGGGAGGCCCCCCAGGGGACCGGAGGCAGGGCCGGGGTGTAGGTGAGGATTGGGGTGGGCTGCAGCGTCACCCCTCCCTCTTCCCCACCTGCAGCTTCGGGGTGCTACTCTGGGAGCTGCTGACGGGTGAGGTCCCCTACCGTGAAATCGACGCCTTGGCCGTGGCGTATGGCGTGGCTATGAACAAGCTGACGCTGCCCATCCCCTCCACGTGCCCCGAGCCCTTTGCCCGCCTCCTGGAGGGTGAGCCAGGGCCCTGTGGAGATAGGCTCAGCTCGGGTGGCAGGGGCCCTCAGGCCAGCCCTCACCCCTTCACACCCATCCATCCCAGTGGGCCCAGGAGTGAGGGGAAAGGGGCCGCAACCATCGGACCACAGACTGCCTCCATGGCCCCCAGACTTTTGCTCTGGCCAGGCCCACAGCTCCTCGGGGCAGCCTGTTAGCATTCACTGGTCCCGGGATTCCTCCCCGATCCTTGATCCTGCCACACGTGAGGGAGCGGGTCCCCAGGTTTCTCTCCCAGAGTTCCACTGAGTGAAATGTTGCCGGGAATTTGGCTCTGCCTTCCTTCCCTTCGGCTCCGTGGAAGTTGTCCGTCCACAGTCCCCTGAAGTCCTGCCTTCCACGGAGCAGGGTGATGGCCCAGAGCACGGCCACTGACATCTCCCCTCCCACCGCTGTCCTCCCCACCCCCACCCCAGAATGCTGGGACCCAGACCCCCACGGGCGGCCAGATTTCGGCAGCATCTTGAAGCGGCTTGAAGTCATCGAACAGTCAGCCCTGTTCCAGATGCCCCTGGAGTCCTTCCACTCGCTGCAGGAAGACTGGAAGCTGGAAATTCAGCACATGTTCGATGACCTCCGGACCAAAGAGAAGGTGAAGGCAGGCGACGGAGTGGGAGGGATGGAGCGAGCTCCTGCATTCCAGTGCCTTCGGTGGGGCAGAGGCCTCTCCCCTGAGCCGCAGTTTTTGGGTCCATGCAGGGCCAAGGGGGGCTTCTTTGCATAATAAGAAAAGGCACCCTGCCCTGACATTCTTACGACTGATAGCGCCTGATGTGTGGGATTGGTTCGAAAACAACAGCCAGGATGGGAGGGAGGGAGACAAGAAGTGACATGAAAAAAGATTTGCAAAGTATAAATAGTTGTTGACCTCTAATGACGAGTAGTACGTTGGGTGCACTACTCTGCTTTTGTGGATGTTTGAAGTTTTCCAAATTGAGGAGGCAAAAAATTAAAAATCAAAGGGGGAAAAAAATAAAGCCACCCCTTTGTGCTAAAACAGCCCCGTGTCCTGACTGGGCTGGTAAAGAGTGAGTTGCCCCATTGCCGGTCGCGCTTGTGCTGTGCCCCGACCCACAGCAGCCGCGGCGGGTCCATCCCCGGAGGCGGGGGCGGGGAGCGGAGGGAGAGGTGTGGGGTGGGGAGCAGATGGTTATGCCCCCTCGCCCCCAGCCGCCCATCTCCTCCCCAGGAGCTCCGGAGCCGAGAGGAGGAGCTGCTGCGCGCCGCCCAGGAGCAGCGCTTCCAGGAGGAGCAGCTGCGGCGGCGGGAGCAGGAGCTGGCGGAGCGCGAGATGGACATCGTGGAGCGCGAGCTGCACCTGCTGATGTGCCAGCTGAGCCAGGAGAAGCCGCGGGTCCGCAAACGCAAGGGCAACTTCAAGCGCAGCCGCTTGCTCAAGCTGCGGGAAGGCGGGAGCCACATCAGCCTGCCCTCCGGTACCGCCCCCTCCCTTGGCCCCGAAGGCTGCCCGGAGCAGGCCTAACACGGGCTTTCCCTCTTCCTTTTAGTTTGTAAACCTTTTATTCTTGCTAACTGTATCACCCATGTGGAAAAGGACCGGAAAACAGCACCGCTTCAGGAGCACATATAGTCCCCCCCCCCCCATGAAAGCAGAGAGAACCTCCAGTCACCCAGAGTGCCCTCCTCATGCCCCCTCCGAACACAACCCCCAGCCACTGCCACCCCCACCGAGAGTAACCTCTATTATGACCTTCAGGGCATTCACTCCTCTACTTCTCTTTATTGTTTCGACTCCCACCTTTTTTTTTTTTTTTTTTTAAATTATCTTTCAATCTCCTGCTTTTTCTGGCTTGCCAAAAATTCGTTGAGGAACATCGTTTATCCTGTGGCATCTCCCATGGTGGGAGCGGATGTTGCCGCTTGCATCCCCCTGGCATTGCATAACACGCCCCTCCGTCCCCTGCATTTCCTATAAAGTGGTATTAAACCATGTGAAATTGCTGACTTTCAGCCCTTTTTGTTTCACGTGGCTTAATTGGTTTCAAGTTCAGGTTTGGGCTCTTGTTTTCCCAAAGCCTGCTTCCTAGGCACCCTTACAGTGCCCATCTCCGTTAGGCCTGTAAAGTCTGCTCCACTCTCCCTGGGAGATGAGAAGCCATAGTTCAGTGCCCAGAACAGCACTGGCCAACAGAAATCCAAAGTAAGCCACACAGCTGGGTTTTAAATCTCATAGCCACCTTAAAAACTGGAGAAGGAAATAAGTGGCATTGATTTTAACAATATATTTAGCCCAATATATATATCCAAAATGTCATGGTGTCCCATGTAATCAACACAAGAAACGTCGTTAGGGATTTTACCTTCTGTTTTCAAACTCCAGCGTTGAAACCCAACGTATGAGTTACACTTACAGCGCATCTCTGTCCTGGCGCTAAGTTTTCATCAAAAAATACTTGATCTGCGTTTGGATTTCATGAAATTTACAGTTGGGAGAGTAGATTCACACACACACAAGTAGATTCACATACCCAAGTTGTTTCGCATGTACTTCAGTGTTTTCTTTTTTTTTTTTTTTAAGATTTTATTTATTTATTTGACAGAGAGAGAGAGAGATCACAAGTAGGCAGAGAGCCAGGCGGGGAGGGGGGGAAGCAGGCTCCCTGCTGAGCAGAGAGCCCGATGCGGGGCTCGATCCCAGGACCCTGAGATCATGACCTGAGCCGAAGGCAGAGGCTTAACCCACTGAGCCACCCTGGTGCCCCTACTTCAGTGTTTTCAAGAACCAAACTGAGTATCCTTTTGTAAGTTTAAATTCACTGCAACCCCACAGATGAAGTTTAAACTCTCCAGTTCCTCAGCTGCAGTCCCACCCGGCAAGTGCTCTGCGACCACATGTGGCTAATGGCCACCATGTTGGACACTTAGGCCTAGATCCGTAGTCGATCCTTAGTCAATTGGAGATCCAATTAGGATCCTTCCTCTCAACCTCGGCCACGTGCCAGAGGTCTCTGGTGGGCCCGTCACGGTTAGAAGGCTGACCTTCACCCCAGAGGTGCCGATTCAGGAGGCCCAAGAGTGGGCACCCCCCCGCCCCAGCCTCCAGGTGACACGGGCAGTTTGGGAATGCAAAACAGTGGGGTTCCCGTTCCAGCACTCCTTCTATCCTAGAAGGGACCTTCTCTTTGGTTACCCATGGAGCCGCCTGCTCAGGAAAGTCTCTTTCGTTTCGCAGGCTTCGAGCATAAGATCACAGTCCAGGCCTCTCCAACCCTGGACAAGCGGAAAGGATCCGATGGGGCCAGCCCCCCTGCGAGCCCCAGCATCATCCCCCGGCTGAGGGCCATTCGCCGTGAGTGTCTGACCTGCCCGCTGTCAACAACCTTTCTCCGTGCACATACCATGTGCTGAGCTGGAGGAAGAGCAGGGACAAGACAGGCAGCATCCCCTCCCTGGTTCGCATCGGAGAGACAGAATAAACAAGCCAACAAGTCAGTAAGCGGGACAATTTCTCGTAGCGATAAGCGCTGGAAAGGAGAGCAGGGAAGGGATTAAAAGAGAAAAACGGCTGTCTTCCATCAGGAAGTCCGGTGTAAGGAGCTGGGGGGTGAGCAGGGACCTGCGGGGTGAGGAGAGAGGGGTGCCAGGATCAGAAGGAAGGCTGTCCCTGCCAGAGAGGCCAGCCAGGGCCAAGGCCGGGGGTGGGAACAAGCAAGGGAAGGGTCATGCTTGGAGTTAGAATCCCAGGTCCCTTGGACTTGCGGGTGGAGGGCGGATCCGAGAGGGAGGCCGGGAGCGCAGCGGGCACAGACCGTCCGAGACCCCGTAACCAAGTGGCTTCTCTTCACCCAGTGACTCCTGTGGACGGTGGTGGCAGCAACAGCGGCAGCAGCAGTGGTGGCAGTGGGACATGGGGCCGAAGCGGGCCCCCAAAGAAGGAAGAACTGGTTGGAGGCAAGAAGAAGGGCCGGACCTGGGGACCCAGCTCCACCCTGCAGAAGGAGCGGGCTGGAGGGGAGGAGAGGTACTGGCCGCCGGCAGCCCACCGCTGGCCCTGCGCCTGGCCCCCAGCCCTGCTCCCCGCAGCCCGCAGGCCTGCCCTGCAACTCCGCCCCCCATCTCTGGCGCCCCCTGCAGGCTGAAGGCCCTGGGGGAAGGAAGCAAACAGTGGTCATCAAGCGCCCCCAACCTGGGCAAATCCCCCAAACACACACCGATCGCCCCAGGCTTCGCCAGCCTCAATGAGATGGGTAAGAGGGTGAGGGTGTCTTTAAAATGGAGAAGGAGGGGCATCCGGAGGGAAATATAACCCGAGAGGAAGAGGAAGAGGTGACACCTCCCCCGGGGTTG
>CM052888.1:40130378-40180634 GCA_028534135.1 Potos flavus
TCCCGGTTGCAGAGGAGTTCGCGGAGGCGGACGGAGGCAGCAGCGTGCCCCCCTCCCCCTACACCACCCCGTCCTACCTCACCGTGCCGCTGCCAGCCGAGCCCTCCCCGGGGGCGCCCGCGCCCCTCTCCCGGCCAGGCCACGGCGGCCGGCGGCGCTGCGAGCTGGCTCTGCTGGGCTGCGCCACGCTGCTGGGCGCCGTGGGCCTGGGCGCCGACGTGGCCGAGGCGCGCGCGGCGGACGGCGAGGAGCAGCGGCGCTGGCTGGACGGCCTCTTCCCCCGCGCCGGCCGCTTCCCGCGGGGCCTCAGCCCGCCCGGGCGCTCGCCTGGCCGCCGCGACGATGCGGCCCCCGGCCCGGGCCTGGCGCCCTCGGCCACCCTGGTGTCGCTGTCGTCCGTGTCCGACTGCAACTCCACGCGTTCGCTGCTGCGCTCTGACAGCGACGAGGCCGCGCCGGCCGCGCCCTCCCCGCCGCCCTCCCCGCCCGGCACCAACCCCCTGGTGGACCTGGAGCTGGAGAGCTTCAAGAAAGACCCCCGCCAGTCGCTCACGCCCACCCACGTCACGGCCGCGCGAGCAGTGAGCCGCGGGCACCGTCGGACGCCGTCGGACGGGGCGCTGGGGCAGCGCGGGGCGCCTGAGCCCGCGGCTCCCCGCCCTGGTGAGTGAGGCCCGCGGCAGCCAGGGCGCAGAAAGCCACCCTCCTCCCCTGCCCCCACCAAGGTCCAAGGTCCCAGCCCAGCGGCGACCCCCTGCAATGCCAGGGTCTGTGTCCTGACGGCCCTCACTGCTGGGTGATCGATGCCCCGGGATGCAGGAGAGGTGGAAAACCGCAGTGCCTCCAGGGGCTAGGCGGGTGACATTCGTGGCAACAGCAACAACTATGGCAAGCACTGCTGTGCCAGATGCTGTTCCCTATCCATTTATTAACAAGGCCAAAGATCATCAGCATAGGAGTCAGCTTCCTTCTACCAGGCGCTGGGCCAGGAGGGAGGCGCTGGGCCTCAGGTGTCTCCACCGGCCTGTGTGCGCGCACCCCACACTTCAGAGAGGGATTGGGGGGATGAGCGCTTTATCTAGAGGGGTGATGGGGAACAGGCTCTGACAGCTTAAGGAAGATGCTCAGAGTCACTCCCAGATGAGGGAGTGCTTAGGGGTGCTGAGGGCAGAGGCCAGGGTCCTGCCCCGGCTGGAGAGCAGGCCCAACATCAGCAGATATTTCAAAGGAAGTCAGAAATTCCACCTCTGTAAATGTCCTGGCTTTTCAGTGCCACCCTCTGGCCCACCCCATTGACCTCCTCTGATCCTCTCTTACCAGGCCCTCGAGACCCCCTGGACTTCCCCCGCCTGCCCGACCCCCAGACCTTGTTCCCGACCCACCGCCGGCCCCCTGAGTTCCCTGGCCGCCCTACCACCCTGACCTTCGCCCCAAGACCCCGACCGGCTGCCAGCCGCCCCCGCCTGGACCCCTGGAAACTGGTTTCCTTTGGCCGGACACTCAGCATCTCGCCTCCCAGCAGGCCGGACACCCCAGAAAGCCCCGGACCCCCCGGCATGCAGCCCACGCTGCTTGACATGGACATGGAGGGCCAGAGCCAGGACAGCACCGTGCCCCTGTGCGAGGCCCATGGCTCCCGCTGAGGCCGCCCTCCACCGCCCGCCCGGGCAGCCATGAATGTAGCGCCCCAGGCCCCGCCCCGGCCTGCCGTGCCACAAGGCGGGGAGGAGGCCCTGGGCAGGATACTCACTCTATTTATTGGGGAAGGGGGGAGGGGGTCACTTAATTTATTTCTTTGTACCCCAGAGGGTGGGGCCCTGTGCCCCACCCAGCAGTTGGGGGGAGGGTGGGCAGGGATACTCAGGGACAGGGCATCATAGGGATTCGGCACAAAACGCAGCATTAAAGGTAACCCCTGCCCCCTACTGCTCTTGGCCGTGTCTTTCCCCAGCCGGGCCCTAGTCCTGGGTCATCCCCAGGAGGGCATCCCCACCCCCCCATCCCATGCTTCCTCCCTGAGCCTCTGGGTTTCTTGAGATCCAGAGGGCAAAGCCCAGGCACCTTCTTTCCCTGGTCCCCACAAGAACACCACACAAAAAGGTTACGGTCACCAGTGACAAGTACTTTACCAGCAAACACACGAGTCAGGGGAAGTTACACGGTGAGGTGGGCATGGGGGGAGGGAAAGCGCCCCCCCCCCCATTGGCCTTAGCCAACGACATCCCGGGCCCCTGCCCCTGCCCCGGCCCCACTGTCTTCCCGCTGGAGGCTGCAACGGTTCATCTTCAGCTGAGTCAGCTGGATGTAGCGGAGGACATTGGTGTCTGTGGGGGAGGTGGGTACGGCATTACCTGGGTGTCCCGGGGCAGCGGGTGGCATCTGCCCGGCAGCCGCTCACACCGCACCGGCCCTGGCCTGCGGCAGCTCCCCCACCCAGCCGCTCTTGCCAGAGCCCTTCTCCCCTAGCCCCAGCCACAACAAGCGGAGCGGGGGGCCTTTCACACCTCCATCCTTCAGCTTCTGCTGTGCCCTCCGCGGGGAATGCCTCTCCTCAGACGCTGCTGTCAGGCTTCTGCCCACCCTCCCAAGAACATCTGTTCCCTCTAAGCTTCTCACCAGGAAAACTCATCTTGCCTCTGCTCCCACAGCCCTGGGACCTGTACCCGTTCTCCCCTGTGGCTGGCTCTCAATACAAGACTGATACCGTGGCTGTCCCCCGCCCCCAACACACACACCCTGACTGTGATGCCCTGGAGGGCAAGCAACAAGCCTCCAGCTCTGCCAAGCCTCCCCCTGACCCCAACCTCACCCCTGTAAATTTCTTAGCCTTGTCCGCCCTGGGGTCTGCCTCCCAGAAAGGGCTCCTCGAGCAGTGGGTGTGTGAATGGGTTAGTGAGTGGATGAATGAGAATGGGGGGTGGGTGGAGATGGGGGGGTGAGTGGGTAGGGAGTGGCTGAGTAGATGAGTGGGAGGCATAGATGAGTCAATGAATAGATGGGAGGTGGTTGGGTGAATGTCAGGGGAACACGGGGCAGGGGAGGGGTGAATGAATGGCGGGTGAGTGCCCGAGTGGGTGCGTAAGGAGTAGGTGGATGGAGAGGGAAATGCTGGGGAGGAGGCAGAGCTCTTCCCTGATCCTCCCCGTGTTTCCTTGTTTCCTCTGCTCTAGCCCCTTTCCCTGCTTCGTCCGGCCCTCACCTGTGGGCTCCCGGCTGCGGGCCTCCTGCAGGTAGCGCAACGCGCGTGCATAGTCGCCCAGGTGGTAGAAGGCAATGCCGGCGCGGTAGGTGGCCTTGAAGTTGCCCTGCTGCTTCTCCAGGACCTTGAGACAGTACTCGCGCACCCGCTCATAGTTCACCAGCTCCGACTGCAGCAGGCAGGCTGCGGGGACACCGGGACCGGTGTTCGCAGAGCCTGGCGGCACCCCCAGACCCCACCTGACTGCTAGGAGCCCCCCAGCCTTTCCCCCCGCCCCCCGGGGCTGAGCCGGGCCTAAGGGATTGCTCAGGCCACCCGGGCCGCCGATCTTCTGACCAATCAGGATAGAGTCAATCTGCGCCGCCGCTAGAGGGCGCGAAAACACAGACAAGCGCTCGCGGACGATTAGCTGGGAAGTTTCTGCAGGGGAGAGTACTAAAGGCGATCTCGGGTGAGGGATGGGGCGTTGAATCGCTAATCCAGGGTAAGATTTTCTTACCTGAGGTTCGCAGGTGACAGCCCAAAGCCCATTTCTTGCATCCCAACCCTTCCACCCCTGTGTTTCCGTACACCCCCAACCCCTCTCCTTGATAAGCTCTGGGGTCTCCCTTCACAGACCCCAGGTCCGGGCCCTTCAAGCCTCCAGCCCCCGCCCAAGGCTTCACGATTGCCCGTCACTCCCCACCCCTCTCCGTTATGTACCCTCTGCGCCCTCCGACGGCCCCATACCCGTGAGAGAGTCATAACATTCCACCTCCGTGTTCTCCACCAGGCGCCGCTGCTCCTCGCTGAGGCGAGCTGGCCCGGGGCTGCTGGCGGACCCAGGGGCGGGGGCGGGCAGGCCTCCAGGGCGGGCACCCTGAGCCGCCTTCAGCTGCAGCAGTGCCCGATGATACTTGCCGATGGCTTCCCGGAACTTCTTCTCTCGGTAGCAGCGCTGGCCCTCCGCTTTGAACGCCACGGCGGCCCTCAGGCTGCTGTCGAGCGCCGCGCCCAGGCCCCCCGACGGCTCGGGGGCAGGGCTGGGCCGAGCCGAGCCATGGCGGGGGCCCGGGCCCGGCGGGGAGAGGGCGGGAGGCGGGCGCGGCGGAGGCTCCGGGGCAGCGCTGAGCATCAGCACCGGGGACAGCGCGCCGCGCTGCATTGTGGGAAACTCCTGCTGCCGCCGCTGCAGCTACCGCATCGCCCCCCGCGGGGCCGGTCCCCACCCTTTCTCCGCCCCCGCACCTCCGGCAGCCGACTCCGCCTGCCCCCTATGGGTCTAGAGAAACCCCTCAGGACTTTCCCTTTCTATCCTCCAAATCAACCCCAGCCCTAGTTCTCCAAAGGGCCTCTCCCTTTTTCCCACACCCCTTACCTCCCACCCTCCTGCCTGCTCTCCTCCCTCCTGCCCAAAGCTCCTACAGCTTTCTGGAAGGAAAACACAAGTCTAGGGGAAAGAGCCGGAAGATATCAACCTCGTGGAAAGCAGGTTTTCAGACCCCTGGGCATTTCGAGATTTAGATAAGAACACGGGTTATGGGCTGCTGTCCAGATTCGATTCCCTGCTTATATTTCTCACTAGTGGTAGTACTTGGGCAAATCACCCAAATTACCTGGAACTCTATATCCTCATCAGTACCGTAAGACAATGATAGCAACTTGGAGACTCATTTATCTATCTATGCAACAAACAAATCCTCACTGATATTTCTTCTGTGCCCAACTTTGGTCTGGGTGATGGTGGGAAAGAGCAGGGACCGAGAGAGCCTCAGCCCCTACCCTCACTGAGCTCCTAGTCCAGCAGGGAGACAGACCAGTGACCGGACAGTGACAGCCCCGATGGTCTAGCCTGGGAATCTCCGACAAAGTGGCCAGAGTGGGACGCGGAAGGCCCTGGCAGTGCATGGGGGAGGCATAATGGGATGCCCTAGACTGAGGTGGTGAGTGAAGGCTTCCTGGAGGAGGGGATAACTCAATAAATGAAAGAGATCTGCTTCTTGCCCTCCCCACCCTCACTGCCTGGGTAGGAAAAGCAGTGGGAAAGCAGACAAGAGACCGCCCAGAGTGAGCAGCACAAGAATACAAGAGTGTACAGAAAAGGAATCACATGAGAGGCTTTTAGGAGAAAAAAGAGTGAATGAGATGGTTGATCTTCAACCCTCCTTAGCTGCTTACTTGGTGGCGGGACCTCGGCTTCCCCCCACCTTCCTTCTGTGTGACCTGGGGATAACAAGTGAATTTACTTCAGAGTAGTTGTAGGGACCGAATTACATTATGCAGATAAAGCAGTTAGCATGGGGCCCGGCACAGGAATGGCCAAATTAACAGCCCCTGTTTCTTATCACCCATGAGACTATGAGGTATGTGATCACACGTGCGTGGCCAGGTCCATGTACAGTTGTTGAAGGAATGAGTGAATGAGTAACTTTATTACCAGCCTCCCCTGCACCCTGCAAGACCCTGGCTTGGGCCTCAGCCCCAAGCACCAAGCTTAAATTTCCACTCTCCCTTCCCCCTGCCACTGCACGTCCTCTTCCTGGAGGCCACATGGCGGGTCCCACCTGACAGGCCCAAACATGAAAACAGTACCTTCCATCCCAGTGGCAATATTTGCTTCTATCTCTTATCGAGCTTTGCCAAGTCTCTCCTCCTCTCTGGTCCACCAACCATGAACATCTCCAGGGCAAAAACTTCCTCCTCTCTTTCACCTCCAAACTTAGACTTGGTTAAGAGTATAATATTCCTGAAGTTGAGTGCCTGAGATCACCTCAGGCCTGTTTTTAATTTAAAAAGTGTGGAGATCCATTGATTTGTAACAAATATTTTCTGAGCACTTACTAAATAGCTAGGTGCTGGGGGTTCGGTAGAAACTGGGGACAAGTGTACCTAGCTCACACTCCTACTAGGAGGCCGTGTTAGCAATTCCATACACTTAGGTGTCAGGCACTGTCCTAAAGCTCTACGTCTATATTAACTCACATCCTCATCACACCTCGGTGAGACCAGTGCTACAATTTATACCCATTCGCACCGTGGCACTCTAGGAGTTAAGTAAATCAGATCCCATGTTATAGAACACTTGCTATCAAAGACCCATACTATCACAAACTGATGACTCCCACAGGCCAGCATATGTGATGTGCTGGGCTTGTGCAAGCATTAAAAAAATATTGCATTAGTTGCTAACATATGGAAGCAGAGAGACTTACAGAATTGTAGATTTTCAGCTTCACTTGAGCAAAATCTGAAAACCTGGCAACATCGAGGTAGCATTTCTTATGACTGGGACAGCTTCCCACAGTCCCCATCCCTCCTAGTTTCTTCCCAACCCTGAGCCCGAGAGCCACTCAGGTTGCAGCATCTCTCCATTTATCTCCCCAGGCGTTCGCGCTTGGGATCCTAGTTTTAGTTCGCCGAGCCGCGCTTGCGGACATCCGCCAGTGCCCCCTGGCGGAGGGGTCCAGGATTTGCATCGTATCCCCTAGCTGCCATTAAGGGACTTGGTAAAGAGCATCCAATCAGAAAGATGAGAGGCCTGGGAAGTGACCAATCAGAAGCGAGAGAGGGCGTCGGAATTCGCCCAAGAGGACAGAGAGCGCTCAGAATTAAAAACAAAACCACCCCCCAAAAACACACACCTCCTTTATTGAAGTGGGAAACGGATAAACACGGACAGTATTTTTTGCTGGGGTCCCCGGGCTCAGGGAGGCTCGGGCTGGGGGCGGCGGAGCAGGCGGGCGGCGGCGAGGCTGGTGCCCTGGCGCTGGGGCCGCGCGTACTTGAGGAAGATGGCGGCGCGGCCGGGCGCGGGGCCTCGGAGCGCGGCGCGGGCCATGCACGGCTCGAGCGGGCGCAGCTCTGCGGGGCTGCGACGGGGAGACGGAGAAACTGAGGCGGGGGCAGGGGCAGCGGTGAAGACGACCTGTCCTGGGAGCTGGGGGCGCGAGGCTGAGAAGACGCGTTGACTGGGGTCCCCGAGGACCGTTCAGGGGCTCTCTCGAGCCAGTGGAGAGCCGGAACCTCGGGGAGGGACGGAGCGGGGCTGAGAATGGACAGACATCCAGCTCTACCCCGGAGGAGGGACGGCTGGGCGAAAAGAGGACTCACCCTGGCCTCCAGTGACATGGTTAACGGGAAGAGGGCGCCCCTCTGGCAGCTGAAGGGACACCCCGTTCGCGGCCAGCAGGGGAGCTGGGGGACTCGAGGTTGGCAGACCTCTCCTCAACCCTGGAACGCAGCTAGATCTTCCGACGGCGGGAAGATAGCGTATCTTCCACCCAGGGCCAAAGTTAAGGGTCCCCAAATCTGGACAAACACCTCATCCTCTGACACATACCCCCCCCCAGACTAGGCAGACACACCATTTTCTCTCACACCCAGAAAAATCAAGTGTGGGTCCCCCCCTCCCCGCCCTGGTCTCTCGTTCTCTGAGACGGGAAAGACAGATCAGGAAAGTAAGTTCCTGTAATCACAGAGGCGCTCCCCTGAAGCCATACCTGTAAAGCGAGGGCTCGAGGCCGGAGCCCGCCCCGTCGAGCAAGCGGTGCGCCAGGCTCAGCGCCGCAGCTGCGCGCCGACCGGGCTCCCATCCTGCGGCCTCGGCCTCCAGCAGAGACAGCTCCAGAAAGTAGGTGGCAAGTAGCATCACCTGCCAAGCACCGCCGCCCCCGGGGGAGATCAGGCCAAGCACCGCCGCCCCCCGGGGGAGATCAGGCCACGCCCCTATCCCCGTACAGGCCACACCCCTACCCTCGCGAGACTTGCCCCCCCCGCCCCCTTCCCCATGGCCCCGCACCTGGGGGCTGCTCCCGGCCAGCGCAGCCAGTAGCCCGAGGCAAAGGAGCGGGCCCGGGTGGTGCAGCCGGAAATCCAAGCGACTCAGGATGCGGCGCTCGGCGCGCAGAAGCTCGGCCCTCGAGAAGGAGCCAGCGCCCAGGAGGCAGAGGGAGGCCGACTGCGGATGGCGGGGAAAGAGGCGGGAGAGTCTTGGACCCAGGCTAGTTGCTCCCTGCCCCGTAGCGCCTGGGATCGGTTCAGGCTCCGTTCTGAACCTCGATTTCCCGGTCTGTAAAATGGGGCTATTGATCTGTTCTCCGGAAGCCTTGGAGAGCACAGTCTTCAGAATCAGCAAGACCCGGGTTCGACTTCAAACCCTACCATTTCCACACCGTGTTACAGGGACATCACTGAAAACCTGAGACGGAGTTTCCTCGTCTATAAAACGGACATATTACTCCGTACGTCACCAGGCAGCTCTGAGCAGGCACGGACTACAACTAGTGAAGCACTACAGCGACTGTAACTGTTCAAGACTGAGTCCAAGTCCCACCTGCTTTGGGCAAATGTCTTCCTCTCCCTGGGCCTCAGTCTCCTCCTCTGCGAAAGGGACACATTAGTAGCCCTGGCCTCATACAGATATGCTAGGATTCCAAGAATAGGCAAAGCCGTAGCCCGGCACACAGTAGGTGTTCTGTGACACGACAAGCGAGGGCTCCAAACCTTCCCAACCCCCACTCGGCAAAGTACCTCGGGAAGCACGCACTCTTCCATTTTGCAGGCCACGAACAGGCAGGCCACGCCCAGCAGCTGCAGGCGGTGTAGGCGCACTCGGCCGGCGCGCAGGTAGGAATCGAGCAGGTGCACCGCCAGGTAGAGCGTGTCCCCCGCCAGGCCCAGGTACTCCTGGGGAAGGGCGTGAGTGACCACTAGGGTTCTAGGCTGCGACGCGGCTCAGCCCTGCCCCCTGCCGGTTACGTACGTGCACCTGGATCAGCCAGTCCACCACTAGCGCGCGCATCTCTGGGGTCACGGTCCGGGGCAGGGCCCTCCGGGGCAGCGCGCGGCACACCTGCGGTTGGGCAGGGCGGCCTCACTCTCCACACCTGTGCCTCGGCTTCTGGCCCGAGCTCCAGCCCCAAGTGCGGCAGCCTCCTCGCACCAACGGGCCGAAGCGGGAGCGCCACACTGAAACTGGCCTCCAACTTCTTCTATGTGCTTCTATTCTTTATTTCTCATTAGAGCCTTGGACTTTGTTCTGGACGCCTCTCCAATCCACCTCTCCAGTCTGTAGCCCCCATGGCCAGGGCTCCTCCTGAGCATCTCCCCCACCTGGGGTTTCCAGACCACTAGCCGTCACCAACCCTTAACCCATCCTCCTCAGAGCACCCACAAGGGTCTACCTAAAATACAAAACTGGCCAAGGAACTCCCCAGCCTAAAACCCTTCCACGGCTTCCAGTACCCTCAGGAGAGAACCCTAACCGCTCTCTCTCAGGCGCTGCTCCCGGCAGCAACACCATCTCTTCCCCTCTCCCCTCACAACCCACACTGCAGCTACACCAGCCTTCTCTAGCCCTAGACTAGGACATATTCTCTCCTACCCCAGGGCCTTTGCACTTATGCACCATTCCCTCCACCTGGAATGGTCCTTCCCCAGCTCCTCGCACTGTTGAAACCTCAGCTCAAATTCTCTGGACTTTTCCTGCACAGATTTCTCCCTGCATCCATCCCGCTCTGTGTCAGCCACTTTATGGTCCTCGTAGCATTTTCAACCTGGAGATATTGAACCTAGTGGTGCTTGTGTGTTCTGTCCGTTTGCCTCCCCAGGCTGCCGGCACCACAAGGGCAGGGATTTCTCTCTGGATCACACCTGTACCTCAGCTCCTAACAGAGTCCCCCGCTGGGGAGAGGGACTCCCTACTTCAGTTTCTTAAACAACTTCATCCCTGCAGAATATCCTAGGACAGTGCCTGTCCTGCACAGGTGTCTGCACTTTGGTCTCTCTTCTGCTATTACCCCCTATGTTTGCTGGTTGCTCACAATGAGAGCAGACTATGTTGTTCATCACAGCATCCCCAGGGCCTAGAATATGCTCCAGCACATTTGTTAATAAACTGCTAAGTATGAAGGAATACGTGCTAGGGACAAGTGGGAGGGGCTGCAAGCAGGTGGGAGTTAGGGAAGGCTCGTGGAGTGGCCAGCTCTCGCCTCACCTAACCCGAAGCCGTCTGCCCCCTCTGCTGCCCTCCGGGGCGCCCTCACCATAACTTCGGCGAAGATGTCCCCGGCGTACTCGCGCTCTCCCTCTAGCCCCAGCGCGCTCAGCGCCTCCGCCAGCCCCGGTGGCGCGCTCGGCCCAGGGGGCCTCTCCTGGCGTCCTGGAGACACGCTCGAGCCCTCGGGGATGCTGTCGGGGCCTGGAACGCTCGGAGGATCGGGGGACGTGGCGGCGGGACTCTGCAAGGGAGAGAGGTGGAGGTCAGCGGCTGGAGAGAGGCGGGAGGCGGGACCCTAGCTGCTGCGTCTCACCAGCATCCTCCACGCTGGCGTCGAGGGACCAAGCCGAGCGTCCCTCTTCTTCCTGGAGCGAAGGACCCGCAGGGGGCACTTTAAATTGTGCCTGCACGCATGCGCGCTGAGCACGCCTCACCGGGGCAGGTGCAAAGGTGATGGCGAATGCTACGCAGGTTGGCTCTGGCCCCTCCAAACCAAAGGTCGTGCAGCTGGAGTCAAATCCTCTTCCTGCTACTTACTGCACGATCAGAAACAGCCCCTCCGAGGCTCCCTTTCCTCAGCTGTAAAGTAAGGATTGTTTCAAAACTAAGATAAGTGGCCAGAGATGGGTCTGGACTAGAGCAGCGACCTCCTCACTGCTCCCTGGTTCCCATCCTCCACGGTCGGTTCCCCCGCCCCCCATGCAGCCAGAAGGGATCCTGTGCACACCCAAGTCAGATCGCACTCTGCTCCCCTCATGGCTCCCATCTCCCTCAATTTGAAAGGTCACGAGGTCCTTTATTACTCTTCCACCCATCCCCACACACCTTTGAGTTCATCTCCCAACCTTCCCCCCAACTCATGTCTCTCCTGCCACACCAGCACCCTGGCTCATTCTCACCCACACCAGGCACACTTCTACCTCAGGGCCTTTGCACTGGCTGTTTCCTTTGCCTGAAATGCTCCTCCCCCAGAGATCCCTCATTTAAGGTATTTACTCAGATGCTACCTTCCCTGTGAAAAAGGCTATCCTGAGAATTTCCTATCACTATTCTTTGTACCTTACTCTCTCCTTAGTACTTACTGCCTGATCTTATTTACTGTCTCTCTTCTGATGAGAATGTGAACCTCAGGAGGGTAAGGCTTGTCTGGTGTTTTAATTGCTGCATTCCCAGTACTAGAATGGAGTTTAGCACACAGCAGATACTCAAGAAATACTTGTTGGATGAGTAAGTGAGCAGGCAGCCCAAAACTTAGAAACGGTGGCCTGGAAGGGCCTCTCTGAGGAGGTGATGTTGGAGTGAAACCTGAAAGGCAAGGAGCCAGAAATGAAAAGAAAGGGGAGAATATTCCAAGTGGTGGGAATGGTGTGAGCAAAGGCACCGAGATAGGAAAGGGATTGCTGTTTTCAGGCATTGGGACATCAGCAAGGCTGGAAAAGTGAGCAGAGGAATGTGAGATGCCGAACCGATGACTTCCTGTCACACTTAACTCCTTACCTTGGCCACAAGGTCCCTTCGGCCCACTGTTACCTCTCTAACCCCATTTCCTTCTGTTCTCCCCCTCCCTTGTTCCCTTTGACACACCCTGGCCTCTTTATGTTCCCCAAACACATCCAGCACCTGCTGGCCTCAGGGCCTTTGTGTTTGCTGTTCCCTTTGCCTGAACACTTGATGAAACGTAGATATCTACATTTTCAGAGTATGTCTACACAAGAGACTAACCGCAAAGGGAAAGCAGTAACTTTACAGTGGAGACACCTGACGGACCCCTTAAGCGAGGGATCGAAGTCCTCACCAGTCACGGGACAGAATCTCATGTGCCTCTCTGACAGGATGCAGGGAGAAGGGCACAGCATTTCTCAGACTTCCTGCCAAAGGTAGCTTGACTAGAACCGTGAGGAAACATCAGGCCACAAACCTTAACTGAGGGACGTTCCGCGAAAGAAGAGCCCTGTGGGTTTCAAACCTGACGACCGAACACAACAGGAGTCATCAGCCAGGTGACTGTTCCCTCGTGTACAAGGACAGGAGTGGGACCGTTAGTCAAATTTGGTAAAGATCTGCGAGGAAAGGGTTGTTTCAGTATTCACCTCCTGACCCGGATAACTGAACTGTGGATGTGCAAGAGAATGTTCTCGATTCAGGGAGGATATGTAAACATGGGGGTGGGGGTGGGAAGAAGGACGGAGTGAGCAGATGTCACAGGAACCCACGTGAAGGGTCGTCGAGAATACTTTGTACTTTAAGATCGAATTTTATAGTAGGTTTATGGGAAGTTGCAAAGAGAGGAGAGTGTTCCCCTACACCCCAAACCTACTTTCCCCTATAACATCCTAGCGTAGTGCCCCTGTCACAACCATGGACCAACTGGGATAGCACCCTCATCGCCTATCAAGGTATCAAGGGCACTTCCAGCCAATAGGACTTACACGGTTGATGTTGACCTTGATCACCTGACTGACGTAACGTGTCTGATTTCTTCACGGCAAAGTTGCTTCCCCCCTTTCTATACTGTCCTCTTTAGAAGGAAGTCACTTTGCAGCCCACACGTAAGGAGTGGGGGAGATGCTCCCCCTCCCCCGAGGCACCGCATCTACAGAAATTACCCGGAAGTCCGTTCAGATCCATCTGTTCCTGCCATTTATCATTTATCTCCGTGCCAACTCACGGATCACGAACATTGGGTATGAGCCAGCGCTGTGCTGTTTCTTTTGTTGCTCCAAGTACTCTCAGCCCAGCTGGAGCACTTCCCACGGGACCCCAAGTCCCTTCTCATGCCCCCCATCGGGGAGGCTCTGCCTTGCCAGCTTTTGAGAGGGTCCTCACTCTGGGGCCCTACAAGGTGCTCCAGGCCTAGAATCATATTTAATACTATTCTTTGGAAGTTTTCTGCTCCAAGCCTGCACGTGCAATTATTTAAAAAATAAAGGTAAGACTCCGTGAATCAGCACACTCTGGAAAGCTTTCGGACACGTATTAAATTCCAGCCACCCTGGAACGTGGGCGACGAAAACGCAGGAAAGCTGGATCATTAAGGTTTATTCCGGCACCGTCGGGAGCGGCAAAAAACCTGCAGACCGAGTCAATTCTTGTCCACTGGGGGCAGCTGGATCAGTTGAGGGACCTCTGCATCGTGTCGGCGAGGTCCCCGAAATACAGAAAGAGGGCGTAGAGGCTCTCATTTTTATCAGTGAGCAACACACCCCATTAAGAATGTCCGTCCGCGGGCGGGACCCTGGAAAGATGCGGCCGGCGCAGCCGACACTCAGCATTCACTGGGAGGCAAGTCGCGCCAAACCCAAACCAAACCAAACCAAACCGAAGGGAAAGAGCCTTTTTCTGGTGCACCGTGCACCTACACAGAGAAGAAACGAACGAGCACCGGGAGGGGCACTCAGGACCTGGGATCCGGGCGCATTTTCACTTCACCTGCTTCCCCAGACTTCGGTGTTGTTCACGTTATTGTGACACACACACAACATGTGAAATTTCCCATGAGCACAAGACAAAAGACAGATTCATCTATCAAAACTAAAAGTTTCCAACTGGTAAAATTTTATTTTTAAAACACTCCCACCTGAAAGTGCCTTTGGGAAAAACTTTCCAGAAGGAAGCACCGCTACAGCTAGGGAGCCACGTTCGCCCGAGGGAAGCAGTTCTTCAGCCTGTGGCCCCCGCACCGGGGACCCAGGGGCCGCGAGGTGACCGAGCATGCTGAGGTAGGCTCAGGATGCCCCCCGCCAGAGAGCAAGGGGGGTGACACGAAAACGAACTGGCCCCGGCCGCCTCAGGGGCCTTGACTGGAAGGAAAACTAGACAGCTTTTCTCTAGAAGTTTCTCTGCTGCTGGTCTTATGACCGCCAGGACATCCTTTTGTTATCAAATAAATAATAAAGTCCACATGAAGTGAGAAAAGGCCATGCATTCCTTGGGTCTTGGCTACAGCGAACCAGATTCCCATACACCGAATCTGACTTTTCTGCTACCCTCGCTTGAGGTCTCCGAGACTCCGCGCCTGAGAAGAGGCCCTAACCCTTCCGGAAAGTCTGACATTCAATTCACTAGGGCCGGGGCCACCCTGGTCCCCAGGTGTGGGCAGAGTGAGCCAAGCACGGGAACCCCAGGCTAAAGGGGGCGGCCAGCAGAGGACCCCAGAGCTGTGAGGGCTGTAACCAGAAGTGCCCCCAGCTGACAGCCATCACGACTCCCGTTCACACACCAAGGACTGTGTTGGAATTTGGGGGCCCCAAGGCTCCCTGGTGTAGCCTAAGTGGGGAGAAGAGGATGTGCACGCAGTGCCCAGCTCTAGGGCCAGAGGGCTCCACGCAGTGAACCTGCTTCCTCGCTCTCGCTTCCAGGGCTCAGTGACACCCCGCACACCCTGCTTGTTCATGTGACCACCGCGCCCTCGCCCCAGCCCTTTTCACCCCGGCAGCTTCCGGAGACCTGGCACGGTCTCAGCCCGCCGTACCCGCATGCCCCAGGAAGCTTCCCAAGCCCCTCAACGGCTCCCACCTGCAGGGGCGCCCACCCCGACGGCCAGAGGGCGAGCGCGGCTCCAGGTGCCCCGGTCCCGCCCCAGCAGACAGGTCCCGGGAGCGGGTCAGCGGGGCCAGGCTCCGTAGGCAAGGAAGGGCCCAGGGCGGTGGGCCCCGGTCTGAAACGAGTGTCTTTATTGCTTGTACCGTACAAATGGGAGGAATGGGGAAGGCCAGTGGTGAAGACAGAGAATTGTCAGATAAATGACATACACACACAGAAAGGAAAAAGACCCCCCACCCACCCAAACCAACCCTCACCCCACCCTAGGATGTCTCTCTCTGAACTACCCAGTACAGGAGGTGGGGCAGGGAGATCAAAGCCACAACTAAATTCCACACACCCGGAGATGTTGGGGGGGTAGCGAGGGGAGGGAGGCTGGGCAGCAAATGGACCCCAGGTGTGGCTCCCCCATCAGGCCAGCACCCCTCCCCTACGGGATGAAATGCTCGGGCCGAGGACAGGGCCCAAGCCCACACACACACACACACACGCACACACACACACACACACTCAAGGCTGGGACACACTTGCCCTCACACACACATACCCAACACACATGCACACACACCCTCGTGTGCATCCATGTCCCCGATGCACGGGGCCATCCAGACACACACAGGCTGACAGACGCAGATGCGTGCCCACAACACTGACGCACATTCACCTTAAGGCTGCAGAACGTGGGGCGCAGGGAGCGGGGGGAGGGAGGGGCCCTGGAGCCTCCCCTGCTCAGAGCCACCCCCCAGCATGTACTAGAGACCCCCACTCCCACCCCCTCTTCAACCCCAGTCCATGGGGCCCAATACTGTCTTGGTGCGAGATGTGTAACAGCTGGAGCTGGCACCCCTCCACCCCAGGTGGAAAAAAGGGGGTGATCCCAGCCCCCACCTTTGGCAAGGGCTGGGGCCAGGCCCGGGGCCCAGCAGGAGTTAGGGCCAGCCGGAAGGAAGCTCTGGTAAGGCACAGGACTGGGCGGCGGGGAGGCTCGTCCCCAAATATTCCTCCTGCCTCATCCACAGGGTCAGGAGAGCAGCTTGGGAGGCTGGGGAAGGCAGGGGAAGGCAGGGCAAGGAGGCAGTGCCCATCCCCGGGGCCTTCCTCATGCCCCCCGAAGTAGATCGGGCCTCACGTACACGAGGGATTCCCGAACCCCCAACCCCGCAGCTTCCAAAGGCCCCCGCCTGTCCCTGGACATTATTGCTTTGCTGCCCCTGTAGGGGGAAGGGCCAGACCGCCCGCGCCAGGCCGCGCTGAGCCCAACAGCACCAGGGCACTGTCCGCCGGGCGTCGTGTCCCATGAGGTGTCCCACGAGAAGGCAGCCTCTGACTGGGGCAGCGGCGCAGGGACAGGGTGCCTGCAGGAGTCCCGGCCAGAAATCCGGGCAGGACCCACAGCTCCACACGGCGCCCCTCACTGGGGCTTGTGTTGATTAAAAACCGGAATCTCTCCAACCGCCCGAAGGCCTAGTCCTGGGGCGGTCGGTGGAGAGTCTCCCAAATCCTGGTCTGGGCACAAAGGTGAGGATACGACAGGATCCTGGAGGCAGGGCCGCTGGGACCGCTGAGGTCAGTTTGGCAGAGGGCTGAAGAAAAAACTGAAAATGGGGGTGAGCAGGTGAGGGATGGGGATGCAAACAAAAAAAGGCAAAATAAAAAGTTTAAAAACAAAGAGACAAGCCCCCGGGGCGGTGATGGCAGCCGTGCGAGCGTCCTGCGGCGGCGTCAGCGGCGGTGGGCGGCTCTGCTCACTCTCGGATGCTGGCCGAGTAGGAGAACTGGGGGAAGTGTGTCCGCTGGTCCAGTTCGAGGGAGCCCAGGCTGTCATCTGTGGGGGGGCAGGTGGAGGTGGGTTGGGGACAACAGGCCTTCGGAGGGCCCAGCACCCCAAGTGCACTCCCAGGAAAGGGCGAGGGGGCCGGGCCTCAGGGAGGAATACAGGTAGCATGAACCCCCAACTGGCAGGCCATCCGTGAGAACGGGACAGGGAAGACCTAGCGACTCCCCCTGACAGAGGCCCACCCCCAACCAGAGCCTGGGCCCACAGGCCCCATAGGCCGCTCCCTCTGCCCACTTTCCTCTCCCCTCTGGCACCCCACTTGGGTCTAGTCCAGACCTCTCCCTGTCCCTGCCACTGCTGCCCCGCCAATCCAGCCTCCGCGCACAGCCAGGGGAACTCTGTAAAGCCCAGATGCAGCCCTGCCCCCTCCTGCACCAAACCTTTCCTGCCTCCCCACGCAGCAAGTCCCTGCTCCTCCCGGAGGCCCCGAGATCCTCTTGCTCCAGCCCCGGCCCCCCTTCTTCCCCCAGCTACTCTGGCCTCTGCAACACTCCCACTCCTGGGCTCCATTCCCACATGCCATTCCTTCTGCTCAGCTGCCACGTCCCCTCCTCCAGGAAGCCACCCACCCTGACTCGCAGGCCAAGTCAGGCACTTCCTCTGGGTCTCCCCAGTCCCTGGGCTCCTACGCCCTAGACCTGAACACTCTGGGCTGTCGCCCCACCTGGCCTGAAGCTCCCTCAAGGCAGGGCCAGGGCTGTCTCAGTCACTGCTGGGTCCCCAGCACAGCCCAGCAATGGCTGAATGACAGCAAGAACTGAAAACAGGTGCAGAAGCAATGCACCAATCGGGCCCCAAAGAGCTAGGCAATTTGGAAAGACAGCTGTGAATGCACCCTCCCAGCCCTGACAGCTTCCCGTGTGCCTCCCGAGCTCTGGAACGTGCTGTGGCCGATGGCTCCCAGTGACCCTCACTGGGTCCGAAGGTGCCCAGCCCAACGGCATAAAGCCCTGCGAGCAAACTGCCACCAAACTGCCCAGACATGGGGCGGGGGCCGTGAGCTTCCTCCCCGGAACGGGTCAAGGGCAGGCCCCACCCCTGCACACCCAGCCAGGCCCCCCGAGGGAGGGCCAGACACTCACAGCGGTCCGGGGGCGTGATTGTGATGGACTGGGCGGTAAACTCATCATCAAAGTACCTCGTGTCAACCTCAGAGGTGACCTGAGGTTTGAAAGGTGGCAGAAGCTGCGGAGGAAAGGAGCCCAGATTCAGGACCCTGGGGTCAGGAGACCTGGCCAAGGCACCCTTGAGCAGGAGCTGGCGGATGGCAGGGCTCACCTTCTTCTGTACCACGTCCTGCCAGCTGACGCTGACGAAGAACCTGTGCTCCATGACCTCCCTGGCGTCGCTGGGCCCCCCGCCGAGCCTGGGCAGAGACGGCCATGAGCACCCGCCACCCGGGCCCGCGGCTTCTGGGAGAGAGGCTTTCAGTGCAGGCCCTGAACAACCATTAGCGGTCCTGTCCCAGCCACAGACCACGTCGCAGAGGAGGAAACCGCGGCTCAGGGAGGGGGGTTCACGGGCCCAGGGTCAGAGCCAGGGAGCCTGCACCCTGGACTCCGAGTCCAGAACAGGAGCCAGGAGGGCGGGCCCGGCCACCCTCAGCCAGGCTCGGGGCTGCTCTGTGTCTGAGTGTCCCCCAAGAATGAGGCGGCGCGGGCAGAGCACTAAGGACAAGAAGCCTGGCCCCAAGAGCGTCCTCCCTAGGCGCCCGCGGCAGGGACGATGAGCAGGCATGCGCCCGTGCACTCAGCCCCCTCCAGGCCGAGGGGACAGTGGCAGCAGGTGGCCCTGGGCTGGGCAGGACAAAACTCCAGCCCTCACCTCTGCTTGGGGTCCTTCTTAAGCAGCCCAGCAAGCAAGGACTTGGCCTCGGGGCTGAGCGTGCGCGGGAAGCGGATCTCCTCCATGAGGATGAGCTCGAAGAGGCGCTCGTGATCCTGGTTGTAGAAGGGCAGGCGGCCGCACATCATCTCGTACATGACCACGCCCAGCCCCCACCAGTCCACCGCGCGGCCGTAGTCATTATCCTCCAGCACCTGAGCAGGGAGGGGCAGTGAGGGGCTGGGCCCACAGGGACCCAAGGGGGGCCATCCAAGGAATGGGAGCCTGTCCTCACAGGGTCTGAGCTAGGGAAACCACACAGGTCTGAGGGCCCCTCCTCCCTCGGCCTCACGGGCCCAGGGACCTCCAGCCCCAGGCACCTCGGGTGCCAGGTACTCGGGCGTCCCACAGAAGGTTTTCATGGTGGCCCCATCACTGATGCCCTCTTTGCACAGGCCGAAGTCAGTGATCTTGATGTGGCCATCTTTGTCCAGCATGAGGTTTTCCAGCTGTGGGAAAAGTCAACATATCAGGGTCACGTCTTCCCAAGGCCTTCCACCAGCCGCCCCTCCACCCCCCGAAACCCACGGGCCCCAGTCATTCTCTGGGAGGGCTCTGGCCCGGGGTGATCGCTGTCATGCTGGGGGCTCCAGACTGACCACGGGGCACAGCCCCAGCACAAGGGTGAGCCCTTGCGGCTCAGAGAGAGACCCCACACCTCCCTAGCCCCCGGCCAGCCCCCAGGGCAGCTGGAAAAAAGCTGAGGTAGGGAGAGATGGGAGACAGACCCTGCCCGCCTCCTGCCCCCCACATGGGCTACAGCTTCCCAGTATGGCACGTGAGGAACACTACCTTTCTTCCTCCATTTTTTTTTTTAAAGTAAGCTCTAGGCCCAATGTGGGGCTTGAACTCCCAACCCCGAGATCAGGAGATGCATGCTCTGCCCCCTGAGCCAGCCAGGTGTCCTTCTTCCTCCACTTTTCACTAAACTTAACATAAATGGGCAATTTAACAGGCCTTTGTGGAAGCTCCACCAGGTCAAGAGACCATTCCCAGACCCCTAGAGCCCCCTATGCGTCCCTTCCCTGTTATTAACCATCCCCCCAACTGAAGACAAACTCTACTCCTCCGTTTTTCTTTACAGCTTCCCCACCTAAGGATGCCCCCCATAACATGTGGTCTGTCCTGGCTTCCACTCCACGCAAGCCCGGGAAGCGCATGCGCACGGCCGCAGGGCCGCGGTTCGCCCGGTAATGGCCGTGCAGAGCCTTCCGGCCGGTCCTGAACAGCGGACTGGGAGCTGCTTCCAGCCTGGGGCTCGTGTGAACAGTGTGCCGGCAGCGTGTGTGCGCCCAGGCCCTGAGGGGGACACAGGGACCTGCTCTGGCCGTGCATAAGCCCGGGGCAGAATGCCTGGCTCACAGGGCACTTGGATAGTCAGCGCTGGTGGATTCTGCCGAACCATCTCCTATGGTGCTTGGACGAATACGCCCGTCCCTCCCCAGCCCCCCCACTCCCCGCATGGAGGCGTGTGTTCACCAGGGTCTCAGAAGGGCCCACAGGGCTGCTGAGGCAGGCGGGCTCACGTCGCACGGCAAGGTGGACTCAGGAACACCCGGGTAGACCCTCCGGGGGGGGGGGGTGCAGCACGGTTCGGGGTTGAGGGCCTGGGTCCCACCTTCCTGGTATGAGCCCACAGGTGCCATTGGCTGGAAGGCAAGCGCCCGCTCACCTTGATGTCACGGTACACCACGTCCCGCGAGTGCAGATACTCGAGGGCAGAGACAATCTCCGCACCGTAGAAGCGAGCCCGCTCCTCCGTGAAGACGCGCTCCCGGGACAGGTGGAAAAACAGCTGCGAGAGGAAGGAGAGGCAGGAGGTCAGACGTCGGCCCGGAGGAGCGAAACCCAGGACCCTGCCCACTGGCCCCCAACCCCCAGCCCAGTGCCATGGGGACACCTACTCCCCAAACCCACAAGTGACGGCGGGAAGAAGCAAGTGAGAGATGGCGAGCAGGGAGGAACTCCCATGAGGAAAACACGGAGCGATGCATGAAGAGCGAAGGACAGTCAAGAGGCGCCAAGGGGAGAGTCAGGAGGGACAGTGTGAGAGGACGGGGGAATGAGGGAGTGAGCAAGAACACAAGTCACGAGCAAGTGACAATAAGCCGTGAGAACGATGGGACAGATGAAGCCCACAGTCAGGAGCCAGTGGGTGACATCTGTGTGCAGAGAGGAGGCTGTGAGGGATGACGAGCAGGTGACAGCCTGAGCGGGAGCAGCCCGGTGACGAGCGGCGGCCTCCTCCCAGCAGGAGAGCATGGACCGGCCTGCCCGACCCCCTCCCCATACATGTTCCTTGCCGCCTTACAGGATGCCCTCCGGAGCGTGCTGGCCACACACCCCCGCCCCCCCACAGCCCTCCACACCTCTCAGCGCCTGCGTGTGCACCCTACCCCCGACTCACTAGCTGGGTGAACTTGGGCAAGCCACTTAACCTCTCTGGGCCTCAGTTTCTCGTCTGAGAAATGGAGGTGATGATGCCTGCCGCCTGCCTCAAGGGTTGGGAAGGGGGGGGACGAGGTGACATCCAGCAAGGTCCTTGCCACCCACATCATCTCACTCACGGCTCCCCTCCGCTCCCGACACTTGGGAAGGAGACATGAGAGGCTGGCCGGGGGGCTGCTGCTCACCTCACCACCGTTAGCATACTCCATCACGAAACACAAGCGGTCGTGGGTCTGGAAGGCATACTTCAGTGCCTGTGGGGCAGGAAGGCGGCCGGGGTGGGAGGTGGCAAGAAGGCAGGCTCTCTGCTGATTCCTCCACCCTGGCAGCCAGGTCTCAAACTTCAGCTTTGCCTTTAGGGGTACATGAGTGAGCTTGTGATCCCTGAAGGCGGGGAAAGGGTTACTGGGCCGAAGGATGCGGTCTTCAGCCTTCAACTAAACTCCTGAGAGGCGCAGCCAGGAAGACATTCAGTTCTGAGTGTTTCACCAAAGCTGTTTCACCTCTCTGCACAATCAGGTGTGTTGCATGCACACATGCACATGCGCACACACACATTTGCTGGCTGGGACTTGGCAGTGGCTTGGGAGCCAATCCCAAAAACAGGATGCACAAATGATCTGCCAATAAACAGCAGTTCTTACTATGCTCTAAGAAGCCCTTCAGAAAGTTCCTCATAGAACCCAAGTGACCCCTCTACTTGTGACAAGTCTACTATTCTCTGACTTCTACATCAAAGTACCTCATAGAATTTCATTTGAACAAGCGCCATGGGTTATACAACACCTGGACAGCAGCTGAGCTAAAGAAATGACCCATCCCATAAGCTGTCCTCCACCTGGTCCATTTAACTGATGGCTGCTGGCCTTGATGGAGCCTGCAGCCCAAAGAGGTGTCTCCTCAGACTAAGCTGATAGCAGCATAAGAATACATCTCCTTCTAGGATTACATTTAAAAACAGAAACAAAAAAATAATGTTCCCACTCTGACCAGCTGGGCTAAATGCCTCTAACTCATGAAGAGCAGCCGTGCTCTCCTGGAGCCATCTTGTAACGTGGTATCATCAGTCAGCTGAAGCACTGCTATGCAGCCACCATCTGTGAAGAAGCTGCCAACCCCCAGGTTTGGTTCAGGCCATTTGGGGAGCCCAACACCATCTGGCCCTGGCCACTTGGCCAACACGAAATCCGTGCTTCATGGCAGTAGGGTTGGGCTCTTTTCCTGAGCCCCGTCTGAAGCAGGCCTCTCATGGCGCACAGGGAGGCCAGGCCCTGCCTGAGAGGGAAGTACCACTCACGGTGAGGAACGGGTGCCTGGTGTTCTGGAGGACGCGGCTCTCGGTGACCGTGTGGGCGACTTCATCCTGCAGACAGAGGCTGGGTGAGGGGCTGGCGGGCAATACCACGCCTGCCCCCAACCCCGCCTGAGGGATGGGGCTGCAATGCTTCAGGGAAACACACTTCCATTCCTAGCCGCTCCACAGAGAAAGGCAGGAGTGGCACAGTACCATCTGCAAACCAGAATGAAGTAACGGCCCCAGGGGCACCTGGGTGGCTCCGCAGGTTAAGCGTCTGACTCTTGGTTTCGGCTCAGATCATGATCTCACGGGTTGTGAGACTGGGCCCTTGTGTGGGGCTTTGTGCTCAGCGGTGAGTCTGCTTGAAGATTCTCTCCCCCTGCCCCTCCCCCCACTCATGCTTTCTCTCTCAAATAAATAAATACATCTTTATAAAAAAAAGAAAGGCAGCCCCAAGACAAGGCCAATCAGTGGCTCACTCTCAAAGCCACAAGGTGAGAAGTCGATGGGGACTTTATGAAGAGGGCTCGAGCTGTCACCTGCGGAACTTACAGGCCAAGTTTAGCATCTCTAAGGAGAGAGAAGCAGCCACTGTAAGACCCCCGAGGTGACCCCGCAGGCAGTGGGAATCACCACTCTAAGTGCTGCTGCTGAAAAAAAGGAAGCGGAGCTGATCAGGCCTCTACACTGGGGAGCAGCGGTCCCCAGCGCATGCTCCCCTCGCTGGCGGCGGCGTGTCGCCTAGCAACTTGGAGAAAGGCAAATTCTCAGGCTCCCCAGCCCCACCAAATCAGACACTTGGGGGAGGGCCCAGCACGGGCTTCACAGGCCCTGCAGGCCACTCGAACACGGGCTCGAGTGTGGTATCTGCTGAAAATCCCGTACCACCTGCAGCACGGGGACACCGGCTCTTCCCGGGGCTGAGTCCACCCCCAGGGGACACACGATGATAATGTCTGACGACATTCGCGACAGTCACACTTGGTGCTACTGGCTCTAGGGCTGAAGGCCAGGGTGCAGCTGCTCATCCCACAGTGCACGGGACAGCCTCACCACAGAGAACGATCTGGCCCCACAGGCCGACAGTGCTGAGGCCGAGGAAGCCTGCCTCGGACAAGTCACATAGCGGACCGTTAGCTTTGCTGGAGGAGCCATAGTTCCGTTAGAGGCTTCAAAATCTTCAGCTGTTAAAGATCCATATCTAAGAATATATGGGTCTGGGGCGCCTGGGGGGCTCACAAAGCATCTGCCTCGGCTCAGGTCCTGATCCCGGGGTTGTAGGATTGGGCCCCGCATCGGGCTCCCTGCTTAGCGGGGAGCCTGCTTCTCCCTTTCCCTCTGCCCCGGCTTGTGCACTTGCTCGCTCGCTCTCTCGCTCACTCTCTCAAAAATAAAATCTTAAAAAAAAAAGTACACATGGGTGAAATTATACGATGTCTAGAACATGCCTTAAGATACTCCAGAACAAAGGGGAGGGCAGAGCTAATGATACAAGACAGGCCAAATACTGACAACTGCTGAAGCTGGATGTCGGCTACATGAAAGTCCACAGCGTTTATTTTTCTTTTAAATATTGTGCATGTCAAGAATTTTCCCTTTTAAAAACTTTAAAGGGAGAGAAAAAGGAACAGAATTCCATTCCGGCCCATTCTACCGCCAGGAGACCTGCTTCCAGGCCCTGACAGCGCCCACCGGGTGAGGCCCAGCTCCACCCTAGTCCCTGGGCCCAGAGGGCAGCCCCGGGGGCACCCACCTTGGCGATGATAACTTCCTTCCGCAGGATCTTCATGGCGTAGTAGCGGCCGCTGGCCTTCTCCCGCACCAGAATCACTTTGCCAAAGGTGCCCTTGCCCAGAAGTTTGAGATAGTCGAAGTCATTCATGGTCTGCCCAGGAGGGGGAGAGAGTGAGGCAGTCAGTGCTTGGCACGTGGCCCAGGGGAGGACATTTTAACAAAAAGAAAAGAAAAATCGAAGGACACTGTTGCTAAAATGCTCGGGCATGAGCAGGAAGAAAGGCTCTGGGCAGCAACTGTTTGCTCTGACGTGGCCTTCAGACCAGGGCTCTCCCAGGCAGGGGGCCCTGGGAGGCTCGGACATGGGGGTAGACGGGTCTTCACGATCCCTGAGGATGTGGCTGCCCCTCACTCCTGGGGCAAAGAGCAGCCCTGGGGAACCTACACCCATCGCACGATAAGCCATCCCTCAGGGCAGTCATAGAGGGTCCCGGCTGCGCCCCTGCACGCTCTGTATGGAAACCAAGGGTGGCAGGGCCAGTGTTGGTGGGGGGAGGGGTGCTCCCAGACTGGCCACCTGCCCCCAGCACTTACCACCTTGGCCCGAGCCTTGCTAACTGCCACTTCCATCTCCTCGGCCGCAGAAGGGTCGCTGGGGGAGCCACACTTATAGTCCATGGGGTCCTCACCTGGGCCCCGCTGCTTGAGGCTGTTGGCGACCATCTGAATGGCTCGCATCCACTCCTCCCTGCAAGGGACAGGTCACAAGAGCCATGAGTCCCAGGGAGCCTGGGCAGGAAGGACTGAGACCCACCCCCTCCAATGGGAGCAAATGACCCAACACCTTTAAACATTCCGGCAAGATCTGTCTGACCTAGGGGGAGCTGACGGGACAGGACGGACATCTGGCAGATCCTCCGGCTACAGTGGGTAAAAGAGGGCAAGAATGGAATCAGGACAGAGACTGTATCTGTGTCCCAGGAGAGGCCTGTGCTGAGGGCCACTTGAAGTGAGCAGCAATTCAATGACCAACGAGGGGAGACCACCTTTCTTCACAGCTCCTTGAAAATGAGCCACCACCCTGAGCCACAGCGCTCCCCGGGATTCCTCCAGAACAAATCACAACCGCGACGATTTGTAAAAGCAAACCAAGAGTAAAAGGAAGAATTCATCAGCCAAAGAAAGCTGAAGATCTTACACGGCAAGATTCCCCGAGGGAGCTGTCTGCCAGGAGGGCTCAGGGACAGAGGTTCCTAGTGGGGCAGAGACATGAAGCAGAAGGTGGCAGACAGGGAAGCAGGTCCCAGCCAAAAGGAGCTTGGTTTAAGAATAAACTATTTCTGTCACTCACGATTTAGAACTTGCTCGGAAATAGCTTTCTTTTGATACTTGCAAACTGTTCTGTCTCTAGAAAGGGAAAAGAGATCTAGGAGAAAGAAGTAAAAACAACCAGAGACCACAAAAAAGAAAGTAGGAGGCTGAACGATACTCCATTTTCCATTCGCCTCCCATGTTTGACTCACCACACAATTTTAGGTGGCTCGACCCAGTATATGTTGAACCCACTATGGATTCTGCTTAGGTCTATGAAAAGTCCCATGAACGGTGAGAAAAATAAAATGCACACTAAGAACAAGAAAATTCAAAGAGCCCGAGTGGGCAACCTCCCAAATCACAGCAATTTAGATAAACCTCAGTGAGACTGGCCAGTCAGCCTCGCTTCTTCCAGAATCAGCCCAGCCCCAGGCGGCAGGTGAAACTGCGCTCGCACTCCCGCGGCACGGAGGCCCCCGGCCAAGGTCATGCAAGGAGCAAGTGGCCTGAGGAGCCGGGGCCCCTGGGGGGCTGCACTCAGCCTCCAGCTCCTCACAGCCCAAGGGCCACTGCGACTGCTCCGTGCGGCCTGGCGGTCCCACGTACGCCTCTCCCCGTGTTCTGACACCTCTGGAATCCAGGGACACCTCAACGGTCGGTGGCCTATCTCGATTGAACTGGGTATTGCTTTTGCTTGGTATTGCAGAAGGTAATGGTGTGCCTCCAGGTGACGGCATCTTGGATTTCTCCAGGCGCCTGGAGGCGCAAGGAATGCATGTGCAGTGTCTGTGCAAGGAACGCCCAGCAGCTCAGAGAAAGGAGGAAGATCTAGACACAGACGTGGCATGGCCTAAGACACCTTAACGGAAAGAAGAAGGTGCGGAACGGGGCCGAGTGTCAGGCTCCCGGAGGTAGAAGCAAGAGCGATGTACGCACAGGCACGTGTGCTCACCCCAGCACGGAGCCCTCTGGAGGGCGTGCTTGACACGGGGCCCTGGCTGCCTCCAGGGAGGGGAACTGGGAGTCAGAGACAAGGGGGAGTCTAATTCCATCACAAACACTCCCAGAGCACACTCACCCCTCCTTTTGCGTTACAGATGGGGAAACTGAGGCACACACTGGAAAACAAAACAAAACAAAAACCAGAAACAAAAACCCCACCATTCAAGAGAAGCACTGTGGGTGTGCCGAGCCTGGTAGCTGGAACCACAGAGGGCCCGTGACTTTCCAGAGCCAAAGGGCAGGGCCGTTCTCCCTTGGCTCCATGGCTTGCTGAACCAAGCTGTCACTGCCCCCAGATGTGGCCCAGGCTCACATCTGGAAGCTCCAGGTCTCAAAGCGCCCTTGCTCACAGGAGATGGTGCTTCGTAAGACAGACATGTGAATACTGCCAGCACCAACACCAGGTGCTGGCACACTGGCCCTCCCCTGGCCGAGTCTGGGGGCCCCATAACCCATGTATGTCAGGCCCACGAGGGCAGGGATTTCGTCTGTCCGTCCGTGGTACAACGCAGCACCCAAGTGGGCACTCAGTAGGTACCTGGGGAACGAGCGAGCAAGGAGGCCAAAGTTCAAGTGGCCCCAGACCCGGTGCACACGCAGGCCCAGTGCACACCCATGCAGCTGACACTGGGGCCCAGCGCGCACACGGGCCCAGTGCACACCCACACGGCCGACACTGGGGCCCGGAACGCATGCAGGCCCAGTGCACACCCACATGGCCGACACCGGGGCCCGGCACGCACGCAGGCAGGGCAGCACTGGCCTCTTCCCTCTCTGAGCCAAGGCCTCCTTGTTTTAACCCATGACCTCTTTGGGACACAGTATAGTATAAATCCCTACCCCCACAATCGTATTCCTATTTTTCAATAACGGGTTTGTTTTAACCCATGACCTCTTTGGGACACAGTATAGTATAAATCCCTACCCCCACAATCGTATTCCTATTTTTCAATAACGGGCGGGGTGGGCACATCCATGATAGGCTTTACCAGGTCACAACTGTCCTCTTAGAGATTTTTAAATGCTGACTTCAGGTGTAAGACCATGGATTAAAGAAGAAACAAATCACTGGGGCGCCTGGGTGGCCCAGTCGGTTAAGCACCTGACTCTTCAGCCCAGGTCTTGAGCTCAGGATTGTGAGTTCAAGCCCTGCATTGGGCTCCAGACTGGGCATGGAGCCTACTTAAAAAAAGAAAAAAAAAAAAAAGAAAAGGAAAAAATCACCAATCTCCTAAGAGACATCAAAAAGAACAGAATGCATATATATCTAATGTACACACACCCTGAGGGACTGTCAAGTGAAAGCAAGTTAAAACCTGTGACGCAGAGTGTGCCGTCATCTCTGTTTATAAGGGAGGGGAACAGAAGCCCGGATGAATAAATGACGGTTCGTCCGCAGCACCGGCAGCAGCTCCAAGGGGCTCTCTGGGCCTCGGAGCTGGCCACAAGGAGCAGGGACTCCGGAGCCGGAGTCTTGAGCCGCGCGGGCTGGGGCTCAAACAGCAGCTCTGCCCCGAGGGCGAGCTCTCCCCTCCTCAGCAGACCAGGGACGCTGCACGGTACTCGGGAAGGGTTTGACTCCAAGAAGGTATTCAAGACGCCGGGCGAGGCCTGGACCTAGGCCCTCCACCCTGGCTCACGCTGCCCAGGCCCCCCGGGAGCCAAGGAACCCACGGACATGTAGGAGGTTGACTGGGGCTCTCCCACCACCGGACAAGTCCCCGATCCTGTTCCAACTGGACCAAGACTGCAAGGTTGCAGCACAGAATTCCAGAGAAAAAGCAAGGGCCTCTGTCCAGGGTACTCCTTAAGGGTTTGCAACATGGTGTCTGGGGCAGAGGGGAGCTCCCGCCAGAGCTGGGGCTGCTGTGCCTTCCAGCTCTCAAAGGAGAGCCCCTAGGGGGGCCACCCTCCTTCCTCCAGAGACAGGATGAGAAAAATAAGGGCTCCACAGACACAAGCCCCTTCCACACTCAACAACGCTGGAGAGAGGGAGCATTTCTGATTGGAAACTGACGCACACAGAGGTAGAGTCATTTGTGGGGGTCACGCACATAGAAGGTGCCAAAGCTGAGACTCACAGCAGGCCCTTGCGCTCCTTCTGGCCCCATGCTGCCATTCCCTGCTGACAGTAACAGCTCCCTTCCCAGATGAGGCCCAGGGGATCGAGCAGGGCCCTCCCGCAGGAAGGCTCAAGGAAGAAGGCACACAGTGCCATGGAGCCCAGGCATGGGGTGAAGGAAAGCCACCCGTTGGGAGGTCTGGCCCCAGCCACCACTTCGAGAGGGCCTCCCCCACTAGAGGGCAAGAGGAACACGATCGGCTTGCAGAGCGCACTGCTGCCAGAAGCCGCACGGATGCGCTACGCGCCTTAACCTCGGAGTCTGCCCACAGGCCTCCCGAGTAGGTACTGCTACTCACCTCGTTCTACAAACGAGGAGACTGAGGCACAGAGACGCAAGCAGGTGCCCATGACACAGCCAGACAGCAGGAGCTGCAGGACACAAGCCCGTGAGTCCCTACCGCCCTCAAAGCACTTCTGTCGACTGAGTACTTTCAGGGACCTTCTCATCCCTCCTGTGGGCTCCGGAGCCACGGGAGACCCATCGGGAGGAGCCACGCTCCTCCCAGCAGCACGAGGCCAAGTGCAGACTAGCCTGGGAGCAGACAGCTGGGCCCGGAGTTCAAGTGCACTGCAGATTGGCCCTGGGGCCCTCAGGGACCTCACTTCTCAGACCCCGATCTGCCTCCCATGCATCAGGACATGACTCGCGGGCTGAAAAGCACACTCTGGAGCCAATGGCCTCACATGAATTCGAGGTCTGCCCCTGCCTGGTGGCGATGCCAGGCCATCTGACTTCCCTGTGCCTCAGTTGGCTGACACGGAGAGCCAGGACGAGGGTCGTGCGTGTAACAGCGAAGTGAGGAGAGACAGAGTGCTTCGGGCAGTGCCTGGCACAGAACAAGTACCTCAGAGGGCCTGCCCTGAGAAGTCGCCCAGCCAGCCGGCAAACTTCCTGACCGCCTTCTGGGCGCCAGGCCTGAATTCTGGCGCTGAGGGTGCAGCCGGGAAGCCTGGGGTGTCTGCGGAAGGCCCGGCAGGCACCCGCGTGGCTAGGGTGACAGGCAGAGAGGAACGGAGGAGACGAGGGCAGGACGGAGGACAGCCCCAGAACACGCTGGGCTCCGTGTGGCACTGGGTTAGGGATGGACATCTTCATCCTTAATGGCTGGGGAAGCTGCTAAAGGGTCTGTGCAGAGGGTGCCGGGATCTGATTTCTGTTTTCCGTGTGCAGCTGCGGTAGGGTGAGGATTGGGGGGCAGGGAGAGGAAGCACCAGGAGACTGTGGCTGTCCTCCAGGCAAAGGGTGCCAGGTGGTCGAGGGGAAGGAGGAGAGATGAGGCACCAGCAAGTGCGATTCCACGCAGGCAGCTTGGGCCAGCCGCTTCCTCCTCTGTTCCCCACTGCGGCCAAGGACCCAAGCGCCACCGTGAGAGGGACACAGCACGGGGCCGCTGCTGTGGCCTGAGGCAGGAAGTGTGTCTGGCATGTTTAAGGAACCGCAGAGACCAGGGTGGCTACAGTGAGGAAACTAGAGATAGAAAATGATTCTGGAGAGGAGACCAGATCACGGAGCACTTTACAGAATATGGCATAAACTGGGGCCCCTGGGTGACTCAGTCGGTTAAGCAGCCAACTCTTGATCTCAGCTCAGGTCTTGATCTCAGGGTGCTGAGTTTGAGCCCCGCACTGGGCTCCATGCCAGGTGTGAAGCCTACTTAAAAAAAAAAATGCGGACGCCTGGGTGGCTCAGTCAGTTAAGCGTCTGCCTTTGGCTCGGGTCATGATCCCAGAGTCCTGGGATTGAGCTCCACATCGGGCTCTCTGCTCAGCGGGAAGCCTGCTTCTCCCTCTCCCACTCCCCCTGCTTGTGTTCCCTCTCTTGCTGTGTCTCTCTCTGTCAAATAATAAATAAAATCTTTAAAAAAAAAAAAAAAAAAAGGGTGCCTGGGTGGCTCAGTTGGTTGAGCATCCGACTCTTGATTTCAGTCCTAGGTCATGATCTCAGGTCACGGTCGTGGAATGGAGCCCGACACCGGGTTCCATGCTCAGTGTGGAGTCTGCTTGTCCCTCTCCTTCTGCTACCCCCCTCATGTGCATGCTCTCTCCCCTGCCCCAAGTAAGTAAAATCTTAAAAAAATAAAATAAAAAGAATATGCATAAACTCTGGAGTTTACTCCCAGTGGAAGTAAAGCCACTCAGAGTTCTAAGCAGAGAAATAACATGGTAAGATTTACATTAGAAGGTCATAATAATGCGATGCCCTATTAACTATACCTACTTGGACCAAACGTCTGCAAACTTCTCCTGGGAAGGGCCAAAGAACAAATATTTTGGCTTGGTAGGCCACACGATCTCTGTTACAACTATTCGACTCTGCCATTGTAGGGCAAAGCAGCCACAGACAATCTGTAAATGAATGGGCATGGTGTGTTTCAATAAAACTTTCTTTGCAAAAACAGGAGGCTGGGCTGTGGTCCGCCAACCCTGCTCAGGCCCTAATTTCTGGTTTACGGGAAATACGAGCGCAGAGGAACAAAATAAACAGTGCCAAAAGGCAGTAAGATAACACATCCTGAGTGTGAGACATTCTACAAGGCAACTAGCCCGGCTTGTCGGAGGGCGCGGGGGGAGGGAAATCAATGTCTTATGGGGGTAAAAGACAGGGCTGAACGAGGTTAACAGGCCAAAGACACAACGAGTACCTTGAAGGAATCCTGGCTTGAGAAAGATTTTAAGGACAACTGGGGAAATTCTAGGAGACTTGGACATGGAGAGGAGATTGGTAAATATCTACCACGAACAGTCACCTCAACTGTGGTAACGGCATCACGACTGTAGGAGAAAGTCCTCATTCTTAGCACATGCCTGCTGACATGTGAAGGAGCAAAGTGTCACGAAGTGTGATCAGAAGTGCACAATTCAGCACAAAACAAAGCCAGATGAGGCCACCGCGGCAGATGCTGGATTGCTGAGTCTAGGTGCAGGGCACCTGCGCGTTCGTTTCTTTGACTCTTCTCTCCACTTTCCTGTACGTCTCAAACCAGGGGGCAGGGGTGGCGGGGGGTCTGGGGGAGGCTCCCGGGAAGGGCTCCCAGGAGCCCAGGGAGCAGGCCGCTGTGGCCTCTAGACAACACCCCCGCCTTGCACCCACCTGCCCCCAGGCTCGGGCCTACTGGGGCAGGCCAGTGAGGACAGCCACGAGTGAGCGTCCTCCCTCTTGCCAGCTCACACCTCCCCCAGGGTTAAGGCCAGGAGTCTGGGGTCTGGCCTCAGAGCAGCCCCAGCACATTTCTCTCCAGCAGCGGCACGTGCTAAGAAAAGGAGCAACGCAGGGGCTGTCCACCCCCCACAGTCCCGGTAAAGGGACTCCTCCCCACGCTGAAGAGCACAGAATCTCACCAAAATGGAAGGCAGAGTGGGGTTCTTGCCTACTAAAACGCTCTGCCAGCTCCCCACTGCTCCTTTTCCAGGCTCACAAACTGTGCACCAGGTACGGCTGAATCAAGGGTTTCGTGTTCACCACCCCCCTGAATCTCTGAGTGACCTTGTGACTAACCCCAACTGACTCCCGACCTGCCAAGCCCTGGAGGGATCTCCATCTGGAGTCCACGACCCAGCTGAGCTCGCTGGCGGCAGGGCCTCCACTGGCCCTCTTCCAAGGCCCCTGGCCCCTAAAGCTTTGGTGACGAAGAACCCTCTGTGGTCCCTGAGATGACAACCTGTCTGTTAAGCTCTGCTGCCCACGGCGGGGCAGGCATATGTCTAACTCTGGGAAGCCACGCAATGACAGCGACACTACAGGCTGGGGAAACACACCTTACAATACTGTTTTGTGTGTCCTCTGGATACGCCCTGCCGGAGAGGGAAGCCACCAGCCATATGCAGCTACTTAAGTTTAAACTGATTAAATAAAAACAAAGATTCCATCTCTCGGTTGCACCAGCCCCATTTCACATTTCACAAGCTCGGCAGACACCTGTGACTCCCGGCGTCCCTCTCGGACACCACAGGTACTGAATATTTCTGTCATGGCCGAAGATTCTCGGGGATGGCACCGTTTTCCTGGGTTTGCCACACGGTCAGCTGAATCCTCGCCTCCAGACGAGCCAAAGGAGTGTTTCTCAAAGTCAGATCCAAACGGACAAAGTGGGGGAAAAGATATGAGCTACTCATTACAAAGGCCTAAGCTTCCTAACACATAAAGAGCTTTCAGAAATGAGATGAAGACTGACTACCCAACAGAAAAATAAGCAAAGGTTATGAACAGACAGTTCAGAAAGGGAAACTCGTGTGGCCCTTGAAGGTAGGAGAGGATGCTCGAGCTCACGCGTACAGACAAAAGGGCCAGTGAAAACCACCTTAAGGTGCCACTTCCCACTGATCAGACTGGTAAAAATCCAAACGTTAGAAAACACAAGGCTGCAAGGACACTCTTAGACTTCACGCTTAGAAATCACAAACGCATACACCCTGTGACCCAGAAATCCCACATCTAAGAACTCCTCTTCCAGGTTCGCCTGCACGCCCATCCAACGAGATAAGCACAGGGTACCTCACCGCGGCACCGCCTGTAGTGAGCCAAAGCCTGGAAACAGCCCTGATCGCATTCATCAAGAACCGCTCAGGAAACCTGGGGACACGTGTGTGCGGCTCCCTAAAACCAAGCCCCGCCAGCATGGCGGCGGCGGCGCTCTGGGGACTGATGAGAAAGATGCCCCGAGACATTGGAGGAAAAAAAGAGTTCGATGCTACCTTTTGTGTAAAAGAACCAACCAGGGGAGCAGGGTGCAAAAGTCTATGTGAATGAGCCTCCCCTCCACCGCCCCGTGAAGCTCTCCGAGGACACACAAGAAGAGCAGTTCGCGCGGGGCGGGGCCGGATGGGGCAGAGCCGGATGGGGCAGAAGTGACCGACATCTGACACCAACTCTTGAACAAGGTAAATGTGTATCATCTCTTCAGATGATTATACCGATCCTTTTAACACTGAATCTCTGGACCATCTGCTTCAAAATTAATGGCGATGCTCATTAAAAATGCAGCTCCCTGGCCCTCTGCGGGTCGGCAGGTGGTGAGAGGCCCTGACACGCGCCCAAAGCTCCGAATGGTTAAGCTCCGCCCATGATTCCGATGCACACTCCAGTCTGAGAACGCAGAAGGTCTGCGGACCAGGAACCCCTGCTTTCCAGCTCTCGGAAGGGCCGAGATAGAAAACTCCTAGGCAGGAACCCAAGGGACTCTGCCCATCTATGGCCCTCGTCCTCACACTAGGCCGGGCCACTCTCAAAGGGCAGCCACACAGAGGCCCCAGCTCACCTCTCATCTGGGGAGTCTACGTGGAAGGTCCTCTCGATGACCGTGGTCCACTGCAGGCAGCGTATGACAAAGGTGTTGGGCCGTGGTCTCTCGGTCTTCATCAGCTGGCATTCTGCGGATGGAGAGAGGGGACAGAGCCGGGAGAGTGAGGGGACAGCCCTGCTGGCCTGCAGCCCATATTCCCTGAGCCACCACCTCCTGTGTGCCAGATGGCGTAGAGAGACGTTAGTGACGGAGTCGGCCCTGTCTCTCTGGGGCTTGAAGTCCAGTGTATGTTGGGGAGGGGGACAGACCACCAGACGGTGACAGCTCAGTGAGCAGGGCTATGATGGGGGATGCCCAGGAGGCAGCCACCCCAGCTCAGAGCTCAAGAGGTATCCCAGAGAAAGGAGCATCTCTGCACTGAGCCCTCAAGGAGAGTCGAAGGCCCGTTTGGGGCACGGTAGGTAAGCGGGACTAGAGGACATCCAGGGAGAAATGCACGGGAAGGTGCTCGGGATAGGCTGACAGTTCAAGTGAGAAGCCGGCGTGGGGACAGCCACGTCAGAGTCACCAGAACACAGGGACAGTGACCAGGACAGAGAGGAGACTGGAGTTGGATTCGGAGAGCGTGGGTGGGAGTGGCCTCGGGTGCTGCTGGGGGAGAAGCTGACACAGGGAGCTGGGTGGGAGAGGGTGGTGGTCTGGGCTGAGGAGTGGCAGGGGAGAAGGGGGTGCCTCTGAGATGTTCTCAGGAGGTGGGACAATGAGGACGTGGGGACCGATCCAGGCGGCAGGGGGTCGGGGGCAGGACTATGGCTCCACGAGGCCCAGGCAAGGGATTTGGGCCTACCAAGCTTTCACTGGCCGGGGTCCAGCGGGAAGGCACCACTTGGGGTACCACGGAGGGACGGAGGATGTGAAGTTGGCCCTGCGATCAGCTGAGCAGGAGGCCACGCTGTCTGTCTCGAGGTTAGAGGGACAGAGAAGCAGGCTATTAGCAGAGCGCAGGGAGGACAGCAGGCGCCAGAACCACGGGCCCCGGCCGGCAGATTCAGAACCGCAGAGGTGGTGCTGCTTGGGGCGAGGGACTGGGGGACTGCCTGGCTTCTCCCTTCTTCCTGCTCCCGCTGGCCACCAGTTCAGCCTTCCCACCCCAGGCCCAGCTGACACGAAGGTGGGGCAGGTGGGAAGGGTGGGAGATGGATCCGAGGGCAAGCAGGCCCCGGACAGGCCCACACCAAAGAAAGGCCAAGCCTCGTGGGCCCCCTGGACCTGCCAGCAGTTGGCTCCCCGAGCACTGGACCTCCGGCCTGGCGTGCCCCGAGACGCACCTGCGACAGAGAAGTTGTTCAGCGGGGGCAGGGTCTGGTCAGGGGCGTCAGGCCGCTCCTTGTAGCCAATGAAGGAGCCGTCGCTCTTCAACAGGAAGTACCGGGGCCTCCAGGTCTTGATGTATTCACCTGAGCCAAGGCAGGGAGCAGGGAGAGAGGTCAGGGCAGGTGGCCTGTGTCACGGCACCCCACAAAGGGCCCTCGGGTGGGAGGAGGGTTGATGGGAGGGTGGGGAGGAGAGTGCCTCTGCAGGCAGCCCCCGTGACGCCAGCCGGGCCAGGCCGGGCGCTGGGCTGGGCCCCAGTGACCCAGAGGTCAGGCCTGCCAGAAAGGCGCCTGCTGCACTGCCCCGGGACACCAGCTGCCTCCGCATGTGGCCAGCAGCAAGTCGTCCCTGCCAGCGCGTGGCCCGCTCCCAGGGGAGGCCCGGGCTTCCAAACACACATGCCCTGTGGCCCTGTAAGGCCAAATCCCAGGGGCTGGTATTCACCAGGACAGCCGTGCAGGTGGATCAAATGTCAAAACACTGTGCCAGGCAGGGTAGAACTGCTGCTGCGCCCTCTGAGCGCCCCTTGATTGCTTCCATTTGTTCGAATCATGAAAATCCAAGTGCCCCGTGTACACACGCCCACACGGCGAGGACCCACTCCTCACAGGGCCGCTGAGGATGAAATTAAGATGGTGAAACATACCTACGGAAAAACCTGTGCGTAAATGTCCACAGCACTATCATTCATAACTGTAGAAAGTGGAAACTTGAAAGTCCATCAGCTAATAAACGGAGAGACAGGACGTGGCATACCCACACGAGAGAATATTGCTTGGCCCTACGAAGAAGTTATCACTACACGCTACATTCAACACAAACTATAACCTATGCTAAATGCAAAAAGCTTGGGACCACAAATGACAATTCCATTTGTATAAAATGTCCAGAGTAGGCAAATCTACAGGTGAAAAGCAGATTAGTGGCTGCCTAGGGCTGAGAGGGGGAAGTCTGGGGGGAGGTCGGAGGAGAATGGCCAAGGGGGAGTGAAAATGCTCTAAAATTGACTGCGCTGAGGGGTCTACAACTCTGATGACATTAAAAGCCACTGAACTCAGTATACTTTAAATTCCTTAATGGTGTGTGAATTCTAGCTCAAGCTGTTAAAAAATATGAGATGGCAGCCATGAGACACCCAGCTTAGGGCCCAATACACCACAGGCATGCAATAAATACTTGTTATCATCAGTCCACTGCATAAACAAGCAAAACAAGACTGTGCCAGGCCCCCGGGCCACAGGGCACACAGGAGGCAGGATTGCAGGCTGGGCTCTAGGTTGGGTGTGCTGTGTGGCCTCCAGTAAGTCACTTCACCTCTCTGAGTCTTCGTCTCCTCTCACAGGGAGGTATCCATTAACTGGTAACAATGATTAGGTAACACTCTAGCGGTATTCTGTGTCAGGTGCTGCCCTGAGCATCTTTTAAGACTTAACTTAATTCTTTCCAACGTTGATACTAAACAACTCAATGTATACAAAGTTCAAAAACCAGCAAAATCCCAAATCCAACAGCACAAAGGATTATGCGACATGACCAAGCGGGTTTTATCCCAGGAATGCAAAGGTGGTTCAATAATGAAAATCAATCAATGTAATACACATTAGTAGAACAAAGGGGAAAAAACCCCACATGATCATTTCAACTGTGGCAGAAAAATATTTGACAAAATCCAACACCCTTTCATGATAAAAATACTTAGCAAGCTAGAAATACAAGAGAATTTCCTCCACATGACATCATTCAATGATGAAAGACTAAAAACTTTCTCATTAACATTAGGGAAAAAACCAAGATGTTTACTGCTTTCACCACTGTTGTTAAACACTGCACTGGAAGTTCTAGCCAGAGACAAAGAAGAAGAAAGAGATAAAAGGCACTGAACTTGAAAATGAATAAGTAAAACTATCTTTATTTGCAGAAATCACAAGGAAGCCACAAAGTAATGACAAGAGCTAATAAATGCGTCAAGATCGACACACAAAAAACAGCTGTTGTTTCTATACATTAGCAATGAACAATCCAAAAAGGGAATTAAAAAAAAAAATTCCATTTACAATAGCACAAGGAGGCAAAAGATGTACACACTAAAAACTACAAAACACTGCTGAAAGAAATTAAAGCCCTAAACAAATGCAAAGATATCCTATGTTCATGGATTAGAAGGCTTCATATGTTAAGACAGTGACACTCCCCAAAACGATCTACAGATTCAATATGGCAAGGCACCTATCAAAATTCCAACAACTCTTTTTGCAGAAATAGAAAAGTTAATCTTAATACTTCCCGATTTCAAAAACTTACTACAAAGCCACGGTGTAATCAAATTAGCACAGTCTAAGAACAGACAGATAGACCAATGGAATAGAACTGAGAGTCAAAAAATAAACCCATATATATGATTAATTTTTTTTTAAGATTTTATTTATTTATTTGACAGAGAGAGAGATCACAAGTAGGCAGAGGCAGGCAGAGAGAGAGAGGAGGAAGCAGGCTCCCCACCGAGCAGAGAGCCCTATGCGGGGCTCAATCCCAGGACCCTGAGATCATGACCTGAGCCGAAGGCAGAGGCTTTAACCCGCTGAGCCACCCAGGCGCCCCCATATGATTAATTTTCAACAAGAGTGCTAAGACCATTCTGTAGGGAAACAATAATCTCTTCAACAAATGGTGGAACAACAGGACATCCACATGCAAAAGAACAGAGCTGGACTCCAGCCTCACACCATATACCATATACAAAATAACTAACTCAACATGGATCTACTTAAATATAAGAGCTAAAATGGCAAACTCTAGAAGAATACATGGGGTAAGTCTTCATGACCCTGGATTTGGCAATGGATTCTTAGATATGACACCAACATTACAAGCAACAACAACAACAACAAAAATAAAGCAGATCATTAAAAATAAAACTTATGTGCAAAGGACATTATCAAGAAGATAAATAGACAACCAGAATGGGCAAAAATATCTGCAAATCATAGCTCTGATAAGGGTCTAGAATCCAGAATATATAGATTTCCTACAACTCAACAACAAAAAAATAAATAGCCCAATTAAAAAATGGGCAAAGGGCTTGAATAGGCATTTCTCTAAAGATATAAAAATGGCCATCAAGCACATGAAAAGATGCTCAACGTCATTAGTCACTAGGAAAATGCAAGCCCAAACCATGATGAGCTACCACCTCGTATCAACTAGGATGACTGTAATTTAAAAGAGAAAAGAAAATGGGCACCTGGGTGGCTCAATCAGTTAGGTGACTTTTTTTTTTTTTAAAGATTTTATTTATTTATTTGACAGAGAGAGAGCACATAATTAGGGGCAACAGCAGACGGAGAGGAGAAGCAGGCTCCCTGGCTGAGCAGCGAGCCCAACTCGGGGCTTGATCCCAGGACCCTGAGATCATGACCTGAGCCATCTAGACGCCCCATATCTGACTCTTGATTTCAGCTCAAGTCGTGATCTCGGGTTGTGTGATGGAGCCCTGCATTGACTCCATGCTGGGCGTGGAGCCTATTTAAGATTTTTTTTCTCTCTCTCTCTGTCCCTCTTCCTTCTAAAAAATTAAAAAAAAAAAAAAAAAAAGTAATAAGAGAAAAAAAAGAAACAGAACAAGTGCTGGTGAGGATGTGGGAGAAAGTGAAACCCTTGTGCACTGCTGGTGGGAATGTGAAGTGCTTCTTCAAAAATTTTAAATATAGAATACACTATAGATTATAAATACAGAATATACAACCCTGATACATATACACATACATACAATTATCTAATCACACAGAATGCATTAGATGATAATTATAGAATATATGACCCAATTTATATAACCTGTACAAATACAGATTATAAATACAGAACATATGATTCAGCAATTCCACTCCTAGGTCTGCACCTAAAAGAACCGAAAACAAGTACTCAAATGCTTATACACAAATGTTCATAGCAGTTCTATTCACAACAGCCAAAAGGTAGAAATAACCCAAATGTTCATCAACTGATGTATGGATAAACACCACGTGGTATTTTCATACAATGGAATGCTGTTTGGCCATAAGAAGGAAAGAAATGCTGATCCAAGGTATGATATGGATGAACCTCGAAGACATTATGGTAAATGAAAGGGAACCAGACACAAAGGCCACCTATTGTATGATTCATTTGTATGAAATGTTCATAATAAGTAAATCCTTAGAGACAGAAAACAAATCACAATAAATCGGAGGCTGCCAGGTGCTGGGAGGAGCGGGAAATCAGGAGTGACTGCTTAATAAGTATGGGGTTTTCTTTTAGGGAGATGAAAATGTTTTGGACCTAGACAGAGGTGATGGTTACACCACATTGTGAATGTACTACAGGCTACTGAATTGTACACTTAAAACGGTAAATTTAGTGTTATGCAAATTTTACTTCCATTTAATTTTTTTTTTAAGATTTTATTTATTTATTTGCGATAGAGTGAGCACGAGCTGGGGCGGGGGGGAGGGTGGCAGAAGGAGAGGGAGAAGCACACTCCTCACTGAGCAGGGAGACTGATGGGGGGCTCGATCTCAGGACACTGGGATCATGACCCGAGCCAAAGGCAGACGCCAACTGAGCCACCCAGGCGTCCCAATTTTACCTCCATTTTAAAGATTTTATTTATTTATTTGACACACAGAGAGAGATCACAAGTAGGCAGAGAGGCAGGCAGAGAGAAAGGGGGAAGCAGGCTCCCTGCTGAGCAGAGAGCCCAATGCGGGGCTCGATCCCAGGACCCTGAGATCATGACCTGAGCCGAAGGCAGAGGCTTTAACCCACTGAGCCCCCCCAGGTGCCCCTTTACCTCCATTTTAAAGAGCGGAACAGGGGCGCCTGGGTGGCTCAGTCGTTAAGCGTCTACCTTCGGCTCAGGTCATGATCCCGGAGCCTGAGATCGAGCCCCACATCGGGCTCCCTGCGCGGCAGGAAGCCTGCTTCTCCCTCTCCCACTCCCCCTGTTTGTGTTCCCTCTCTCACTGTCTCTGTGTGTTAAATAAATTTTAAAAAAAACTTTAAATAAACAAACAAACAAACAAATAAATAAAGAGCAGAACAAACGAACAAACCCAGAAAAACACACCCAAGGCTACTGAAAGTGAGCAAAGCGTTCCTGTTTGGGAAGGGCAGAGGGCTTCTGGGGACTGTCTTGTTCTACATCTTGATCCAGACGTTGGTTTTAGAGTGAGCTTATGATCCAGGCACTCACCTGTGATGTTTTATATATTGGTAATAAGGAGGAAAAAAAAAAGAAAGAAAGAGACAAAGAAAAAAACCTAGGAGGAAAGGAAAAACACCCTCACAATAATCCCCTTTTACAGATAAGAAAACTGAGGCCCAGAGGCTCCACTACTTGCCCGAGGCTCCCAGGGACTAACTGGGAGAGCTGTGATTGGAGCTCAGGTTTGCTCCACCCAGGATCCCGGCTCTTGACCACTACACTGCCTGCCTCAAAACTGGCAGGCGGGGGGCTGGCCTGGTGGGGGCTGGCAGAGGTGTGCTGAGGCTGTGTCAGAAAGGGCACCAGCACAGGGCATGAGGGACTCCAAGAGTCATGCTCTCGCTTTGCCTGTTCCTTGAGCACACCCTGCTCAGCAAGAGGCAGCTTGTAGGCCAGGCCTTGAGAGCGCTGGTTCAGGACGCCTGTTCAGGAGGCAGAGGGTAAGTCTGCGGAATCCTGGGGTAAATCAGTCCTCCTGCCAGGCCTCAGCTTCCTTGCCTGTAAGATGGAGCCCGCCTCCCAGGGCAGCTACGGAAACGCAACAAAACTGGGCTTGCCTAGAGCAGAGCCCTGCGCCTGGCACCGAACGGGGACACGACAAACTGGGGCTCCATTACTTTAACCACCAGAGGTGGGGTGAGATGGCACGGGTGCCCACCTGCCCGGGTCTGTCTGTAGAACATTCAACTCTGGATCTCGGGGTTGTGAGTTCAATCCCGAAGTTGGGCCTAGAGCTTACTTTAAATAAAAAAAAAAAATAAATAATAATAATAATAGCAGGCAGCGGGAGGCCCCGGAGCACCGGGCATGTGTGTGTGCAAACCCAAGGTGGGTGTGTCCCAGCGAGGCCATCCCAGCAGCTCGTCTGGGCCCCCGCAGCACGAGTGGAGGCGCTAAAGGCGTAAGAGGGGCTGAGACCCATGTTTAATGCCGCCACCGGCCCTAGACCAGACACAAGCTCCCTGCCCGGCATCAGCTCTCCGGCCGCCTCCAGAGCTCCTCACAGCCCAGCTCAGTGAGCCGCCGGCCTGGAGACACTCAGGAGCTGAGACCCTGGCAACACCCTCACACACTCATACCACCCCCACACAATCCCAATCATTCCGTCAGCAATCAGTTATTGAGCATGCAGTACATGCCAAGAACTTTCCTAGGCCCTGGGGTTACCACAGTAAATAGCCAGATAAAATCCCTGCCCTCGGAGAACTGAATAGGTCACAGGCCTGGGTTGTTAACCCATTTTACAGATGTGAAACCGAGGCTCAGAGAGGTGACAGAGCTTGCTCAGAGTCACCAAGAGAAAGTGGCACAGCCAGGGTTAGAACTCTGACATTTGTCAAGGTTCAGAAAGCTCCATCGATAGCCCCAAACTCACGGCCACCCTGGGCGGGTAGGGTCAAGGTGTCTCAAATACCACCCCTGCCTGGAAAGGTGAGCGGGAAACAGGCCTCCCCTGCCCGGTCTGATGGTGGAGGCCTGGCCCTGGGGATCACCTCCATCCCTCCTCACTGCTCTGTGTCTACAGACTGGGTCAGGGCAGGAGGGGTGGGCACTTCTCCTGGTTCCCACAGGGCTGGCCCCATCAGCCTCCTTACTTCTTCTTCCACTCCCCCTCCGGCCTCTCGGCTGCACTCTCCTGCCCCAGTTAGCCATGGGGCTCGCTCCCTGCACTCCTGCAGGTCATTATCGAATACCCCTTCTCAGCGAGGCCCTCCCTGACCAGCTTGCTTCCGACAGCTCCCCCTGCTTCCTCCCATATCCCTTTTCACATTGCTCCATTGTTCTCCATGCCCCTTACCACCACTGCAAGCACTTGTCCGCTTGGGTGCCACCCACCCTCCCCACTGAATGTAAGACGTCACCGTAAGAAGGGGAACTTTTGCCTGTCTGGTCCATTGCCGAGTCGCCAGCACCTGGAGCACAGCGGCCGCTCAGTACAAGTCTGCTGACTGAATGGACGCGCACAGAGAGCAGCGACCACCAGGCTTGGCCCCCTCCCTCCCTAGGAGAAGGTCTACGGAAGCCGGGACAGTCTGCCTCCTTCACTCCACGGCGCCTGGACGGCTGCCCCCTCCAGCCGGGGAGCATCAGCTTCTGGGGACAGGAGGCCTGGGCTCTAACAGTGCAGGCTGTTAGGCTCTTCGCTGTCAGTGACTTCGTTTCTCCGAGCCTCAGTTGCCCAGCTGTACAAGTAGACGAGGCCATGCCCTGGCTCCCGGCGCCCTGGGCTCAGATCGCCTGCAGGGTTAATTAAAGCCAAGGTCCTTCCCGTGGCCTCCAGGGCCCAGCATGGTTGGACGCCACATCCAGCTCGGCCTCGCTCTGCCCACTCCAGCCAGCCCGGCCAACTCAACCAGGCACCGTCCCACCTTCATCCCTGCTGTCCCATTCCCTGGGACAGCCCAGCTATGTGTGTGGCTCCCTCCCTCGACTCCCCCCACCCGCCCCCCCGGCCCAAGCCTCCATCACTGTCCCCTCCTCAGAGAGGCTCGCCCTCAGAGTCCCTACAGCTCACCTCACCACCTGACATCGTATGTCTGCTTCTCTGTTCGCTGCCCTCGGCCCCCATGAGAATGTAAACTCCACGAGGGCACCACACGTCCCAGGAGCCTGAGAGCCTGGGGCGGCCTGGCAGACCACACATACTCCGTACGTGCGGAATGAATGAATGTTGAGTATTCCGTCACTGTCTTACTTCAGTCAAGTGACTTCCCCTCCCTGAGCCTCGGTTTCTTCATCTATAAAATGGGGCTATGGGGCGGTGAAGGGGGGAAAAAAAAATGGGGCTATGACTTAGACCACGAATGCAGAGGCAGACTCGAGACTTGGCCCGGGGGCTCATGCAGGGTGCCCAGCAAGGCCGGGGGACTCAGCCCCAGGCAGATTTGCAGCTCCCCAGGCTGCGTCTGAAGGATTCCATGAAGCGAGCTTGTGAGGAGCAAGTGGCCTGGGGCAGGCAGGTCGGGCTCAGCAGCCGGGCTCCTCCGGCTATAAGGACCCTGTCCCTCTGTCTCCCTGGGCACCAGCTGCCAGGAGGGAAGCCCAGGCAGGAGGGGAGAGATGCAATCCGTGGACAAAACCAGCCCCTTACCACGCTTGTGGAGCCAGCCTTCTTTGATGACAGACACCTCGTTCATGGTGGCAGCGTGACACGCTGTCACCTAGCTTGGGACAGCTCAGGGCAGCAGGACATGCAGGAGGCGCGGTGGACAGAACACAGTCTGCAAGACAAGAGAGGAGCTCGTGAGCGCCAGGGGGACTCAGCCGCGGCCCCTGCCCTCAGGCCAGCCAGGCTCTGGACCCTCTGGCAGTTCGGCCGTGCTGCACAGGGTGGAGTCAAGGAGGGCAGGGAGCCCTGCCCACTTGGCCCAGTCCAAAGGGGAAGATGTGGCCTCGTCCTCAGGACTCTAGCTGGGGACTGGGGGCGGGGGGGGAGCGTGATCCTGCCCTCAGAGCCTTACTCTGGAGGGAACAGAGTTCCCTGGCCTCCGCCGGCCTCGTGGAGCAGAGGCAGCCCTGCCACCCATCTTAACCGCACACTGGGCAGGAGGGAGGGAGGGAGCTGTGGCTCCGCCCTGCTTCACTCCCGGGCCCCCACACCAAGGTAACCTGGGATGAATCAGACACCCCTGGGCACCTGAGGGAGTGCTCAAAGCCACCAGCATCTGCCTGCCACCCCCCCACCCCGACACACACACACACATGCGCACGCGCTCTCTCCACCCCCCTCCAGCCTACCACCCTTAGCCAACCAAGTGCCCCCCACCTCCCCGCCCCCGTGCCAAGTCACCCTATGCCACTCCCTCAGCCTCAGTCCCCTCTCTGCCCCCACCAGATGACTGAGGGAAGACAAGTCTCCGACAGAATCTTGAACAAGACAGCGACCTACTGCGTTTGCACTTGTCTGGGGCCTAGGAGCCGGTCCCGGGGGCTCAACCAAGGCCCTGGCCCCTTCCCCAGGACCTCCACTTCCGTCCTCAGGGACCAGGAGCTGACAGACTGACAGACGCCGAGGCCGCTGCTTCGTCTCAGGTTCCCAGGGTGGAAGGGAGAAGGGCGGGAGGCAGCTGCCCGCTGGGCCCCCACCTGGAGCCACAGGCCTGGAAAGGGGCCATGGAGCCCAAGGCGCCTTTCGCCTTTCCCGGTCCGGGGTTATTTGCGGACAGCAGGTCAGGAGCTACAGCGGCCCCCAGAGAAGTGGCAGCTGGCTCTAGGGACACTGTGGGCATCAGCTTTCGCTCATGCCCCAGGGGAGCTGGCGGGCCGGACGCACTACTGCCTGGCATGTGACAGTGGCAGGCTGCCCAGGCTGGGGCAGGGAAGGGAGGTAAGTGGGAGGAAGCGAAAGGAGAGACAAGATGGACAGTGACAGGGAAGTAAACAGCAGGGTGAGAAATCACGTTTTGGACTCCGAGCCGCCCAGGCAGGGCCAGGAGCAGCACAGGGGCCCCCGCCCGCAGCAGGCAAGACCAGCCCTGAGGGGCTCATGCGCCACGGACACAACACCCAGGACGCAGAGCCTGATCCCACCAGCCTGCGCTGCCACCTCCAATGTGACCAGTCTCTGCACCTGCCCCGCCCCCTCGCCCCGCCTCCCGCCCTCCCAATGGCCTGGCTCACTGGCTCTGGTCCACTGCTGTCCTCTCCCTCTGGGCCTCCCTCACCCCCTCCCTAGGCTCCCCGCTCCCTTATTGCTCCCTTCGATCCATCCCCTTTCACCAGCCAGACCCCTCAAATCTGACCCTGTCCTTCCCCCACTCAAAACCGTTCCCTAGCTTCCGGCTGGCCTCGGGAAAGAGCCAAGCTCCCTCGCTTGGGATTCAAGGCCCTTCAGGACCCGGCCTCTGCTGACCTTCACTCCAGCTGCCTCCTGCCCCTGCTCAGCCCAGCAGTCCCCACTGTCCATCCACCCGCTTCCTGATGCCTCCCCCAACTGCCCTGGCTTTCTCCCTGGGCTCCGAGTCTCTGCTTTCAACCCTTAGATTCCATCTAAATCTGGCCCCATCCCTTCAGGTTAAAAACCCTTCCGGGGTTCCCCAGTGTGCTCACGGAACAAAGTCCTTTCCACCACGAGGCCAGTGTCACCTAGAAAGCTCTCTATGATCGTGACAACAACTGTACCCAGTACTACCTCCGTCTCCAGCCCCTCCTCCCCACCACCCCCCTCTCTCTACCAGGCTTCTGTCTCTCAGGCCCATCCCTCTGGCCCTCATCCCCTGTACCTCCTGTGGGTTCTCCCTCCTTCTCGAGGTCTCAGCTGAACCAAAGCTTCCTCCAGGAAGCCTTCCTGACCTCGGAGCCTGGGTGCTCTCTGTGCACCTCCTCAGCCAGTTCTCCCGGCACCTACTAAGTGCTAATCTAGTGGACCGGCACAGCATCTGGGTGCCTGCCGAGCGCATGACGAATGAACCCAAGTCTCCCAGCCCAGGGCCACACAGAGCCACAGAGACATTTCCGGAGTCTATTCACACCACCAATCTCCTCTGAGCACGTCCTAAGCCCCAGACAACCGGAGGGGTCCCAGAGATGAATCATCAGGAAGACATAGAACCTGCCTTCGTGAAGCTCACATGCCAGTGGAGGCGGCCGACAACGCACAAGTCCGCGTGTAACAAGGTCAGGTGCTGGAGTGGCGCGGAGAAGCAAAGTCAAGCCGGGGAAAGGATGGCAGGGAATGTGGGGTGCTATGTTAGCTGTGTGGTATGGGGACACATGAGGAGGGACGGAGCCACGCTGCCACGTAGGGAAAAGAATTTCAAGCAGGGGAATAGCAAGCACAAAGCCTCTGAGTCAGGAAGTACTTTCAGAGCATGAAGAACTGCCGAGGACCAGCATGGCCAAGGAGCCAGGGGAGGTGGGCAGGAAGAACACTTAGGGCCTGGCGCGAGGTGCTGGTGGGAAGTTTGAGAGGTCTTCCCCAGATGCTGCGCTTTCCCCAGTACCAGCTCAATTCGGAAGTTCCAAAGAACCAGGATGGAGAACCCAAGTCCCAAGGACGGGTGGACATGGAAGGACAGGACCGGGGACCTGGCGTCCAATCTTGGCTCTCCCCTCCCATCCCCAGCCCGGTGACTTCACCTCTGTGATTCTGCGTGTCTTGGGGTAGCCGGCAGCACAGAGGCTTGGCCTACTGCCTGGCCTGGCCCCCAGGAAATACCCAAACACGTGTGTGAGTGCTCAAACACGCAGCTGCCGTGATCAGAGAGAAGCAAAGGCAGCCTGGTGTGGCCAAGAGTGGTCAGGGTCACAGAGTCCGAGAGCCACCGCCAGCTGGGTGGCCCTGAGCAAGTGAGGTGCCGGTGCCCTTGTGGAGTCCCTCTTGAACGATCCCAACCACCCCACTGGAGGGGCAGTGACCATGCCCAGGAGAGGGCAGAAGCTCAGAGAGTGGAAGCTATTTACCTCAGGTCCCCCTGCCGAGGATGGTGGGAGCCCTGACCGGTGCTCGGCGCCCCAGGGCCACTTTCTACATTCTCATTTCAGCAACTAGAGAGCCAGCAGCAGCTTGAGCGAGGGCAGGGGAGGAACTGGAAGACCCCCTGTGCCCCTCCTCGACCCTGCCCTGTCCTCCTGCTGAGGGGTCTCTGACGTGGTCCTGGAGTGATGAAACACCAGGCACTGAAGCCAAGAGGATGGCCTGCTCCCCGGGGAGCTGCCGGCGGAGGCCACCCAGGCGGGAGGGCAGAGAATGGCCTCTGGAGGCCAGGTATCAGCACGCAGGGGCCGGCCCTGGCCAGCGGCCCACAAACAGCACACCCCACGGCAGGGAGGGCCTGCACGGCCCCATCCCCACTCACCACTTCCTTGAGTGCCCGGGCTGGAGTCAGCCGATGGCCTGGGCCAGCGGTGCAGCCTATAGGCTTGAGGTGAGCTCCCTGGGAGGCAAGGCGAAAAGGGCAAGGCCACATCACAAGACAGGACACCCACACTACCAAGGACACACATAATCTCATTATTTAAGGAGAAGTGCGAATTAAAATCACGCACCAGGGGCGCCTGGGTGGCTCAGTGGGTTAAAGCCTCTGCCTTCGGCTCAGGTCATGATCTCAGGGTCCTGGGGTCGAGCCCCGCATCAGGTTCTCTGCTCAGCAGGGGGCCTGTTCCCTCTCTCTCTGCCTACTTGTGATCTCTCTCTCTCAAATAAATAAATAACATTAAAAAAATAAAAAATAAAAAAATAAAATCACGCACCAGGACGGCTGAAATTTTAAAAATTGACAATACCAAGTGTTGACAAAGATACAAATGAATACTGGTGGAAGTGTAAAATGGTTCAACCACCACAGAAAATTGCTTGGCGGTAAAAATGAAAACTCAATACGTGCCCACACTCCATGACCAGCAATTCCACAACCCAACCCAACAGAAAGGAGTGTTTGTTTACCAAGAGACATATACTAGAATGTTCATAGCAGCAATACTCACAGTAACCCCCGAATTGGAAACAGACCGAGTGTCTAACCACAGGAGAACGGATAAACAAACGGAGGTAAATTCATACAGCAGAACGTTACTCCGCTCACTAGTGACACATACTACAGGGACAAAGCGTAAGCAGGTTACCACGAAATAAACGAAAGAAGCCAGACACACAACAACACGTCAGTTATAAGTCCATTCACAGCAAGTTTGGAACAGGCACCGCCACCACACTACGTGTTTAGGGGCGCCTTTCTTATTTACAAAACTATGCTGAACGTCAAGGAAACAAATCCGCGCAAGTCGGGAGAGTGGGTAGCTTCAGGGGCACCGGAGGGGGGCCTCCCGGGAACTGCCCGTGCTCTGTCGAGGCTCCGCCAGGCCCTGCTCGTTAGCTGTTTGTTACACTGCACCGTACAAAACGGGCTTAAAATATTTTTCTGAATCCTATGACAAAAGAAGTAATTATAAAAAAAGAACCTAGGTTTGAGAGTCCAAAGAATGCGGGGAGCCAAAGTCAGGCCTCCTGGCTTCCAGGGCTCATCCTCCCCAAGGCTGGTGTACCTGGATTTTCCCCCCAAGAAGGCTGGGTCAGGGCATCTGGGTGGCTCGGTTGTTAAGCGTCTGCCTTCGGCTCAGGTCATGATCTCAGGATCCTGGGATCGAGCCCCACATCGGGTTCCCTGCTCAGCAGGAAGCCTTTTTCTCCCTCTGCCCCTGCCTCTGCCTGTCAGCCCCTTGCTCGTGCTCACTTGCTCTCTCTAATAAATAAAAAAATCTTTAAAAAAAAGCGGCTGGGTCACCAATGAGGAAGGAGGAGGCCTCAGGGGTCCGGAGGATCCGAATTTCACCCCCAGGCTCTGCCGGCTTCCAGGCTGTGTGGCCACAGGCAAGCGACACCGCACCCTCTGGGACTGCAGAACTTCCCTCCGTACAAGGACCCTGCTGGAGAAGGGCCAGGCCTCACGGGGTGGGGAGTGGGCTGGAGGGAGGGGAGGGGACGTCTAGCTCTGCACAGAAGACGGCTGAAAAGGGATGAAGACCACTGCTCTTGGTGGTCACTGAGCAGGGACGGGGGACGCGACTGGACAGGGCTCCGACCACTGCAGCAAGCTTTTACTGGTCTCAAGAGCTGCCGAGTACACAGGTGTCACTGACTTACTACGCCGTCAGGTCTCAAACGCTCTACAATAGTTTATTTTAAATCTTCTTTAAAACATTTGTATTCCCATCTATCTGACTCACGGGTGTTACTTATCGCTCAATGGTTTCCAAACTGTAGCTCCTTGAGAAGCTTCAGCTCCCAGAGCCAGAGTCAGATCCATGAGAGGCAACTCACAGGGTGAGGCAGGATCGCTGGTCGCGGGAGGCTCTCGGGGGGGCAGGGTCCTTCCAAACCTGTTTCCTCATCTGTAAAATTAGGGTTGTGTGGTTCCTGCTGCTTGGGGAGGGGGAGGGAGGGTGGTGAAGCCTCACTGAGCTCTAGCACTTCTGTCCTCATCCCTCCTATAGTCTGGGACCCTGTGACCACCCCAGTCAGAGCCCATCCCTCCTGTACTCAAACCCTCCGGTGTCCTCATCTTACCCCGAGTAAAAACCAGAGTCCTTACAGAAGCTCAGGACCCTATGAGGTCTGCATGGTTCCCCATTTACTTCTCCAAATACACTCCACTTCAGCGCCTAGTCCTGTGGCCTCTCCAACACACCAGGACATCCCTACCTCAGGGCCCTTGCACCTGCTGCCCCCTTGGTTGCAATGGTCTGCTCGCAGGTATCTGAGGGCCCCCCCCCCTTTCTTTGGCCTCTGCTCACATGCCTCTTTCTTTGAAAAGCCTTCCTAAGCAGACAAAAGGGAACATCCATCCTACCTCCCCTTATTCTTTATTTTTCTCCGTACCTCTCCTTATCCTTTTTTTCTCTATAAGCATTTATCATTGCTGACATGACTATATTTACTTGTTTACCAGTTTATTGTCGCCCTCTCCCCACTATAATGTCAGCATGGTAAGAGCAGGGGCCCTGGCCTGTCTTGGGCCCTGCTGGCTTCTCTGAGCCTTGCAAGGTGCTGGGTACACAGTGGGCACTTAAAAAGCTATTTGTGGAATGAATATGCACAGTGAAGCCCTGTGCCCAGAACGGATTCAGAATGAGTTAGATCCCTTTCCTTGCCACTCGTCAAGTCCTTTTTTCCTCTGCCCCCCCCCCTCCCTGACCTGGTTTTCTACGCCAGACGGCACAGATGGCATGAGGGAGGCAGGAGGGGAGACCGAGGCTCTGCGGCTCCCCGAGCTGGAGACAGCAGGGTGGGGCTTCTTCCCGGGGCTACAAGCCCTCAGGGGCCTCCGCCACCTGCCCTCTAAACTGCACTTTCCACACAGCTCCCTGAGGAGCACCTGCTCAGGAGATAAATGCAAAGACAACAGGAACCTGTCCCTCAACAGGCAGCACCTGCTTGCGGGAATCTAGGAGGAAAGACACGCGTGGTGTGAGCAGAGGGAAGCAGCTCCCTTGTTGGCCATCCACAGCTCTGTGAACTGGTCCTGTGCTCTGTGAGTGCACTCTCGCCATCCCGGAAAAGTGGCAACCTCCCCACCCCCCCGTCGGAACTTCTCCTGCAAGAAAGTGA
>CM052888.1:40180734-40232639 GCA_028534135.1 Potos flavus
AGCGGGGAGGCCGGCGGTGCCTCCAGTGCGGGCTCGGGGTCCCGCGTGGCAGGGTGGCACGGCCCTGGGACAGAAGCAGTGTCCCTGGGCAGGTCGTTCCGCGCACTCACGGCTCCAGGGGACACCGCGCCTGACCACCTTCCCGCCACACAAACAGGCACACAAGCACTTGGCCTCCATTCTGGTGGTTTCTCACCCGCGGACGCTCCGGAGCCGGCCGGCCGAGCTGGTGACGGCCCCAGGGTAAAAGTGAGCCACAGCAACCTCTTCAGGAGAGCAGTTATCCGATGGACGGATCTGGCAGGCAAGAGCGTCTCAGGCTGGGGGCCACGCGGAGGTGCGTGTGTAAACGTCACTCACGTGGAAGGAATTGTGCCCAAAAAGGCAGAATCATGGGGGCAGGGGTCAAGGCTGCCTCAGGAACCAGATGTGCTTTCCCCTTGGCTCCACCACCTCCTGTGGGACCCTGGGCATGTCGCTTCCCCTTTCTTCCCTATCCACACACTAGAGACAGGAAGGGCAGGCACTCACTGCAGTGAGGACTAAAGGAGTTAATCCACATCGAGTCCTCTGAACTCTGCCCACAGGGCAACTGCTCGGCACTCATCAGGTGTGACTGCCTCGGTGGCGGCAGGGGGACCCTCGCCTCCCACGTCACACGTTTCTGTAACATGTGAATTTTTACCTATTCCACCTCCTCGGTGGGAAGGCAGCGTTAAAGATACTTTTTTTTCTCTTCAACGGCACACAGTCCCCTCAGCTGCCCCATCTGTCTACTTGGAGCAGGTAGGACTGGGAGCAGGCTGAAGACGTAGGCGGGCTGCAAAAGATACTGGGACAAGAATAAGCACAGAGCAGATTTCCTTCTCTTCCTTGCCACCCCCGCCCCACACCTGCCCCCTCAGCCCGTCACCCAGGACCTTACAGCACCCCACAGAGATCACGTCAGATATCTGAGCCGGCCTGGCCACGGGCTCCAAACACACCGAGGGCACCAGGCTGCAGCCAGGCACAGACCCTCCAAGCACAGCTCTGACCCTGCCCCTCCCCTGCTCGGGGATCGCATCCCAGGCCTTCATGGAGCCAAGGGCCACCTGAAGTGGCCCCTACCTACCCTCCTGCCTCATCGATCAGCAGCACCATCCCCACATGCGCTTCTCTCTTCTGGTCCCTCGAACAGTCTTTGCGTGCGTGCTCTCTCTCTCTCTCTCTCACACACACACACACACACACACACACACACACCCCAGGACCTTTGTACATACCAGTCCTCCGACCCGGCACACTGCTCACCCATTTTCACCTGCTAAATCCTCATTTCCTCATGGAAGCCCGCCCTGACTGCTCCTTGCCCCACAAAGAGTCACAGATCCTCAGAGCTCAGCTTCCTGCCCCCTCACGGCACTTACCTCTAATGTCCTGTCACTTGGACAATTATCTGGGTAATGGTGCCTCCCCCATTGGACAAGGCAAGGATGGGAGTGTCCTGGTCCCCACTGTGTCCCCACCATAGGGCCACGCCCGAGCTTTCATGAACTCAGGGTAGGGGTAGCACACCCAGTCATAGCTTTTGAGGTCAGAGCTGGGTCACGCAAAGGCAAAACAAAAAATCCTGCCTTCACTCCTTCTACCCATGACCCATGCTGTGTCAGCACTGCTCTGGTCACCAGGGAGGCAGCAGGGACCAGAACAGAACTCCCTGCCCTAGGGGAGTGTATGGGGGGAGGGGAGAGGGTGGACGGGCCTTAAGGTAAAGCTGACATGAAGAGGCAAATTACACGCTGTAACGGAAGCTGACAAACGTGATGGAGAAAAGCAGCATCCGGAGGACTAGGTATGTGGGAAGGGGCGAGGGTTTCTGGTTTTCTCCAGGGTGACCGGAGGAGGACTCACTGAGATGGTGAACTGTGAGAAGTTCTCACTGAGAGATGAGGCAGCCGCTGGGGCTGGGGGGTGGGGGGGGGGAGCGCCCCAGGCCCAGGGAGAGTGGCGCCAAGGCCAGGTGCGGCCTGCGTGAGGCCCAGTCAGGAGGACGGAGGGGAATGAAGCACGTGAGACTGCAGGGAAGCCTGGGAGGCCGCTATAAGAGCTGTGGCTACTTCTCAGGGAGAGACAGGGAGTGCTCTGGCTTGGGGCGCAGTGGGACACAGGGTTCCCGGCCCCAGTGAGGCAGAGGCTGTATCACAGCCGTCTTCTGCAGCTGTCCCCCGAAGAAGCCCTATGCACTGGCCTCTCTCACCTCCTGGCTCACTGGGGGGCCACGAGGACCCACATTATATCGATGGGGAAACTGAGGACGGGAAGGATGCAGTGAGTACCCCACACTGGGCAGCCAGGACACGGCAGAGGAAAGCGGATCCTGAGCCTCTTCCACCTCCTTCTGCCCTCACTCCCAAGAGACCAAGTCCCCTCTCACATCCAGGCTAGCCCTCCCTTACCACCCCTGATGCCCTGCAGACCCGGGCTGCCCCTGATGGACCAAAACGCACGCACGTGCACACGTGCACGAGGAGGGGCCCCCCGGTCTGGCTGAGGCCTTCCTCCCTCACAGGCGTTGCTCTACATCACCATCTGCCTGCCTCCCTGGCCAGCAGTTTGGAGACAGGGTCTGGTGGCGTGAGTCCCCATCTTATCCCTAGGGCACCTAGGAGCAAGCAGGGAGGGTCCTGCCCACGGCTAACGTTTGCTGAGGGTTCCTGATGTGCCAGGTCTGGACTCCTATGAATCCTCACGGCAATCCTAGGAGGTACATGCTTTTACTATCCCCATTCTTTAGCAGAGGAAACTGAGACCCTAAGAGACGAAATCACAGGCCCAAGATCATACAGCAGGTGAGTGCAGGAGATGGCTGATCAACAGAACTTTCTATAATAACAGAAATGTAGCTACAGGGACTAGTGCAAGTAAAAAACTAAATTTTTACTTGTATTTCAGTTTAATTCACTAGAACTCAAATAGCCACACAGGGCTAGTAGCTAGCATACTGGAGGTGCAGCTCCACAGCAGCTCTCTGCCGATGCCAGGAGGCTGAAGGCAGGAGAAGAGGTGGGGGGAGGCGAGGGCCGGGGGTGTGCTCCCAGGCCCAAGGGGCTGGATCTTCCTAGTTGACCATGGAGAAGCTCCCATGTGAGACCATCACTCCCAACCCCTGACCCATTCACCCAGGGAGCTGAAACAGGTCTCAGAGGCCCAAACCCACACCCAGAGTGCTGGTCAGTCCAGTCCTGGCTGCCACCGTCCAGGATAAACGGGTCGCTTCCCTGAACCTCAGTGTCCTCGTCTATAAAACACGATCTTCAGGCCAACCTGCGCTTGTGTTTATAGTATTTCAAAAGATGTTTTGTTTTGGGGGGGGGGGTTGGTTTTTTTTGTTTTTTTTTTGGCAATCCAGGGTCATCATGGGGACCCAGTGAGACATGTTTCAGGCATAGCTGGGGATGAGGCCAGCACTTGGGAAAACAGGCAGCAATTACACAAAGGCAAGCTCCAAAGTCAAGGGCCAGCCTGAGCCCGAGTTAGTCAGAGCTATGGAAGTGGCAGCTATGTTCATCCTGTCACTCGCTGGTTAAAAGGAATCATCCAGATGATTCATGACATACCCATATTAACTTGTTGAAAATATCATCTAAATGAAAACACACAGCTAAAAAAAAGTAGACGAGTCGCAGACACTACCCCAAAACAGTCCCTGCTCCCGCACCCCCTCCAGGTCTTGGGACACCCGTTTGAGAAGCACAGACTTGCCGGCCAGACCTGGGCCCTGTCCCCCTCCTCCCATGTGCCGACCTCGCTCCCCTAGCCGCAGCGGCATGTACTCAGGGTCACCACACTGAGTTGTACCCCACCTCAGGGCCTTTACCTATGCTGCATCCCTGCCTGGTCTGCTCCTTTGGGCTTTCATGTCAAGGCCTGAATGCCTCACCTCAGGAGCCTTCCCCAAGCTCCCCTCCTGCCAAGGCCAGCCAGATCTCTGTTCCCTTCCTCTGGGGCACCAGGCACCCCTGGACAAACTCTACTTCTCTGCCTCCCCCAGTAAACTGGGTGCCGCTCCCTGACAGCCAAAACTACCCACAGCACACAGTAGGTCCTCAGTAAATTACCTGGTGAAAGAATGAAACACACGAATGACCAAAAATAGCCAAGGGTGGGCTCCAGAGGCCATTTGGGAATCGGACCCCAAGGCAGGGGATAGGGGAGTACCTCCCAACCCTCACCGCTGCCCCTGGCCTCTAGGGAAGGAAGGGGCTGGCCAAGGCCAGGGCTCCATGGGCATTAGAGGGGTGGAGAGAGGCCGCTGCACCCCATCTCCCAAGCAAGGATCGAATGGAGCTTAATCCAGTCATTTCCAGAACAACTGAGGCCTACTTCGTGCCAGCTCTGTCTAGAAGAAGAGAAAGCAAAAAAGATCATTAGGACAACAGTAGTGAGGGGCGCCTGGCCGGCTCAGGAGGTGGAGTGTGTGACTCTTGATCTCGGGGGTTGTAGGTTCATGCCCTACGTTGGGTGTAGAGATTACTTAAAATAAAATCTTAAAAACAGCAACGACAGTAATTACCTCAGAGACAGCGGCTATAGCACTGATCGTAAGCAGAAGAGCCAGTCTCAAAAAGGCAGACTGAACCCCAGCTTCAAATTTCCTGTCTGTCACCAATAGCGTGACTTTGGGCAAATCCAGTAACCTGTCTGGGCCTTTGCTCGCTCACCGATGAAATGGGAGGAAGAGTTGCGCCGAGCTCCCAGGTCATGGTGAGGATTGGTGAGAGCAGGCACATCAGGCCCCGGGGGCGGGCCCGGCTCGGAAAGGCCGCCCTGCTAGCTCTCAATAAGGACAGCGTTCTACGTAGCTTTCTGTGCCTCAGTTTCCTAACCACCAATGGCGGTGCACGTTACCCTACCTCACAGGCTGCTCGGAGCTGCGTCTGGCTGAGTGGGGACTCGGTGATGGGTAGGATTAATATTCCTGTCGGGAGCCCTCCCCGGAGGGAACCTCAGCTGATCGGCCTGCCACCTCCTCCCCAAGGCTCCAAACACACGGCGGCTCCACCAACCAACAGGCCCAGGCTGGCTGCATCCGGAGCCCCTTGTCCGCTCCCAGATGCCCAACCTGACCCAGGCTCACCATCTCCAGCAGCAGCAGGAGCCCGGATCCACCAAGCACCTCCCCAGGAGGCCCCATGTCAGGCACTTTCTAACACACGCGATCGCTGAATCCTCCCGACAGCCCCACTTGGCAGCATTGTTCCCATTTCAGCCGAGCAAAATGCACCTCAAAGACATGAAATAAAACCCCCAGCGTTCCACAGCAACCAAGGGAGAAGCTGGGAGCAGGAAGCACACCCAGGTCAGCCCCGACCACTATGCAATGACCCACCTGATGATGAAGGCCTTGAAATCAGGCCGGGAGGGGTGAGGGAGGGGGGCAAGGGAGTGGCAGCTGCCACCCCCCTTCCATTCGCAAAGGGCCCACAAGGTGGCAAACCAAGGCAGGCCTGGATTTCTGGCCTCACCCTAAGAAACAACATCTGCGGACGAGCTTCCTGGGCAGAACGGCAGGGCTCAAGGAACTTCCTGCACGGACCTCCACATGTAGTCTCCCCTTAGCCAACCCCGGCTTACCGTCCCCTGCTTCACACACCCAGTACAGCCAGGCCCCGCTGTGGGTGCTGAGCTGGCGGTGGGTCCTGCCCCCAAGGGGGCCAGGCCCGAGCTCCCACCCCCCCAACCCCGCCCCTCCCACCCCCGCTCCCTCGTTCCCTCCCTCCTGGTCCTGCTCCCAGGGCTGTCTCCCCTGGCTGGGCCTCTTGCTGCTTGGCTGGTTGTCCAGAAGAGCCTGCCACGGAACCACCCCACCGTGCAGCCCGGAGGCCTGGTGGTTGAGAGCCTTCCACTGAGAGCGCTTGGGCAGCTGAAGAGAGGCCCAGGGAAGGGTGTCCCTGGGTCCTCCAGAGGCCCGGAGAGCAACTTCAAAAACACTCCTTTCCATCCCCCCATCCCAAAGGATTTCCAGAAACCCCAGAAGGTTTGCTCTGAGGGTCTCTCCGCTCCTTCCAGGAAGACAGCCCAGAGCAAGCCTGGGAAAATCAATACCCCGGCCTCTGCTTACTGCACTAAGCCTTCAGTATGAGGCTCCCTCACCCATGATGACTTGGTCTCAGAAGACTCTGGAGCCATACTGCCCAAATTCAGAGCCCATCCCCAGCACTGAGGGGCTGGGGACCCAGCACTGCAAGACTGAGGACCCAGCACTGGTTACTGAGGCTCTCCAGGCCTCTGTGAGATGGGAATCAGAGCCGCGTCTGCCTCAATCTAAGAGATCTTCACTCAAGTCCTCCCATGGCTCCTTCGCAGCACTCCAATTCCTATCTACATGTCACCTCCTCCAGGAGGCCCTCCCTGATCACCCCACAGTAATATCCCCACACTCTCTTTCCTCTTTTGCCTTTCTTTTTCTTTTTTTTTAAAGATTTTATTTATTTATTTGACAGAGAGAAAGTAGGCAGAGAGGCAGACAGAGGGAGAGGGGGAAGCAGGCTCCCCGCCGAGCAGAGAGCCCGACGTGGGGCTCAATCCTAGGACCCTGAGATCATGACCCAAGCTGAAGGCAGAGGCCCAACCTACTGAGCCAACCAGGTGCCCTCCTCTTTTGCCTTTCCAACATGATCGCAAACTGATATCTTCTCCTAGATTTGTTTGCTGGGCACCTGTCTCCACTAGAAGGTAGGCCCATAAGGGCTGGTCTTCCAAGTTCTAGAGCAGCAACCAGGAATGTGGCAGGTCCTCAGGCACACAAGCTGCGTGGAAGGTCAAGTCAGCCCAGAACAGGTTTTATCAGGTATTACCGTTGTTCTATACTGTTATTTGATATTAGCCCGGCTGTTTGGGTTGGGGAGAGGTGGGCACAAATCATCTCACTGAGCCACCCCCCATCTGTCCCTAAACGGAACAGCCCTGGGCCCTGGGGAATGCGGTGTGAAAACCACAGAGAAGGGAGGCGACCATCACGCCTTCCCCGCCTTTTCTAAGGCAGTGATTCTACTCAAGGGGGAAGTGGGAGGCATGTGAAACTCCCTGACCGACTCGAAAATCTACCCCCCCACCCAGGCAGAGGCCTGAGAACCTCTTCTGGCGAAAGGCACCTTCTGAAGCTTGAAATCTGACCAAGCTATCCCTCTGAGCAGTCTGCAAGGCTCTGACGCCTGCCTGCCCTCCGCCCCGGCCTCCCCTCACTCACCCTGCCCCCCCCCCCACAGGCCTCCTCTGTGCTGCAGCTCCCTGCACCTCACCAAGCTTTCAACTCTGGCCCCGTGGTTCCCCCACCGCACCCCCCCCCCCCAAGGCCGTTCCTTCTCCTCGCTCACCTGGTCCATCAGATCGGGGATCAGCAGACAGGCCTTCCTGACAGCCCAACGACTGACAACCAACAGCCAGGTTGACTGTCTCCCTCGATGCCACGGAAGGAGCACCTCCGTCGAGGGCACTGCTGCATCCCCAGCACCCGAAGCGATGCGAGGCACGCAGCAGGTGCTCAGTGAAGGCTGGTGGATCAGGGAAACCCTCTGGCTCTGCGATGCCTTCGGGACCCAAGGCACACTTCCACCCCCCACCCCACCCCCGGCCCAGGTGGCTCTGCACAGCTGGGCCCGAGTCCCACCAGCACTTTTGCTCCTCACCCAGCTTGCGCCCGCCCTTCTGCCTCACAGCCTTCAAAAGGGCTGTTCTCACCTGGGTCAAGGCCCTTCCTGCCACTCCTGGGGGCTGTGGTGGAGATTCAATAAAAGCACATAGAGTGGGGGGTGGGGTGGGGGGTGGGTAGCAGAGCCTGACATCTGAAAAAGAGCTAAAATTTTGACCTCGGAGGAGCTCTGGGCAGCAACTGTGTGGGAGGATTAGGAGGCCTGGGTGCTGCACTTGCTACCCTTTATTTGATTATATGTCCCCACCCCCGCCCCAAGCCTCCAAAACCTCTGTTTCCTCATCTGGAAAATGGGGATGCTAATTTCAGCCGGGCCCTCCTCCTGGTGGTAGCTGCCAAGGCTCTGCGGCCTGGGAAGAGCCTCTGAAATAATATGAATTATAATCGCTAAGCTGTCCTGAGGGCTCACCGTGTGTCAGGCACTCTTCTGAAAGAGTGAGAACAGGAAATGTTTACTGGAAGCTGTTATGCCAGCGAGGCTATAAACGCTCTCCACAAATTAACCCATTTCATCTTCACGACAACGTATCAGGGGGAATGACCATCCCTTGACACAGACAATGGAAGCTCAGAAAGGTTGAGGAACCTGCTCAAGGGCACCCAGCTAGGGAGTGCTAGGGCTGGATTTGAACCCGCTGCTCTGAATCACGTTGGTGGAGCTCTTTACGAAGGTCCGAAACCACGACACAGGATTCCCGGATTCTGGCTGGGCCAGCTGGGGAGCTGGACACCAAGACACCTGAGAGGACCGAGGGGAGACAGCGTGGGGAAGGATGGACGCGCTCAGGATTGCCGACTGGGCCTGTGCCCGGCACCAGCCACCAGCCCATGAGCTGCTGTGGATGAACTCGCTTCATTCTCAAGACACTCTGGGTGGGTACCATTCAGCGACCACTGCACAAGAGGGGAACAGAGGTCCAAGGTCACACAGCCAGAACATGAAAGCTCCAGAAACTGCATGCGGGCCCACCACACCATGCTTGGGCAGGGGCCTCTAGCACGGCTCCCCTGAATACATCACCCCCTGCGCGGCCCCCCTGCTGTTTTCTCCTGGCTCCCAGCATACACTCTGCACTGGGTTAAAAGACAACCCCCTCCAACCCCCTTGCTCAACTGAGGAGGGACCAAGTTTCACCAGCAAGCCCAAAACTACTAGACTGGCTGCTGGTGGCAGTGGCGGTGCTCACAGCAGCCCTGGGCTCGGAGGGTGAGGGGAAGGAAATGCCCAAGGGTGCAGCTGGCAGGGTCCAGGGCCTTTGAGGTGCCCAAGACCCACTCTAGCTGGGGACCTGGGGAGCAAAGAGCGCACAACACTAGAGGCAAGTCGACCTGGGTTCAAAGCCCAGCCTGTCCCCGAGGGTCTGACGGATCTAGGGCAAAGCAATTCTTCCCAAGCCCCGGTGTCTCAGTCTGCAAAAAGGAGAGAAATACAGTATCCACTGCTGGGGGCAACTAACCCATGGTTTTAGCTGTCGACGAGAGGCTCACTGAGGCCAAACCAGGCCGGTCAGGGGTTCACATCTCGGTTCTATTACTTCTGGCTGTGACACATCAGGTCAATCCTTTCACTTCACAGCAGGTGTCTCAGTCTCCTCATCTGTAAAATGGGCACCGCACTCCTACCTAGCTCACAGGAGTCTATAAAATGGGCATAACCATACCTATCCTGTAGATGCGTTTTGAGATTTAAAAGAGCTTATGTAAAAAATTTTAAAAATAAATAAAATAAAATAAAATAAAATAAAATAAAATAAAATAAAATAAAATAAAATAGCTTATGTGTGTAAAAGGGTTGCCACACGCCTGATGTAGTGTGGATGGCCAATAAACGCCAGCTGTTCACGCTCTGGAAATGACTTGCCTCTCTGTGCTTCAGTTTCCACTTCTAACACGGAGATCGTGCAACAGTACCTACGGCTCTAGGATGTATTCAGCAAGTTAATCCACTCTGAACAGTGTGTGGTACACAGAAAGCACTCAATAAATGTCAGCCATCAATCTCGCAATTATGGTTTTTATTGCTGCTGTTAACCCCATCAGGCAAATCCTCTAAAAGCTGGCAAAAGGAGACCAGAAAAACAAAGCCCTAGTGGAGAAAAATTCTAGAGCCCCACAGTCTTGAAGAGACTCAAGGACCTCAAGGACCGTTCTCTAGCAACCACAACCTGAGAAGCCGGTCAGCTTGGGAGCCAAGGATGTGGACCAGCCTTTGACCACATCACCAGCCCACATCAGCTGGATCAATTAGGGACTGCAGCCAGCCCTCCGGGAACTCCAGACCCGGGGCAAAGGCTACCGGGCAAGCCAAGGTCACGAGCTGGCCTAGGGAGCAAGAGCAGTGGCTCCGAGCACCCACCCAGTGACCACACTGAGAAACTTGATCTGTGGGAGATTTGGCTACCCTAAGTCCTTCAGAGAAACTTTCCTCTCTGGTTCGGGCTGGGCCAGGGCACCCCCACCTAAGTCCCCTGGGCCTCTGCAGAGAGAACAGCTGGGAAAACAGCACTCAGCCTCATTGTCGCCTAATGGTGACACCAACTGTTATCGCCTGATGGGGAGCGTAAACACGAGAGGAGGCTGGACAGCTAACCAGGGAGACACACACAGCCTCATGACCAGAATGGAGACTGCCATGATTTGTACTGGTGCCTGGCTCCTCCACATCCACCGCCCAGCAAGGTCTGGCCAGGGCTGAACTCCCCACTGCTTCTCTGAGAGGCGAAGAGAGGACAAGGTTGAAAGGCAGATCGTGGAGGACCAACCTGATTGCTCTAGCCCAGGCCTCTTGCTGAGCCCAGGCAACCCCCAAATGAGAGGAAGGGGGTCTTCAGAATCCCAAGGATCAAGACGTCCCCAGCCACCTTGCCTTGACAGAGTGGTGTCCGTCTAAACACTCCTAAGTCTTAACAAGCAGATCCAGGGGGCCCAGCTCCTCAAATCTGAGCTCAATACCTCCTCCCCTCCCTAATATGGAGCTGAAAGCTCAGAAAACTTCAGACAGAGGCTTCTAAGACATCTCCTGCCCACAAAAACAAAGAATTTGCCGCAGAAGTGTCTCACACACTTAAAAAAAAGGTTTAATAATATGAAAAGGTTTTAGGACAGACAGCAATCCCAGCGACCATCCATTTCCCCCAAAGTGATTGAGAAGTTCAAGAGTGACCCTCCCTCCTCCGGCTCCGTGTAAACCCCCAAGCCCCACCCACCAAACTCCGGAGGCAAAGCCCTTCCTCAACACTCCGCTTTACAGTCCTTTTAAAATACTCCCCTGAACACCCACTGGGGCCTGTCCCCCTCACCCCCCGCGCGTCCCTCAAAGATTATAAAACTCACAACCCTCCTCCCTCGATACGGATCTCCTCCACGCTCTCAGGATGCCCCCCCAGCACCTCAGTGGTATAACCCACACAGCGCTACCCGGGCCGCACTTGGTACAACTCCCTCCCAGCAGCCCCCCCACCTCCCTAAACCAGCTAGAGGAACAGCTCCCACAGCCTCGAAAAGGTACAGCCCCCTACACTTGGTAAGGCGCGTCCCCCCCCCACCTACCCCGACGGCTCAGCTCTCGCACACCGAGCGGGCGCACCCTTCCCATCCCGCTGGCTCAGCCCCCAGTTCCTCAGTGGTTCGGTCCCCGCACTTTGGTGTGCCCCCCTCGGCGCCGCCTCAGTGGTACGGTCAGCCGCCCCCGCCCCCGCCCCCGGCCCCTCAGGGGTAGTCCGACCGCCCCCGGGCAGCCGCCCTCACTCAGTCCCGGAAGGGGGGGGCTCGAGGACGGCGGCCCCCGCCCGGCGGGCACTGGTGGTACGGCCCAGCGCCGCCCGGCGGGGGGTCCGGACGCGACCATCGCGGGGGGAGGCGCTCGGGGACATGCGCTGGCGCACTCACCTGTCACCGGCGGCCGCCCAGCCTCTCCGGCGGGGCCCTACTCCCGCCCATCGCCACGCTGCGCTTGGTCCCGCTCCTTGTGTTTCCTGGCGGCAGCAACTGCAGCGGCAGCGGCAACGCCTTCTCCGAGCCAGGCCCAACGGCTCGCGCGGCGCGGCCCCCCCGCCCCCTCCCCCCAGCCCCCGCTTACCGCCCCCTCCCACCCTCTGGCCGGAAATACCGCCTTCTCCCGCCACAAACAGGAACTGACGTAAAAGAGCGAGAGATGAACTCGGAGAGCGCCAGGGCGCAGGCGCAAGGCAGGGCAAGCGGCTGACTCAGAGCGGGACGCCTGCGTACTTTGGGCAAGTTTGGGTCGAGGTGGGCTAGAGAGGTGCCACGCGCAGGCCGGACGGAACGAAGAGACAGGATTGCGCAGGCGCAGCCGGCCTCTAACGCTTGCTTTCCCTAAAGGCTCGCTTCAGCGATACTTCCCGGCAGCCCCCGGTCCTTATTTACATACGCTTTGATCTCGCTTCACTGTGATCGCGCGTTTCCTCTCGGTTCCAAGGCTCTTAAAGAGCCCTGGAGCGGGGGTTAAGAGAATTTTCTTTTCACTGTGTCCCTTCGTGGTGAGCACAGGCTCTGAAGCCTCACAAACCCAGCTCTGCATTTCCTCACTGGTGATAGTAGACAGAAGACTTGACCGTTTTCTGTGCCTGTGTATCCAAATCTGCAAAATGGAAACAGAGCTGCGTCACTGGGCTACTGGACTTTTTTATGTAAATAGAGCAGTTTATATTAATTAGGCACTCTGTGACTCCAAAATATTAATCCTACCTGCTCATCATATATGTGCAATTAAATAGGGATGTAACTTTTTTTTATGGGGTAACTTGGTCCTAAAAAGGCCTTAAGATCGTCTTGTAAAAGGGGGCGCCTGGGTGGCTCAGTCGTTAAGCATCTACCTTCAGCTGGGGTCATGATCCCGGGGTCCTTGGATCCAGGCCCACATCGGGCTCCTTACACAGCAGGGAGCCTGTTTCTCCCTCTTCCACTCTCCCTTGTGTTCCCTCTCTCACTGTGTCTCTTTCTGTCAAATAAATAAATAAAATCTTTAAAAAAAAATCTCTTTGTAAGAAAAGAGCTCTGCAGAGATCCTGGTCTACAGGTTGGCTAGTGTCGTAGGCAGTGTGAGACATTTGTCTCCCATGCCCTTCTCTCTCAGAGGTTGGGTAGGGCTTGTTGCCTTCTGAATTTGGGTTCTAGTGAGCTTGGCAGGTATATATATTGGTTAGTGCATATTTCTAGAAGCCCTAGCTGGGAATTGAAGAATCCTGGGCCCACCTATGTCTGTGAGAGTGACGCAAGCAATCCTGCTCCGAGGTGGACCTTAGTTCCCTCCCAGGTAAACCTAATGCTGGAACAAGACCTTAGCTAATGGGTTTCCAGCTTGGAACTTGATGCTCTGTATTCCTTACTCATGGGCTTCCCTGAACACAGTGTTGATGACAGACCAATGCCTCCCCCACCACAGCCCTGATCATCTTAGTCTCTTCCTGTCTGGTGACTGGTCTGTCTCCACTGCGGAGAGTGCCCCACAGGAGAAAAGACCAGGACTGCCTCAATCTTCACTGCGTAGCTAACACCGCCTAGCAAAAGTCTTGGCACAGAGTATGCTCTTGGGGAATATTTGTTTCAAGAATTAGTCCTTTCCGCTGTAACCTAGACTCAAGGTCATTGTGGCCTACCTTCTTTGCTCCCTTCTGTGCTGAACAGTTCATAGCCCGTTCCCCTATTTCTGAGTCTTCCCGAGCTAACTGGAATCCCTGTCCCTCCCGGGATGGATTATAACACATAAAGAGATCTCACCGAATTCTCCCTTGTGCTTGTGTATAAATTCTGTGGGGCACTAGTAGTCAAGGATAATGGCTTTCAACCTAAGACCTAGTACACACATAGGTATACTTACCTATATACATATATACCTGTATGAAAGTGTCATCAAATACTATTTAACTGGTATGTATCATGCAGTGAGATTTTTTTTCCCCAGTGCTGTTCGAGGCCCTGCTAAACTGATTTTCTGACCCACTAAAGGGTCATGCCTTGCAATTTAAAAAAACACTAGTCACGTGAACAACACTCATTGGCTTTGGAGATAGGCCCGGCTTCTAATCGTGCCTTTCCTGTGTCCTTGTCAAAATAACTTCACTTCTCTCATTGCAAAACAGTATCAGTAGCATTGACTTAGCCATGGTTATAGGCCAGATGCTGTTCTCGACACAGTCCCACCAAGGCTATCCTGTTGCCATCAACACCGGAGGTCAGGTGCTCAAGGTCCCAGGACACGTTAGGGGTAAGGCAGGACTTGAACCAAAGCCATCTGTTACAAGAGTCTGTGCTTTGAATTCATATCATGCTGGAAAATGGGAAGTCATAGCCCTGTTTCCGCCCCAGCAGACCACTTATTTATCATTTGGGGGCCTCAGTCTCTCAATTTCCAAAACAAAGGTAATTGAGGAGAAAACTCCCCCAAACCTCAAATTGTTCTATACTCTCTAATCTATTCTGTGAATGTCCTGCTTATGACTATAAAGATGGGCTGCACATGCACTTCGGCAGAGATGGGCCAGTAGCTTCTCATCGGAAGGTTGCCCAAAGGTCTCTTGATTCAGAAGGAATGATTAAGAATCCTTCCCTGACAGGTGGAGAGGGCATCTCCTCAAAATCCCCTTCTGTTGCCATGGAGCAGAAATCAGGCCCTGGGGTATATTTCAACCCTTTCCGGAGATTGGGCTCCCAGTGGTGATTGGATAAGTTGCACAGACCAAACATAAAGAACCTCTTAGGGGGGGCGCCTGGGTGGCTCAGTGGGTTAAGCCTCTGCCTTCGGCTCAGGTCATGATCTCAGGGTCCTGGGATCGAGCCCCACATCAGGCTCTCTGCTCAGCAGGGACCCTGCTTCCCCCTCTCTCTCTGCCTGCCTCTCTGCCTACTTGTGATCTCTCTCTCTCTGTCAAATAAATAAATAAAATCTTTAAAAAAAAAAAAAAAAAAAAAAGAACCTCTTAGGGGCGCCTGGATGGCTCAGTCGGTTAAGGGGCTGCCTTCAGTTTGGGTCTTGATCCCAGGGTCCTGGGATGGAGCCCTGGCTCCCTGCTCAGTGGGGAACCTGCTCCCTCTGCCATTCCCCCTGCTTGTGCTCTCTCTCTCTCTCTGTCCAATCAATGAATAAAATCTTTAAAAAAAAAAAAAAAAAAGAACCTCTTAGTAGCTGCAAACAGGGAGCTTCCGCTCCATCCCCACAAGGTCTGGGGGGGTCTATGGCAGTGATGGAGCTGGCCATGGGGAGGAACTCTCTGCCACACGGGCACAGTCAGGAGATACAAGCAGGAGAACTCAGATTTACCCCCTTCTTCATCCTAAGCAGAGAGCATTTTCTGGGGGAGAAAGTCCATAGCATTAATCAGATTCTCAAAGAAGTCTGGAACTTTAAAAAAAAAATTTTTTTTTTACTTTAAGAGAGTTTCCCATGTTCTACAGAAATGTTGAAATATCTTTGACTCCCCAGCCAGAAGTTACTAAGCCCCACCCTCGATGCTACTGTTTGGGAAGATCTTTTTAGAGTCATTTTAAGTGTTTGGCAGAAGTACAGATAAGCCTCAAGGATTCTGTAAATGTTGGTTCCAGTTTCCTTTTTATACAATATGTTTCTGTTTCAAAAATTGGAAATGGAAGACACCATGCATCGTGCACATTCAACTTTTTAACACATCAGAGATTCCCAAAATGTGTTAAGTGGTCACGCGAAGCTAATACACTTGTAGGCAGACCTCGGGATGAAACTTTTTCTACTCTTCATAAGATCACTTTTTCCATCTGCTCTGAATATATAGATGGCTTCCCATCACATGTGGAATAAAAGCTAAAGGCCTCGTCATAGCTTCAGGGCCCCACGGGAGCTGCCCCTGCTTATCTTCCTAACTTCATGTCAAGCTCCTCTTGCCCTTGACCTCAATGTCCTGGATACACTAACCTCTGCGCCTCCCAAAAATACAAGCTTGTTCCCACCTTGGGGCCGTTTCATTTGCTGTTCCTTTTGCCTGGACTATTGACCTTCCTGATCCTGATCTTTGCATGACTGGCTCTTTCTTGTCTTTCAGAACTGAGTTCAAGTCTCACCTCATTAGGGGCACCTGGGAGGCTCAGTCATTAAGCATCTGCCTTTGGTCATGATCCTAGGGTCTTGGGATCGAACCTTGCATCAGGCTCCCTGCTCAGCGGCAAGCCTGCTTCTCCCTCTCCCGCTCCCGCTCCCCCTGCTTGTGTTCCCTCTCTAGCTCTCTCTCTGTCAAATAAATAAATAAATAAAATCTTTTAAAAATATATTTTATTTATTTATTTCACAGAGAGAGAGGGAACACAAGCAGGGGGAGTGGGAGAGGGAGAAGCAGGCTTCCTGCTGATTGGGGAGCCTGACGCGGGGCTTGATCCCATGACCTGAGCCGAAGGCAGACACTTAACTGACTGAGCCACCCAGGCGCCCCGAAATAAATAAATAAAATCTTAAAAAAAAAATCTCACGTCATTAGAGAGTCTTTCCCTGGCCACCCCAAATCCAAAAGAGCCACACTGTTATTATGTCTGAGCACATTTGAATTCTCTACCTAGCACTTAACACTAAAGAATATCTTTGTTGTTGATGCCCCTTTGTAGCCGTCTTCCCCCAAACCAGATATAAATTTGCCCGTGAAGGTGAAGACCTTATCTTGGGTGGGCACCACTGTATGCCCACCCCTAGAACAATGCCTGGCACATACTTAGGACTTGGGGTGGTCAATAAATAGTTGTTGACTGAATGTGGTTTTGTTTGTTCCTGTCTTTTTAAGATTTTATTTATTTATTTGAGAGAGCGAGCACAAACGGTGGGGAGAGACAGAGGGAGAAGCAGACTCCTCTCTGAGCAGGGAGCCTGACATGGGGCTCGATCCCGGCACCCAGAGATCATGACCTGACCCGAAGGCAGATGCTTAACTAACTGAGCCACCCAGGTGCCCCTCACCCTAGTAGTCTTAACCTTCTTAAGTCAAAAGCACATTCAGGGGTGCCTGGGTGGCTCAGTCTGTTAAGTGTCTGCCTTTGGCTCAGGTCACGATCTCCGGGGTCCCGGGATGGAGCCTCAAATTAGGTTCCTTGCTCACTGGGGAGTCTGCTTCTCCCTCTCCCTCTCCCCCTCCCCCCACTGCTCACGCTCTCACTCTCTCTCAAATAATGAATAAATGAAGTGTTTTTTTAAAAAAGCTACTGGGGTGAATTTTACTTCAAGTCTGTACTTGCCCACTCACAGAAAGTTGAACAAATAATAATAATCTCTTAACATTTATTAGTGAGTTCCCACATATCAGGCACATTGCTAGGAACTATATCCATGACCTTGTTAAATGATCGTGCAGGGAGAAGGCTCCATAAGGCTTATTTTGCAGAAATAAGGAGAAGCCTCTCACCAAATACCACACCGCCAGAATGTGTGGCAGCCAGATCCATTCCCACATGTGTCTCAGGCCAAGCCCCACTTTTATACAAAGCACTGGACTTTACATATGTGGGCCTAGATTTGAGAAACAGAAAATCTCATTTTATGCTGAAGCACATGGATTTGAAACAGTAAAATACTTAAAACAGAGTTTCCTACATTATTAAGAAAAATTGAGGGGCGCCTGGGTCCCTGTACGAAGATCACACAGCCACAGAGTCATGCATTTTAACCACATTTTAACCATTCAGTCCCTAAGCGTCTGCCTTCGGCTCAGGTCATGATCCCAGGGTCCTGGGATTGAGCCCCCCCATCGGGGGTCCCTACTCAGTGAGGAGCCTGCTTCTCCCTCTCCCACTCCCCCTGCTTGTATTCCATCTCTCGCTATCAAATAAATAAATAAATAAAATCTTAAAAAAAGAAAAGAAAGAAAAAGAAAAATTGAGATAATGTGAATACCACGTAATTTTTTTTTTTAGGTCCTCGTGAAGGGAATCCTTTCACAGCTGCCCAGCAGGGTGGTTTATAAACTATTCCTGCTCTTGCCACAAGATGGCGCCACATGAGCTGGCCATCCCCGCTGGTACTCAGGCTGACTTGTGGGCATCGAGCCCTCCCAGGGCAAGGGGGGGGGGAGGGCGGAGAATGGCCATAAGGAACACTATTGAGGCAATTGAAGAAATTGAAGTACAGACTGGTGTTTAGAGGAATATCGTATGTTAAATGTCTAGGTTTTGATAGTTGTACTGTGCTCATGGAAGAGAATGTTTTTGTTTTCAGGAAATACACACTGAGGAATTAGGAAGTTAAGGGGCATGGTGTTCTCCGATTTAACTTTCAAATGGTTCAAAATACGACAGGTGTATGTGTGCACGCGTGCACTCACGGAGAGGGGGACAGGGAAAAGAGAATGATAAGATAAATGGAGCAGACAATGAGCAAATCTGGATAAATAATATACAGAAATCAGGGGCGCCTGGGTGGCTCAGCCCGTTGAGCGTCAGACTCTTGATTTTGGCTCAGGTCATGATCTCAGATGTAAAAAACCCCTTGTACCATTCTTGCTACTTTTCTAGAAGTTTACAATTATGTTCTTTTTGAGAGAGAGAGGGCATGCGCAGGGGGGAGGAGCAGAGGGAGAGAGAGAATCCCAAGCAGGCTCCACCCCCAGCGCAGAGCCTGAAGTAAGGCTGGACCTCACGACCCTGAGATCACCACCTGAGCCGAAATCAGGAGTAGGAAGCCTAACCGACTGAGCCACCCAGGCGCCTGAAGTTTACGGTTATATTAAAATAAACAGTTACTCAGAAAGCTCTTTTTTGTAGCCTATAATGTCATGAAAGACTTAAGTGTTGGTGCAGAAAATCCTCCCTGCAAATCATCAATTTCAGAGATAAAATGAGATGACAACACTGTGCCAGGCACTATGAAGCCCCTCCCAATCATCCTGTGAGGTAGACGCTACTATTATGCCCATCTTATTGTAGAAGAAACGAGCACAGAGAGGCTGAGTAACCCACCCAAGATCACACAGCCACAGAGTCATGCATTTTAACCACAAAAGACCATCAAGAAGGCCAAACGATGGCCACAATACCCTATAATGGTCATTTAGGAGCAAGCACCGCACTAAACGTGACGGGGCAGAAAAGGCAGCTGTAGGGAAAAGCTCTGGAGCGATGAATGTAGGCTTATGTGCTCCGAACCCCTGCCTCAACTTGATAGTCAAGTGTATGCCAAAGCCAGTCTTGAATTAGGCAAGGTTTACCCAAAATAAAACGGGGAAATCAAGTGGCTGCTGATTCTGAGGTGACTGCACCTGCTAGCCATTAACTGGGTGGAAAAATTAGAATATTCTTCAAACAAATCTGATTATTCTCAATATTTACTTGTACCATAAATTCAAACTTATAAAACGTTCCCTTCGCCCCTGCTATTTAACTCCTGGGTATCTGCCTTTGGATACGTCCACGCATAAGCAAAATGGGGTGGACACAAGAGGCACTGTCTGTGATAGAAAGATCTGGAAACCACTAGGTTCCCCAGTGAGAGACTGGTTCAGTTCCTCAAGGTGCATCCACACAAGGGGACACTATGCAGCTACTTGAAAAGGAAGCTCTTTCCAAGAAGCACATTAAAAGGCATTTAACATCACTGACCATGGGGAAATGCGAATCGAAGCCACGAGAAAATGATGTCATTTCACACCCACTAGGATGGTCACAATCAAAAAGAAAACGTGGGGTCAAGCGTGTGGAGAAATTAGAACCCTCGTACTCCACTGGTGGAAATGTAAAGTGGCAAAGCCGCTTTGGAAAACAGTCCAGCAGTTCCTAGAAGGGTTAAAATAAAATCAACGTACAGCCCAACAATTCAACTCCTAGGTAGAGACCCAAGAGAACTGAAAACATGCCCACACAAACACCTGTGCATGGGTGTTCAGGGCAGCGTTAATTCATAATGGCCACCTGTCCATCATCTTGATAAACAAAATGTGAAAAATCCATACATTGCAACATTATTCAACAATTTTGGAAAAATGAAGTACTATGGAAGATCTATGGTATAACATAGACGAAACTCAAAAACTGCTAAATGGAAGGAACCAGACACAGAAGGGCACGTACTGTATGATTCCATCCATATGAAATGTCCAGAAAAGGCAAATCTATAGACAGGTTCATGGCTGCCCAGGGCTTGGAGTAGGGGGCAGACTATGGGTGGACTTGGGGGATGACGGTTAAGGGGGAGGGGGTTTCTCTCTGGGGTAATGCAAAAATCCTAAAAGTCTAGTGATAGATGTACAACTTTGTGAATAACTCAAAGCCACTGAATTGTGCGCTTTAAATGAGTGAATGGATATGCGAATTATATCTCAATAAAGTTTGTGTGTCTATGTGTTTGTTTTTTTTTAAAGAAGCTCATTACGTACTGACAGGAAATGATCTCCAGGATGTATTAAGCCAAAAAACAAAGAACAAAACTGCCATATATGCTACCATCTGAGTGCGAAAACATAGTTATGCTTGTAAATGAAATATTGCTGGAAAGACACATATACCCCAGTAACACCAACTGCCTCTGGAAAGGACTGGATGACCCAGAGTAGGAGAATTGTTTTTAATTGTTAAGAGGATACCAAAAAAGCATAAGGAATAATGCAATGAACACCTGTGTCCCCACCGCCCAGCCTTAAAAACCATGCCTATACTGTTTGGTTTTTTTAAGATTTTATTTTTAAGTAACTTCTGCACCCAGTGTGGGGCTCAGACTCATGACCCTGTGATCAGGAGTCACGCGCCCCACCACCTGAGCCAGCCGGGCACCCCCACCATTCCTAGACTGTGGAATCTCTTTGTGCCCTCTCCAATCGCATCCCAGCCCCTCCATCCCCCGGCGGGAACCATTATCCCACATTTGGAGTGTACCATCCCTGTGCATTTCATACATATACCACATTTTAAATAGTAAAGTGATGCAATTCTTAGTAAATATTTAAGTTGTAAACAGTTTGCGTATTTTAAAACTACACACTGTCTTCTGCGATTTGCTTTCTGCACTCAATGTTTTTACTTTATTCATATTGATATGTGCGGCGCTAGTTCATTTTCATTGATGTCCAACATACCGCATGCTACATCGTACAGCACATCTGATATTGATGGGTAATTTGCCCAGATGGCCACAAAACCATCTCTCGTTCCCCCATGCTCTTCTTCCCGGGAGACACTGACACTCCCGTCGTTGAGAGGCAGGGTCTACAGTCCCTTCCCCTTACATCTGGGCAAAAGTGAAGCAACGTGACTTCCAACACTAGCCTACAACGGGCAATATGGTCTTCCCTGGCTCTCTTGAGCAGCGCGCTGTTGGAACCCAGCCACTGTGTTGCGAAGGAGCCCGGGCCACGTGGAGAAGCCCTATGTAGGCATTCTGGCCGATAGCCCAAGCTGAGGTCTGAGCTAAGTGCCAGTATTGGTTAACCACCAAACGACTGGGGAGCTTTCAAGAGGACACTGGCCCCAGCCAATATCTTACTGCAACCACGAGAGCCCCCAAGTGACACAGTCTAACTGAGCCCAGTCAACCTCCAGAACTGTACGAGGTAATAACTATTGATTCAAGCCGGTAAGTTTTCAGGTGATCCATTGTGCATTAGATAATTGCAACAACTAGGCCCCGTTGTGTCCATTCTCCAGTTGAGGGATATCTGGGTTGCTTCCAAGTTAATGCTATTACAAACAGTGATCCTATGAACACTCGTATAGACATGTCTCAGCTTGTACACGTAAGTTTCTCCAGAACGGTAATGGCCAGGTTGGGGAGTATCACATCTTCAGTTACACCTCACCCTACCAAATTATTTTCCAAAATGGTTGATACCAACTGACACTCCCAAAGCAGGGTACCATGCTCCGACCACTCCAAATCTTCCCTGACGCTGGAGAAAACTTTTAAATGTTTTGCCAATCTCCTGGGCACAAAACAGTCTTGTTGTATATGTCTTTTTGGACCTTTGCATTTTTCTACGGGTTACATGAATTGATCCCAAGTAAACATGGAAATGTGCACTAATACATTCTGGCTTTCCTGTTTTGAACATGCTTTATGTATTGGGGATCCATATTAAGATTGCATTTTTTAAAAAGGAGGCATTGCCCCAGTGGCAGTGAGCACATCTCGTGCCTGGATCTGGGTTTCGAGTCTCCGTTACCATTCTAAATAGGCTGGGGCTCCTTGGAGAAATGGTGGACTCTAGACCGGGGCAGGAAGTATACGAGATGGGCCTGGCGTATCTGCGGTGCCAGAAAGCACAGAATACTAGAAATAAAAACACAAACGAAAACACCCACCACCCAATGATGGAAGTCAGTCAAAGGACCCAAGAGCCAACTGCAAGAGTCCCCAAATGCTAAAGCCAGAATTAACATGAACAACAAAATAAATCAAGTAGTATTGGATTATATAACCCGAAATGTAAAATAGATACCCGTGAGTCCATACTGATGAAAAGAAGATGATTAAATAAGTTAATAGAGAAAAGAGACACATCTCCCTTGCGGAAGAGTTCCCAGATTTATTTCTAATTTATGTAGGTACTCTGCCCTCGAGGAGGTGAAACACAAGCCCCGGGCTCCTTAGGTGTGGGCTGCACGGAGTGACTGACTTCCATTCAAAGAGTTCAGTATGGGGGCGCCTGGGTGGCTCAGTGGGTTAAAGCCTCTGCCTTCGGCTCAGGTCATGATCTCAGGGTCCTGGGATCGAGCCCCGCATCGGGCTCTCTGCTCAGCAGGGAGCCTGCTTCCCCCTCTCTCTCTGCCTGCCTCTCTGCCTACTTGTGATCTCTCTCTGTCAAATAAATAAATAAAATCTATAAAAACAACAACAACAACAAAGAGTTCAGTATGGAAAGGGAGAGGAACTTGACAGTGGAGACATCTGGCAAACAGTAGGTAATCAAGCCAGGTGATCAAGGTTAGCATCAAAAGCGATCCATCCAGTGGACAGTATGGACCCTAGATACCATGTGATAAAATGCCACTTTACCCCTGAGCTCTTCCTCTGAAAAACACATAACCCTGGTCTAATAATGAGAAAGACAAATCCCAACGGAGGGACAATCTCTAACAGACCTGCCTAGTATTCTTCAAAACTCTCAAGGTCATCAAAGATGGCCGCAACCAAGAGGGGCCTAAGGAGGTAGAACAACTCCGTATGGGTCTACACAAATGTTGGACGACAAAAATGGAACGTGGGCTCCTAGAACAAAAAAAAGATATTAAAACTAAGGAAGAAGCTAAGGAAATTTGAATAAATATGGGCTTTAACATTCATGATCTCAATATTGTTTCATTCATTATAATGAATGAATCACATTACTGTAAGACGCTAATAAGAGAGGAAACTGGGTGTGGGGTGTATGGGAGCTCCGTCCTAAGTGTACTTCCAATTTTTCTGTAGGTCTAAAACTGTCTTGCAAAATGAAGTCTGTTCTAAAAAAAAAATAATAAAGTCTTAAAACACAAATGTAAAAAGGCGAGGCTCCTGGTCCTGACATCAAACCCGGTCCCGCCACTTGCTAGCTGGGTCAGGCTTGCCTGTTCGGTGAAGTTTGCAGAGAGCCCAACGCTCACAAGGCAGGTATAGGAGCAGCACTCCCCAGACTAAGTCAGCTCCGATCCCCAAAGGAGGGAAAGGAGGGATCGAGGCCGCCATGCCCAATGTCTGGCCCATCCAGGAGGCGCCAGGCTGCGACACTGGAGGAAGTGGCAGTGGGGCTGCCCGCCACAGTCATCCAAAGTTCCCATCTTGCTTTTGCGTCTCCTGGGGTGATCTACCAGAGGAGACGACCTCATCCCAAGACCATAATCCAAACAGAATCGTCCCCCCCGGGCTGGCTCAGGTCTAGCTCTGTGATTCACCATGAGCCCTAGGCCCTCCAGTTCATGTCTGTTCATGGGATGAGAATAGGAAGTCCCTGACCTTCATGCTGCTGCCCTTTCCCTGAGGACTCAGTGAGTCTGTCAACTTCGCGGAGCACTTATTTAGTACTTCCTGGCACAAAGGCGTGGTCAGTGTTAGCTCTCCGCACTCCCCCACCTGCTTCCTCCGGGGGTCTCCAGCTAGAAGAATCCGACGGCTCTGAAGTCCTTTTTGGAATGGAGTGACAAATGTATGAGTCAATCACCTGAAGAATGCCAGTAATTTTGGGGGAGAGCCTGGTTCAGATTTGCTATCGACCTAACATCGGTATTTGCGCTGAAGCGATATAATTGGAATTCTTCATATTCACCCCTGAACTGACCCCACATGTGACAAGGTTATCTATCCATTGCAGCACTGCTTGTAATAGCAAGAGACTGCAAGCCACACGAATTCCCTTCCAGAAAGGGATGGCTAAGTAAATAAACGTGTGTTACTCTATCTTTCTCTGCCTGTATGCCTGTAGGAGTGTGTACACATCTCTGGAAGGATTCCTCAAGATACTGGAGATACTGGTGGCCTCTGAGGAGAGGTCTGGGGGGCTGGGAGACTCGGGAAGGAACTTTTCACCATAAAGCCTTTTGTAACTTTTGAATTTTGAACCATGTGAATGTATTATGCTCAAAAATATTTAATACGATCAGAGGAAAAGTGACGCACTGCTGTGGGTCACAGACGTGGGGTTTAGCGTGGGGGCATCGCTAAATCAAGTGGCAGGGACTCTGTGGCCCTAGAGCAGCTGGGAGGCCCCAGAGGTGTCGAGTCTGGTCCAGCCAGCAGACGGCAGCAGGATGGGGCGTGACTCTCAAGGCCGCGGCATCCCAAAGCCGCAAATGCTTCCCGCGGCAAGTTGATACAGTGGGGGGAACACATACACGTAGATAACTCTAGAAAACCCAAAACCACTGTCCTAGGACCCCACCCTCGTCTTTCCGAAAGGTCTCGAGACAGCACTGGGGAGGGGTCTAGGGGCGAGGCTCCGGGCCAGTAGGGTGACACCTTGGGCAGGGGACTCCCCTCTGGGTGTCCGTAAAGAGCAACAGTGACACGACTTTGCTCTCGCAGGTGAGCCTGTCATGGTTAGGTGAGCTCTTCGTGTTTTTACATCATTACACACCAAGAAGTTACCCAGGGCTCTAAAATTTAGTAACCGGAAGTCTTCCTATAAACCCCGGCAGTTGCTAAAATGATCTACAAAGTGGAACCGGAAGAAATGACGGGCGAAACAAAACCCAGAGCTGTAGAGCCGCAAGCACAGCGCGGGGCGTGCGAGCCCCTCCTCGCAGCCCCGCCACCCCGAAGGGGCAGCCTCGGGAATCACCACTGTCTGCGTCCGTTGCCCCCCCCACCCCGCGGCCGACCTCAAGCAGTGCCCCGCGGGCCTCGCCCGGGCCCTACACCGGCCCTCACCCCGACGCCCAGCCCTTCTCACCCCAGGCCCCGTGCTCGGCACCCCCAGCACATGGCAGCCACCGACATGACAGGACTCAAAAGCCACAAATAAGCAGACAATCGGCCCAGGACGATGACACGGGTCGGGGGACGGATGGCGGTGATGGTTATACAGCAACGGAAATGTACTTCATGCCACTGGACGGGGCCCTTACAGATGGTTACTATGGTCGATCTTATGTATATTTTACCACAATTTAAAAAAAAAAAAAAGAGTGAAGCCTCATCTCATCATCACCAGCTCTTAGGTCTCCCAAGTCGCAGCGCACTCCCTGCGGATCCCATCAGTTCTGTTCTCTAAGTGAGAAGGGCCCTCTGTTCCCTTCTGGGCCCTCTCCTGTCTCTATGCTCCTCTCCGCTGGTATCGCCAGGCCCTCGGCTTTGAACAGAGTCCCCTGAGTGCTCCCCGAAGCTGCTGGTCTCCAGGTGAGGTGCTGCCCGCCCCGAGTCCCAGCAGCCCAGCGCCCTCCTGCCCCCCGGGCTCCTCCCTCCCCAACCCCTTAGTCTCCACAAACAGCACCTCCCAGCTAGATGCTCCGGTCCCCCCTCTAGGCGATCCCTGCTCCCCGCCCCCTGCGCCTCAGCTTCTCATCCATCGCACTGCCCACGGCTCCTCTGAGGCCCACCCTCCTCCCTCCTCCCCACACTTCACCCCACGCCACCTTCCTTTCTTACCCGGCTCCTGCACGGCTGCCTCCCTGCTCCCACCCCTGCCCTCCCCACAATTTAGCCCCTCACGGGGGCCAAAGCCATCTTCATAAAAGGCAACTCAGACCATCACTTGCTAGCTTTAAACCCTCCCAAACTTCTCAGGGCTTATGGAAGATGTCCGAATGCCTCACCGTGGGTCACGAAGCCCCCGGTCACCGGGTCCCTGCCCACTTGCCTCAATAGGTGCCCTGTGGCAGGCCCCTCGCCGCCTGGCCAGTCCCCCCGGCCTTCGTCTTCCTTGCTCCTCCGACCTCAGAGCCTTTGCTCTGGCTGTGTCCCCTGCGTGGACCCTCTCTCCTCTTGCACCTCACACAGAGGCTTCTGACCATTCCCAGCTCAGCCCTTACCTCGCCTCCTCTGAAAGACCTTCTTACCCCCAACGTCGGAAGGCCCCCTGGCCACTTGCTTTCTCCCTCCCATCCTCTGGACAGCGTGACACCTCTCCCGCCATCTCCCTGACTGGAGAGCTCAGCCACGCAGGCAGGGGCTTGTCTGCCTCACTCCCGACGGATCCCCGGCTCCTAGGACAGGCCTGGCACAGAGCAGGGGCTGTGCAGCAGCGAACGCGGGACCCCGCTGCCTCACACAGGAGCCTGCAGTTTGGGAAGCCACGGACAGGCAGTGGCAGAAACAGGTGAACTACACGGAGCGGGAGGACACAGTGAGGGAACCGCTACAGCTGGGTGAAGGGAAGAGGAAGTCCAGCTGAACGATGACCACGACCATTACTCCCCTCAGGCCCCCAGCTGACACATGGGCCATGTGGAGCCTTGACCTTCGGGCAGCCTGGCCTCCAGAGACAGAGCCCAACCCTTCGTCGGCACCCCCACCTACGTTGTGCTTTGTGTGAAAAACGACCCTGTGACTCACCCTGAAGGAGGGGAGGGAAACAGTTTGAAAGTCACAAAAATATATTAAAACAGCCGTTTTCTTCTCTTTCTCTCGGCGCTGGCCTCCCTTCCCGGTGACCCTTGCCCACCACCCGCCATGGGCTGTCAGAGAAAAAGATGCCCGGGACAGGAAAACCGAGGCGGCCCGCTGCAGCCCAGGGTCAGGGGACGTCCCTCCAGCCTGGGCGTGAGGGCGGCTAACAGTCTCTACAGGCTCGACGCCACCGCCGACGAGGGGGCCGCTGGGAGGCCGGAGGCGCAGGAGGGTCAGGCAGGACGCAGCGCACAGTCGGGCCTTGCCACGGGGACAGAAAACAGAAGAGAAATGAACAGTGTGAAGAGAGGGAGAGATGGAGAAGTTAAAGGAGCGGGCGGAGGGGGCAGACGGGGGAGGGGGCAGAGGGGCGAAGGGAAGTCGGGATGTGGGCAAGGTTGGGGGGACTCTGGGGGACGGGGAGGCCGGGGAGCTGGGGTGGAGGCAGCAGACGCTGCCGAGGGGCAGGAGGGGGAACGGAGGCGGGAAAAGAGCGCTTGGCTCTGGGAGAGGTAGAAAAGTGGGTCCTGACAAAGGCCACAGTCAGAGAGGAGAGAACAAAGGACATGAGACAGGAAAGTCCTAGAGCAGCAAGGCCAGGCCACGGCGACCATCTCGGACTCAGAACACTGGGGTGAATCCCCAGAAAGCTCGAGCCGGCTCGGATGCCTGAGGGAGACAAGCAGTGTCATCCGGGAGCCAGCAGAGGACTGGGCGCAGTCTCACGGGAGCCTCCGCCGGAGCCAGGAGCTGGAGAGGGGCCTGCGCCCCGCCCAGAGGCTAGAAGGTCCTGCGGCCCAGTCTTTTGAACACGCTCACTGTGCCCGCATGGTCCATCTGGGCACCCAGCCCCTCACTGGAGCTGCTCCCCCGGGGCCCCACTAGAGTCCTCTTAATGGTGACCTTGACCTCGGCCAAGGACTTACTCTTGGTGCTCGTGACCTGGCTGTCCTGGGCCTCGGGCACAAGGGCAGCCTTGCCCAGTCTCTGGATGATGCTGACTTTGGACAGGGACTCCGGCTTCCTCTCGAGCCCAGGGCGTGAGGAAAGGGCCAGGCGCCGCAGTGTCGGGGTGGCAGCTGTCGTGGCCGAGCTTGTTGCCTTGGCTTTGACAGTCAGTGCTGGCTGGGGACTGGGCTTGGCTGGGCCCCGGCCCAGCTTCTTCAGGACCCCGGCATACTGCAGGACAGAGCTGCTGCTGTCATTGTCGCTGTCCCAAGCCAGATCCTCGTCTGTCTCTGGGGTGGCCCCGAGGCGGCTGAAGACTCCTGTGGGCTGCAGGGGTCAGAGACGGGACAAGTGAGTCGTTTAGTCATTCAACACACATGCGTGCAGAGCTGCCTCACTGTGCCTGGCCTCACTGGGAGAAACACCCAACGGTGACATGGTGACACCCTACCCAGTAGTGAGAGCCATGACAGGGGACATCAGGGAGCTGGCAGAGTCCAAAGGAGTCTGCTGACCTTGGCTGAAGTTCAGAAGAGACTCCCTAGACAAGGGACATCTGAGATGAGACCTGAAAGTTCCGGCACGTAGGTCTAATAAAGGTGGGAGACAAAGGGTGGGCCACACGCAGAGAGAAGACCATTTGCCAAGGTCTGCAGGGAACACGACAAAAGACCAATTTGGTCATTCACTCAACAGGTTATCTCCTGAGTCCCGACTGACCCTGGCCCTGCCCTCAGGGGGCTCACAGTCCAGCGGGGCAGACCTGGCAGCGGAAATGACACAAACAACTCCCTAATTATGACGGCGATGCGTTCTCTGGGAGAGACGGGGGTGCTGGCGAGGAGACCGGGAAGCCTCGCCTCCGCTGGGAGTTCCGGGACGCCTCGTCCGAGGTGCTGATGTGTAAGCCGGGCCCTCAAGGATGAATCGGCCCAGAAAGGAGCAAGGGCCAGGCCTCCATGGCAGGAATAAGAATCCTATGTACGGAGCACTCGCTCTGTGCTAAGTAAGCTCTTCACGTGGTTCCATCTCTAGTCACGTGAGTCCGACGGTTACTATCAGGCTCATGATAAGATTCTAGGAGGTGAGAAAAGGTCAGGTAAGCCCTGGTGAGCAAGGGGTGGAGAGGCAGGAAACAGCGGGGCGCGCGGACGCAGTTCACCGAAGGTGACATCTACAGCGTGCCTACCCCGCCTCGGACGACCCCGGCACCGTAGCTCACTTCATCCTCACAATGAGCTGGGTACTAGACAGATAAGGAAACTGAGGTACAAGGAGCTTAAGTGACACGGCCAAGGCCATGCAGCCAGGGAGTGGCAGAGCTGGATTCACACCGGGCAGGGCTCAGGCTGTGTGCTCCTAACCACACACCGTCCCGGGGGCCTGCAGGCAGCATTCATCCCACAGTGAGAAGCGTCTGACGGCGGGGCAGGAGGCCTGTCCTGGGGGTGGGCACACACTGCTGCTGCGGGGCAGAGGCAGGAGATGGGGGGAGGTGGCAGAGCAGGGGAGACAGACGGAGTTGTCACTGGAGCCTGCCTGGAACGGGGGCACCGGAGCAGCCCTGAGACAGGGCCTGGGAGAGGAGTCCCTTTAGGGGAAGATGCCGAGGCCAGTCTGGGACACGGAGGTGGGAGCGGCCCGAGGGCGCCAGGCAGGAGTTGGCCAGAGCCCAGGGGCTGGAAATGAGGAGAGAAGTCGATGTAAAGAAGGGAACTGAGGCTGTCCAGGTGGGTGAGGCGGCACAGGGAGTACGAGGGGTTAGATGTGGGATCGACACCCGCAAGGAAGACAAACTAGAGAACCTCAGGTGGTTTCCCCATTCCCGACTCACTTTATTCCCCGTCGTCGTGTCTGCCTTGGTCTCGGCGCCGAGGCGGTCAAACACGGATGTCCTCTGGAGACCTGGGAGGGAAGTGAGTCCTCAGCCAGCACCTGCTGAGCCACGCGCGGAGCCCAGGCCTGGCCAGGCGCCGTGCATCGTGCAGACAGGGAGGGCAGACACGGCTAGTCCAGGCCGGGCAGCTCTGGTCCAGGCAGGCACAGGCTCTGTCTACACCCTGGCTAACACTGACCCACACGTCTCTGGCTAGTGCCAAATCCACTGAAATTGACCCTTGGGCTCCTGGAGAATGTACAAGTTCGAAACATGTGTGTGCAGGAAGGGTTCTTAATCCCTACTTTCCCCTTCACTCTTTTTTGGGTCACGGGCCTCTGAGAGCCTGCTGACTGGTGATAAGCCCTCTCCCTACATCCCAACCCAAATAACCATTGAAAGAATGTTTAGCCATCGGGCCCCCTGCTCAGCGGGAAGCCTGCTTCTCCCTCTCTCCGTACCCCACCCGCACTCATGCTCTCTCTCCCCCGCAAAAAAAAATTTCTTTAAAGTTCTAGAACAATACGTACAGGATGATGCTATTTGTGATTTTAAAAAAACCACCTACGTGGGTCTATGTACAAACACATGTGTGCGAGCTCACACTGGTCTGGGTAGGTTAACGATGGCGTGGACTACGGGAGTGAGGGCACAGAGTCAGTCAGTACAGTATGTTCTTCCGCACCATATGAGTGTTTTGCCGTGAAGACAGAAACACTATTCTAAAAGGAACCCTGTGGGGAAGACCTTCTCTGTACACCAGCTATGGACTGAACTTCAACCAGGTTCCCCTGGCTCATGACGGTTGCCACGCTTTGGGCCCCTGCCCTCAGCCAGACTCAGTCCCCACGTCACAGGCAGGCACTCACGGGGTCCAGGCTCCTGCCCCCTGGGGAAGAGGTACCAGCTGTGGCCCTAGGGAACCCCGCTACGCTAACTGCAGGACGACAGGGTGGAGGTGGTGACGTGCCCTCCTCTATGGCCACCATCGCTGTCCCCTTGGTCCCAGGCCCCCTGGATCTCGCTAGAGCCTGCCTCTCGGCCGCTGCCCGCAGGGCCTGACCCACCCCGCACCACGCAATGAAAGGGAAATGCAGTCTCGACGCCAAAGGGCGCCCCTGCCAGGCCGATACCTTTCGCTGCCTGCTGCTGCTCCAGGATCTTGCGGGTCCGGGGAGTGGTGCCTTTGGGCATGTTGATAATGTACTTCCCCTCCATCTCGGCAGTGACCCGGCGCCGCTTGGTGGGAACAGCCAGGCTCTCCTCCTCCTGGCGGGCCAGGGCTGATGGGGACGAGGGGGATAGTGAGCATCTTCTGGGATGGAATGTGCTCCTGGGTTGGGGGCTGGACGCCCCGCGAAGGGCACAAATGTGCCCTTTATCTCCATGGGTTCGAATGACTGCAATCCCCTCTCTTCCCAACCACCGCTGACTTTGAACCACCAAGAAATTCAGAGGCCTAGGCACAACAGGGTTGCCAATGGTGCTCAGAATCCCCACGTGCTGGCAGGCCTCCCAAGGCTCCCTGTGGCTCTGTCCCTGCCCCCGGGAGGCTGACCTCCCAGCCTAGCTGGGAAGGGGGAAACTGCTGGCTGATGGAATGGTTCAAGAGCTCCATCTAGGCAGTGCTTTCACGGGTATAATCATTTTGCTTAAATTAATCAAACTGTATACTTACGATTTGTGCATCGTACGTAAGTAAATTATACCTCACTTAAAAAAAATAATCCCCTCAACACATTTGAGCTCGTCACTCCCAGGCTCACTATCTTTTCAATACTTCAGAAATGAATCTTAACTCTCTTGCTCATGACACACAAATCGAAAAGGCCAGAGACGGGGAGGAGCTCTTCTAAACACGTATGGCGGAAAGGGAGCACGGGAGGCGGAGGCGCACAGGGCGTGACGGGGCTCCCTTCCTAGGCGTGGGTTTCCACTTGTGCCAAGATCTTTGCTGTGGGGGTGGGTCCGACACAGGGCAGTGGAGCAGACAGGAGGACTTGTAAGCCCAAAGGCCGGAGTCCTAGTCCCAGCTTCCAAGCTGAGACCTAGAAGAGGAACAGAGGCCAAGCACAGAAAAGTCTTTGGAGGAAGAGTGTGCTGGGAGAAGGGAACATCAAGGCAAAGGCCCAAGATGGGAAGGAGCCTGGAAGGGACCCGAGGAAGGGAGCCAGGGAAGAGATGCCAGTGATGGAGTCACGTTATACAGAGCCTATAAGGCCACGTGGGAAGATGACTTTATTACTGGGACAATGGGAAGCTCTGGAGAGTTCTAGCCCAGGCTGAGAGGATCAGGTCAAAGGTCTGGAAGAATTCTCCTGGCTGCTGAGAGGAAACGGTAGCTTTTGGACCTCTAACCCCTGCACCCAGCACAGGGGCTGGCACCGGTTTGGGCCTTGGTGAGCATCTGTGCAAATAGACTGAGCCACCTGTAGTCCGCAGCACCGTACTGAACACTTGAGCCTTTATGAAGAGGGTAATGTCAACGTTAAGTGTTCTTTCCACAGTAAAAAAATAAATAAAAAATCAGAAATGATTGAACTGACCATTGAGAACCGTAGGCACACCGGCACTGGTAGGTGCACCGTCTCAAAAGCTTCCCACTGTCCCCATTCTACAGACTGGGAAAGCAAGGCCCACAGAGGCGCAGGGGCTTGACCAAGCCTGAACACTCTGGACACCCTGTAGTCTTCAAAGCACCTTGCGATGTTGGGCGCATAACCTCCAAAGACCATCTGCCCACCCACCCTCACCCCCAGCTCCTCCCGCCACCCGCCCAAGTCCCCTCACCGACAGCCTTGGCACTCTTCGCTGCCATCTTGTTGGACACGGTGACCGAGATCTTGGAGGTGCTGGTGTCTGGCCGCCTGGGGGGAGTGCTGGGTGGGGAGTCGCGGTTCAGGCTGTTGGCGATCATTCGAGAGGCGGCTGCGGGGAGGAAGGGGGAGAGTCCAGTCACGCCGGGGGCCCGGGGATAGAAGCCAGGACGTAGGAGGCAAGCGTTGGGGCTGAATGGGGAAGGGGCAGCTGGAGTCACGCTGGGGCTGCGCGGCCGTGATGGGGATGCTTGGGGTGGGCCAGTCTAACCAGGAGCTAGCCCACCCCTCGCTGCGTGAGGGCCTTTCCTGAGCCCCTAGACCAGACTGGTTCCTGTCACACCTCTCCCAAGCTCCTCTCCTGGCTCTGCTTCAGCCAAGCTGGTCTGGGGATCTTCCTCACCCAGCAAGCGTGCACCTCTTCCTAGCACATGCTGTTCCCTCGACCGGGCATGCAGTTCCCCAAGGACCAACCAGCTCGCTCTGGCTCTTCACTCAGGTCTCCTCTCCAAGGGCACCTCCTCAGAGAAAGCTTCCCGGACCACTCCACCAACTTTCACCAGCCCGACCCTGCGCTAGGCTTGCTTTTGCCTCATAACCCTAAGCACTGCTTGACACTAAATGACACGGATATCTCCTTGGGGGCTCTCCCTCGAGTAGGCAGGCCCCATCAGGAGACAAGGCCTGTTTGTTTCTATATCCCCAGGGGCTGCAACAGATCCTGGTACTTCGAAGGTCCTCAATAAACATCTACTGGAAAAAATGAACCCTCTCACGGAAAATCCCAACATCCCTACTGGAACAGGATCTAGTGTAAGCCCATTTTATGGGTGAGGAAGCAGGGACTCCGGGAGGGGGTCCCTCCGCCAGGCTCCCAAGCAATGGTGAGTCCAGCTCCAGGGGGGCAGGGGGAAGACATGTGGTGACCTCCCTCTGGGAATGAGGGACGGGAGTGGGGGGTGTCTCTGGAGGCCCCGGTCTTCTGAGGAGCAGGGGGGAGCTACAGCATGCAGACGGGAGGGCCGGCCCCAGCGTGGGAAGGACACGGGTCTTGGCTCCGGTGCAGTGTAGCTGGTTTTAGGGCCCAGGTTTAAGAAGCTCTTGGGGAAGAGCCTCATGCTGCCCCGGCTTGCTCCACAGGCCCGGTGCTCCCCACTCCCACCCCCACCTGCTTTCAGATTTTGGTATTCCACCCTACCCACCCCCCAAAAGCCTTCCCTTTTTCTGCTATGTGCTGTCTCTCAAAACCTATTGAAGTCCCCCATCATGACCCTCGATGCATTATTATAATTATATGTTGCTTGGTTGGTTTTGAAATTATAACTACAGCATACAGGAAAAAATATATCAAACCCACACAGACCACTGAACAAAAAGTCAACTCCCACATAGCCACCACCCAGGTCAAGAATCGGAGCCTTCCTCACGTGCTGTGATGAGCACTGGGTGTTATGTGAAACTGATAAGTTATTGATAAGTTTTTACTACATCTGAAACTGGTGATGTACTGTAAGTTGGGAAGAAGAAGAAGAGGAAGAAGAAGAGGGAGAAGAAGAGGAAGAAGAAGAGGGAGAAGAAGAGGAAGAAGAAGAGAGAGAAGAAGAGGAAGGAGGAGGAGGAGGAGGAGGAAGTGGAGGAGAAGGAGAAGAAGAAGAAAACAGTCGGTTTCCAGCCCTGCTCGCTCCCCTGGTAATGACCGGTATATACCCTTCCACAATTTTCCCAAGACTTTTCTTCGGACAGCTCTGAAGCCGGATAGGGGTGGCCTTCTGATGAGCTGTGCAGAATCTCCCGGGATGACTGGGATGGTCTTCGACAGAAAGTAAGCAGCTGAGAGGCCCTGCCTCGTGCAGTATACCCAGAGGGAAGCGTCTTGCTTGAAAGGGATAAGAGATATGATGTTTCATCACGACAAGTAAGCGCCATTTGGGTGGAAGAAAAACAACTCTGTCTTTGCTCTAATGACTCTAAGCCGTGGTCATATGTCAGACACACACAGATACAGATGCGCATATTTAAAAGCGTATATTACAAAGCGTATGTAAGTGAGTGTAGCAAGAATGCTGTCTGGGACGTTCTTCCCCACTCCCTTTCCCTCTTTGCCTGTTTCCCCTATTCCTCCCGACTGCCTATTTTCTCTACTAGTATTTTTGTTAATTTTAATTTTTTAAATTTGTTTTAAATGAAGGCATTCAGAAGGGTATAAAAGGGGCGCCTGGGTGGCTCAGTGGGTTAAAGCCTCTGCCTTCGGCTCGGGTCATGATCTCAGGGTCCTGGGATCGAGCCCCGCATCGGGCTCTCTGCTCAGCGGGGAGCCTGCTTCCCCCTCTCTCTCTCTGCCTGCCTCTCTGCCTACTTGTGATCTCTCTCTGTCAAATAAATAAATAAAATCTTTAAAAAAAAAAAAGAAGGGTATAAAAAATACAAACTGTCTGACTTCAGTTACATACACCTGACAGACTAGCAGGAACGACTAACAACAACAGATCGTTTCTGCTGTCAGAGATCAGGGTGATGGGTGTCCTGGAGAGGGGGTAGTGACGCTGGTCAGGTTTCTTTTTCTGAATTTCGACGCTGCTGGCTACATGGCAGCTGCGCCTGTGGAAAGTGATTCAGCTGTACCTTCGTGATCGGAACGCTTTCCCATATGTAAGTTCAGGCAGACTGTTGCAGCAAAGAATCCCAATTTGTTCAGCCTTCCTTTGTCCATGCCTTTGGCTGGCACTGCCCGCACCGACGCCGGGCTTAGCCACGTGATGGGCTTTGGCCAATGGGACAAGAGCAAGTGTTACACAAGCAGAACCTTAAGAGGTGCTCTGCACATTGGGGGCTGCCCTCTCCTGCTGCTCTGGGGCACCCTGCGATCGGCCCCGTGTGGACGAGCCCCGGCGCGCCTGCTGGAAAACGAGTGACGTGTGGCCCAGTCACCTCTGTGGGCCCATATGACATGAAGCCAACCACCAGATGTGTGAGTGAGGCCATGCTAGATCACCCGGCCTCCACCGAGCTGGCCCAGAGCAGAACTGACCGGCCAGGACATAAAATCATGAGAAATAAAAGTCTGTGCCTTAAATTAAACCAGTTTGGGGCTCGTTAAGCAACAAAGGCTAATATGCATATTAGATTTTTAAAGTTTATTCTTTAAAAAGGTATCACACTGCTTAAAAAGAAAAAAAAAACAAATGTATAAATACAGACCGTTCTCACCATTCACTGGATTCCCTATTTGCAAATTCGCCTCTTCGCTAAGATTGATTTGTAACCCCAAAACCAATACTTGTGTTAGTGATTTTGCTGTTTAAAATGGCCCCCAAACAGAGTGACAAAGTGCTTTCTAGTATTCCCAAGTGATGTGCCTTACGGAGCAAATACCCGTGTTAGATTAGCTTCGTCCAGGCACGTGTTACAGAGCTGCTGGCCTCGAGCTCGATGTTAATGCGTCAGCAACATACAGCAAACGAAACGTCTTTGCACAAAAACACATAAAGTAAGGTCTGCGTTGATCGGTTGACAAAAGTGTTGTGAGCAGAGGCCTGTAGGAACCTAACTTTGTATTTCTTCTGGGAACAGTGACCCGGCACTCGCTCATTCAGTGTTCGCAGTGACTTTATGCAACAGAACTGCCGCCAGTGAGAATCGGTGGCTGAGAGAACCTCAGCTGGCCTTGTCTCACCCCTGCACGCTCCAGGTGTGTCCCCTTTACAGCTAAAGTGTACGGATAAAGGGAAGGAACCCGAGGCAGATGGGACTCACCGCTAGAGGCGCCTCGCCGGATCTCGCCCGGGAGGGGGCTGGGGCTGCAGGGCACGGACTCAGTGGCAGCTTTGCACATGTCCTGTGGGGGAAAAAAAAAAAAAGAACCAAACAGGTGTCTGGGTTACAACAGGGACAAGGGCACAAGGTAGGGGAGCAGAAATCTGAGCAACGCTGGGGGGATCAGAGCCCGAGCTGCTAGAGAAGAGATTTCAGAACATTTCAGTCCTAACCATGAGAAGGCAGCAGACAGACCCAAACTGAGACATCTTCCGCAAAACACCTGACCGGGACTCTTCCCAACTGTCAAGGTCATCAACCACCTGGGAAGACTACGGAACTGTCGCAGATTCACGGAGACTAAGGAGACGTTAGGAGACACAAATAAATGCACAGTGGTATCGTGGAGCACAAAGAGACATCGGTGGAAGAACTGAGAAAATCCAAGCAGTCTGTGGTGTAGTTAGTGGGAGTGTGCTAATGTTCGTTTCTTAGTTTTGACAAATGTACCGTGGCTCTGTGCGGTGCGAACGTGAGGGGAAGCTAGGTGAAGGAGACACAGACACTTTCTCTACTGCTGTCGGAACTTTTCTGTAAACCTAAAATTGTTCCCAAATTTAAAAGTTGGGAATTAAAAGTGAGGGCCGCCTGGGTGGCTCAGTCGGTTAGCGTCTGCCTTCAGCTGAGGTCATGATCCTGGGGTCCTGGGATCGAGTCCTGCACTGGGCTCCCTGCTCAGTCTGCTTCTCCCTCTCCTTCTGCTGCTCCCCATGCTTGTGCTGTCTGACAAATAAATAAATAAAATCTAGAAAAATAAAATAAAAATATGAAGTGAAAAAAAGCTTTGCTCAGTGACCCTCTCTGTGATAACTGAGGGAACGTCCCTGACTTGAGAGAGCCCTCGCTGTGGGGTCCTGGCCAGCTGATGACCAGGCGAAGGCCTGGGCCTGGGTGGGGGAAGCAGCCAGTGGTTGGTAAAGTGAGTCTGAGAGCACAGCTCAGAGGCAAGCTTCCTTCTCAGTCGAGTGGAGTGAGCAATAAATGAGTTAAAATGTATAAAGGATGGAGACAGGGACTGGCAGGCTATGGTAAGCCTTGGTAAGTGTCAGCTAAAGATTCAACGAGGTCTTCATTCCAGGTCTGGTGCTCGGTACCACGCACACTATCTGGCAGGTGGCCACAGCTCCCCGATGCAGCAGTGCAGTGTGAAAAGCCTATTTCAGAGAGACTCGGGGTGGGGGGGGTGGGGGTAAAGATCACTCATCTAAGGTCACTGTAAGTGGAGGGGCCAAGAATGGAATAACCATGTCGTTGGGCCGGTCACCAACTGAGTTTCACAGGAGCAGCTCCTGTCCTGGGGACAGAGAAGAGTCCTGCTAAAGACGATTATCATGAGAAAGATGAGAACTAGTAACAATAATAGAGAGCCTTTACAGAGGCCCCACTATTTACACTATACTGGGGCTTTCTTTAACTTAATGCTTAACCACCACCTTGTGAGATAGGTCTGCCGATCTGCATTCTACCAATGGAGAGAGAAAGGCTCAGAGAGGTTAGGCAACATACCCAATATCACACAGTAAATGGTCCAACCAGCCTTGGAACTCGGGTCTGCCTGCTTCTGCTTCCAAGCCTCCTGGTGGCTCTGCTGCGGCCCCTCCACCGCACCCTAAACCCAGAGACCAAGGGGCTGGGCGGCGCACCCACCTGGCGGTGCACCACCTTGGCATGCTTGAGGATGGCAATGATGTCGCCCACCACAGTCACGCCCAGCTCATTCATGATCTCTTTGTTGAGATCCAGCAGCATGCTCTTCTGGATCCTGCGGGGGAGGGTAAGCAGTGAGGCCACAAGCGGGCCAGGATGGATGGGCCAGCCAGCTCCCGTCTCCCCCCACCTCCTCCCCTCCTCTCCCCTGCTCTCGCCAAGTTGAGCTCTGTCCCCTGGGCCCCCTTACCTATTATCCACAAACATCACGGCGTAATTGACAGCAGGCCCCGGAGGAATACCGGCTTCCTTAAAGAACTGGATCCACTCGGAAGTGGCTGGGGGATGGACAGGGCTCATTATTCCCATTATTCCCTCCAGAGAAGAGCAGCCGCAAAACCACAAGAGCGGTGGCTCCCACAAATGAAATGCTCACCGCATGCCAGGCCCCGGCTGAGCGTTTCCCGCGCACAGTGGAACTCAGCCCACCTACAACCCTGCGAGGAGCTCGGCAGCATTAGGCCTCCCTCCCTGTGCAAACGAGGAGACTGAGGCCACGAAGCCCGTGTGCTCACAGCTCTGCCCTGCGCCGAGAGCCCCCGCGATCATCCTCACACATGGCCAATGCCGGAGTTCAGGGAGCCGGGACTCTGCGTTCTCCGGCCTGGTCCCCATCGGCAGGCCCGGCTGCCGAGGGTGACAGGATCCACGGGGAAAGGAAAGAAGGGACACAGAGCCAGCCTGTGAGCATCGGCAAGCCCTCTCCTCACCACAGAAGCAGCAAGCATAGGCTTTGGGGCCTGGGTTCAAATTCTGGTTCTGCCAGATCCTGGCCAAGGGCCTATGGGAAGTTAACGCTTGGGGTCTCCATTTCCTCCTCCATAAGTTTAGGATGATACACTCAGGAAGGATTTACCGAGGACTTGGCGCAGGCCAGGTCCCATTCTAGGCAACAGGGACAACGTCCCACCCTCATGGAGCTCACATTCTAGTGATAACGCCCTCGTCCCTGGATCACTGTGCAGAGTCCCCGTAAAGGACTTCAAGTGACCCCTGGCCCAGGGGACAACCTCAACTCCTCGCAGCTGCTGCTATTCTTATTCTTATTCTGCCACCACTACCAAGGCCAAGGCCCAGACCAGAAACACACCCACCCATGCAGCTTTGTTTCTAAACTTCTCTGTTTAGCCTCTTGGGTGTGACCTTCGAACTCACCCTGGTCTGGCCAATGGCTGTTAGATAAGATCACTGATTCTAAGAACTTTTCTTTTCACATTTTAACATCTCTGAAACCAAGGGCCACCTCACAATCAAGGGTGTGCCGTGGTTTCACTGGCAAAACTTTTTTCTTTCTCATTGTATGTAGCACTACACCCCAACAATCAAAACAAGAAATCTGCTACTGCTATGCCCATTTTGCTTATAAGACCACTGAGGTTCAGAGTGGGGAAAGAGATGCTGGTCTAGGCGACTTCAGGGCTCAGGCGCAGGCCCAGGGGCCACTCTTCCGCCCACTTGGCCACAGGCCCGTCTCCCCAGCACTGAGGCAGGTGAGGAGCTCATGCCCTGAGGACTTCAGCCACGGGGCCCAGAGGACAGGGGGCCTTTTTCTGCCTTACACAGGAACTATCCAGCTACCCAGGCATGGGGCCCTGGGTTCTGTCAGCCAAAAGCAGGCAACTTCGTCCATTAAAAAAAAAAAACCACATAATGATCCCACTTATATGAAATGTCCAGAAGAGGTAAACATCTATAGCAATCTAGAGAGACAGAAAGCAGATCAGTGGTTGCCAGGGGTGGGCAGGGAAAGAGAGTGACTATTAGTTAATGGGTATGGGTGCTTTGCGGGGAGTGAAGAAAAGGTTTTGAAACCAATTGTGCTGATGGCTGTAGAACTCTGAACGCAGAATATAAAAACCACTGAACTGTACACTTTATTGTATAAAATGTGAACCGCATCTCAATTACGCTGTTAATTAAGAAGGGAAAAGGGGCCACATCATTTGGGGGGCTAGCTGCCTGCAGCAAAGTCGAGGAATTGCAAACATCCCCACATCGGGCACTTGTCATCATTTCATGTCCTACTAAAGAGGAAAATACGCTGTCTAGTAAATGGTCAAGAGCACCCCCATTCCAGAAGGAGTCAGAGGGGACACGCACTGTGTGTCGTGGACTCAGTGAGGTAAGGCTTGCCGGCCACAGCAGGAGACGCGCACTGGAATATTCACAGCACTCGTCTGTTAACAGCCCCCACCCAGAAGCAATGCGGGATCCACGGACAGAAGCAGGGGCAGGAAATACTACACAGTGGCTCAAAGGAAAGACACAGAGAGGATTCCCGGCCCTTGTGCGGAGCAAGAGAACACAGGCATTTCATTCACCTAAACGCACAACCAAAGCCTCGGGCATAGGAATATTTTCATTGGTGGTACAAGTATAAAAGGCAAGGAGAAATGATCCCCAAATCACAGTTCATTCTCCCTGCAGGAGGGAGAGGGCTGTGATTGGGGTGGACCCTCAAGGAGGCCAGCAATATTGTATTTCTTGACCTGGATGGTTGGGGGTGGGGGGGGTTGCTTTTTTAAAAAAAGAAAAAACCCTTTGTATTGAACTATAACGTTCATACACACAAAAGCACACGTAAGTCGATAACTTTCAAAAACCAGCACACATGCGGAACCAGCGCCCAGATCAAGAAATAAGACATTTCCGGGCGCCTGGGTGGCTCAGTTGGTTAAGCAACTGCCTTCGGCTCGAGTCATGATCCCGGGGTCCTGGGATCGAGTCCCACGTCGGGCTCCCTGCTCAGCGGAGAGCCTGCTTCTCCCTCTGCCTCCTGCTCCCCCTGCTTGTGCTCTCTCTCTCCCCCTCTTTCTCTCTGTCGAATAAATAAATAAAATCTTAAAAAAAAAAAAAGAAATAAGACATTTCCAACATCCCAGATGCGCCCCCCGCCAGCACACTCCCTATGCAGTGACGTCTCTGCGTTTCTCGAGGGCAACCGCCACCTTCCAACAGCACGGACTGGTCTTGCCTGTTTCTGTGCTTCATAGAAATGGAACCATAAAGGATGTAGTCCGACGTTTGCTTTCTCATTGCTCTCATGACCACACAAAGATGTCTCATGTACTTCCCTCTATGTACAAATCTCAAAAGATGCACAAGCTACCCGCTAACCTCCGAGCTCTGGCAACCCCCAAATGCAGAGCTGAAAGAGAATACAGCGGTGAGGCTGACGAGAACCCTACTGGCTGACACTTGTCAGGAAGCATGCCCAAGGTCTGCGGTACAGTGACCTCCTTAATCCTTACAACATCCCAGGACGGAGGGCCTGTCAGTATCTCCGTTTTACAGGTGAGAAAACCGAGGTTCTGCTGGACTTCACATCGCAAGTTCTTTAAGGCTAGACTATGCCGTGTGCAGGCCAAGCTATGGAGTGGCTAGGCCCTGGGCGGCCGCGGCCCCCCTCCCCGGTGCTCAGACAACAGCTGTTCCTGCCAGTGACCCGGCCCTCCCTCCCCCACCTCGGCTCCCCGCACCAAGGTCATACCTCAGAAAGGGCAGTGGGGAGGGGGAGCCCCGGAGAGAAGGCCACAGACTCACCCATAGTCACTGAGACCATCGTCTCCCCGTCTCCCCGGGCCCTGGTGCTGCTCCCGAGAGCCTGGAAGAGAGAAGAAGGGGAGAGGGCCCATGAGTCGCCACAGGCTGTGAGTGTGTGTCCCTCCCTCGCGGCCTGCCTGCCTGCTTGCCGGCCAGAGGAGAGTGCCCGGGCTGGGGGCTCACAGCCCAGGAATAGCCTGAACAGCTGGCAGGAAGTCAGCCTGGGACAGAGCTGCCGCCACAGCTCTCTCTGCTGCCTGGGACAAGGCCCAGCGACGGCAAATGTCCACAGCTCCATCCCCACACACCTCAGGAGTTTCTGGCTGGGATAAGAGAGTGAAAGGGAAAAAAAAGACACCCCCACCCCCGTTCAAGACTTTAACCATAAATACCCATCAGTCACCCATTCATAAATCATTTGCTGACAACCTACAAGGTGCGAGGCACTATTCTAGGAGCTAAAGATACTGAGGTGAACAAAAATACGGAGCGTGGCATCTAGGTGGGGACGGGGGAAGGGGGACGAGAGAGTAAATAAGCAAAACAGATCATGATATGGTGAGTCAGAAAGCCCTTGGTGTCACGCAGACACAGGCAGAGCCTGGCAAGGGAGGGAGGGGTTATGATTCGAAACAGGGTGAAGAGGGGAGACTGCTCTAAAGCGACATTCGGAGACCCTGAAGGAGGTGGAGGAGTGAGCCCTGTGGTTTTATAGAGGAAGAGTGTTCCAGAAGAAGGTACAGCAAGTCCAGTGTCCTGAGCCAGGAGCCCATCTGGCATGGAGGAGGGACAGCACAGAGCCGGGGTGACTGCAGGGCAGTGAGTGAGGGGACAAGGGGAGGCGAGGGGACAAGGGGAGGCGAGGGGACAGGGGGAAGAGAGCGGGAAGAGCTGAGGGCAGAGGGGTGGGCCACCACATCATGAGGGGCCTCCTAGGAGAAATAGAAAACGAACGACCGAACTACGGCTTAGGTATGACGAGCAGGTGCCAGAAAGCTGTTAAGGGCATATTAGCACCAACGGGGACTTTCCCCTGAATGTTACTGGGCGCCTGCGTGGCTCAGTCGGTTAAGCATCTGTCTCCGACTCAGATCATGGTCCCAGGGTCCTGGGATCGAGCCCCGAGTTGGGCTCCCTGATCAGTGGGGAGCCTGCTTCTCCCTCTCCCTCTGCTGCTCCCTCTGCTGCTCCCTCTGCTTGTGCTCTCTCTCTCTCTCTCTGCCAAATAAAATCAGAAAGAAAGAAAGAAAGAAAAGAGAAAAAGAAAGAAAGGAAGAAAAGAAAGGAAAAAAGAAAGAAAGGAAGGGAAAAAAAAGAAAAGAAAAGAAAGGAAAGGAAACTAAAGGGAAAACTTCCTTGCCTGATGATTCACGGCGATCTGCCTCCAATGGCCCACTCAGCCCTCCCATCCTTCTCTGGCCCTGCCCTCTCCTCTAAGCCCTCTGCCCTCTTCCTTTACTCTGCTCCCTTCTACCCACTCTCACCCCCAATTCTTTTTTTTTTTTTTAAAGATTTCATTTATTTGAGAGAAAGAAAGAGAGCACGAGAGTGGGGGGAGGGCCAGAGGGACAAGCAGACTCCCCACCGAGCAAGGAGCCACAGGACCCTGAGATCATGACCTGAGCCGAAGGCAGATGCTTAACCAATAGAGCCACCCAGGCGCACCCCCGGCCCCCAATTCTGATCCTTCTCCCTCACCCCTCCTCTGCTTGCTCCACAGGGTGCAGAAGACCTTTCTGCTCACCATCACACACAATCTGCCCTCCCTGCCCCCATTCTGATGGTACGACAGAGATGGTATGAGAGTAAGGACTCTGGAAGGAGACCTCGGGGTTCCTATCTGGCTCTCCCACTTCCTAGCTGTGTGGTCTCTGCAAGCTACTTCACCACTCGGGCCTGGTGTCCCCATCTGGAAATGGGGACGGTACAGATGGTACTTCCCTCGGAGGATGGCTGGAGCGCCGGATGAGCTTCTATGCTCTGAGCACCTGAAGCAGTGCCCGTGCCCCCTACGAGTCTGCAAATGTTGTTCAGTCTTACCTCCCAGGCCTCCCGTCTTAGCCTTTCCTCCAACACCCAGGGGCATTGCCTGCCTCCCGGTTTTCCCACAGAAGCTCACCTGTGCCTGAAATGCTTTCTTATTCTGTCCTCCTGGCAAGATCTCCTTCACTGTTTGGCTGTCACCCGCTTTGGGAAGCTTTGCCAAAGACGCCAGATGTGAGACTCTCCCCTCTGCCTCCACCTGGGGTTCATGCACCTTCTCTGGCTGCTGTTGCATCTCTTATTGATGAACGAGACCGCAGACATTACTCTGCCCCTGTACTGGACTCCTAAGATCTACCCTACCTTCTGGATTTGGCCACTGGACACAGACAACACCACCAGCAACTCTCAAAGTGCAGGGATGGCGAGGCTTCAATATGTCAGACAGAAAGACAACATGTCACACACCAAGCACCGATTATGCACCAGGACCCGAGCCAGGCCTCCCGCTGACACCTCACAACCTCCTCAGGAGGGAGGACTATTATTAACCCCATTTTAATCGATGAAAAAAAACCAACTCATCGAGGTACAGTCATTTGTCAAACGCCACATCTACCAAGTGACTTCACTGGGATTCGAAAACAAGTTCTGCCTGATTCCGCTGCCCATTCAGTCACTGCTGTTGAAAGCCTACGTGCCAGGCACCGAGTATACACAGCTCAGTGTCTCCTCACAACCACCCGGGGCAAAAAGTGAAAAAATGGTCCCCATGTTACAAATGAGAGTGGCAGGTCCAAGGTCACACAGCAAGGAGCTGTAAGGCCAGGCCTTGAACCCAAGTCGATCCAATGCCTATGACTAACACCAGGTGAGGGATCACTACAAGCCAGGCGCTGTGGTCAGTCTTTTCGAGGCGTCGGCTAACGTTTTCCAGAAGCCTTTGAGAACTGGTATCCTTTCCCTACAGTGGCCGAAGTGCCCCTGCTGGACTCAATTTTGCCTCTTTCCTCCATTAAAAGCCCATCTCCAGCGCTGACTTTCTGAATAGTGAAATTTGGAACATTAATAATAATAGTAAATGATAGTTTCTAAAATTCAAGTAATTACCATCTATCAGACTCCATTGCCAAGCCCTTGAAAGGCTTGGATCTCACGTCCTGACTTTACCACTTCCAAAACCCCGCCCCTGGAGGTCAGGGATTAACTTTAACCTTTCTGGATCTCACTTCCCTCAACTATAAAACAAGAATGATAGGAGTACCTATTCTTAAAATGGTTAGAGGGATGAAGTGAGTTCATAAACACGAAGTCCTTAAAACAATGCTGGGCAGGTGATAAGTGCTATGTACATATGCATTAAATAAATCAAACTTCGGTGAGCTAGAGAAAGGAGAGGGAGGACAGTCACTGACCTAATGTCGGCCACATGCAAAGGGTGAGTGAAGAACAGAGTATAACTTGGCAGGGCCTGTGGGACTGTGAGTCCCTTTTCAATTCTCTTTCAGCTTCTATCTACAATTTAAATAGACTATTCTGCTTCTGTTGTATTTCAGGTTATGTTTTCCTTCTTTTTGCAGCCAGCAATGCTAGTTTTCCATTAGTACGCCAATACGAAATTTCCTCCTCAAATTAATTGACCGGAGGCAAATGCATCAGTGGTTTTAAAGAAAAAGAAAAATCTAAATCTATGAGATGGGGCAAAATTAGTCAAATGGGAAGTGGCAAAATGTCCATTTGCCCAATTCCAGATTCCAAGTTTTTCCTATTGCTGTCTCTGAGCTTCCTCCTACCCTCTACTCCCCTGGAAGTCCCAGCTACGCCAATAACTCTCAGAATCATTATTAACATAGTCCCAATACATTGAGCATACAGTGCGAAGCCCCGTTCTAAGGGATTTACACGCACATTTCATCAGCATCCTCACAACGATCCTATGATATAGGACTATTAACCCTCATTGTATAGATTAGGAAAAGGAGATCCAGAGAGGTTCAGGCACAGGCCCACTGCCACAAAGCTGGGCTGGGACTTGAACCGAAATCGGCGGGCCTCCAATTGCACGCTCCCACACCCAGATCTTCCACGCCAAGCGCAAACATTATCATCGCTACAGTATTAACAATAATTGTACAGTAACGAAGTGTGCAGTGTGCTAGGGGCTGAACTACGGTCTCCGACATGCACGAGCAGACCTCTCACTCTAAGCCATAAGGAGGATGCTATGGTCAGATTCTGGCCCCCATTCTACAGAGGAGGAAACTGAGGTTCAGAGAAAGAAGTCGCTTGTCCGGGCCGTACAGCGACGCCCAGACTGATTCCAGAACCAGGACGCCATCCATCCCCTCCGCATCCTGCCCGGTCCCACCACCCAGTGGCCCGCGCCTCACCTGACCCTCCGAGCCCGCGCCCACACGCGCCGCCCGCCCTCCCTCCTGGCGGCGCCAACTGTCAGACCCTCCTCCCTCGGCCCGGCAGCCCTCCCCGGAAGTACCGCCCTCACCACCGGAAGCCGGGCCGACAGCCCGCGGCCGCTCTAGCCCGCCGAACCGCCACCAGCGAGAGTGCGGCCGCAACCGTCACGTGACCTCCCTCGGTCTCCCAGGCGCTTCCCTCCTCCCCGCGCTAGCGAGGAGCGCGGCCAATGAGAAAGGCACATGCCTAGCCCCCGCCGTCCCGCAGTCCTGCCGGAGTGCGCCTGCGCGCGGCGGGGGCTGCCGGGCGGGGCTCCAGCCTGGAAGGTGCGTGCAGGGCTGGGTCCGGGAGTGGGAGACGTGGAGTGCAGGTACTGTGCGATCTGGGGGCGCGGCGCCTCTGCTACCCTTTTCATGTTGTCCTTCCCTCTGTAATGCATTTCTCCCCTTATGTCATCCAATGTCCCTTTATGTAGCCATCCCTCCCCCTCTGTCGCATCCCTGTTGAATGGTCATCACCCCACTTCTGTCGCCATCACCCTACTTATGTCGCTGTCAACCCCCTTAATTCGCTTTCGTTCTAAGCCCCCATTGCCACCCTACGTTGCAGCCTTTCCCCCTTTACGCCGCCATCGCCTTATGTCGCCTGCGCTCCTCTTTTGTTGCTATTTTTCCTTTATGAAGTCCTCACTTCTCATAAGTCGTCATCATATCCCCGTTCACCCACACACGCCTCCTGTCACCAAATTCTTAAATCGCAGTCACTCTTCCCTTATGTCATTTTAACCATTTATGTCTCCTTTCCTCCCGTGTCACCTTTGCTCCCGACAGTCACCGTCCATGCCTTCTGCTCCTAGTTTTCCGCATAAGGATCCACTCTGCCCTCCAGTTGTTTTTCTTCTCTCCATGTCTCCGTCATTTTCCCGTGTCACCTCTCACATCGTATGGCCACCGTATGGGCTACTAGAGCCCATTTCCTGGGATGTGCCAGACTCGCAGCTCTACCATGAAACCTCTGGGTAACCTTGACCCCCCTGATCACCCCTTTGCAATCTCAGCTTCCTCAGCTGTAAAACGCACACAAGGACACCTATGTCCAGGATGGTTGTGAGGATTCTGCAAGTTTATTCTTGTGATGTGTGCAGCTTGACGTGGCGATTTGGGCTAATCATGTTATTAACCATGTCACCTTCACCCTCGCGCAATCACCTTCATCACCTTTTCATTGTCACTCCCCCCCTTCCCCTCAGCTGCCCTCTTCATTCCCATGGTGTCCATACACTCCCTGTATCATGATACCCTCTGCCACAGCAACCACCCTACGCCACCCCATGCCACCCCACGTCACAGTCAGTCTCCATGTTCTCATCTCTGCCACGTCATCCCACCTGAGGGGGTGGCCCATTGGCCATCACAAACCTTGTTCGGGGAAATACTTAATCCCTATCTCTCTACCTTGATGGATTGAGTGGTTCCCCCACCCCCAAAATGAGAGCACTGAGCTTCTGCTGTAGTGGGAGTCCAGGAGTAGTGGGTGGTGGGGGGGACTAGCTAGCTTAGACCCGGATTCCCTTGACTTCTAGAATTGGGGGTACAGAGAGATGAGGCAGGTGCCAGCACACCTCAGTCAAACCTCAGCAACCCTGAATGCTTGGGTAGAGAGGTAAGTATCTTACTCAGCTTGCCTTAGAGAGGCAGTGTGGGACAGTGGTTAGCAACGCAGGCCTGGGAGCTGGAGCCCTGGTTCCAATCTTGATTCTAGGACTTCGTACTTAAATAGTTGCATGGCCTCGAGAGGTGGCTTCACATCCCTGGGCCTCAGTTGCTGTATCTGCAATATGGGAATAAAAACACAAGTTGTTCATTCAACAAATATTTACTAGGCGTGTTCTACATGCCCAACACTGCGCTAGGCATGGGGCACACAGCAGTGAACCAAAGAGACAGAGATCCCTGGCTTCATGGAGTTTACATTCTAGCAGGGATAAGAGACAAGAAGTGAATGGGTAAGTAGAGTCTATGGTGTGTCAGAAGAGGGATGGGCATACATGGTAAAGGTTATAGTTTTAAATAAGGTGGTCAGGGAAGGTTTTCTGAGATGGTGGTACATTTGAACAAAGACTTGAAGGAAGGGAGAGAGTGATGTGGCTCTATGGGGAAGAGCATTCTAGGCAGAGAGAACAGCAAGTGCAAGGGCCCTGAGGTCGGGGCATGCATTGAATATTTCAGGAATAGCGAAGAAGCCAATGAGGGAGGAGAGGGGTGGGGGTGAGGCCAGAGGAGGGAGGGGGCAGATCGTCTGAACTCATGGGCCATGGACTTTGACTTTACCCTGAGTGAAGCAGGAGCCATGGGAGGATTTGGAGGAGAAGAGAGACTTAATCTGATGTGATATGAAACAGCAGCCCAGCTCCAGAACTTCTACCAAGGATGGATTGGCCAGAGCAGCCTGGTTGGAAGGAGAGCCAGAGTTGTCTTCTTAAAGCTGCACTCACATATCCTTTATATTTGGAGGAAGCTTCCATTGTCCCTCTCAAAGACTGGGAGGGAGAGGAGGAGGAGATGTTGGGAGAGTCTTTGAGAAGCCAATGCCACCACTGGGTTCAGGTGCTATTGGGGGTGGGGTGGGGGGGGCGGGTAGCCCCAGATCTACAAATGATAAACAACAGGAGAGGCAGCTGTCTACACCCGGGACCCCGAGGCAGCTCGGAATCAAATCCCGGCTCCACCATTTCCTGGCTGTGTCCTTTTGTGCCCATGAGTTGACCTCTCTGGGTCTTTAGTTTCCTTATCTGTTACAGGGGGCTAAGAAAAGGACCCATGTGAGAAATTAAATACATAAAGTGCTTCCAGCAGCACTTGGCTCAGTAAACAAGGAGCTCTGCCCTCTTCTGGGGAGGGAGCAGGGCAAGGAAAAGACATTCTGCCTATTTTATGTTCATGAGCCGGTTCGACAGCATAGTGTCCTGGAACAGAACTGAGCTCTGGGTTCAAATTTTATATCGACAGATTGATGCCGTACAGCCTGAGCAGAGAGTTCCCCGACCCCTACTGCCTCATCTGGGAAATGGGGCCCCCCAGATGTGCGGTGGCATGGTGTTATTTTTTGAGCTGAGACATCAACCGTTTTCCATTGTGACACCGCTCTGCCCCTCGCCCGCTTTATTTTTCCCCAAGGCGCATATTGTATGTTTCCCTCGTCTATCTATTGTCTCCCCCCAAAGAATGTCATCTTTACTAGGATTTTTTTTTTCTGTTTTGTGCTGTATTCCTAGTGTCTACACAGGCTTTACTAGCAAGTAGTCACTGAACAAATACTAGTTGAATGAACAGATGAATGACTTGAGCACCTGCCATGTGCTGTCCCTGTGCTGGGTCGTACTGGGCCCACAGCGGTGACGGAGACGGCCCCGTGCTGCCACCCTCATGGATTTCACAGTCCAGGGGGACAGACTCATCATCAGGCAGTGCCATCCCGGAGGGCTGGGATTGGGGAAGCGTAGGCAGAAGGGTCAGGACTGGGATGGAAAAGCTCAGGGACTGTTGGAACTCAAAGGGGGTATTCTGAACCAGCCCAGGAGTCAGGAAGGGCTTCCTGGGGGAGGGAGCACAGGAGCTGATAGGAATGAGTGATATGAAGAGAAGAGAAAGGTGTGCTGGGCAGGACCAGCAGCTGTGGGGGTGTTTGGTGGTAAAAGTGTGGTTTCAGTTCAAGGAACCGAAAGCTATTAAATATGGGTGGGATCTAAAGGTTGGTGAGACAGTAAGCCGAAGAGGTTATTAAGGGAAGATCATTCAGAGCTCTGGGAACCACAGTGAGGAGGTGAGACTTTGTCCTGAGGACACCAGGGGCCGGTGGGGGACATAGAGAGGTTTTTGAGCAGGAGAGTTTGACTCAGAGGGAGGGGGGACTAGAAGGGTTGGGTGGAGGTTGGGAGCCAAGGGAGGTGGCAGACGTGGGGACCCAGGTGGGAGAGGGCAGGTCGAGGCCGTGGAAAGGAGGAAAAAAGGGGTGTGTGGGAGTGACCCTTAGGAGGTCAAATGGACAAGTTGTGGAGGGTCCAGGATGAGGCCCAGGGCTTCGAGACAATCAGGGAGGGCTTTCTGGAAGAGGTGGCCCACAGACCAAGACCTGTGGGATGGATAAGACAGCTGTCCTTGAAGTGGGGACCAAGGAGAGGAACAGATTTGGGAGAGATTTTAAGGACAGTTGGGGACATGTAGGTGTGAGGGGCTTGGGAACTCCTGGGGAGAAGCATGTAGAAGACCATGGGACTTCCAAAGCTGAAGTTCAGGGAAGAGGTGAGAGCTGGAGACAGCTTTGGGCCCTGAAGACGTGGTAAGAAGTTTGCCCTTTGCCCTGAGGGCAGTGCGGAGCCACAGAGGGGTTTTGAGCAGGGATGAAATAGCTTAGATTTTTGAGTTCCAACTCAGAAATATTCACTAATCATGATATGGTTTCTTTCGTTGTTGTTTTGTTAGGGTTTTTTTGTGTGTTTTTTTTTTACCTGTTTAATTGTTTTTCAGACCAAGTATCTTCTCTTCCTATGAAGGGCACCTTCTAGGGGCCCTTTGAAATAAAGGTTCTACTGCTAAAAACCAAACAAACAAACAAAGTTTACAAAACCAGTGCTTTGTTCCAATTTCTGTAGACTTGAGCTCAGACAACTGATTGTTCAGTTCAAAAGGGTCTGCACAATCAATTGAAAATTGGCTCCTTTTAAACACATTTCTGTTTTGAACCATATGGAGGGTCCATATGTAAATGTTTCCTGTGATGTAGTCTGCCTGGTGCTTCAGCAGCTCTCTCCGATGGCTTGAATCACCCTTAAATTGACGTTGAACTTTACCCTCAGGCTGAAAGGCCATAATCTTCACCTCCCCATCTGCTCTGGGCTTAGAGCACTTGCCGGTTATCATTGTGTATAAAACAAATGTCACTAGGTCTGGAGAGACCTCTATGAAAGTCTTTTCTCCAAGGTTTGCATTCTGCTCCATTTCTTCTGTTTTCAGCAAACGTTTATGGAGGAGTAGAGAAATAAACCGGGGAGTAGAGAAATAAACCAAGCAAGACTTAGCTTTTTAAGGGACATATAAATCTATCTGTGATAAAAGTATGTACGGAGTACTAAGGGACACACAGATCTCACCAGGAAACTTGTTTTGGGGGTTTGCTAGTCTGCCTGTCTCCCATGGATGGCTTCATTGACTCTTCCCAGCAAATGTGAGGTTAATGTGTTCGTCTCCCCATTGGTCTGAGGATGAAAGTAAGGCTCAGAGAAAGGAGCCTCTACTCCCGGGAACACATGGCTGAGATCTGAACCCCGGGCAGCGGGACTCCGAGACCCACCCCCTTAAACCATTCAGAGCCCCCAGCCTCTGGCCCCAGATAAGTAGGAGATGATCCCCATTCTATAGCTAGGCCAGAAGGGCTCAGAGAAATAAAGCCCCACACCTGGGGTCACTCAGTAAGAGTGACAGGTGGGATTTGAACCCTGGGTTCTGCGATCTAAAGCACTGCTATGAAGGAGGGATCAAATCTCCCACCCCCAGCCACAGGTGGGGTGTTCAGGAACCTGTGATCAGAACGTGTCTCAGAAACCTGGTGGGTTTTGCTTCCTCCTTTTCTATGGGCTGTGGTTCTCACACCCCAAGGCAGGCAAGGCATAGGCCAAGGGGCCGGGCATATCCTCCGGGCTGGGAGGGGCGCGCTTGCTGGCAGAGATGCCTTCTACCACCAAAGAAGCAGTACAGAGGGACCAGCCTCGGCATTGCCCTGGAGCCCCATGGGGGTTCTAAGTTCCTGGGAACGCAGGAGCTGAGCTGAGGGAGATGCCAGCACCTGTCGGCCTGGCTCTGTCAGTCCGGCTGCCCGTGCCCACCTTCGATTTCACCTTGCCCTGTGCCCCCCAGGGACGTGGGGACGGGGATGCTGGATACTTCTCCAACTGAGGCCATAGTCTTTTTCTGGAGACTGTGATGTGAAGAAAGGGGTGCCCCAGCTAAGAGCCTGAGCCTCGTAATTTCATTTCCAAAGAAGTCCTATGTGCATTTAAAGAAAAAAAATAGTAACTAAAGGCCTACAATGGAAAGCAAGCATCTTGCCTTGGGCGCGGCGGCGGGGGGGGGGGGGGGGGGGGGG
>CM052888.1:40232739-40282078 GCA_028534135.1 Potos flavus
GCAGACACCTGTATTAGTTCCCTGTGGCTGCTACAACAAATCACAAACGGGGTGGCTTAAGACAACCGAAATTTATTCTCACCGTTCTGGAGGCCGGGTATCCAAAATCAAGGTGTTGGCGGGGCCACTCCCCCTCCTGAGGCTCTAGGGGGATTCTTGCCTCTCCCAGATCCTGGTGGCTCTGCCTCCCTGGTCACATGGTCTCTGTATCTTCTCTTCTGTCTCTAAGAGACACTTGTCATTGGATTTCGGGCCCACCCAGATAATCCAGGATGATATCATCTCAAAATCCTTAATATAATTACATATGCAAAGACCCTTTTTCCAGTTAAGTTCATGTTCTCGAGTTCCAGAGATTATGGCCGTGTTGGATGTATCTTTTTTGAGGCCACCACTCAACCAGCTGCAACGCCCAAGGCAGATCACTCAGAACATGTCCTCCTCACCGCAGTCCAGGCAGCCCTGTACAATCTGGTCCTATCACCTCTCTGACTCATCTCTCTCTTTTTCCCCACTGCCCACCCCATGACAGACATACTGGCCTCCTTGCTCTTCCCTACCCACATCAGGCACATTCCAGCCTCAGGGCCTTTGCACTGGCTGTTCCCTCTGCTTGAAACACTCCTTAAGAATTCCTTGTAGCTCCCTCCTTCCTGTCCTTGAAGTTTTTTTCTCAGGTATCCCCTTCTCAACAAGGCTCTCTCAGACTTCCTTAATTTTTTTTTATTAAAGATTTTTCTAAATTTATTCATTTGAGAGAGCAAGCAAGAGCACAAGCAGGGGTGGGGGGAGGCAGAAGGAGAGAGAGAAGCAGACTCCCCACTGAGCAGGGAGCCTGACATGGGGCTTGATCCCAGGACCCCGGGATCATGACCTGAGCCAAAGGCAGGCACTTAACCAACTGAGCCCCTAGACCTCCTTATTTAAAATTGCAAACAATCCCAACCCCACCCCTACCCCTGCCCCGCTTCTCTATGGCATTTATTACCTTCTAACATATAATTTACTTACCATCTCGTTTTTTGTCTGTCTTCCCTGGTGTCTGTTTTGTTCACAACGGTACTTCCAGTGCCTAAAACAATACCTGGTACACAGATACTAAGTATGTGTAAGATGTATGACCAGCCTTATGAAAATTAGGTACTATTGTTACCCATCTTAAAGACAGGGAAAACTAAGGCACGTTGTCATTTCTCAAGGTCAGTCACATAAGGGCTGTGGCTCATATTCGAATCAGGCATCTGGTGCAGGAATCCAGGTATTAACAGTTTTGCAATCTAATCCAGTCTAAACTACTCCAGCACTAGTTTTCTTTTTAAACACCTTAGAGATATTTTGATAAAAATGTAACAGAAGTTTAAAAAATTAAACACATTGTTACTAGACCTGTCATCGATATACATCTATATACAACCTTTTGGAAGCCAAAAGGTTGCTAACAATTTGAAGGAACTCCATCTACCTTCTTCCTATTTTTGGTGTATTAGTGGACATCCCAGTTCTTGGCCTCACTGTGCCCATGCCCTACCTCTCCCTCGGTTTTGGTTTTGCTCATTTTCTCTTCCCTAATTTTACATCACCTGCTGTTCCAACCCCAGATTTTTGTTTGTTTTTAAGTACTCTGTACCCCCAACGTGGGGCTCAGACCCACGACCTCGGAGACCAAGAGTCGCATGCTCTACCGACTGAGCCAGCCAGGCGCTCCCCGCCCCCCAACCCGGTATTCTTAAAACATTTCTCACCAAGGCCTTCGCAGGTAAATAAAAGGCAAATGTTTCCTGCCCCATGCCTCCCCTCCCCCACCTGGCAACCCTGTGGTCAGCCACCTCTAAGACTGTTATCTTCTGCTTCTCCTGATGACCTCTGGAATTCCAAATAACCTTGATCTGTTGCCACTTCTTGCTGGATTCATTTGGCCCATCCCCATTTGTCCCTCTACAATAAGAGGAGGGGATCCAGCTCTGCTCTGCCCTTGCCAATCTGGGATCGGACCTTGTGGGGGAAGGGGTTTCCAAATTATCCTTTCAGATCTAGGTTGGATCTTCCGGTGAGGGGAGAGTCTAGCTCCCTTTTGGAATTTTCTTTTTTTCTCCCTTCTTTTTTAAAATCACGGTAATGCCTGCGCGTGCCCGTGGGACGCGGCAACACCTGTGTTGGCTTTATAATTATCCCTTAACCTGCAGAGATTTTTTTTCCCTCTATTTCTCTGTAAGTCCCTTATATCACACAATTTTAAAAAAGAAAATAGGCGTGCAATAAAAAGCAGCTCTCACCCACCCCAAATCCCAGTCTCGAGGCAACCACTTCTGACGCTGTTGCTTCTTTCGGTGATAAGCCTTTTCTGCATTTTTCTGTTGACTTCCTGCGTGGATGGAGGGGAGAGCGTGCCCCCCTTTTTCGCTGGGAGAGGTGGGCGGGGAAGGGTTCTTCCATTCATTTCTCCAACGGTGGTCTTAAATCCTTCTTGAGAGATATGAGATGGGAAATGGCAAATCTCGTTTATCCTTCCAGCCGGAGCCTGGACTGCAGAAACCAAATTTTTTAAATCCCTATCAAAATATCAGTTGGCTTTTTTTAAGAAATCAAATACTGTTATCCAAACAGACTTCAGCAGAAAACCCACCGTCTCCTTCCGCCACCTCGCTCTTCCCCCCACCCCGTAGCTTGGGTTGTGTCTTCTGCTGATTTTATTCGCTACATCTAGAAATCAGATCATGCAACCCTGATCTCTCCACATTTTATTTTATAAGGCTTTTTAAAAATTTTTAAGTATATTTGACATTTATTTTATACGTTTTTTAACAATTAATTTATTTATTTTTGACTAGGTAATACATGCCCATGGTACAAAAATTCACAAGGTTTGTAGACAAGAAAGATGTGGGGTTCCTTTTTCTCTTTACCCGAGGCCTCCCTACCCCACACTGGAGCTCTGGGGGGGGGGGGGTGGAGGGGTGGCAAAGCCCATCCCCCAGCCACGTACTCTACCCACCCGGGCCAGGTTGGCGGGACCGTATCTGGGGGACCCCGGCCCCCCCTCTCCCTGCGGTGAGCCGGGGCAGCCTGCGCACTGCGCAGACTCCCCGCTGCAGCGGGCGGAGCCCCGTCTGGCCCCGCCCCCTCCTTCCTCCCGCCCCTGCTCAGCCTGTTGGGGCAGTAGCTGGGGCCCCGCGGAGGTAGCAGCTGCCGCCTGCGGAGTAAGGCCGGGTCCCCTCCGGGGTAAGGTGGAGGAGGGTGGCTAGGGGGATGGGCTGGGGACTGGTGGTGAGGCCCCGGTAGTCCCGGGCTCCCAGCTTGACCTGTCTGGTGGGTACCTGAGGGTGATGGCACAGCAGCCACCTGGAAAATGCTCCCTGGGTGGTCTCCGGGTTGCGAAAAGCCAGGCAAAGATTTGGGGCTCCGCTGACCCCATCCACAGTTGTCTTTTGGGGAATGTCTAGATGAGCGCTCGGAGAAGGGAAGACGCTAATGGGGAGCAGCATGAGCATTAATGAGGAGCAGCGTGGGCGCTCAGCGGGGCAGGGTGGGCGCTCAGGGCGGCAGGGTGGGCAGCATAGACTGATGAGAAGAAAGCTAGACGTTAGACCTTGAGGGATTTCGAAATCCCTGCTGACCAGCGGTCAGCTTCCTCCTTTTGGGGTGGCGGGCCCCATGCCAGTGGCCCCCGTGATCGCGGACAAGGAGACCCAATGGATCCCATGAGCCCAAGACTAATCTGTTTTCCGTAATGTTTCCTCAAGGCCCAGAGCACCCCCACAGTGCCAGCTTTTGTTCCCCACAGTTTGGAGACCCTGACACACCCACTTTCCTGCCTGGGTTCTGCGTGTCCCCTGGCTGCCTGGCAAGATGAAGCCTAAACTGATGTACCAGGAGGTAGGTGGATCTGGGGCCCAGTGGGATGGGGCTGGGTGCAGTGGAGGGCAGACGCCCTGCCAAGCTGCCCTTTCACCCCCTCAACCATCCCCATCCCCCAGCTGAAGGTGCCTGCGGAGGAACCTGCCAGCGAGCTGCCCATGAATGAGATCGAGGCTTGGAAGGCTGCAGAGAAGGTAGGAGTCCACCACCACCCTCAGCCTGTCTCCAGCATAGGCTGGGCTGCCCGCCATGGGCTGGCTCATCGCCTCCTCCTCCTCCTCCCTCCCAGAAAGCCCGTTGGGTCCTGCTGGTCCTCATCCTGGCGGTTGTGGGCTTCGGTGCCCTGATGACTCAGCTGTTTCTATGGGAATACGGCGACTTGCATCTGTTTGGGCCCAACCAGCGCCCAGCCCCCTGCTATGACCCCTGCGAGTAAGTCAAGGAGGGGGGACTCGGAGGGTTGGGGGAGGAGCCCTGCCAGGCCTCGCTCAGGGACACTTACACACTGAGCAGGTCCTGCATGGAGCCACACCCACTCCCTGTGACAGACGGAGGTGATCACAGCCGCCCAAGCCCCAGCGAACTGTCACGGGGACTTCCATCCGTCCCCAACTCCTTCCCCCAACGCTGTTCCCAAGACAGCTGCAGCATCATCTTCTGTCCAGATCTGTGGACAGACAGGCCCACACAGACACACACAGCATCTTCCATCACATCTGTGGACGGACACATACACACATAGGCGTCTACATACGCGGTCTTCCTTCCACACATCTGCACGGACAGACGCACAGACACACAGAGTCCTCAATATGGGCACACACAGACAATATTGTCTTCCATCCTCTGTGGGCAGACACACATTCCCGCCGGTTGTCTCTGGCCCCCTGTGGCTGATACCACTCCCCCCACCCCCCAGAGCGGTGCTGGTAGAGAGCATTCCCGAAGGTCTGGACTTCCCCAATGCCTCCACGGGCAACCCCTCCACCAGCCAGGCCTGGCTGGGCCTGCTCGCCGGTGCCCACAGCACTCTGGACATCGCCTCCTTCTACTGGACCCTCACCAACAATGACACCCACACCCAGGAGCCCTCTGCCCAGCAGGTACCTGGCAACCTGGGCCCTGGCCGGGGGTGGGGGGGGTGAAGGGGGCTCCCCAGCAGCCCAGGACATGGGTGGGCACATCTTGCACAGCGAGTGGGACACAGGTGATTGAAAGCCACTGTCTTCACATGGCCCCTGGACCGGGGGTGTTTGTCACGGTCATCTGGAAGCCTCTGAATGTCAGGGTGTGGGTTTGCTTACGAGGGATTAGGCTGACAGATGTCACTCCCCCACAAGCTGCCCCAAACACTGTCGCCCAAAGAAATGGAAGGAGCAGAGTGAGTAATAGCCCGGCCTCAAGCCAGCCTGCCACTGCCCAGCTGTGTGACCTTGGGCAGGTCACCTCCCCCCTCAGCCCTCATTTTCCTGATCTGTAGAATGGGGCCAATACATAGCAGTCACCCTTCTGAGAAGAAAAGAGGACCATCCATGCAGATGCCTGCACAGCATCTGACACGGTCAGCCCTGTCAAAGAGTTCGCTTTGTATCCTCATTACAGGCACACTTTTAAAAAACAGAAAACTAACCCCTTCCTTGCAAAACACACTGAATTTGTTCCTCCTTTTATCCTCCTCCTGCTGCCTCTTTTTGTCAGAAGTGGGGTTAACATTTAGTAAAATTGTGGCGCTTCCCAAGCACCGCCTGAAAAAAAAAATAATTACAGAAGTTAAAAATGATAGGAGCGCCCACTCCCTGCTGGCTCCCACTGGAGTGACTAAAAGCACAAAGCACAGCCATAGGGAGCAGGTGACTGGGTTCAAATCCCACGTTGCCCCTGAGCTCTCCAGCTCCCCATTTTCTCCTCTGCACCTCGGGGATTATACTCAGCCCTGCCCCATCCGTGAGAGTGATGAGAAATTGGTGAGTTCAGAGGAAAAGGGGCTTAGAATGGAGCCTGGCTCACAGGAGATAGGGAACCCTTGGCGGTCATTGGCCTCATCAAGCTTCAGCCATACCTTCACGCACCACCATCCCCCACCCCCGGCCCGGGCCACGCCCCGCAACATCCTGCAAGGTGCTTGGAGGCGCCAACAGTGCCGGGCATTGATGCTTCCAAGACAGGATCTTGGGAAGGTCCCTGGCAGGACAGGAGTGGCCAGGAGGCCCTGGTGGGGCCCAGGGCCCCAGTAATTAAAACAGATGAAAGGTTTTAAGAGCCTGTAAAGCCGTCCCTCGGCGTGCTGGCGAATGGAAAGCCTGTTCACCCCTGATCGCAAATTGAGACCCAATAGGAAAACAGCCTTTTTGGGGTGGGGGGTCTGCCCGGGGTTGGAGAGCTGGCCGGCCCAGCCCTTCAGAGGCTGTCCCCTCTCTGCAGGGTGAGGAGGTCCTCCGGCAGCTGCAGACCCTGGCCCCTCAAGGTGTGAAGGTCCGCATTACTGTGAGCAAGCCCAATGGGCCCCAGCCGCAGGCCGACCTGCAGGCACTGCTGCAAAGTGGTGAGCTGGGCGGGGCGGCCGGGGGCGGGGCGGGGCGGCCGGGGGCGGGGCGGAGGCGGGGCTGTCCGCGCCGGCCCCTGACGCACTGTTTGTCCCAGGTGCCCAGGTGCGCATGGTGGATATGCAGAAGCTGACCCATGGCGTCCTGCACACTAAGTTCTGGGTGGTGGACCAGACCCACTTCTATATCGGCAGTGCCAACATGGACTGGCGCTCCCTGACCCAGGTCTGCCTGCACCCTCCCGAGCCGCCAGGGAGGGCGGGGGGGGGGGGGGGGGCAGCCTCCACCCGCACCCCTCTTCAATCCCAGAGTCTTCTCTGGCCAGTCTCTGAAGTGGCTTCCTTCCTCCCTCCAGCATGGGCTGGCTCATTGCCGCCCCCATTCCCTCCCCCCCCAGAAAGCCCGTTGGGTCCTGCTGGTCCTCATCCTGGCAGTTGTGGGCTTCGGTGCCCCGATGACTCAGCTGTTTCTATGGGAATAGGGCGACTTGCATCTCTCTGGGGTGCCTCCGCCCAAATCCAGCCCTCCCCTACTCACGGAAGCCTGGGGTTTGCTCTGATCCCTGATGACAGCTGCCAGCCCCTCTGCAAGGCATTCAAGGCCCTGTCCACCCATTGGCCCTTCATTATTCAGTTCCTTGAGTGCCTGCTCTAAGCCCAGGCCTGCCCCGGGTGATGCTGAGGACATGGCGGTAAGCGATGGACCCCCAGGAACTGCCAGTCCAGTGTGGTGACGGGCTGGTCACCAGGCAGTGGCAGCCCAGAGGGTCAGGGCCAGGATGGGGGACCCAGGCCGGAGTATCAGGGAACGTCTTCCAAAGGAGGTGACAACTCATAGGACACCTGAAGGATCTGTCAGGATTAGCACAAGACAGGAAAGAAGGTGCAGCTTAGGCACCGATCATGTATGGACTCAACAAATATTTCCCAAGCCCCTAATCTTACCAGCTCTTGTGAGGAGATGCTGAAGACAGAGCCATGGCTAAGACATCCCCAGTGCCTGTCTTGTCTTCCTAGTCCAGTGTCACCAGAGAGAGACATGAGGGAAAGCCAAGGGACCGTGAAAGCCCAGAGGAATGCCTGACATGGGCGGGGCAGTCCAGAGAGGCTTCCTGGAGGAGGAGGCTGTCAGCCAAGACCTAAGAATGAGTAGGAGCTTGTTCTGTGGAGAGTAGAAGCAACAGCATACACAAAGGTTCAGGAAACCTGGCTCTTTGGAATAACCAAATGACTTTCACCAAAACTTGGCGAGATTTTAGCCTCAAGTCAAGTTCACGCCCATCCCGGGACTTCAGTTCCGGTGGTGGTGGCAGGGGGTGGGGGGACGGGGGACTAGGGGCAGATAGATAGGGGGAGATTGAGGGGCTAGGGACAGGAAAGGGGAGGGGGGCTGTAGATGTTTATGTCACCCGTGGGCGCCAGGCCACCACCCAAGGCTCAGCACACCCTCCCGCAGGTCAAGGAGCTGGGAGTGGTCATGTACAACTGCAGCTGCCTAGCTCGGGACCTGACCAAGATCTTCGAGGCCTATTGGTACCTGGGCCAGGCGGGCAGCTCCATCCCGGCCACCTGGCCCCGGCCCTACGACACCCGCTACAATCAGGAGACACCAATGGAGATCTGTCTCAATGGAACCCCTGCTCTGGCCTACCTGGCGGTGAGAATTCGGAAGGAGGGGCTGGGCCACTCACGGTCTCTGTCCAGCCCTGCCCAGTGATGGCGGGCAGGGGCGGAAAGAGGGTCCCGACCCCTCACTCCTGCTCAGTCTGCTTGGTCTGGCGCCGGGGCTATGTCCTGACCTCCCCAGGCCTCAGTTTCCTCTCCACGGTGGCTTTTAGAATTATCTGCAACCTTTAGGGCTAGTGGGAAAGTCCAGCTGGGGTTTATGCACGCTGAGCCCCTAGGGGAGCCCTGCGCGGTCGAGCAGTCTGGTATGGCTGCATTCGGCTCTCGTCCCTTAAGTCAGTTAAAATGAAACATCGCTTGAAGTTCGGTTCCTGAAATGCACAGACCCACGTTTCAGGTGCTCAGTAGGCCCAAGGAGCAAACGGCTGCCGTATTGAACGGTGCAGCCATAGAATGTTTCCGCCACCATGGAAAGTTCTCTTGCCTGTGGCAGATACAGAGCACTGTGAGCAAGGCACTGCTGTTTGCAGCTCTTGCTATCGCCCCCGCGTGGGGTGGCCAGTCTGGCTCCCCTTCCATCCCCCGAGCCAGTCACCTAGCCAAGCCCAGAGCCATTGTGGAGGGCCCCAGAAAGGCCTGGATGCAGGGACACATGATCCACTGGGGTCCTTTGCTCCAGTGGTCTCGCACAGAAGGCTAAGGGCTCCCCCACGGCCACTTCCCCTTCAGAGCTTGAGTTCATTTATCTGTCATAATGGAGGGAAGCAGATAAAGGGCCTCATGTCGAATGGCACATACGGAGTGCCATCCGGGTGGGCTGTGACCAAGTCGGGGACACGGATGATTACAGGAGAGGTCCTTAAACCTGACCATGCATCAGAAGCACGGGGAGGGCTGGTTAAAATCCAGATTCCTAAGCCCCACCCCAGCACCCTCGTTCAGTAGGCCGTGTGCAGTGAAGCCCAAGAATTTTTAGACCTAACAAGCTCCAGGTGATGCCGTTGCTGGTGGACCGGGACCCTTATGTCCAGAACCCCTGTGTTAGAGCGTACACTCTGGAACCAAACGGCCTGGGTGCAAATCCTGGCTCCATTTGTCAGCTGTGTGACCTTAGGCAAGTCACTCACCCTCTCTGGGCCTCAGCTCCCTCACCTATAAAATGGACGTGGCAGTTACCGCTCCCCTTCATGGAGGCTGTAGGATTCAGCACGACCCACAGGACCGGCTTGAGACAAACTATCCATACACGCGGTCCGCAGTGATGGCACCCTAGGCAGCCACATGTCTTGACTGTCCCCTTACCCCCAGAGCGCGCCCCCACCACTGTGTCCCAGTGGCCGCACCCCGGATCTGAAGGCCCTACTCAACGTGGTGGACAATGCCCGGAGTTTCATCTACGTCGCGGTCATGAACTACCTGCCGACCATGGAGTTCTCCCATCCGCGCAGGTATGGCGGCCTCGAGGACGGGGCTCGGGGCAGGGATCCACTGTGAGCGGGAGAGGGAGTGATGAAGCCAGAAAGCAGGCAGGACCAAGGCAAAGGGAAGCCACAGGGAGAGGCAGAGGAGACAGGGAGAGGGGGTCTAAACACTCCAGACACAGGAAGTGGGGACAGAGAAGAGGCTGAGAATCCTGGGCTTGGGGGCGGGGCCGGGGAGTCTGGGCTGGCGACAGGATGAGGGGCTGGGGGGCAGGACTGGGAGCCAGGGATAGGGCGGTCTTGGGGTTTAAGGGTGCCCAGAAGCTAGAGCAGGCTCCCTGAAGCTCAGGCGAAGGCCTTAGATAAAGCTGCCCTCCAAATCCTCCACCACCGTCCCCAAGGTTCTGGCCCGCCATCGACGATGGGCTGCGGCGGGCTGCCTATGAGCGGGGCATCAAGGTTCGCCTGCTGGTCAGCTGCTGGGGACACTCTGAGCCATCCATGCGGGCCTTCCTGCTCTCCCTGGCCGCCCTGCGGGACAACCACACCCACTCCGATATCCAGGTGGTAAGCACCCACCCCAGACCCACCCCCAGCCCTGGTGCCGGGCAATACTGAAGGCACAGCCCTCGTGGAGCTCACCTGTCACCTGACGGGGCTGACGCCGAGGGACGGGGCCATGCCATGACAGGGAGACCCCGAGTCGGGCCAGGATGGCGGGGCACGGCAGAGGGGGCAGGGCCCCGAAGGAGGCGACACCGCGGCCAGAATAGGGGGGCCCAGAGGAAGCCTCTGCCCCAGCCTGGGGGGGTGGGGGTCAAGGAGGACTTTCTGGAAAAAGGGACATCTGCGGCGAGACCTCAGGGACAAAAAGGAGCCATACAAGAAGGAATGACAAGGGAGGCAACTGGGTCTTCCCTTTCAGCCGGTGTTACTGATACCCCCAGCCCAGACCCTGGGGCCTCCCCACCCCCACCCTGCAGCTCATGCTCCTTCCCTTTCTCCCCTCCCCCTTAGAAACTCTTTGTGGTCCCCGCGGATGAGAGCCAGGCCCGGATCCCGTACGCGCGCGTCAACCACAATAAGTACATGGTGACCGAACGGGCCACCTACATCGGTGAGTGTCCCGAGCACCTCTAGAGGGACAGGATGGGAAGCCAGGCACAGCTCTGGGCTCTGACTCTCTGACCCCCCTGTCGCCCCCGCCGCAGGAACCTCCAACTGGTCCGGCAGCTACTTCACGGAGACGGCGGGCACCTCGCTGCTGGTGACACAGAATGGGCGGGGCGGCCTGCGGAGCCAGCTGGAGGCCGTTTTCCTGAGGGACTGGGACTCCCCTTACAGCCATGACCTTGACACTTCAGCCGACAGTGTGGGCAATGCCTGTCGCCTGCTGTGAGGCCCTGGTCCGGCAGACAGGCCGAGGCCCACGAGGCCCCTGCGGACCCAGATGTCCTGGGTCCCGGCCCCTGTCCCTGTGCCCCCGCTTCTGTGTGCCCCATCGTGGCTCCACTCTCTCCCCCCTGCTCTCCCACCCGCCCCGGGACCCAGCCCAGCTGGGGGAGGGATCAGCCCCCGAAGAAATGGGGGTGCATGCTGGGCCCGGCCCCCTGGCCCACCCCCCTTTCCAGGGCAAAGAGGGCTCCAGGTTATAATAAGAAGTAAATAACTTGTCTGTACAGCCCGTGCCTGGACCGAGCGATGTGAAGTGGGGCGTCGGGGTAGGGCACAGCTGGTGCGCCCCTCTCTCGGAAACCTAGTGTTTGCAGAGCCCTCGGCGTGTTACCAGACGGGCACGGGCCAGACCGTCACTGGCTCCCAAGGGCGGCCTCACAGGTCCGAGCACCCGAGGGTGCACCAGGCATGAACTGATGCCCACCGAGGGAATTTACACTTAGCCATGACCCAAGCAGCGGTGAGGGCATGGCGAGCCCATACACGTGGCAAGGGCAGGTCCACAGATGCGACCTTGGCATTTGGCAAGCTCAGACTGGCACCTGCTAAACACCGGGAACGTTTTGAGGACGGATCCTCGCGTGCCGAGCACGTAGCGTATTCATGAGATGGTGCGATGACAGCCCAGCCTGCAGCCCGAGCCAGGGGCTGACAGGGCACGGCGTCGGAGAGCGGGGCCCCGGGCGGCCAACCTGAACCCCACCCCAACTCCAGTCCAGGCCTCAGGCGGGGCTGCTGAACAGTTCTTTATTGAAATGGGCAAGGGCAGCAGGGCCGAGGGCATGCTCAGGGCCAGCGGGGGCAGCCCCCTTCCTGTGTCCCTTTGGCCCGGGGGGGCTGAGGGGCCACGGGCCAGATCCCAAGGCCCTCCTGTGTTCGGGGGGTATGTGCTGGCATGCACCACGGGCGAGGATATTGGGGGGATTTCTGGATAACTATCTTTCTGTAAGAATAATTTGTGGGTTCAGGAAACGGCTTCTCAGGAGGGGATGCCAGCCCAGCTAGCGCAGCCCCCAGTGATGGGCAGGGGTGGGGTCACCATCAGTGGTGCCCACCGACGTGCTGCAGAAAGCTGGTGGCCCGGGGGGGACCGTGCGGGTGAGCGTGGCGGGCTGGGAGCCCCTGAGCCCGTGGCCCCCTGACGCCCTCCAGGGTCCAGTCCGGCTCGCTCAGCCATTCCCCAGGGCAGCTGCTGGGGTCGAAGAGCTCAGGGCCTGGCCTCTGTTGGGGAGGAGAAGAAAGGACCATCAGCCAAGGAGCCCCCGGCCTTGGGAACCACCAGCCTCCCCCCTCCTGGACTCTCTCTAGTCCCAGCTGAACCCTTGTCACTTCCCAAGGGCGATTTTGTAGGTCCCAAACCCTCGTCGCAACTTAGGGGCTCAAACAGTGTGTGCAGAGACCTTAATGTGTTCTGAGGGACTGTTAGGGTTTCTGAGGCTTTGTCACTTTTTCCTGAGGGTGGGTGAGCCCCTGCTAACGCCTCGTCCGAGTGCTGGGCCTTTATCACTTCCTTTGGGGGGATTAATGCCTTTTGAGTTTCTTTACAGCGGGAAGGTGGATTAATGTGTGCGGAGCCTCATCACATCATAAGAGTAGATTAGCGGGTGCTGAGCCTTATAGCCTGCAGTGATCAGTGTGTGCTGAGCCTTACCACCTTGTAAAGGTGGGTGAGTGTGTGCTGAGTGTTACGTCCCGAATACAGGTTAGTGTATGCTGAGCCATATCAAATCCTAATCATATCCTGAGTGTGTTAATGTTTGCAGAACCTTGTCACCTCCTGAGAGCGGACTAGTATGTGTTGAACCCTGAGCCAGCTGCAGCCTGTCCCCCCCTATCCTGGAGCTCAGGGAGGCCCCGATCCCGGAACCACCCACACCCTACTGGCCCGCTGGGCTTACATCAGCATCCATGGTCATATCCTTGATGTCTGGTCCATCCCCATCCCGCTGCGGGAGGCTGGGCGGCTCGGCCGAGGCCCCGCGGCGCTCTCCTTCTGCCCAGCCGCTGCCCCGGCACGGTCCCTCATCCTCGGGGGAGGCCTGGCTCAGCCGGATGAGGTTGCTGAAGTTGGAGTCAGACTTGGAGCCTGCGGGTGGCTTGCGGGCCTTGTGGCGACCCGCCAGGCGGCTGCCGTAGAAAGCCAGGATGGGCTCGGGGCCCGAGTCGGGCACCCGGCGGCCAGTGGCGGCCGCCTTGAGGGGGGCCAGCATGTCGGGGACCGCATCGGCTCGGGTCTCGCCCCACAGCCCGCGCCCTACTTCCTGCAGACTCAGGTCATCCAGCTGATCGATGGCCCTCTGCATGCCCGGCGCCTTCTCCTCGCAGAAGAAGGGCCCGCCGCCCACCACGCTGCCCATGCCCACGGCCTCCTCCTCCTCGGCCAGCCGGTAGTAGGGGGGCCCGTCCTCCGCAGCAGCCACGCCGGGCGTGGGCGGCTTGCCCTCCACCTGCAGCGAGAGGCGGCAGCCGCGCAGCGAGAGCTGGTAGTAGCGGGTGGTCTCGTGGGCGCTGCGCAGCTGCTGCATGGACACGAAGGGGTGACGCAGGGCGGCGCTGGGGCTGATGCGTTCATGCGACTCCCATGTCAGCATGCGCTTGATCAGCTCCACCATGCTCTTGAGATCGGCGTGCTCTGCCAGTGCCTCACGGTCTGGGAAGGTCAGCCGGCTGGCCGCCCCACCGCCATTCACTGTCTCAATCTGGTCCAGCGACTTGAGCATGTACTTGCGGCGCTCCAGGGGGCGCACCTGGTGGGACATGGGGCAGGCACAGGGCTGACATCGAGGCCGGGCCTGGGGGCTCCTGCGGTGGGGCCCATGGATGATCACCCCCTCCCCACCCCCAGCTTCCAGTCTGCCCTCTAGTCTGGTCCAGGGCTCTCTTGTGGCCATGAAGCCCGCACAGCCGAACCTAGACTTCCAGTTCTGCCCAGGATCTGACTTGAAGCTCTCTTGCTGCAGGGAGGGCCACACCTATTCCCTACTGCCAGAGCCCCTCTAGTCCGACCCAGAGCCCTCCTAGTGCTGCAGGAAACCTACCAGAGTGGGTTCTTTGGTCTTCCTGCCATTTCACGCAGAGTCTCACTGAGCCAAGTTTCACTTCTCCCCCAGACCTCCGGTCCTCTCCAGAGCCATGGGTCCAGCCCCTACCAGCCGCTAGCAGAGGGACTGCCCTCAACCTCTAGTCCCTCCTTGGAGTCAAATCCAGATCCTTCTTGCTGCTGCAGGCCCCACCCCCAAGCCCAGCCCGCCAGGCCTCCCAGTGGTCGAACCGGCTTGCTAACCTCAAATCTCCAGTCCTCCCCGAGGTCTAGCCTGGATTTTTTTTTCTCTGTGCGGCAGCCCTCACATGGCCCGCCCTCGCCCCGCCTGCCCCGCTCCCCCCCCCCCCCCCCCCCCCCGCCTCCACCTACCTTGGTCTCAGCCAGGTAGTCGGCCGAGGACTTGAGCTGCCACGGGTTGCTGGCATCGGGGTGGGGGTTGCGCTTGAAGAAGTGGTGGGCCTTGCGGGCGGCGTGCAGCAGGTGGGGCTTGGGCAAGCCCTGGGTCTCACAGATGTAGCGCACCTGGTCGTACTCGTTGTTGCCCGGGTAGAGGGGCCAGCCCAGGTGCAGCTCGGCCATGACGCAGCCCAGGGACCACACGTCCACCTTCTCGCAGAAGGGCAGCCCCAGCAAGATCTCGGGGGCCCGGTAGAAGCGCGACTGGATGTACGGCTCCTTGACATAGCGCACCTCGCTGAAAATGCTGGCTGAGCCGAAGTCAATCACCTGCGGGGGAGGGGGAGGCAGGGGGGCGGGGCAGGGGCCGGAGACCACCGATCAAGGTCTCCCCTGTGGCTCTGACCCGGGTCTTTCTGCCCCTGCCATCTGACTGTCGCTGTGTCTGTGAGTCTTTATCTCTTGTTTATGTCCCTGTCTTCGCTCGTCTCTGTCTCTGGTTTTGTGTGTTTGCCTCTCTATTTCGTTCCGCTAGAACGTATGCCGGTGAGGTTTAAGACCCCTCTCTTTGTCTTTCACTCCACACCTTGTCCATCAGCAAATCTTGTCGGCTCCACCTTCTGAACGGATCCAGAGTCCGCAGCCTCCGCACCCCAGCCTTGGCTCCCCCCGCAGCACCCTGTCCTCGGTCACCTCCCACTGAGGCCGATGTGGGGGTCTCCTCGCTGGGCTCCCTGCTCCTCCCCTCTGCACCCCAGTCTGCTGGTCATATGCACCCCCTGAGGGATCCTGGGAACACCTGAGTCCTATCACATCCTTCCCCTGCTCAGAATGCCCCCGCGGCTTTATCATCCTGTGATAAAAGTCAACGTTCTCACAGTGGCCCCCAAGGCTCGAGCAATCTGTGCATCACCCGTCACCTCTCTGGCTTCAGCTCCTCCTGCCTCCCCTCTCGCACAGGTGTCATACTGCCCTTGAACAAGCCAGACGCATTCCCAGTGCAGGGCCTTTGCACTGGCCGTTCCTTCTGCCTGGCATGCTCTTCCCCCAGGTGTCCGCATGGCTCCCTCATCTCGGGTCTCAAAAGTCACCTCAGTGGGACCTCCCCTGGCCACCCTATGAAAAACAGCCTCCCCCACGGTTCCTCTCCCCCTCGCCGGCTCCCTGCTTTTCTCCAGAACTCTTAACGCCTTTTCACATCCTCTACGTTTTACCGTTGAGTGAAGTTCATTGTCTCTCTACTCAGCTAGGATGCCAGGCCCATCAGGGTAGGGGTTTTGTCTGTACACTGCTGCATCCCTAGCTGCCTAGAACAGTGCCCGGCACACAGTTAGGGGCTCAGCCAGGAGTGAATGAATGAATGGGCTTATGTCCCTGCCATGCTCTTTCCTGCTGCCTCTTTTTTGTATCGCTTTCCATCTTTCTTTGTCCTTTCATTGCTTGCCTGTTCCTGGTGTCTCTCATCTCTGTCTCTATCTCTGTGTCCCCTGCTGGGAAGACACCTCCCTGAAGCCCCACCCTCTTCCGTCCTCATCATCAGGCACAGTTAACACCACTCACAGGCCCTCGGAGCGGGATGGGGCTTGAAGAACACAGGCGGCACTGGGGGGGGAAGGGGGGAGCGGCTGAAAGCATTTCTCTCCCGATGCCGCTGGGAGGCGCCCTGTGCCACTTTCCTTCTGAATCTCCAAGACTCTCTGGACCCCTGCCTCAGTTTCCCCCTCTGAGTTTCTCTGCTTTTCATTCAGCCATCCCTCACGTTCTATTTGCAGAAGGTGGGACGATAGGAGGGTTATTAACCTGCGCTCTGAGTGCGGACGGCTGAGGACTGAATCTCGGAGCGTGAGGGGCCCGGGGCACTCGGTGTCCACGGGATCCACTCATTCATCCATTCCACAGACACAGGAGGGGGGCCAATGCTGGCCGGCTGGGTGTTGTGGATCTGTCCTGTCTGCCTCCTGCCATGTTTGTGGGAGTCTCTCCTTCCTGGGGGTTCTGTCCTTCCAGCTCCTGGGGCAAAACAATCTGCCCTTTCCTCCCTGCCTCTCTCCCTGTGACTCTGACATCCATTTAGCATTGACTCCGCCCCCACACTGTGCCGGGAGATGCCGAGGACACCGTGGCGGCCACAGCTGACCTGGTCCTGCCTTCACAGGCCTGCCCACTTCTAGTCCAGACCCTTCACCAGACAGTGGCAAACTCAGAAGTGGACAGAGGGGCCACGGCTGGGATGGGGGACACAGGCGGGGGTCCAGGGCAGAGGAGCTGGGGCTGGGTTGGGAGATTCCAGGGGGCTTGTGACATGCATAAGAGGTGCTTCTGTGTGCCCGGCACAGGGTCAGGTCAGGGTCAGGTCCAGAGGAGGTCTTCAGTGAGTGTTTGTTTTTTGTTTAAAGATTTTATGTATTCATATGAGAGAGACAGAGAGAGAGAGCATAAGCAGGGGGAGGAGCAGAGGGAGAGGGAGAAGCAGACTCCCCGCTAAGCCAGGAGCCCGACATGGGGCTCGATCCTAGGACCTGGAGATCATGATCTGAGCCAAAGGCAGACGCTTAACCATCTGAGCCACCCGGGCGCCCCAGGAAATGTTTGTTAATGAACAAACTGTCTGTGACGAAGAATGGCACTTCCATCCTTCCAGTCGCTCGGGCCATCAGGCTCTCCTCTCCAATCAAGTCCTCTCTTATACGTCACATAAGATCAGTCAGCAAATCCCGTACCTACCTAGAACCCACCGTGTCCCTTCCTCAAACTACCCGACTCCATCACCGCATGTAGGCCTCCCACCTGGAGGGGAGCAGCCACCCCTCACTGCCCTCCTGCTCCTGACCCTCCTGCTATTGCCCTCATGCAGCCAGAGGGACTCTGGGAACACCTGAGCCAAATCACGGTCCCTCTGTGCTCAGAAGCCTCCTGTGACCCCATCTTACACAGAATAAAACTGGTCCTCATTGTGGCCCACGAGGCCCTGTGTGTCCCAGCCCCGTCACCTCCCTGATCCCATTTCCTCTCTCTTCTCGCCCTGGCCTCCTGGGTGCTTCCCAAACACATATACTCAGATCACTCCTACCTCAGGGCCTTTGCACGAACTCTTTCTTCTCCCCAGATGTCTACATGACTAACTCCTTCCTTTGGGACCTTCCTCATCTCAGTGAGGTCTCCCTGACTGCCGTGTCTACAATTTCAGTCCCCACCGCCACCCCCAATCAACACCCCACCCACATCCTCCTCCTCCCCACTTTATCTTTTCTCCTTCTCACTCACATACCACATTTGACTCATTTATCTTGGCAATTCTGTTTCCCCCACTAGAATGTCAGCCCCACATAGATAGGACGGGGCCACAGGAGCTGGACTATGAACTGAAGGAGGGGGAGGTCTCAGGTCTGGGACAGAGAGGATGTCAGAATCGGGACAGGGAGATAGGGAGGATTTTAGGGCCAGGAGGTGGGGAGAGGCATCATGGACAGGGAAGGGGAGACACTCAAGGCTACAAGGGGGGACAAGGGAGACCTTAGCGACAGGAGAGTGTCCAGGGCTGGGGGAAGCTGGGAGAAGACAAGAATGAGGGATGCGGCCATGCCGGGGCTGCCCCGCTCACCTTGACCCTGAAGGGGCAGCGGGTCTGGTCCACCAGCATGATGTTCTCGGGCTTGAGATCGGCGTGGATGATCGCCAGCTCCTTGAGCCGGGCCAGGGCTCTGAGCACCTGCAGGGTGACCGTGCGGATGTGGCGGGCAGGGAGGGGTGCAAAGTTGTTCTCCTTCTGGAATTCGAACAGGTTTTGCTCCAGCAGCTCGAAGACCAGGTAGAACTTGAGGGCGTCGTGGAAGAACTCGAGGAAGCGGATGACGTGGGCCTCCTCGGGGTCCAGGCCCCTCATGCAGCGCAGCAGCTTCAGCTCGTTCTTGATGATGCGGTTGCGGTAGGCGTCGTTCTTGAGGATCTTGATGGCCACCATCTCGCCCGTGCTTCGCCGCCAGCCCTTGGCCACCTCCCCGAAGGTGCCCTTGCCCAGCACTTCGATGATGTCATAGCAGTCGGTCTCAGACTGGATGGTGGCCATGGTGCCCCTGCCCCCGGGCGCAGCCCTGCCGCCGCCCCGGCCGCACAGGCTCTGCCTTCGAAGCCTTCCGGCCCGCCACCGGCTCCGAGGCCCCCCCAGCGGGGGAAAGAGAACCGCACTCGTGCCTCCCGCTTCGAGGTTCACCCCCACCTCCCTGGCACCCCCCAGCCCCCTGGGCCAAACTGCCAGTCTGCCAGGGGCCACACCCCTCCCCCGAAGCCCTCCTGGCTTGGGACGAGGGGCCCCAGGCCCCCCCGAATGGGTTCCAGCGTTGCTGAGTGGCTCTGGTTCTGTTGTCGGAGACCTGAGCCCCAGGCTGGAATGGGGGGTGGGGTGGCCGGTCGAGCCCCCTCCCCCACCCTAGCGGCGGAACCCCGGAGGGGCTGGCCAGGTGAAGGGTCGACCAAGAAGGAATTCCAATCCTGGACCTCTGGCACGGGGAACCGGGAGATTCCTAAACAGAGGTCATGAGCCTGGGGGATGCGTGTGTGTGTGTGTGTGTGTGTGTGTGTGTGTGTGTGTGTGTCCCCGTGTTAGCAAACACCTGCCCCTGCGGGTGGCTGCCACGGGGGGAGGGAGGTGCGGCTCAAGCAGGGCCCGCTGGTAAAAGGTCTTGAATGCCAGGCTAAGGAGTTTGGACTCATTTATCTGAGGGCATTGGGGAGCCACAGAAGGGGTCTGAGCAAGAGAGCACAGGGTCAGAAAGCTACCGTGCAAATAAGAGTGGATCAGAGAGGACAAGAATGGAGGCCCAGAGCCTGGAGCGGGGGGTGCTGGGGAGGAGGCTGCTGTATGAGACAGCAGGCCAGGAGGTCAGGCTGGGGGACTGACAGTTTATGGGGGGGGCGGGGTAGGAGGGAACCATCCAGAACAAGGCCGAGGGCTCAGGGATGTTCCCTGGGACAGGGACATGGATAAGAAACACTTTAGGGGAGAAGATGCTAATGTCAGGTTAGACACGTCTGGAGTGCTTTAGAAGCCTTATCCGATCCTTACACGTACATTTTAATAGCTCCATTATATGGAAGAGAAAATCAAGACACAAGTTGAAAAAATGCCAAAGGCCACCCAGCTGAGTGCCAGCAACAGGCTTTGACCCCAAGCAGTCTGACTCTAGACCCAAGCTCCGAACCACTGCCACGTCTGGGGGAGGGGGGATGCAGGGGACACTAGATTCCCATGTGGACCACAGGGAGGGTGACATGGCCTGGGGAGGGGGTGGAGGTGGCTGAGGGCCTCGGAAGAGTCCTGAGGGCCCAAGGGGCATGAGGAGAGAGGAGTGGGGAAGAGAGAGAAGAGAGTGTTCAGGAAGGAGGAAGGGACCCTGAGAAGTCAGGACCAGGGAGCCAGAGGAAGCCCTCAGCATGGCCACAGAGAGGTCACTATGGACACTGACAGGTCAGCCGTAGTGGGAGGGAAATCCCAAATGTTGGGGGGGGCGGGAAAAGAATGTGCGCCATAGATATGTCATTCCTGCCATGTCTGGTGGGGATGAAAAGAAAGCATGTGACCAGGGGGTGACCCGGGGGAGGTCAGCTTTAACGGAGATGCTGGAGTAAGTCGGGGGTGTGTGACAACTCAAGGTCACGGCCGGATGTGAGGACAGCGGACAGACGGATACGGGGGCGGCGGAGGGGGGGGGGACACTTGGGACTGGACAGAGTGTCTTCTTGGCCCAGCCTGGGGCACCGCGGAGAGATGTGGGGGAGTCTGGAGCCCCTTGGCGGGGGCTTAGGATCTGCGTGGGGATGAGTCCCTGGGAGCCGAGGTCCAGCCAGCCCTGATGGGAGCTGAGGACCCTAAGGGGACTAGAGCCTGGAGCTCAGAGAGGGGACAAGGAGGGGCCTTCCTGGGTGGGGCCAGGCCGGATGGGGCAGTCAAACCAGCCAGACAGGAAAGCCGCTGTCTTGGGATATGGAGGTTGCCTTGTCGATGAGAAGGTGGCCAGCAGAGGGCACATGCGTAGCAACTGTTCTGCTCTCTCAGGGCCCCCCAGGGAGGCCCTGGTGGGAGGGGTTCCTCCAGAACGGGCAGAGAGGCCTCAGCACAGGGGTCTGGCTGAATTCTGAATGGCTAGGGCAGGACACCCCACCCGGCCCACTGCGAATCTTTCCTGACTCTCTTCAGACCTGGGGTGGCCTGGTGTCCCTCCCACCAACAGAGCCTCAGGCCAGGCTCAAGTAGGCCCCCTCCTTGGGGACCTCTTTCCCGGCACCCTCTCCACCCTCCGCTGTTCCCCCGCCACACACACACACACACACACACACACACACACACACACACACACACACACACAGAGGAAACCCAACACAAGGATACCTCTGGATTATTTTATTCACATGGCTTGGCAAGATACAGGCTCTCCTGCCAGTGAGCCGGGCATGAGGCCTCCTTGGCCCGGGCCCGGTCAGTCAGCCACCTCCCGGCCCTCTGAGGGGTTAGTGCTAGTTATCTCACACACAAAACAAGAAGGAGGCAGGAATGGGAAGATGGAAGGGGACTCTCCCTCTGCCCTGGGGCTTCAGACGACGGCAGCCTGAGCCCCCTCCATCCTGGTAGGGCCTGGAGGCCCTGTCTCCGAAAACCCAACACTGGGCAGCCGAACCCGGAATCCACCCTCTTCCTGGTCCCCACTCCCACTCCGGGCCTTGGGGCTTAGGGACACCCGGGGGAAGCGGAACTTGGGCGACTTCTCCCCACCGGGGGACTTGGGGGCTGCCTCGCCCTCCTGGCCCCGGGAGGCCTTGGACGGGGTGGCCAGCCCCACACGGGGCAAGCGGACCCGGACTCTGCCTCGGCGCCCAGAGGCCCCTTCCCCGCCGCCCTCCTCCTCCTCCTCCTCAGGGCTGGGGGAGCTCTCCCCAGGGACCGCCTCGCCCTGGCTGAAGCCCACCCGTGGCAGCCTGAGTTTGGGGCTCTTGGTCTTCTCACCCTCCTCAACGCCCTCCTTGGCTCGAACCAGGCCAAACCGGGGCAGCCGCACCTTGAGCTTGTGTCCGGCCTCCCCGTCGCCCTCTGCCACCTGGTACTCAGCATGGCCGCCCACCGCTGGTGGCGAGAGCTCCACGTCGGGCAGTGAGAGGTGGAAGGTGCGCTCGGCCCCTGGGGACTGGTCTCCAGGCCCCTCTTCCCTGGCCTCAGCTCTGGCCCCCAGCGTGGGCATCTTCAGCCTGAAGCCCCCCTCGCCTGTGGCTGCCTCATCCACCTGCGCCTCTCGGCCCAACCCCACGTCCAGCTCAACCTGGGGCACTGACACAGCGGGCATCTTGAAGACGCCCTCACCTACCAACAGCTCGCCACCGGCCACCTGGGCTCCAGGCAGAGACAAGGTCACCTGAGGCACCTGGACCCTGTAGCCTGCTGTGCCTTCCGCTGACAGGGCTGCGCCTTTGACCTGCGGCCCAGCGGTGGTGCCCAGGCCGGCCTCCCCGAAGCCGGGTAGCTCGACCTGGGGCAGGGAGATGCCCAGGGGCATCCTCAGCGCCCCCTCCTGGCCCTCAGTGCCGGCCGGCCTGGTCCCGGACACTTGCAGGCCTGATAGCCGTACCCCACTGACAGCCACCGCCCCCTCGACCCTCCCTTCCTCCTGGGCCCCCAGTGTCACCAGCTCCACCTCGGGGATCTTAAGCTGCCCAGCCATGGACTCGGGCTTTTCTCCCGGGCTGACGCGCTCACCCTGGATTTCAGCTTCCTTCCCCCGAGCCAGCCCAAAGGAGGGCATCTTCAGCTTGGGCATCTTCACCTTCCCATCCCAACCCCAGCCCTTGGCTTCCAACTCGGCCACCCCTGGCGCTAGTTCTCCTGCCTCAGTGTCCCGGCCCCTGACCCCAAACTTGGGCAGGGCAAATCTCGGCCCCTTGACCTTGACGTCAGCCCCCGCCACCTCCACCTTGCCTGTGGGCAGACGGGTATCCAGGCTGAGCTGCGGGATGGACAGATCGAGGGCGGGCAGCAGGCCTGCCTCCCCTACCCCTTTGGCCTCAGCCTCGGTCCCCGCTCGGGCCTTGGGGAGTGAGATGGCGAACTTGGACACCTTCAGCTTGGTGGCTCGCCCAGCCCCCTCAGCCTCTGCCTTGGCCACTTTGGGCCCTGAGAGTCCAAACTTGGGCAGGGAGAACTTGGAGGAGGGCTTGACTTTCATCTCCATTGCCTCGAGCCGCCCTTCCTCCACTTCCACTACGGGCAGCTGCGGAGTGACGATTTCAACAGAGGGCATCCGGAAGGCCGCTTCCCCGACCCCTGCGGCCACCCTAAGGCCCTCTGCCCGCTCCACCTTGCCCACTTCTGCTGCTGGGACCTTCCCCTCCAGGCTGAGGGCCCTCGGCAGGTCTAGCTCCACGGAAGGCAGTGTGAGAGTGGGGACGCCCACACGAGCCTCGGGACCTACCTCTGGCTGCAGACAGGGAAGCGTCACCCGCTTCCCGGAGACCTCAGCCCCTGCCTCGCCTGGTTTGCCTCGCGATGGAGACTCTGCCCTCCCTAGCTTGGGCATGGTCATCTTGGGCATCTTGAAGCCAAATTCCATCCCCTCTGCCTGCTCGGCTTTTAGCTGCACCTCCGGAACCTTGGGCAGCTTCACCTCGGGCGCCTTCGGAAGCTGCACCTCTGGGACCTTGGGCACCTGCATTTCCGGCAGCCACATCTCCGACACCTTTGGCAGCTGCACCTCCGGGAGGTGGACGTCGGGCACGGCCATCTCGGGCACCTTGGGGAGTTTTATCTCCGGGAGTCTCATCTCAGGGAGCTTCATGTCAGGGACTTTCATCTCCGAGACCTTCGGCAGCTGCACGTCAGGGAGCCGCACCTCAGGCACAGCCATCTCGGGCACCTTCGGGAGTTTCATCTCAGGGAGCTTCATCTCGGGGACCTTCATCTCGGGGACCTTCATCTCGGGGAGCTTCATCTCGGGGACTTTAGGGAGCTGCACATCGGGGAGCCGCACGTCTGGCACGGCCATCTCCGGCACCTTCGGGAGTTTCATCTCGGGGAGCCTCATCTCGGGGACTTTGGGGAGCTGCACGTCGGGGAGCCGCACGTCCGGCACGGCCATCTCGGGCACCTTCGGGAGCTTCATCTCGGGGACTTTGGGGAGCTGCACGTCGGGGAGCTGCACATCGGGCACGGCCATCTCGGGCACCTTCGGGAGCTTCATCTCGGGGACCTTCATCTCGGGGAGCTTCATCTCAGGGAGCTTCATCTCGGGGAGCTTCATCTCGGGGAGCTTCATCTCGGGGACTTTGGGGAGCTGCACATCGGGGAGCCGCACGTCCGGCACGGCCATCTCCGGCACCTTCGGGAGTTTCATCTCGGGGAGCTTCATCTCGGGGACTTTGGGGAGCTGCACGTCGGGGAGCCGCACGTCCGGCACGGCCATCTCCGGCACCTTCGGGAGTTTCATCTCTGACACTTTGGGGAGTCCCACCTCTGGGAGTTGCACGTCTGGAAGGGCTGCCTCTGGCACCTTTGGGAGCTTCACCTCGGGGGCCTTAGGGAGCTTCACCTCAGGCCCCTTGGGCACCTTGACCTCAGGGGCCGAGACCCCAAGGCCAAACGAGGGCATCTTGATGGTGGGCAGCTTCAGCTTGCTCTCGACAGCAGCTTCGGCAGCAGGCGGCCGGGGCTCCAGGAGCGAAAGCCCGAAGGTGGGCATCCGAAGTCTGGGCCCCTTCACCCTGGCCTCGGGGCTGCCCTTGGCCACCTTGGCCTCGGCGACTTCCTTTGCTCGAGCCCCAAAGCGGGGGAAACTGAGGCGGGGCATCTTGAGGGCCACCTCAGGCGCCTCTCCTCGGGCCTCCACCTCCACACCCGGCAAGGCCAGGTCCACCCCGACGGCAGGCGCCGCCACATCCAGGGTGGGCACCGTCACGGCCACAGCCCCTTCCCGGGTCTCCAGGCAGGGAAGTGTGGGCAGAGTGGGGAGCGACGGCAAGGTAGGCAGCTCCACTTGGGGGACCTGGATCCCTAGGGCCACGGGCTCCACAGCAGGGGCAGCAGGAGCTCCTAGTCCAAGGCTTGGCAGGCGGAGGGCCACCTCTCCCAGCCCCCTGGGGGCTGAGACCTGGGGGACACCCACCTCGGCGCCTGGCAGCCAGGGCCCAGCCAGCTCCACCTGGGGGGCTGTGAAACGGGCCCCTGCTGCCACCTCAGCCTCCACTTTGGCTTTCCTTGGGGGAGGAGCAGCAGCGGCCAGCCGGGCTGCCTGGGCCTCTTCCGCCACTTCTCGGACGCGCAGCCGAGGCAGCTGGAGGCGCCGGCGGGTTGGGGCAGCTGGGACGGGACCCTTGGGAGCCTCGGCTTTGAGGCCCCGACGCAGACGGGAGAACTTGGGAAAGGAGAATTCGACGTCAACAGGGGCCAGGTCTGCAGGGGCCCCCAGGGCCCCGGGCATCACCATCTTCTTCTTCTTCACAGGGGACAGACTCTGGATGTTCTGGGGAGAGAGAGAACGGGAGGCGGTGGGACAGTGGGAGGCTCGGGGAAGACAGGGGGAACCCCATCTGGCATTGCACCAGGCTGGGGATGTGCTGGATGAAGCATCTTGTCCCCAAAACACCAGCCCCACTTCCTTCCTGTCATTTCACAATTACGGCCCCCGTAAGGCAAAGACATTCATTTAGCATCTGACAATGAGTCAACAGGAGTGTAGGAACTGGGACCCAAGACTGCCAGGTCCTCATCCAGGATTTTCCCCAATATCTTCATTCTAGAGATGGGGAAACTGAGGCCCAGAAAGGGAAAGAAACTTGTCCAGGGTCGCTCAGCAGTAAGTGACCAGCACTCAGGCTTGAACCTGGCCTCCCTGGTTTGGAGTCCCCTGGTTCAGGACCACTGGCAAGCCTAGAGCTGATGGCTCTCCAAAGTGGGTAAAGGCCCTGGTCTGAGATGGGTGGGTCGCCCGTCCCAGGGAGGAGTTTAGGGGTGGAGAACAGAAGGCGGAGGGTGGAATTAGCCTTGGGTTAGTGACAAGACAGAGGGCAAGGCTGGCCCGCGGTGTGGAGGAGTAGGGCTCACGGCGCAGAGACTGGATCGCTGGGGCAGTCCAGAGCCGGCGCCGGGCTAAGCACGCGTACCAGCTTGGCCACCTTGGCCCGTGGGCCCTTGATCTCGTAGCCGGCCACGGTGCCAGGCCGCAGCGCCAGGTCCCCAGTGGGCACAGTGCGCTTCAGGCAGAAGGAGACCTTGTAAGGCTCGGCACATTGCAGCAGGCGTAGTGCATCCTCGTACTTGAAGTTCTCGAAGAACACACGGGCGCTCAGCAGCTGGTCTCCTGCGGGCAAGGTGGAGGTGGGCAGGGCGTGGGCATCTGCTGGCTCCATCCAGGCCTGGTTCCACCCACTTCCCTGGAGCGAGCTCAGCGAGGCCCCAAAACTTGGCCCCGCCTATCCTCTCCGCCCCCACCCCCAGCACAGACTTGAGAAGCAAAGTCCTGCCAGTTTGAGGTCCAGACACTCTAGGGTGAAGCCCCGCCCCACGGCCTTAGCCCCGCCCCTGCCGAGCAAAGCTACTCCCGTTCAAGCCATGCCCGTTGCCTTTCCACTTCCCTTCCCCATTCTCACATTTTATTTTATTTTTAAAGATTTTATTTATTTATTTGAGAGAGAGACAGAGATAGCGACAGAGAGAACAAGCAGGGAGGAGGAGGAGAAGCAGGCTCTCTGTTGGGCAGGGAGCCCCACGTGGGCCTCAAACCCAGGACCCTGGGATCATGATTTGAGTGGCAGACAGACCCCACAGCCGACTGAGACACCCAGGCAACCCCCCATTCTCATATTTTATTTTATTTTATTTTTAAAGATTTTATTCATTTATTTGAGAGAGAGAAAACACACAAGTAAGTGGGCAGAGGGGCAGAGGGAGAGGGAGAAACAGACTCCCTGCTGACCAGGGAGACGGACTCGGGGCTCAATCCCAAGACCGAGGGGGATCATGACCTGAGCCCAAGGCAGACACTTAACCGATGGAGTCACTCAGGCACTGCCCCCCCCCATTCTCACATTTTAGACACTGACTTTGTTTCCTTTACTGAGAGGACAGAATCAGAACTTCCACAGAATCAGAACTTCCAGAAACTCCCACACCATTAGTCACGCCCCAGCTCCTGTGGCTATTTACTCCACTCTCCACCTGTTTCTAAGGATGAACGTCCCCACTTCCAACTCAGATCAGCCTTTCCACTGCCTTCTCAGGGACATCCTCCAGCAGTTCTCCCCTCTCTCCCCACACCACCAATTTGTCCCTTTCTTCTACGTTATTCCCATCAGCATACAACATACTATTATTTGTCCTGTAGGAAAAGTTGTCTTGACCTCACTCCTGGAGCTCCTGCTCCATTTGTCTATTCACCTTAATGGCAAATGCACTGAGTTGTGTAGCCGCATCACTTCCACATCTCCAATCACACTCTGACACCCATTTCCAGAGCCTTGAACGGCTCCTCTCGAGGTCCCATATGTCTGTGTAGCTAAATCCAATGACCAAGTCCCAGACTTCATCTGAGGGGACCTCACAGCCTTTGACCTAACTTCACTCTGTCTCCTTCATCCATTTGTCTGGCTTGGCTTCCAGGGTGAGACACACCCTCTGGAACCTCCTGGAGGTTTCTTCTCAGTCTCCCCATCTCCTGGATCTCTTAATGACACACTGTCCCAGAGCTCAGGCCTTGGCGCCCTTCTCATCTCCATTTCCATGCTATACTCACCCCTTTAGGAAGCTTGTCCAGATTAGGAGTTTAAAGACCATAAATGGGCTGACAGCTCCCAAGTGTATCTCTCCAGCCCAGCATTCTCCCCTCCATTCTAGACTCATATATCCACTTACTCCTCTACCGCTTCACCTTGGCATCCAACAGATACCCCTCCCTTGACAGATCCAAACTGTTCTCCTGGCCTCACTCCAAACAAGCTCCAGCCCCAGTATTGCCCCTGTGGAACTAGCAACTCCGTCCTCAGGTCAAGAATCCCCGGACACATCCTTGATCCTTCTCTTTTCATCGCACCCCATATCCAGTCCTGAAGTCTCCTCCTTCAAAATATATCCAGAATCCAAATCTTTCTTTTCATGTCCATTAACACTGTTTTGGCTCTGAGCATCACCATCTCTTACCTGGATAATCAGAGTAGCTTCTTTGTGTGTGTGTGTGTGTTTATTTATTTAAAGTAATCTCGGGGCACCTGCGTGGCTCAGTTGGTTAAACATCTGCTTTTGGCTAAAGTCATGATCCCAGGGTCCTGGGATCGAGCTCTGAGTTGGGCTTCCTGCTCAGTGGGGAGTCTGCTTCTCCCTCTTCCTCTGCCCCTCCCCCCACCCCTGCTAGTTCTCACTCTTTCAAAAAAATTTTTAAAAACTATTTTTTTAAAGATTTTATTTATTTGAGAGAGAGAGAGTGTGTGTGCACTCATAAGCGGGGAGGGGGCAGAGGGAGAGAGAGAAGCAGACTCCCCACTGAGCAGGGAGCCCCATGCGGGTCTCAATACCAGGACCCTTGGATCATGACGTGAGCCAAAGGCAGATGCCCAACTGACTGAGCCATCCAGGTGTGCTAAAAAAAAAACTTAAAAAAAACAACAATCTTTACACCCAACGTGGGGCTCAAACTCACAACCCTGAGATCAAGAGTCTCATGCTCTACTGACTGAGCCACACAGACACCCCCAAAATAGCCTCTTTGTTGGTCTCCCTGCCCCCTTCAGTCTATTGCTAATATAGCATGCTGTCCGACACAGCCAATTCATGTTCCCACTCACAACCCTCCCAGATTAAAAGTCAAAATCCTCACCATTGGCCTGTGAAGCCCTCTGAAAACCAAATGGCCACACAGCTCACTCCCTGCCCTCCACCAGGCCTTTCCTCCCTTCCTGGCTCATCCTATTTGAAAATACAACTGTCCTACAGGCACCTACAGCACACAATGCCTTCTAGTTTACTATGTATTTTACATATTTTGGTCAAATATGTCTCTCCCTACTAGAAGGTAAGCATAAGTGCAGAGAGTGTTGTCTGTTTTGTTCACTACAGTAGCCCAAGCACCTAGAATCATATCTGGAAATAGAAGGCACTTAGTAAATAGTTGTTGCATGAATAAATCATATCGCCCTCATCCACGTCACTTAAAATATCTCTTACTTACTAAGGCTCCCTTCAAGTTAACTCCACCTCTTTTCTCCAGCCCCAACAACAAAATAACTAGTGCTTACGGTGCTTACTGTGTGCCACTTAGCTATGAGCTAAGTGTTTTCAAGTAGTGACTCATTTAATCCACGTAATAAGCCTGCAAGGTGAGTACTAGAATTATTCCCATTTTCGAGATGGAAAAACCAAGGCACAGAATATCACAAGCTAGTAAGCCGCAGGATCTGGGAGTCAAACCGACACAATGAACCTCCAGAGCCCGCTCTGAGCCACTGCAAGGCCGACACACAAAGCCCCGCCCCAAGCCACTCTCCCCGCCTCCTGGGGACAGGCCACGCCCGGGACCCGGGGCGGATTCCTAACCCGGCAGCCTCGGAAAGGCCCCGCCCCATGCTTCCGCCCCGCCCACCTTCCTGCAGACTGAGGCTCCTGGCCGCGGGCGAATCTTCCCGAAGCTCGCGGACAAAGATTCCCTCTTTGCCGCCGCCTGCTACGTTGATGCCGCTGACCCCGGTCTGCGCCTCGGTCTCCACGATGATCTCCACCAACTCCGCCCGCCTCAGCTCCTGCGGAGGGCAGCGAGGGGTCGTCAAGGGGCGCTGGGGCAGGACCTCGCCCAGAGTCCGGCATCGCGCTTAAAAGCGGCTTTTAAGCGGGTCTTCCAGTTACGCGCCCCTGAGCGCGGCTCAGGCCGGCCGTGCGGGCCCACCCACTCCGACATCTTCCCTTTAAGGAAGCGCGAGGGCCGCCTGCTCTCTCCGACCCGCGACAAGGCTCAACGGTTCCGTCCACTCTTTGGCGGGCTGGATCCCTGGGTCCGCTGTCGAAGGGGCGGGGCGGGGGCGGGGTTGTAGAGGGGGCGGGGTAGGGAGGCCAGGGGGAACCGGAGTTGTGAGCGAGAGGCGGGCCTGATAGGGCGGGGCTGAGCCCTCAGGGGCGGGTCCAGTTCGGGGGCGGGGCCAGGGGTTCCACTTGGGATCAGACAGCTCGCGCGGAAGAGCTCAGGCCAGAGGGGAGGGGCCAAAAAATCTGAGAGGGGTGTGGCTAGAGAGTAATACGTGAAGGTAAGGCGAGGACCCATAGTCTAAGGGTAGGATTGAGGTATGGAAAAGGACTTTAAAAACAGCCGAACAAGGGGTGGAGTGAGGATGGGCTTCCGAGGAAAGGGCTGGACCTTTAAGTGGTGCAGGATCGAGGGGGGAGGGTGAGACTGGGTTCTTTGGAGGCTTGAACGTGTGTGAGACTGTGCCGTATTGTGGACTCTGTGACCCCAAGACCTGCATAACGCCTTTGGGAGAGGGAATCCAGTGAAGAGGAGTGTGTGGGTAATGAGTGGTGGACCAGCAGACGTGGCATTCCTGGTATTCACTGTAGATGGTGCTGACCTGGCCCCAGCACCGCCCTCCTGGATTCACATCCGGGGCTTAGAAAAGGCAGTGCGAGACCTCAGTTCCACAACGGTGTAGGAACTCAATCTGCTGTGTGTTTCTGGGGGAGAACTTTGCCCTCTCTGGGCCCAGGGGTGACATGGGTGTACCGGAAGGAGTCCCTGTGAGCTGAGACCTCAAGCAACAGGGATCTAGAGGATGCTGTAATGGGCGGGGCATCAGGACTGGCGTAGACTGGAGTCGAGCCGAGCCGAGGGCTTGGAGAGAGTTAGGCAAGCAGGTCGAGGCCGGCAGTGGCCCTGGGACTAGAGGGCTGGGAGGAGCATGTTGAGAAGAGGTGAGAAGAGTTGTAGAGGCAGCCGGGAACAGCAGGGACATCGCCACTCCCTGAGGCCCTGGGCTAAGTATTTTATGTATAGCATTTCATCCCACAGCATTGACAGACACAAAGGTAAAAAGAAGCAGAGTGATTTGCCTAAGGCCACACAGCAAAGTTAAGCAGCTGGGCCTAAATCCCCGGCCTGTGACCTCAGAGCCCATAGGCCATCCTGGAGGCAGTGACCTCCTTGCCCTTTCCCCCCTGCCTGCCACCCCTCAGCCTCAGCTTGGCTCCCGGGAAAGTGAACCCGCTCTGTTCCTAGCCTCCAGTAGGAAGCAGTCAGTGCAGGTCCTCTAGCTCCCTAACATGACCATTGTCCAGGACCATTGTCCCATTTCACTAATGAGAAAACAGGGTTTGAGAGGTCAGGTCCCCTGTTTGGAGCTGCACAGCCAAAGTGGTAGGGTTGGCATTTAAGCCCAGGGGCTCAAACCTTATGCATTGAACCCCCATAGCATCCTGCCTCTTCCAACAAAAGGTTTCTGCCTGATTTTCTTTAGCTCGTTATTAATGTAACTCCGTTATGGCCCCAATGAATTCACCGCTTGGACTCTCAGTCTGCACCAGGCACTGTGCTAAGCACTTTCCATATGTTAAAATTGTTTTCCTCCCGGTGACCCATAAAATAGGCACTGTCGCTATTTCTATTTCACGGATGGGGAGACTGAGGCACGGAGAAACCAGGAAGGGTCCTCTTGCTGCCTCGGTCTGTGCCCCCGACCCGGGCCCCCCTGCCCCCAAGTGCCCCTCGCAGGGCATGTGGGCGCTCACCTCAGCGCTCCGGCTCCTGGCCTCCATGGCGCAGCTGGGAGTCTCCTGGGCCGCAGGCTCCTGCTTCCTCTCTCCCTTCTGCTGCAGAACCAGCTTCAGTTCCGCATGGAGCAGCTGCCTCTGAGCCTGTGGGGGACAGGGAGGGAGGCTTGAGGCCAGGGGAGGCTGTGAGGAGGAGGCGGGGCATGGAGGGAGAGGCCAAGACGGGTATCAGAAGGGGAGAAGGGTCCCCCACCCCCGTTCTCTCACCGCTGCCTGGGCACAGGCACCCCCTCCTAACAGGAGCCCAGCCTGGGGTACCGCACAGTCGTCTGCGGGGCTCGCGCCCTTCCTCTGGGGTCTTGCTGCCTGCCGGGAAGAGACCAGGGCATGAGGCTCCAAGCAGGCCGGGGAGGGGGCGGGGTGGGGCATGTGGCACCGGCCAATGCTCACCTCAGGGTCACGGCCAGCTCCTTGGGCCTCCTGGGTCCGGGACTCTGAGAAGAAGAACGTGAGCATTACCATCAGCTAACCCCACCCATTGCTTCCTGAGTGCCTGACGCTTCTGGCGCTCTGTCAGGATCCTATCTCCACAGTGCAGCAGGGGAAACTGAGGCCTAGAAGACCTTTATTGGCCAACAAACAGTAAAGTAAAGCCAGAGCTGACTCCTAGGACTGCCTGACGGCAGAGTCCCTGCAGCTGGGTCGACCAAGAGAGTCAAATTCACTATAAGACAATCCTAACCACTCCCATGTCCTCCCTGTGGACCAATCGCCTCACCTCTCTGGGCCTCAGCTTTCTCGTCTGTTAAATGGGGAGACGGAGAGCACCTACCGTGTCAAAGAAGTGGGTAAATACAAAATGCTGGGTACATGGAGGGGCTTCAGACGCCCTATTATTATTACTGAGAACTTCCCGTGGTCCTGATCTTGTGACAAATGTCTCACAGGGGTCATTCATTGCCCGTAGACCTCAGAACACTCTTGTGAGATCAAGAGAGTTATCGAGCCCATCACAGAGAAGACACCTGAGGCTGGGAGAAGGGCAGCCGCAAATGATCACGAGTGGCTGAGCCAGGATTTGAACTTATCTGAGAGTTGCAGACTTTTCTACACATGATGATAACTAATGGGTACTGAGTGGTTATTCTTCGTCGGTCCTGTGCTCCGCCTCCTCCCTGCAGAAAACCCACAGCCCCTCAGAGAGGCCAAGAATGTCGCAGAAAGTCACACAGCCCAGTGAGAAGGAGGCAGAACTGGGATTCCCATGCTGCTTCCCCAACAGGCCCTTCTGGGGAAAAGGGCATGGATACTGTCTCTCCACCACCCCCTCCCCAGGCCGACTCTGGCCTTGTCCTCCCAGCCCCCACCTGGCATGCCAACCCGCCAACCCCCACTCCACAGGGAAAGGTCAGGCCTCACGCGGCACATTCCCTCAAACAATGGCCCATCTGCTGCGCCCAGTCACATTCCACCCCTGCCCACCCACCCCCAGCCGCACAATGGCCCTTCATAGCCCACCACTGGCCAGGATAGAGGACACAGGGACCCCTCAATGGTCCAGCTGTACCCGCTCCACTGGCAGGGACCCCGCAGTAGCAGAGGACTCCTCTCTGGCCCTCCTAGGAGTCCTGGTCTCCGTGGCCTTCCCCAGCCTCCCCTCTGAGCCCTCAGCCACTCCAGGTCGGGTGGGCTCCCACATCTGTGGCATTTCCCCCAAACTGGCCCCAGTTTAGGCCCCCCTCGGTCTCTAAATCACCCTGAATGTGGTGGCTGTTTTAGGGTTGGAAATTGAGGCTCAAAGAGGGGAAGTGACCTGTCTGGGGTCACACAGCCGAGCCCCCGGCCTTCGCCCCAACTCTGGACCTGAACTTGCACTGGTGGCTCTGAGCGCTGCAGAAGCCCCAAGCAGCAAAAGAACTAGGGCAGGGGCTGGGCTGGAAAGGGAGGTGGGGATTGAGGGTGCCCCAAACAGGTATTTTGAGAGGTACCTCATTGGTGCCAACCCTGGGCTGGGCAGGCACTTTATAGATGTGGCCTTGGAACCCCATCTTACTGATGAATAAATGAGGGTTAAGATACCACAGTGGCAGAGTTGGGACTTGAACCCAGGTCTGAAAAACTGAGTCCCTGACACTGCATAGCATCCTGAGCTGGACATGGGAGAGCCTGGTACTTGTAGGAGGTAGTGGAGATGGAGGGAGGCTCTCCTGGCCTGCCAGCTCCCTGTCTCAGGCTGGGGCAGCGAGGGTCACACCCAAAGGCTGGCACAGGAAGCTTAGCCAGGGCGGGAGCAAGAGAGAGTACCCTCCTCCCTCCTCCCTGCCTGAGGCAGCTGCCCAGCCCAGGTTATATTTAGCCCATCTGTGCCCTTCCTGAGCCATATACCCAGCTCCTGGGGTGGGGTCGGGGTGGCTTCGGAAGGAAGCGCCCCCACACACACCCCGGGCACTCTCTGTTCCCAACTCTGCCCATCCCATTAGGTGGGGCGGGTTGGAGAGGGGCAAGTGGGGGAAGGTTCCTGGGGGTCCCTGACTGTATTAGGGGAAGATCTTCTAAAGGGGTTCCCCTGCTGACTGAAGGCCAGGCAGGACCCTCCAGATGCCCACAGCTATTCTTGAGTGGTTCCTTTGGCCCTGCCCTGGTACATTCCTCAGCTTCCAGAATTCTCCGAGTCCCCATTTCTTGAGCACTTACGATGCGCAAAGATCCTTGCCTACCTTGGCTCATTACAACCTCAAAATACCTCCCTGAGGAAGGTGTGACCAAGAGTCCCATTTAAGATGTCACTGGTGCCCTTTAGAGCAGGCTGGGGGGAGGGCCTGTCATTTGGACCCTGGGCCCTTCAGCTGAGCGAGGCCTGCTGAGGGATTTCCCAGTTGGCACCCTCTTCTCCCCATGGCTGGTGCCAACCCCATATAGGAACTCTCCCCATCCAGAGCCTCAGCTTCCCCAGTCATCAATAATGGGGTGCCCTCAGCTGTGGGAGTGAGGAGTTCACCCAACTCATCTGGGCCCCTAGACAGTCTGTTCTGGCAGTGGCCTCCCAGCGGCCTCAGTCTGTCCCTGCTCCAGCACATCTCAGGTCTGAACACCTGGGCGAGGTATGTCGCCCCTCAGGACTCAGTTTCATCTGTGAAATGGAGCCAGGGAAGAGTGGCTTTGAGGATTCACGAAGTAAGAGCAGGTGCTTAGAATAGTCCCAGTATACAGTAAGCGCTCAAGTAATGTACGCTGGAGGGTGGGCTATGCATCCCACAATGTCTCATATCCAGCTCTTGCTCACCAGTGGCCCCACTTTCTCTCTCACCCAAGGAGAACTCTGGGTGAGCGGCAAAATCCAGCTCAGGCACTGGCCTCCTATCACTAAGATCCCCAGCACCCTATTCCAAGCACCAAAAAGCCGGCCCCAGTCTAGGCATCCTGCCCCAGCTCTCTGGAAGCAGCAACTCATCTACTCTCGCACCAGCCCTGTGAAGTGGCCTCCATCAGCCCATTTCACAGATGGGAAAGCAGAGGGACAAAGGGTGCAGTATCATGCCCAAGACCACATAGCCAGAAAGAGGGGAAACTTGGGATTTGAACCCAGGGTCTTGCTCCAAAGTCTGTGCCTTTATCTCCTATACCGCACTGCCTCCGGAGCCCCCCAGATATCCTCCCAGCACCTCCCAGCGCCTCTCAGGACCCTGGATCTCATTCCCACGGCTTCTCAGCCATTGCCAAGGATCGGGTAAGACCGGCTGATCTCTTACCACTGGGCCTCCAGACACCTCGAGAGCTCCGGGTCCGTCTGCTCAGCCCCAGCCCCAGGCTGGGGGGGAAAAGGAATGGGAGGAGGGAGGGGGGGAGACCCCCAGCCATTGGCTGCCGAGGCATGACATCACCAGGGAGTGGGTGGTGGGGAAACAAACATCCCCCCTCTCCCAGCTACATCCACCGGGAAGGGGGTGGGGAGCCTAGGACTGCTGGCCGGCCAGGGATACCGACAGCCACTGCCCTGGCCTGGGCTGAGACCTCTGCCGGGAGCCTCGTTCCAGGGACCTGCACGTCACTGCACCACTTGGAGGCTGAGCACCCGACTAGCATTATTTCCTGGCTTCCAGACCCAGACTCGGTCCTGCTGGTTCCTGGGGCCCCTAAGATAAAGTCCTTCTGCTCCCTCTTTCGGTCCATTTGGGTTCAAGTCCCAGCCTAGTCACCTGCCGGCTGCCTGATGGCATCTTTCTGGGCCTCCTCTTCTTCCTCTCTAAGACGGGGATAATGCAAGGGCCCACCTCGCGGGATTGCTGTAAAGATGAGACGAGTTAAAAGAGGCTAAGAGCCTGGCATCAAGCGAGCGCCACTTCTAAGATTTTTGAATTATTATTCACACAAATTAGGGGTCTGGCTAGACTTGTTGCACGGTGGGGGTGTCTTTAGGCCTGAGTGAGACTGGCCACAGAGGAGCCCCACTTCTCTGTTTCATGGAGTTCCCATGTTGGGGGGACATCTATCGCGGGCTAAGTACTCTGCTGGGCATGCTGAGCTCTGCTCTCAGAATCCAGGGTTCAAGGTGAGCACATTACGCCCAGTATTTAGCTACCCGGCCAGGAAGTGGTGGAGCCGGGGTCCAACCCCACTTCTGCGGGGTCCCAGAGACCCTACAACTCTCTTCCGTCCTCTTCATGTAACAGACGAGGAGGCTCAGAGACGGTGACACCCAAGGTCACCTGCAGCAAGTCACTGGTAGCAACAGGACTTGAACCCAGGCCTGCCCAAGTCCCAAACCAAGGCCACCAGGCCTCACCCAGATCCCCTGGCCCCCAAGCCCAGCCTGCCCTGACTCACCAGACCCCGGGGGGCGGCACAGGGAGCACAAGTACCCCCACATGCCCCTCGCGCCCACCCGGCCGCTGGCTCCGACGCTCCTGGCTCTCTGAGTCCCGGCCTGGGGCCAGGGCTGGGATGAAACCAGGGATTACCCCCAAAGCGCGCGTCAGCAGCTTCTGTCCCATTGTCCAGCCAGACACGGCCACCAGGCCTTCACCTCAGTTGTCAGCCCTGCCCCTCACACCAGCCCCTCAGCCCCTCTGGGGACCTGTACCCCACCGCGCACCGAGAGCTTGGGGCCTACTCCCAAGGGCATAGGGGACCAGGCGCAGGCTGGCAGGAGCCCAGAATGCTAGGGGCCTCCCCCTTCTCTCCAAAATGCCCCCTGCCCACTCTCAGCCGCCAGGGAAGGCAGGAATGTGCTGAGCTCTGGGAAATGCCTTCCAGGCCTGGCAGCCAGCAGGGCTTGGGGTGTGGCCAGGACCCCGCCAGAACCGTTCTCCTGAGAAGGGTGGAAGGAACAGGGTGATCGGGGCAGCTGACAGGCCTGGGGAGACCCTCACCCCAGCGCATTCTCTCTCTCTCATTGATCCATTCAACCATTCATGTGTTCGTTTATTCACTCAACAAACACTCACAAGCCCTTGGCGGCAGCCTCTTTGCCAGGCATTGGCGACACTGACAGACCTAAATTTACCATGGGGGGCAGGCTCAGGGAAGGAGTTCTGGAAGACATCACATGTGAAGTCAAACTGATTGGTTGAGAAGGAGGGAGCCACAGTGGGTTAACCCTCTGCCTTCAGTTCGGGTCATGATCTTGGGGTCCTGGGATTGAGCCCCGCATCAGGCTCTCTGCTCAGCGAGGAGCCTGCTTCCCCCTCTCTCTCTGCCTGCCTCTCTGCCTACTTGTGATCTCTTTCTCTCTGTCAAATAAATAAGTAAATCTTAAAAAGAGAGAGAGAGAGAGAAGGAGGGAGCCAGGTGAAAAAAAGGATAGGAAAGGGCTTCCAGGGAGCGGGACAAATGCAGGCAAAGTATCAGAGGGAGAAAGGGAACGGTCTTCATCCAAGGTCAGCAGTCCGTGAGCACCTGGTCTGGTGTCCAACCCTTTGCTGGATGGTGCCGAGGACACAGTGTGACTTGGACAGCCCGGGCCTGCTTTCACAGATTTCACAGTCTAACGGAGACAGACCCAGGACGGCCAGGATTGTGATGAGAGAGTCGCAGGCAGAAAGGTCAGGGCCTTGATGGGGGAGCCCAGGAAAGGTGCCTGCTCCAGCCTAGCCAGGGAGGTCAGGGAAGGCTTCCTGGAGGAGGAGACATGCGAACTGAAACTTGGATGACCCACAGGAACCAAGCAAGAGAAGACGGAGAACAGTTTTATGGGCAGAAGGAACAGTCTGTGCAGAGGACCTGAATCTAGAGAGAGCTCAGCACATATGAACTTTCTAGAAGTTGAGAACTGAGTCCTTGTTCATTGCTGCATCCCCAGGGCCAAACATGCCCCTTCCTTATATCTCCTCCTCATTGACACATTTACTCAGCAGCTATTCGCAGACACCTCTTCTGTATCCATCCCTGGGCTATATCATGACAGTGACCATGACTGTGGCCTCACAAGGCTCACAGCTGGGGGTGGGGTATGAGGGCAGGCATTCAAGAAGTGCTCAGTGAAGTGAGTGTATAATTCACACTGAGCTAAGCAGTATGAGGGACAGATCTAGGTCTGCAAGAGGGGCCTGACACTCTGAGACTATCAGAAAGGGCAGGGAGGGCTTCCTGGAGGAAGTGGCATTTGAGCCAGCACCTGAAAGATACATAGGCGTTCACGCAAGGCTGCTGGGCAGGTGGTGGATCAACGAGAGCGGGTTTCAGGGAGAGGGAACAGCCTGTGACAGGGGCCCCTTTGAGAAATCGGTGAACATGAAGGAGTGAGGGGAAGCTGAGGGGAGGCCCATGGTCGGCAGCGCCTGTGAGGAGGGGCTGAGACTCTGTCCTAAGGGCCTTGTGCCTTCAGGAGGGGCAGAGTCAGTGGAGTTTTTAGTCGAGGGTGGAAAGCATGACTACAGGCCAGGCTAGAGCCGGGAGGAAAATCCACCTCTCTGTTCGGGGTCAGCCAGACAAGGGAGGCTGGTATGTGCTCTTCTCTCTCTGTGTCTCAGAGCACAGGGACCCTTGAATGCAGGCCCTGAGACTGGGAACAAGCATTCAGCCTTTTGCCCTGTCAGCTGTGTTTTGTGGTCGCCCTTCAGCGGGTGAAGGAAGCTTCTTTGTCATGAAGGGTCTGTCTGTCTGTGTGTCTGTCTACTGCTCTGGTCCTCTCTTTGTCTCTGTCCTCATTCCTTGTCTCTGTCTCTCTCTCCGTCTCTCTCTTTCTCTGTCGCTTTGCGTCTCTCGCTTTCCCTCACCGAGAGGGTGTGGCCATGGGAAGTTGAGTTTAGGGGGTGGCACCAGTGTCCCGGTTCCAGCCAAGGTCACCTCAGTAAACACAGGACATCCTGTGGGGCCAGGGAAAGAGGTGGAAGTTTGTCTTCAGGGACCACCCTCTCCCACCCACTCGGAGCCAAGTGGCAGCTGGGTCCCCAGCAGTGCAGCCCATCTCTCCATCCCTCCCTCCATTCTCTACCCTCCCTACCAAGCTCCAGTCCCACTGGCCCAGCAATCGGGATGCTTTCTCCTGGTTCGCTCTCCACCAGCCTCTCGCACCCCCTGTTTGCCTCTCTGGCTTCAGCGTCAACCTCAGACCTGCTTGTCCCCCCCAGTCACCATCCTAGGGCAGCCCCACTGTCCTGCCCCAACCCCAGGCCCCTGGTTAGAACCCTGGGCCTCATCCTAGGCCCCTACCCCATTGAGTCTCATCAGTCCCAGAACCTATCCTCTTGGCTTGCTAAGCGCCTCTCCCTGTCCTCCCAACCACCCTGCCATGGGTGCGATGTCCCTTCCCAGCCTCCCCTTGGGGCTCCCAGCCTTCAGTCTCATCTCTGAGCCACCACATCCATGTGGCAGCCAGAGGGATCCCTGCACTTCGTGACTCCCTCGTGCCTTAGCAGTAAAGGCCCTCACCCAGGCCCCCTTGTGCACTGGCCCCCCGCAGACCCCTCCAGCCCATCACTTGCCTCACTGCTCCTCCCTCTTTCCAGCCAAACCCAGAGCTTCCAGATCCCTGAAAACGTGGTAGGGTCCCTCTCATACTAGCCCTTGCTTGCGCTCTTCCCTCTGCCTGGGACAGCCCCCTCCCCAGAACCACAGCCCTCGGAGGTGGGCACTGTTGCTGTTCCAATTTACAGATAAGCTCCCGAGGCCCAGAGAAGTCAAGTGCCCCGCCTGGGGTCACACAGCTGCAGAACGGCAAAGCAGAGGTTCAAAGGCAGGTGGTCTGGATTTGAAGCATCACGTCTGCTCAAAGCCTCATTGGGTCAATAATCATTGACTAAGCATCATTGGATTTCTGTGCCGGGATTGTAGGTGCTCCGTAAAGTTTCATTCAGTGTGCGAATGGGCCAGGGGTGGAAGGTAAGCCTTGGAAGGGGCAGAGTTCAGATCTCAGAGAACTGAGATAAATTCGGAGGGCCCGGAGCAGAGGACAGACGTGGTTTGCCTTTTACTTCGGGCCAGGCACACAGTAGTTACTCATAAATCTTTGCTGAATGAGAGAAGGAATGAAGGGAAGGAGGGAAGGAGGAGAAGGACAGCAAGAATATCTCTCCCAAGTGTCCAAGGGGAGAGATGCGTGTGGCGTGGGAGAGGGTCCCTGTGAATGCCCCTGGAGGGTAGCCAGCCTGGGGAGCGTCCTGGTGGGAGCACACAGAGGCTCTGTGAAAACCAGTGCCAGGACTGGTGGCTCAGCTAGGAATGGTGTGGGCCCTGGAATCTGCTGGCTGAAGTAGTGTGGCCTCTTGGGATTGAGCCCGAGGGTGGAGGGGCACACTAGAGCCAGGGAGCCTGCAAAATCATCCTGGACTCAGACAAGGGGAGAGTGGAGTAGTCCTCAGGCATGAGCCGCTCATAAACCTGAGGGTACCAGAGGGAAGGGACTAGCGCTGATCTAGCCCATATGGTGCTTTTATGCAAAAGGCCTGCCCCTTCCCCAAGGCACCTGACCTCCATCTGCTGGAAAACTGTTGTAGAAAATATGTAAATGATTGGTGCCTGAAACATGCATGGTAGCCCCTTAAATATGGAGTTTATGTGCAGTGCACAACCTGTGCAACTGTCTGCAGAGGCTCGGGGGAGAGGGGGCATCACTGGCCAGGCAGGCATAGGGGCAGATGGGACCATCACTGACAGATGGGTAGGCTGTCTGCACCAGCATGTATCACAGCTTATCCCCCAATTTGGCACCCAGAGACATCAGAAACAGGCTCCCAGAGTGTTGTAAACAGAGGGCATTGCTGACCCCACGCTGGGGGACTCCTTGACCACTGGACAGACCTCAAGGGAACCTAAGGCGGTGGCATCTCAGACCCCCAGACTGAGCACCAGGGGGCATTGCTGAGCCCAACACCCAAACTCCCAAGGTCTGGGTCCGGGTCAAAACCGAGTCTGAGTTGCATTGCCCAGGAGTTGAAGTCACCAGGTGTTGGAGTCAGGCACCCGGAAGACCCTCAGCTGCCGCGCCAGCTCGCTTCAGGCCATTTCCACTCCCCCTCCCTGGGCTGCCTCAGCCACTTCCAGAAATGGGCACGACTTCCTCTCCTCCTCCAGGAAGCTCCACTTTGCCCGCCCCTTCCCGGCCCTAGGGGCCGCCGAAGCTGCCCGCCTCCCCCAATTCCACCCAGCTTCAGCCTCCCTGGGGCTTCCGGCCGGAGGGGAGGCCCCGGGGCCCAATGATTTTGGTGTCCCCTCGCCGGCGTCTTCCCCACTCGAGGCCCAGCTGGCCCCGCAGGTCACCGTGCGTCCGGCCCTCTGCTCCTCCCGGTCGCCCCCGCTCCCGCCTCCGCCCCCCGCAGCTTTCACCGTGCTCCTCCCCCCGCCGCACCCCGGGCGCTGCCCTGCCCCCACGGCCGCCAGGAAGGACGCCGCCTGGGTCCCGTGCCAGGCCTCTGAGTGTGCGGCCCCTCCCAGCCGGGCCAGGAATGCGGCTGGACCGCGGGGGCGGTGCAAACACCCGGCGCTCGGGCCAGGCTGGTCACACAAGCAGTCGGGCAGGTGGCCCCGGCTCGCGGGGGCCTGGGTTTCTTCTAGAAGGAAAGCAGGACCGCCTGCCTTGCGGTCAAGCCACTAAACCCAGTGGCTTTATTTCACAGCCCCCCTCCAAGTTGCTCTATCCCCTGCCCAAATGCAGATTTGAGATCCCGAGGGGATTTTTTTTTTTTAACTTGCTGGAATCTCTTGTCTTTCTCTATTTTCCTGGAGAGCTGGCTCTCCATGCTCTTTGGGGAGGCTCCCTGCAGCCTCCAGCTTTGGGCTTTTCTTTCTGGCTCATTCTGAAAGCTCTCTTTTGCCCCCAGCCCCAGCCCCAAGACACAGTAGATTCAAGTGGCCTGCGCCACCCCCCCCTCCGCCATTATGTACACACTGAGCTCATCAGGGAAACCTGGCTGAGTAGTTCTGGGGAGTTTTCCCAGGGCCAGTTACCAGAGCTAATCGATCTGCTTCTCAGACCAATACAAGGCAGTGAATTCATGGTCTGAAACCCACCCACCTCCTCAAGGGATGACCTCTTGGAGCTTCAGGTTTCTGGGCTGTCAAGTGGGGATAGTAATCACGCCTATCTTGTTTGGGGGATGGGAAGAGCTAACACACTTCAAGTGCTTAGCACTGTGCCAGGTGCCCAGTCCCCTGCTCACTAAATGTTGGAAGTTACTATGTCACCCTTAGCCCAGAGACAGAGCACACAGACTTGAAATTTCCCAGGACTGGTTTTAATTTCCACAAAATGGTACGGTCTCTTCCCACATCAGGGAAAAGAGTGTCCCAGGCTCCAGCCCCTGCGGATTCAGTCCGGCCCAGGGCCTGGTCCAAGTCACCTTCTAGCCACCAGGCCCTGTGCTCCCATCCCCACGGTCAATCCCAGCCTCCCCTCATGAGTCCTAGACACGAGGACAGAGATGGAGTTGCCCAGGACTGGATTCTGTCTCTCCAAAGCCCCTCTCTCTCTGTTCTAGGGAAGCCAGCTGTGTCTTTCCGAGGAGAGCTGGTCCAGCCACCAGGCTCAGTTTGGACACCAGACCACCGTCCCCGCTGTGGGGGTCAGCGCCCCGGGCCCGGCGGCCGCTCCAGGGCCTGTGTGCCCACCAACACGTCCAGGAGGTAGTCCAGCTCGGCCTCATCCAGCTCCAGAGCCTCCTCCTTGCCACGCCCGTCCTCAGGGCCAGGTTTGAGGCCCTCGGAGGCTGGTGCCCAAAGTTCACTGTCATACATAGAGGTGTCGATGTCCTCGAACAGGCCCTCGAGCTCATCGTCCAGCAGACAGCCAGTGGCCGGGCCCAGCAGGTCCAAGGCACCCAGGCTGGGTGGGGATCCCCCGGCGGGGCGGCCTGGGGGCCCCTCGTCCACCAAGGGCTGGGGGGCCTGGCTCAGGCCCTCGATATGGCTGAGGTCCTCCAGCAGGCTGGCCATGGAGGCCGAGAGGGCGGCGTCGGAGCTGGCCAGCAGGCTGTCAGCCACACAAGGAGCTGCAGGGGGACTGGGCACGGGTGGCAGGGTCGGCTCGGGGGCCATGGACGCCTGGATGCGCCGCAGCGTGTTCACCACCAGAACCAGGTGCCGCAGGTCCGGCTCGCTCTGCCGCAGGCTGTGGTGGAGCTTGAGCACCGAAAGGTCAAAGAGGGAACTGGAGGCGGCGGCCGGGGGGGCCTCGGCCGCTGCAGGGAGGCTGGGATCCAGCCACCAGGTGTCCACTGCCAGAGCTTCCTTCTCCTGCTCCTCCTCCCGCTTGCGCTTCAGACCTTTGCTCAGCATCATCTGCAGGGAGGGAGGAGTCAGTCATTCGGTTATAGAAAGTCAATGTGAAGTTCAAACCCTGGCTCTGATAACTGATGTTCCAGTGTGCTCTTGGGCAGGCCATTTAATTTCTTGAGCCTCTGCTTTCTTAGGGAAACTTTAAGATACCAATGATAAAAGTTATCTACTTCAAAGACTTGTTTTATGGAATCAATGCGATAATGTACAAAAAAGCACTTACAACAGTGCCTAATACATTGTAACTATTCTGATTAACAAGTACTCTGAATAGCCAGTATATTTCTTCAGTGAACCAGGTGAAGCGCCCAATAGTTAATCTTTTTTTTAAACCCAGGAAAGCAGCTGTTTCACATAGTTTAACATTTATTGAGTGTCTACCACCCATCAGACAAATAAATACAGGAAATGTACAGATGGTGCTAGGAAGATACTAACAGGTTCTGGAGAGTGGTCAGGGAAGGCTTCTGGGAGGAGGTGACATTTGAGCTGAGCCCTCAAGCAGGAGTCAGCCACAGAAGAACCAGGGGGAAAGCATTCAGGTAAGAGAGAACAAGAACAAAGGCAAAGAAAGACCTGGAGGCTGGATAAGCTTGAACTGAAAAAAAAAAAAAAAAAAAAAAAAGACACCAGTGTGGTCAGCGCCCAGAGTGACGCTGGAGTGAACGGGTTTGGAAATCAAGCAGAGGCAGATTTGGATTGCACTGTGTCGCTGAAGGATTTTGAGTAAGGAATAGAGTGGCATTGTGAACTGATTAGGTTTCCAGAAGATCCCCCTCGGCTGCTTCGAGGAAGACGATGCGGGAAGGAAGGGAAACCGGGGAAGAGCGTGGTCCCGAGCTCCATTCAGAGGCTACTGCACTCTGGGGCGGGTGATGATGGTGGCTTGGAGTAGAAGGTGGTTGGCAGTGGACTTGGAAGGAAGTTGGTTGATTCAGGATTTATTTGGGAGGCAGAGTAGACAGAGCTTGCCGGGAAATCCTGACGGGCACCGGGAGTCACCGAAAGAACTTTGAGGACCCACACTTTCCCCGGGGTTAGGGGCTCCTGGAGTTCCAGACCCCAGGTCCAACTTGCTTTTTTGAGTTTGGTAGCTTGCAGGGTCCAGTCCCCGGGCCCTTGCCCAATAGGACCTTAAGAGTGACCCCCTCACACTACTCAAAACGGTCCTCGCCTCCTTCCCCGAAGACCCGGGAGTCCAGAACCGCAGGAATTCAGCCTCCACCTGGACTCCTCCCCCTGGTCCCGGCGCCCCCTAGCGGCGCCAGGACGGCTTTTCCCGGGGATTCCTGCCCCCCGGACCCCGGGATCCTCGCACTGCCCCTACGTCCTGGCTGTCGTTCCTGCCTGCCTCCCAGGGCCGTGCGGGCCGGGATCCCCGGAGGGCTGTTCTGCCCTCTCGGCCCGTGCTCGCTTCCGGCAGGCAGTGGAGGCGGCTCCTCCCGAAGCGGCGGCGGCGGGGGCGGGTGAGTCACGCAGCCGGAGCCAGAGAGCCGGCGCCTCCGCCCCCTTCCCGGGCTGCGGCGTGATTCACCCAGCCCGGCCGGGCGGCACTTAGGAGCCCGCGCATCTCGATGCCGGGCAGCTCCAGCGCTCACCGGCCGGACCCGGGGATCGAACCTGCCAAACGACCCCGCCGCGGGTTTCCCTTCTCTCCTCAGGCCCCTTCACTTCATTTACATACCTAGCTGACCCGCTGCCAATCAGAACGAAGAGGGATCCACGCGCAGCCAATCAGGAAGCGGCGACGGCAGCATCGCTCGCTCGCTCTCCTTCAGGAACCGGCGCCTGGGTCGGGAGACGCAGTTCTGACTCCGGCGCACGACTCCGGGCTCCTGACTCCCCTTAACTACCGCCCACTCCCGTAGTAGCCCCGCCTTCCACCTGGGGATTGGCCTTGGACGGTGATGGGCGGAGCCTGTAGAGGGAAGGCTCGAAGGGAGGGGAGGATGGCTTCAGAGCGCATGCCCAGCGACTGCGTGCGGGTACCCGGCCAGGTGGGTCGGCTGTTTTTGCTCTGCGACAGTGGTGGGGAGGTGTTTGTTGCTTATCAAGGTGTGGGCCCCTCACACCTGCCCATACACTTACCAGCAACTGCGCTCCTTGCAGGCATAACCCTAACACGGGTCTGCACTGTAAGCCAGATAGGCATGGGTTCAAATTCTGACCACCCAGTCGATGTGCGATCTTGGAAAAATGCTTGGACCTCTCTGAACCACACGAAGTTTGTTAAGTGGGCATCTTCTTGCCTACCTCTTGAGAGTTAGAAAATTTAAAATAAGGTTTTGTTTGTAAGAGCACTATAGCACCCTGAGCAAATGCCGGGCAGCTGGGCTCAATGGCGGTTACAGGAGGGGGAGGAGGAGCGGGCGGGATTAGGAGTGGAGCCAATGGAGTCACATCGCAGGCTCCATTCCCTAAGTAGCTGTGCGACTTTGGGCAAGTGTTTTAATCCCCTAGGGTCTCAGTTTCCTCACCTTTTTAAAATAAGATTATTCTGAGGATTAAAAAGAATAATCGCACAGGGGCGCCAGGCTGGCCCAGTCGGAGGAGCATGCGAGTTGCTCTCGGAGAGTTGGTCTCCGAGTTGTGAGTTCAAGCCTGCGTTGGGTGTAGAGATTACTTAAAAATAAGATCTAAAAGAAGAAGAAAAAAAAAGAATAATTGCACAAAGTGCTCAGAATGGTGCACAAAGTGTTCTTTTGTTGGTGGTAATAGCTCTTGTGGTTATAGCACAGGCGCTTAGTTTAAGTGGGGGGGGACACACGGGGTGGGGTATAGGTAGACAGGAATTGAACGCTTGTCTGATAAACTGACAATGGGATTTAGCTTCTCCAAGTAGCTCATTTGCTAACTTTTCTGGAGTTGTGGGACGAACTGTCGGGAGTAAAGCTCCTGGCCAAAGTAAGCTCCAAAAAATGCTAACTATACTAGTTGATTCAGGCAGCAGTTATCAATGGATGTTCAAACCTTAGGGTGAAAGGTTAACAGGATCTTGGCAGGCTCCAGCGCATTCCCCCACAGGTTGCTTGCTTACTGCCAAGGGGGAAATATCCTTTTATGATGTGGAGATGTGGCGCTCACCACCTTAACCATGTGAAGAAACTCTGCACCCACAATCATGGGACACGCCGACACTGGGTGCCACCCCATGTGATGCGTTAGGAAGTACACAACATTCCCTGTGGAGTCTCCCTGTTAAATTTCATAAACTGAATCTCATGAAGCCTGCAGACCTAACCTTCAGCTTCCAGGAAACAGAGAGGAACAAATTAAACACGAACACAATCAGACAAATACAGAATGTGGGACATCTATAAGCACAACTGGGCTGTTCCACCAAAAATTCAATTTCGAGAAAACAGAAAAAGGAATTGGTGGGGTTGGTGGTGGGGAACTTTCTGGAATGAAAGTTACTATATAATTTCCTTATTATGACTAAATAAGCATATGAACCCCCAGTGAATCCTGATTTGGGGAGGGGGAGACAGCTACAAAAGATATTTGTGGCAGGGGGCAGGATGGGGGGGTGACACTTGCATGGCTCAGTCAACAGGGGCTCCATCCCGGGACCCCAGGATCACAACCTGAGTGGAAGGCAGACACTCAACTGACTGAGCCACCCAGGCACCCCTCCCCCTATCTTTTCTCTATGCTTGATTTTTTTTTTCATAATAAAAAGAGGGTAAAATGCTAATTAGAACCAGGCTCCTCCCAGGCAAATTCACATAATTTCCCCCATAACCTATCCTTATGGACTAGGAAAAAAAGGAGGCTCTGAGTCTCCAAGTGGTTTGCTCCAGATCACATGCTGGAGAGCTCATAGGAATCTCAAGAATTTGCTCAAAATGTGTTATTGAGCACCTACTACATTATGGACGCCGTTGTAGACACTAGGGGTACAGCGCTGGATAAGCCTCACGGTGGTCTCTCTTTTCATGGTTCAGGGGAGGGGGTAAACAGAGAAAAGAAGTATGACAACAAAAACATTCATGGATCGGACACCTTCTGTGTGCCAGATAGGGCAGTAATTATAGACAAAAATCCCTGATGGGGGTGGACAATACGCTTAATATAATAAAGAAATAATTTAGTATCTTAGAAGGTGACAAGTGAAAAGGAAAAGAATAAAGCAGAGCGGGAGGAGAGGCATGAAAGGGTGTGCGGTGTAGACGGGGTGCTGGTAGAAAGTTCCCGGGGTAGACGTGATGAAATGAGAGAGGTAGTAAAGCTCTGGGAGAAGAATGCCCCAGCCAGAGGGAAGGGCCAATGCAAAGGCCCCTAGGACGGAGTCCGCCGGGCAGCGAGGCCAGTGTCGCTGGACTCTATGTTGCGGAGGGGGCGGACAGAGAAGCTTTCACGCTGTTTAGAACCCTCTAGAGAACGTTGTGTTTTATTCCGAGTGGTTTGAGACCCTGGAAGATGAACAAACAAGGAAGATAATTTCGGCCTCTGTTCGGTGCCTTGAGAAAACAAAATAGGACGGGATAATAGGGAGGCCTGTGCCGGGGTGGTCCAGAAGAGCGTCCCTGAGGAGGTGACCCTGGAGCTGAGACCAGAAAGTGCAGGAGACGAGAATTCAAAGGGCTGGGGGGAAGGGAGAGGGAGCGAGTTCTGGCCTTGAGAAACGAAACCAGAAGCAAGCCACCGGGGCCGGCGGGCCTGGGGAGGAGCCTCCGCCCGCGGGGGAAGGGGGAGGGGAGGGGGCGGGAGCGCCCCGCCCCCAGCCTGCAGCCCCACCCGGCCTCTGGGGAGGGAGCAGGCGCCGGGCCGCCGCCGCCGCCGCCGTGTTCCGCCGCGCAGCCAGCTCGGGGGGGGGGGGGGGGGAGGCGGGCAGGTGGGAGGGGCCTGCCCGCCGGCCACGCCCCACGGCGGCCGCGCCCCATCCACCAACTCCCCCCCTCCCCCGCCCCCCGCGGGCCGGAGGAGGGCAGTTTGGGGAAGGTGGACTCTGCCCTCAGTCTCGGTCCCTCTGCGGGCCAGCCTTTCCACTTCTCTCATCAGTTCTTTAACCTAGCAGGAGCTGGGCCTCTGTTAGCCTCAGTTTGTTTATCTGGAAAGTGGGGGGATTCCTTATACTGCCCTCATTGTGGTACTAGCAAGCTACGGGATTCCTTTTCACTTGGTTATCTGTAAAGCAAAGAGAGTCTATTAAAAGGTGAGTCAGGTCTCATCCCTCCTCTGCTCAGCAGCCTTCAATGGCTTCCATGAAATTCGGTAAAGCTCACGCCTTCCTGTGGAACACTCGTAAGACCGTACATCTTGTTCACCTCATCTCCTAGGATGCTCTTTTCTCATACAGTCTGCTCCAGGTACACTGATCTCTTCAGGGTCCCACAAAAACTCCACTCATGCTCTGACCTCAGGGCCTTTGCACTAGCTGTTACCGCTACCAGGATGCCTACCCCCCTCCCACCCCCCAGATAATGACTCACTTCTCACCTCCTTCAGGTCTTTACTCAAATGTCACCTTGTCAGTGAGGCCTTCTCTGGCCATCACATTGAAATAACAATGCCTCCACCACTTTCCTGCTTTCTTTTTCTCTACAACATTTATCAGCTCCTGACAGACTGCACATTTTATTTCTTTTTGTGTGTATTTCAGCCTTCCCCACCTGCGTTGCTGTGTGGGAGCAGGAGCTGTCTGTCTTATTCCGGTGACTGGAAGAACACCAGGCCCACAGTAATCACTCAATAAATGTAAGCAATTATTGGAATCCTTAGGGTACATCGGCTCCCCCTTTTCGCGGGTTACACAATCGCTCAATGACATGGGTACTCCTGGAGGCCTGAGGTTGGGACATGTGTTTGAAGGACTGGAGAGCACAGGAGTGGCAGGGGACAGGTAGTATGAGGAAGATGAATTCAGAGAGGTAAGAGGGAGGGTTGACTGTTGCAAGGTTGGAGTTCATTTTTCAGTAGCAAAAAAAATTTGTTTTTGAGTGCACACCTGTACTGAGCATAGTTCTATGTACTGGGGCATATAGCTGGGCTAAGACCAGCAAAACTCCTCCCTCTCCGAGTTGGTAATAGACCAGAAGCCTAACCATAAATAGGTAATAAATAACTTGAGATAGGATAGGTGCTACTAAGAAAATGAGTGTGGTGGGGGGATGGTGTACCTGGAGATCTGAGAAAGGGACATTTGGATCAGTGAAGCTATAGGAGAAGTGTCCTCTGGGCCATGAACAAGTGCGAAGGCCCTGGGGTGGATGAGCTTGGGGTCTAATGAGACCTGTGTGACTGGAGGTGAGGAAGAGTGGAAGATTAAATTGCAAAGTTAGGAGCAAGACTGCCGGGTCTTACAGAAGTTTGGGTTTTATTCCGGGTGTGAGAAGTCACTGAGAGCTTTAAGTAGGGGTAAGACCTGATTCAATGGGCATCCATACTGAGATGTGAAACAGATGTGCCTTGAGGTTCTCATGACCGTCTTCTCTTTTTTCTTTTTTAAAGATTTTATTTATTTATTTGACAGAGAGAGAGATCACAAGTAGGCAGAGAGGCAAACAGAGAAAGAGGGGGAAGCAGGCTCCCTGCCAAGCAGAGAGCCTGATGTGGGGCTCGATCCCAGGACCCTG
>CM052888.1:40282178-40314773 GCA_028534135.1 Potos flavus
CTTTTAGGGAGAGACTCTTGGCTTCTGGCCAGAAAGCACAGGCAAAATCCCCTTCTTTTCCTGGCCTGTGGATTCCACCCTGGTGTGGTTCCTCTTTGCAAACCTTCCAGAAAAGTCCCTAATGCTGTGTAAACTCACCTGGTGAGCCTTCAAAGGTCTTTGTGGACTTAGCCAGGGCAGCAGTGTATCACATTCCATCTTCCTGGGCCTCCCCTCTTTTCTTCACTCACCAGCCTGGACTTGCACCTCCCAAATAAATCCTTAGCACTGTAACTTCAGCCTGGTCAACAGTTTTCTAGATCTTTTTTTTTTTTTAATAATTTTAAAGATTTTATTTTTTTGCGAGAGCATGCGAGACAGCGCACAAGCAGGAGGAATGGCAGAGGGAGAGGGGAAAGCAGGCTCCCCGCTGAGCAGAGAGCCCTACTCCAATTGATCCCAGGACCCCAAGATCATGACCTGAGCTGCAGGTGGTCGCTTAACCAATTGAGCCACCCAGGCACCGCTAGAAAGATCTACTCTTAATCCTGACTATCTTTGGGCATCTTTCCCCTTTGGGCCCCAGCAATACCTGGCATACAATGAAAGGAATGACTTTTTAAGCTCTAAGAGTGACCTATCCTTTTGGTAATTCATGGGACTGTTTCTCCCTCCTGTATGCACCCATGCGGCTAGGGAATCTAAGTTTACCAAGAAGCAAAAACACGAGTAGGTAAGAACCCCAGTGGCTGGGGACGCCTGGGTGGCTCAGTGGGTTAAGCCTCTGCTTTCGGCTCGGGTCATCGTCTCAGGATCCTGGGATCGAGCCCCGCATCGGGCTCTCTGCTCAGCAGGGAGCCTGCTTCCCCCTCTCTCTCTGCCTACTTGTGATCTCTGTCAAATAAATAAATCTTAAAAAAAAAAAAAAAGAACCCCAGTGGCTGGAGGCCAACTTAGTTTTGAGTCCTTGCTCCCCTGGTTCTTGTTTTTCTTTTTCTTTTTTTTTTAAATATTTTATTTATTTATTTGAGAGAGAGAGAGAGAGAGATTGAGAAACAGGATGAGAGGGGAGAAGGTCGGAGGGACAAGCAGGCTCCCAGCTCAGTGGCACTCGATCCCAGGACCCCGGGATCATGACCTGAGCCCAAGGCAGTTGCTTAAGCAACTGAGCCACCCAGGTGCCCCATGGTTTCTTGCGGTGTGACGGGGAGCAAGTGATTTGGCCCCTCTGAACTTGAGGTTCCTCCTATGTAAAGCCTGTTAACAGAATTCTATATAATCACGAAGATTAAATGACTTAATTCAAACAAAGTGGATAGAATAGTACTCTTGGGTACTCAGTAATTATTATGTTTAGTAATACGCCTGCCCCCACTTTGGCAGGTAAGGGGTGCAGGTGTCCAGGGAACTGACCACATCCCTCCCGTTGACCCACTGAGGTTTAGAAACTTTAGGCAACACCACCCCTTCCAAAATACTTTTATTAAAAAAAAAAAGTCATTACAAACAAGCAAAAAACAAAAAACAAACAAAACCCACCACAAAACCCGCCTTTCTTTTAAATAATGCGGCATGGAGCGTTTTGGTTTCCACCCTATTGCACGTGGTCCGGCCTGGTTATGAATCAGGAGACTGCTGGGACTGGGGTCTTGCCAAAGAGGTGGGGTTCCACCTTGGGGGAGGAGGCCAGCCCCTCCTGCTCCCTTGAGGTGCAAGAGGCAAAGTCTGAGTTCCCATAGCAACCAGGCAGCGCATCCCTGTCATCCGGACAGGCCCAGCTTTATCTTCCCTGAGGCCCCAGTGGTCACAAGGGGAGTAGGAACTGGAGGGAAAGGCAGAAGCACAATGTGGGAAGTGGGAAATCAGACTCCCAGAAACAGAGTCACGTTAAGGCATTTGGAACAGATAAATTAATTCAGGAAGACCCACCTTCACAGAAGGCTGCGGTAACCAGACACACACACACATGCAAGATGGTTTGTGGAACCCTGAAATGGGAGGAAAGGAGGCCATAGTCACTGCTTGAGACCCCACCAAAACACACATACACACACACACACAGTTGCATCCAGGGATCCAGCCCACCGAGGCTGAGATGAGGAAAGAGCCCCCAAAGATTTAGGATCCCAGAATGATTTCCATAATGTGATCTAGTTCATTCCACTCCCAGGACCCTGGGGCACAGAAGAGGTTGTGAGGAGGCTCCGGTGGGGCCAGGGCAGGCTCCTTCTCCACGGTCGATGTGTCAATGTCCAGAAAGAAGTCATCCAGACCAGAGTCCCCCAGGTACCGAGAGCTCAGAGCTTCTAAGAAGACTGGATCGGGCTGGGGCAGCACTTCGTTCTGGGGGCCTGGGGGAGCCACTGGATTCTGAGGGGGCTCCGTCTCGTCCATGGACGTCTCCAGTTCCCTGAGAATAGAGCCGATGGTGGCCGACAGGGAGAAGTCCTCCTCGCCCAGGAAGAGGGGCTCAGGGGGCAGGGCCGGTGCTGGAGCCAGGCAAAGGGCAGCCTGGAGCTGCTGGAGGGTATTGTGGATGAGGACATGCCTGCGTAGGCTCGGGGCTCGGGGGCCCAGGCTTCGCTGGACTTTGTCTAAGGAGATTCGAAGCAGGGCTTGCTGGTAGCTCCGCAGGCCTGCTGGACCCCAGTCCCGCTTCTCATCCTCCTCTTCCTCCTCCAAATCCGAGTGTTTCCTCTTCAAGCCTCCTACCATGGTGCCCTGAAGAGAGAAGAGGGGCAAGTCAGATGTAGCAGGGCTAGTTCAAATCCCAAATCTATAAAATGGACATAGTATGAATCCCACAGGGCTGAGGAGGAGAAAACTAGATCTGGACAGACACATAGCTGGGTTTGCATCCCACTTACTTGCCTGTGTGGCCTTGAATAGTGAATTTGCCTCCTTGAGACACAATACTCATTTCTTCAAAAGTGTCACATATGACAGGTGTGGAGTACAGGGACCTGGGCTGGAGGCAGGGAAACTTGGGTTTGAATTCTGCCTTTGATACTGCTCAGCTGTTTGATCTTTGTAAGTTATGTGACATTGGCTCCCTAGGTCTGTTTCCCCATCCGTAAAACGAGGATTGAAATTTCTCATTATATTCTCAAGATCTCACGTGTAAAATATGCATGGGGCCCACCTACAGTTAACCTTAACGAACAAGAATTTAATTGCCATTTACTCACTCAATATTTTTACCTATTGACTGCCTATTATATTCAAGTTACTTGGAGCCCCGTTAGGACACCTATTTATCGAGACTCTTCTTTCACAGGGAGTGTATCTTTCATCTTCTTTTTAAAGATTTTATTTATTTGAAAGAGAGAGCACAAGTGGTGGGAAGGGGCAGAGGGAGTGGGAGAAGCAGACTCCCCACCCCGTGCGGAGCTGTAAGCGGGAGTCCATTCCAGGACCCTGCGATCGAGACCTGAGCCGAAGGCAACCGCTTAAGCGACTAAGCCTCCCAGGCGTCCCAGGGAGTATATATCTTTCCATACCCTCTTCCTAACCCACTGGAAGCACACCCAAGAGCTGGGAAGGAGCCTCCCTCCTTCCCTCTGCTACTCCTTTCGCCTCCCCCAAAGCGCGCCCCATAAGAAAACTTGCTAAAACTCGACTCCTGCCAGGCTCCGCCCCCTCCGTGGATCTCCATTCAGCATCCAGGCAGGCAACAATTAGCCCAGGGGCTTCTGGGAAATGTGGGCCAATAGCTGCCTGGCACGTCCGTTAACGTTGAGCGTGCACTACAATCCCCAGAGGGCTCAGCACGCCGGAGGGAGCACCCTCCCCCGCCCTCCCCCAGGGCATGCGCACAGGGGCCTGGGGCAGGTGGGGGAAGGGAACCCGGACGTCCAGCCGCCCGGCGTCTGCCGAGCCCCGCCCTCCGCGGCCTCCAGGGCGGCGGGGCTGAGCTCCACGCCTGGAACGCCCCTCCCCCACCCCAGACTCCGGCCCTACAACTGCTTTCTCCCAGTCCTTCCGACCCCAAGAAGGCCCCAGATTCTTCCCCTAAACTGCTCTCGGATCCAGAGACCCAGGCCCCAACACGTCGCTCAAAAACTACAAGTACGCTCCGATCTACTCCGTTCGGGAGCCTAATTTTGATACCCTCAGCCGTCAACTTTCCCCTATTCTCCCGTCTTTCAAACGCCTTTCGACTTCACCCCCCAACTCTCCCTCTGACTCCCAAGACCAGAACATGGGACTCTCCCAGCACCTCCTCTCCGCCACTGCGTCTCCCTAAGATTCCTTGCACGTAGTTCTCTCGCTTTTCCAAGTGCTCGGGATCCCAGCCCCAACCCCTCACACCTTTTTAGAACACTGGAGCCCCGAATTCAACCCGCACCGGAGACGCGAATTGTTCCAATCTTCAGATTTCCTGCCCCAAAAGTTCCTTCCTTGGTTCTCTCGCTTCTCCAAACACCCCATGTCCCAGCTTCAAACTCCATCCACTTGAAGATCCTGCCCCACCAACTCCGCCTTCAGTCCGGGATCTCGAATTCAGCCTCCAGTCTCCAAACCCCACCAACCCTATCAGTCACCCTTATCTGCACCCCCTACCCACGCCCAGACCCCGCCTCCACAACTCTCGGGGGGCGCGCCTCCACCTCCTCTAACCCAGGGCAAATCTCAAGCCAGGTGGCCTCACTCTCTTTCTCTCACCTTAGCTGCCAGGTTCGCAATGACCAAGTCCTGGAACGTCCGCAGCTTTACGACCCACTAGCGCCGAGTAGGAGACTCACTCACCTCCTCGGGGCCTCTGGGTTTGGCCTCCGGCCCACCCAGCCCCGCCCCGGAGCCGAACCGCGATCCGCGATTGGCTGGAGTCCTGCCCGCCGCGGGGCGAGGATTGGCTGGGCGGAGCCACCGGCCCGTCGCCAGGAGACGCCCGACCGGCCCTCCCTTTCCTTACACCCGGGACCTTTTAAAGGATTCCGACTTGGCCGGGGGCGGGGCCACGTCTCGAGGGTGGAGGGTGGCGAGGACGTCCGAACCGTTTCCTTCAACTCAGACACTGTCCTCGCTCCAAAATCGTCAGCATTGCTCTCTGCGAGACTTTTATACCAGGTGAGGACCCCTTCGGCCGGAGGTGGGCGGTGAGGCGGCTTGGCACGCCTCTCCCCACCCCGCTCCCCGGGAGGGTGGGGCTGAGCCACTAGCGGAGGCCGCGCCCCCGGGGTTCCGAGGGCGGACGCTGCGGGGCGGAGGATGACGCAGCTGAACACCAGCCAATGGTTCGGCGCGGCCTCGTTGCCTGGGCGATCGCAGCCCGCTTCCGGTCTTCCTGCCCCGCCCCCCCAGCCCCGACCGGCTCTGAGTCCCGCGGCCCCATTCTTAATCTTCAGGACTTCTCTGCAAGTCCTGGGGTGGTCTCTCCAGCATCCCCCCTCCCCCGGCGCCCCATCCTTCCTCTCTCAGGCAGGATGCCACCTCCAATGCTGGGAACTCATTCCTTGCTGGCCACTGCCCTGGGGACAAAGTCCTAGCTCCTCCCCTTTTGCCACAAAGCCCTTCACAGTTTGGCCTGATGCACACTCCATCCGGCCACACTGATTGAATTTCAGTTTTTCCAAAATGACTTTACGTGCCCGCCACCACCATAAACGCTGAGATTTTTGTCTGTTTTCTTCCCTGCCTTATCCCCAGTGTTTTAGGTACCATAGCAAATACTCAAAAATGACAATAAAGGGCCTCTGGATCTTTAAACTTGTTTCCCCATCCTGAAAATACACCTTCAGTTCCCAGACCGCCTCTCGCCGGAACTCATCTCAAAAGTTTCCTCCTCTCAGAAGCCCTCCCTTGACGCTCCAGAGTGGGTGAGGCACCATTCTGGGCTGCTTTGGTGTCCTGGGCTTCCCCTGTCCCGGCCCTGACCCCTCTGCGGGTGCCTCCCATCCGTGGCCCTGTGTGCAGTCGTGGTCAGGACTGCGGGCCCCCGGACCAACCGGCGCTTGGTCCATAGCATCACCTAGCACATGGTTGGACACAAGGAAGGCACCGAGTGAAGTTTTGTAAATGCCCAATATGACAGAAAGAGAAAGAGGGCAGAGAAACAAAACAAAACAACAGCAAAACAAGGCTAATGTCCCGAAAGCCTGAACCAGTAGTGCCCCACCCCCACAAGTTTCACCAAGAGGAGGGGGAGGAGGTTTTCTCCAGAAGACCCCTGGGAAGGGAGGTATGTCTCTTCAGAGCAGTTGTCACCGGTTGGAATTTGTCAGCCAGTCATCCTGCTGCTTGCAGAAACAATATAGGAATGGAATGGATTTTTTTTTTTTTTTTTGAGGGAAAAGGTTAAGGTGTTGGGTGGGTAGGTAGGTAGGTAGGGGTGGGGGAGGCTGGAAGTAGGGAGAGAGGAGTGGCTCACTCAGACCTGGGAAAGGTGCCTCTGGGGAACAAGGACAGGGGCCAGTAGACATCAAAGAAGAACATGATTAGGAAGGGGTCATTCTTCCCCCTCCCAAACCTGTCCCTCTTCCAGGGCCCCCCTCATTTCAGAGTGGCCCCGCTGTAACCCCGTCTCCAGGTTCTAGCTCTATGCTTCTTCCTCCATCTCCACCCCCCGAGTCATGGACTGTCGACTGGACTCACGCCCACTCTCTTGCCCTGCTCAAGGCCTGTCTTGGTACCCTGGGGCTCCAGCCTCTGCTCTTGTAGGCCTCTGATCCCCGTTGACCCAGCAGCCAAGGGCAGCTTTATAAAACACAAACCTGACTATGTCCCCTCTGCGCCTCTCTCCTGCGCCACTCCTTACACAGAACCTCAGAATAAAGCTCAACCTCTTTATAATGATTCTGCCCACTTTAGCTTCCATGTAACAGCCTCTTGGGGCCGACCACTCCTCCCCTCTGAGCGGAGTATTATTAACGTCTTTGCTCCCCAAGCTGGGTCAGGTAGCTCTCTCAGCCCTCTGGGCTTCCTCCTTCAGAGCTGTGGCCACTCTGGGTTGTCACTCTCACGGGCCTGAGATCTATGAAGCTCAGGTCACCCGTGGCTCCTCACAGTCCTCACCTGGTCTCTAGCACGGGGCCAGACAAATACATGAATGAAAACCTTCCCCAGAGGCAGATAGAGACCCCGAATCACCCATACAAAGCCAGACAGAGAAAGAGCCACAGGGTTGGGTCTTGTAGCATAATTTGAAGCTCTTGGCTCAAGATTTATTTACTCCTTTCCTCTGTTTTCCATTTCCCAGAATGCCGTCCTCCCGGACGCGGTCACAGCCCTAGTCATACTGGTGGGAGGGGTAGGTGTTGTGCCCGTCGTACTTATCGGTGGTGAGGCAGCTCAGCATGAAGTGGCCCAGGTCATGTTTGGAGATGACCCTGGAGGGCCCTCGTCCATCCAGGGTCACTGTGTAGGCCCCCGTCAGTGGCTGGTCTCCTGCAAGGTAAGGACACAGGATGGGTGAAGCCCATGTCTTTTCTCCGACCCACACCACGTGATCACTCCAGGGTGCTTACGGCATGCCCAGCCCAGAGGGTGTAAGGGTCAACGATGTATGAAACCCTTACGAATGTGCAGGACACCAATCTACACCCCTTACCTCATTCATTCGACAAATCCTTATTGATGGCCTATTAGGTGTCAGGTGCTAGGCACCCAGCAAGGGACAAAACAGACAAGAACCCCCTGCCCTTTGCGTGCAGACATACCCTGGGAAAAGGCAACAAATAAGAGAGTAAAATAGACAATATGTTACAGGGAGAGAAATAAAGCAGGGACTAGGCTAGGAACGATTAATAACTCAATGTTACCCATGGGCATACTGAATCCACAAGAGAGAAAGTCAACCCCAGGGCTGCAAAGGGTGACTTCCCAGTGACAAAGGCTAGATTTGCTCTGGGTCCTTACATCTGGAAGCATAACTTGGCCGTTAGGAGGGCATCTGCTGGCTGCATTATGATAGTTAAAAAACTCCGACAGTGACCAGCTTAACCGAGGGACTGAATGCGGCCTACCGGTGCAGGGGCAACCTGGAACCGTGTGCACGAAGAAACACACACCCTCACCCAAGTGGTAGTCCTGCCAACAGTGTTTAATCTGAGCCTGAGAGCAAATAAGCAGAGAAATCCAGAACATGGGATATTTAGAAACCCACCTGGCTTGGTTACTTTTGTGAAACATATTTCAAAAGAGATGGAGGATTGTTCCAGATTCAAGGTGACATGGCATACAACCTATGATCCTTGGTTGGATCCTGACTTTGTGGGGAGGGAACATTGAAATATATATATTTTTTAATTTTTTTTAAGGATTTTACTTTTAAGTAATCTCTACACCCAGTGTGGGGCTTGAACCCACAACCCCGAGATCAAGAGTTGCAGCTCTTCCAACTGAGCCAGGCAGGCAACTCCAATATTTCTTGACAATTAGAGAAATTTGAATATTGACTATGGCATGGACACTAAATGATGTAATAGAGTTACAGTCCATTCCCTTGGTGTATTAATGGTACACGGGGTCATTCCCAAAGATTTTTCTTCTTGGGAGATGCCTATCGATGTCCTAGGAGTGGAGTGTGATGAGGTCTGCACCTTACTCTCAAATGGTTCAGCCACAAAAAAAAAATTTTTTTTTCAGAAAAAAATTTAAAATATGTATATATTTATACATATACACCCTCCTTTTTTAACATACATATATTTATTTATTTATTTTTAAAGATTTTATTTATTTATTTGACAGAGAGAGATCACAAGTAGGCAGAGAGGCAGGCAGAGAGAGAGGGGGAAGCAGGCTCCCTGCCGAGCAGAGAGCCCGATGCGGGGCTCGATCCCAGGACCCTGAGATCATGACCTGAGCCGAAGGCAGAGGCCTTAACCCACTGAGCCACCCAGGCGCCCCAACATACATATATTTAAATACATATATTTGCCCCCCTCCTTTTTTTAGAAAGGTACTTTGTGTTAAATAATTTTTAGGCATGATGTCTCTGGGCTTCCCTTCAAACCCGGGAGGTCAAGATATGCACAGATTTCTGTAAGACGTACTCTGTTCCGAGATGACAAAACCAAGGCACAGAGGCCTGAGAGGCCCACGGGCCTCAGGTCCACACGGTGCCGGGGCTGAGATTTTGACCCAGCTTCACCCTGCAGCCTCACCACCGCCGCTGATTCAAAGCTTAGGCTTCTGGTCCCAGTAGGGCCCCGAACTGAACCTAAACACTGAACCTTATTTGACCCTCTAGAAGGTGTGGAGGCCTTCTCCCGTCAGGGGCCCCAGGAGGCAGAGGGCAAAGTAAAACTGCTCAAAGCAGGGGCGCCTAGGTGGCTTGGTGGGTTAAGTGCCTGCCTTCAGCTCAGGTCGTGATCTAGGGGTCCTGGGATCGAGCCCTGTGTCGGGTGCCCTGCTCGGCGGGGAGTCTGCTTCCCCCTCTCTGGTCCCCCCTGCTCATGTTATAACTGTGTCACAAGGGCACACACTCCGTATGCAAGAGACATCTGTGACATGAATGAGTGAATGAATGAATGTCTCCCTGTGTCTGACTGTGTGTGTCTCTCAGGGAGGAGTCCAGACCTGGGAGAGGAAAGGAGGACGTAGATATAATAGGTATAGTTTTTGATCCTCTCCACAATGCCACTGGGAAGTGTGGTTCCCCTGGATTAGTTCATCTGACAAATATTTACTGAGCATCTATTATATGCTGAGCCCTGTTCTGGGCACTAGAACACAGCTGTGATCGAAATAAGACAAAATCCCTGCCTTCAGAGAGCTGACATTCTAGTGATAGAGACATACACTAAATAAGATAAAGAAAGGAATGATATGGGGCGCCTGGGTGGCTCAGTCGGTTAAGCGTCTGCCTTCGGCTCGGGTCATGATCCCAGGGTTGTGGGATCAAGTCCTGCATCGGGCTCCCTGCTCAGTGGGGAGCCTGCTTCTCTCCCTCTGCCTCCTGCTCTGCCTACTTGTGCTCTCTCTCTCTCTCTCTCTCTCTCTGTCAAATAAATAAATAAGTAAAATCTTAAAAAAAAAAAAAAAGAAAGAAAAGAAAAAGGCATGATATGCTCTGTGTGGTGAAAGGAAGTCCCCTTCCCTTGAAGATGGGCCAGCCCCAATAACTCACTTCAAATAACAATAATAATATACAGGGTTGTTTTACATTTCTGAACTTGGGGCGGTTGGTTCAACAGAAATAGCCAAAAGGGTATCAGAAAGGAGATAAAAGCAAGCAAGCAAGAGAATAGAAAGTGGAAAGGGAAGGTCTGCAATCTTAGACCGGCCGGGGAAGGCCTGGCGGACCTCCCCGGTGGACAGGAGGGGGCCGGCTGGTGGCAACCCTGCTGCCAGGTCCCATCCCCACTTACCTATGTGTGGTGGCATCACGGCCACGTACTTCAGGCCCGACTCCTGCAGCACCTTGTGCATCCGGATATGGTCATCGGTCACGTCCTGCAGTCGTGGGGGCACCTTGGTTGGGTCCCACAGAAGGAAGGCTGGGGGTGGGGGAGACACAGGGCATGGTAAGCCAAAGCTTGAGGACAGACTGGCCAGGCCACACAGCCTGCCCACCTTAGGCCAGGACAAAACCCTGCAGGGGCTCTCCATGGCCTTGCAGTTGTCCCAGCCTCCTGGCTTTCTGACAGCCACGCAAGGGCTGACCACTTCCCTCCCCACCTGCCCCTGTCCAGTTCCCTCCTCTCTGGACCGTGGCAGCTGCCTCCTCCCTGGTCTGCCCGCCCAACACTCTCCCTTTCACACACTCTGCCCCCGCCACGCTCCCACCTCAGAGCCTTCGCACCTGCTGATCCCTCTAACCACCCCCTCCGGTCACTTCCCTTCCTGGGGAGGATGAAACACAGAGGCAAGGCATGGAGACCATGGAGACACAGCCAGCCATGAGCTGTGTGAACTCAGGACACCTGGCAGGCCCTCCCTGGGCCTCCACTGCCTTCCATGCAACGGGGCATAAGAACAGCTTCTATTAACCGAGCACCTACTATGTGCCGCTGTGAGCATAGATACTCAGAATTTGGTGAGGATTAAGTGGCATTCATCCCTAAGGCCTCAGATGGTGCCTAGCACACGGTCAGCGGCTCAGTAAATGCTGTTCGCGCTAACTGTTCCTGTTACGAACACTGTCTTTTGGATGATTCGAGGCAAGCAGTTGTTTACTGTCCCTCTTCTCGTGAATGGGGAGCTCTGCGAGGGGAGAGGCCTGGCCTGTGTGTGCCAGGCTCTGTCCTTTCCTGCAGGAGGCTCTCCCTGCCCTCCCCTCTCTGGCTAGCTCAGGGGCCACCTCGAGGCCTCTCCTGTTCTGGCCCTGTTCCCTCTACCTGTGTTGCTGCACCGACTTCTTGGCCCCAACTTCTCTGGCCTATCACTGTGCAGCGATGGAGCTGTCTACCACTTCCCTCCCATCTATGAGACCCGGGAGTACAGGGCCCGGGGCTGTACTGGTCACCACTGTGTCCCCAGCATCACCCAGCAAGGTTCATGCACACAGTTAGTGCTCAATAAATGCAGAGTCACTTGGGATGGCTCCAGTGCCACCTTGCAGAAGCCCCATGGCTGGCTGTCCAGGACCTACTCCCCGCCCCCACAACCTTCAGCCCCATCCCTATGACCCCGCCACCCACCCGAGGTGCACGCCACGACCTTGTCCACGCCATGGGCCTTCATGGCCGCCACAATGTTCCGGGCGCCCTCGGACATAACTGTGGTAGGACCTTAGAGGGGACAGAGAGTGGCTGTCACTAGCAGGTGGCGGTGGTGGCGGGGGCGGCAGGGGTGGGGCCGGGGGTGGGGGTGGTGCTGGGGGCCGAGGCCCAGGGGTGGGCCGTGGGCAGAGGGGGGGCCCAGTACTGAGGTCATTGCGGGTGCCCAGCAGCACGACGACAGCATCCTGCCCAGCCACAGTCTTGTCTACATCAGCTGCATGCAGAACGTCACCCACCACCACATGGGCCGGCTGGGGACCCTCTGGGGGCAGCCTGGAGGCATCCCGCACCAGCACGGTCACCTCATAACCTGTGGACAAAGAAGGGCAGAGAGGCACATCAGTGGGCTTGTGGGCTGGCACGCCCAGGCTCCAGGGGCTGGGTCCTAGAGGGTGCCACGAACCCCCAAATCCACCAATGAGGGGACAATACCTTTATGCTAGTTTGTAAACCACCTGCCTCCAAGGGCCTCCCCCAGCACTCCCCAGACTGCTCCACTCTCCAGCAACTAAAGGGTTAAAGCTTGGCATCACACTGGTCTATGCCCTCCATGGTCCTGGAGGAAACTGAGGTATAGAGGAAAACATGAGTTGCCAAAAGGTTGCCCAATGCTGAGACTGGTCCCCAGGCTTACTTCTGAAGGTCTGGGCTCAGTCTAAGTGGTCATTAAAGATTTCGAACACCATCTTGGTATGTCCCTTCCCAAAGAATTTTGAGTAACTCTGTGTCCCCACACATACACATCCATTTTATAATTTTTTTTAAAGATTTTATTTGTCAGAGAGAGAGCACGCGCGCACAAGCAAGGGGAATGGCAGGCAGAGGGAGAAACGGACTCCCCACTGAGCAGGGAGCCCAATGCAGGACTCGATCCCAGAATTCTGGGATCATGCCCTGAGCCGAAGGCAGACACTTAACCGACTGAGCCACCCAGGTGTCCCCATACACATCCACTTTAAAGTTCACAACCAACATATTTCTTCCTTTGTTCTAAACAACGGCAAAGGAGGTTAATGTTTGGGTGTATAGAAATGATGATATACAAAAATGATCAACTGTGGTCTCTGTTATGGACGAAATGTTTATGCCTCCCACCCCCCACCAAATTCATATGCTATAGCCCTAACCTCCAATGTGATGGTATTTGGAGATGGGGACTTTGGGAGGAAATTAGGTTTTGATGAGGTCATGAGGGTGGGGAGCCCGGGATGGAATTAGTGTCCTTATAAGAAGAGGAAGAGAGGCACCTAGGTGGCTTGGTCAGTTAAGCATCTGACTCTTGAGTTCAGCTCAGGTCATGCATGGGATTGAGCCCTGCATCGGCTCTCAGCGTGGAATCTGCTTAAGACTCTCTCTCCCTCTCCCTTTGCCCCCTCCCTCACCTCTCTCTCTCTGTCAAATAAATAAATAAAAATCTTTTTTTTTTTAAATTTTATTTACTTATTTGACAGAGAGAGACAGCGAGAGAGGGAACACAAGCAGGGGGAGTGGGAGAGGGAGAAACAGGCTTCTTGCTGAGCAGGGAGCCCGATGTGGGGCTCCATCCCAGGACCCTGGGATCATGACCTGAGTTGAAGGCAGAAATAAATGTCTATTGTCGAAGCCACCAGTCTATGGTATTTTGTTACAGCTGCCTGAGCTGACTGAGACAGCTCACTGGAAAAATCGGGTATAATATGATTTATCCAAAAGAATATGGACGACAAAGAATCGAAACACATAAAATACCCAAAAATCTGTGAGTTCCTAATGATACTAACAAAGAAACCTCATGGGTCATCACGGACAGCTGTCAGGGGATTAATTCATTATTTGAAAAACGAGAAAAGGAAAAACAACATTGTTCCACTTCTGTCCTCATGTATTTCTCAAAAACAAATGATGGGAAAGGGTCGCATATGGGACGGCAGAGCTCCTCATGCCGCCACCATCCCAGACAGTTGGGACAAGGACAGGGACCTCAGGCCCCAGTGCCGATGCTGGCACCTCACCGCAGACCTCACTGCCCAACCCCGTAACCTATTTGATGAAGGCCTTTGACCTCCTCGCGGACCTGCCCATAACCCTAGTGAGAGTTCATAGAGAAGTGGCGTGCAGAAAAACAAGTATTACTAGTACCACTGAGAGGTCCACCATGTGCTAAACATCACCGGATGCTGGGAAGAGGATGTCTTGTGCATGTTTGAACCAGAAATGCAATGGAGGGGCGCCTGGGTGGCTCAGTCGGGTAAGCGTCTGCCTTTGGCTACGGTCATGATCTGAAAGTCCTGGGATCAAGCCTCGCATCGGGCTCTCTGCTCAGTGAGGAACCTGCTTCTCCCTCTCCCTCTACTGATGCTCTGCCTACTTGTGCTTTCTCTCTCTGTGTCAAATAAATAAATAAAATCTTAAAAAAATAATAATAAAAATAAAAAACCCGAAATGTGACTAAATATATAAATAACTAAAAACAGATGATGGGAGATTTGAACACTCTGGGGCAATGATGATGATAATAAGGATAATATTTATACAACATTTTACACATGTTAACTCACTTAATGCTCAAAGTAACCTTGGGTTTGAATTGCAGCCCCACCACTAGCTAGCTGTATGACAATGTGCAAGTCACTTAGCCTCTCTTGGCCTTAGGGCCTTCATTTATAAAGCGACGCTAATAATAGTCTCTACCTTGCAGGGTTAATGTAGATTTAAATAATGTATTTAAAGGTTTAACGTGGTCAGTTGATTTTTGGCAAGTGTGCCAGGACAATTCAACGGGGGAAAGAATAGTCTTTTCAACAAATGGTGCTGGGGCAACTGGATATCCATCTGTAAAAAGAATGAAGTTGGATCCCTACCTCACATCATATATGAAAATTAACTCAAAATGACCACAGACCTAAATGTAAGAGCTAAAACCATAAAAAAAATCTTAGGAAAAAAAAAACCAAAACAGGTGTGAATCTTTGTGACTTTGGATCAGGCAATAGTTTCCTAGCTATGACATGAAAAATACAAGCCACAAAAGAAATCACAGTCGCACTGACATCATCAAAATTAAATATTTGTGTGCTTCAAGGACACCATTAAGAAAGCAAAAAGATAATTCATAGAATGGGAGGAAACTTTTGCAAGTCATACATCTGATAAGGGACTTGTACTTAGAATATATAAAGAACTTCTACAACTCAGAAATAAAAAGATAAACAACCCAATTAAAAATTGGGCAAAGTATCTGAATAGAGACTCTCCAAGGAAGATACACAAATGGCCAATAAATATGCGGAAAGACACTTGACGTCACTGGTCATCAAGGAAATGCAAATCAAAACCACCAAGAGATACAACTCCACACCCACTAGAATGGGTGATAAAAAAGACATTAAATGTTGGTGCACACATGGAGAAATGGAAACCCTCATCCACTACTGATGGGTGTGTTGAATGATGCAGCTGCTTTGGAAAAGTCTGGTAGTTCCTCTAAAGGATAAACATGGAATTACCAGATGACTCAGCCTTTCCACTCATAGGTATATGCCCAAGAGAAATGAAGACATATGTTCACACAAAAACTAGTCCATCAAAGTCCACAGAGGCATTATTCACAATAGCCTCAAATGGAAATGACCCAATGTCCCTCAACCCATTGTCCCTCAACCACATGGATAAATAAAATGTGGTCTATCCATACAATGTACATAATAGTATCCAGCGAAAGGACATACTGACACATATACAACATAGATACCCCTTGAAAAAATGTTTTCAGGCACAAAGAACCAGATAGTGTAGGATTCCATTTATACGAAATGTCCAGAACAGGCAAATTCATACAAACAGAAAGTAGATGAGTAGTTGCCCACAGCCGGGGGCAGGGTTGAGAAGAAAAATGGGGGGGGGGGGGTGTTGGTGACTCCTAGGTATTTCTTTTGAGAGTGATGAAAATGTAAATTAATTGGGATGATGTCTGCACAACTCTGTGATTAAGCCAGAAAGCACTAAGTTGTATACTTTAAGTGGGTGAATTATATGGGATGTAAATGAAATCTTAACAAAACGAAGCTATTATAAAAAGTATGAAACTTGGGCACCCGGGTGGCTCAGTTGGTTAAGCAACTGCCTTCTTTGGCTCAGGTCATGATCCCGGAATCCCAGGATCAAGTCCCGCATCGGGCTCCCTGCTCGGCAGGGAGTCTGCTTCTCCCTCTGATCCTGCCCCCTCTCATGCTCTCTCTCTCTCTCAAATAAATAAATAAAATCTTAAAAAATAAAAAAACAGTACGAAACTAAGACAAACAAATGAAAAGTTTAGGGGAGTGCCTGGCACAGGAATGAGTGATATATGGGTGCTGGCTGTTACTATGATTTTTAATCATCTCAGAATGTTATTTCCTGTCCTGGTCTAGGCCTCCCTGGGCTCCTGGCCCCTGTCTCACTCCCTCCCATCCATATGCCACATGGCAACCAGACAGAGCTTTCCAGTTATATTGGAGTGCCCTCCTGCTCATATCCCTCCCATGACCCCCACCCCACAGTGCCCTGAGATAAAGTCTATGCTTCTTATGACAGCCTTCCAGTCCCTTGGGGTCCAGCCTCTCCTCCTCTCCAGCCTGTGCTGGACCCACTGCCCTCTTCACCCACTGCGCCTCTTTCAGTTCCCCAAATCCATCATGTCGTTTCCTGCCTCCTGGCCTTTGCACGTGCTGCCCCCTCTGCTGCAAGCACCCTCTCCCCTTTCCCTGGGCCCCCAGCTACTCAGGTGTCCTCAGGTGTCATGGTTCTACTTAGGCTGCCCTGGAGTAAATCAATGGCCCTGCAGGTCCAGGGACATTGTCATATTCGCCACCATCTCCCTGGCGTTTTATAAACACAAAAGTGCAGGCTTTACTGCTCCATGGACCTGAGTTCCAGCTCTGCCACTTGCTGGCTGAGGAATCACAGGAAACACCTTCCCTGATCGGACCCCAGTCTCCCCTCTAGCATGAAAACGATAAATCCCAGCGTCCCCATCCTGTGTGACCACCTTTTTTAAGGGAATGACACAAAACCTGTGTTGTACTCACACATGTCACGGTGCCAATGTAGGCATTGGTTTACTACTAATGGTTAAAACGGACCCTAGTAAATTCTGGGTATTTCAGGGGAGAAAAATGTCCCCCCGGAGAGTGAGAGCTTCAACACAGGCTCAGAACAAGGGTTCTATTAGTGTTCTGTTTTTGCTGATTAGTGACATTTATTGAGAACCTCTTATAGGTCAAGTGCTGTGCTAAGCTTTTTCTATGGACGAATGGTATTTTTTTTCCAAAAACTTTTTTTAACACAACCCACATTTAAATGAAAATTTCAATAGTCACATGTGACTAGTAGCCACCATACCAAGCAGTAATGTTTTAGAATTTACAGATTTTTACCCTTTAGAAAAAAGAGCGTTTGGAAGGTACTTCCAAACTTCTTTCTTCTTCTTCTTCTTCTTTTTTTTTTTTTACAAATCCCTTACTGCATATTTTTCTCTTAATTTTTTATTTTGAAATAAATTCAGACACCTAGGAAAGTTGCAAGACCTCAATTCTCATGCTTGCTTTTGCTTTATCTTTCTCTGTGTGTATAATACATAACATACGTAATTGTATATGTGTATATTCATAAATATATTTATACATAAACACATATATGGTTTTTTTCCTAACGATCTGAGAGTAAGTTGCAGAGATCATGCCCCTTTTAAGCTTTATATTGATCTCAACAAAAACAGGTTGATCTCAACCCTGAGTACAAAATGAATTTCAAAGCCTAACCCAGTATATACAAATCCACGCATATATAACCAAAAGAAGGTTCGTAACACCAATATTCAACATGCGACACACTCTGACACCTTTATGACCAAGTAAATATATTTCAGAACTCGCTATCACCCACAGTTTGAAAAGCACCAGATTGCAACAACCCTAAAAGGTATTATCATCTGCCCATTTTGAAGATGGAGAAATTGAGGCAATTTTAGGCAACTAAGCCAGGTTTACACAGCTATGAGTTCACTTAGCCTAAAGGCTTACTGAGCACCAACTATATACTGGACACTCTTCTGCGCGTTTTCCATATGTTATCTCATTTAATCATTGCAAGCACCCTGGAGCAAGCGCTACTAGTTTTATTCCCACTTTCCAGCTATCTGGGGACACAGATGACAAAGCATTTGACTAGGTAGGTGGTAAGTGTTAGAGCTGGGATTTGAATGCGGGCAGGCTGGCACGAGCCTTATAGAATCACTTAGGTAAATAAAATCCCAGCTCAATCAAGTTCTTCTTTTTCTGATGGGGATAGTGAGGCTCAGGGGCTCACTGTGGCTCTGAAGAGACTTGTCAGAGCCACAGTGAGAAGGCAGGGCCTCCCCTAGGCCTCAGCTCTCAGTTCCCTGGGGGTGCAGTCCCAATTGTGCCCAGCAGGGTGGACAAGCGCAGTTCATGGAATTCAGGATTAAGGGTAAGGGAGTCACATGGGAATCCAGATCCTCATGGTGACTCAGCACCTCTCGACTTCTCCCTCTTACTTCCTCGCCCAGAAATGCTTATCCGCAAATTTCTTTCCACACTCCTCACAAATCGAGATCTTCGTTAGGTCTTCTTGGAGAAGGGGTGAGCAGTGGGCCTGATGAGGAACTCTCAGGCAGAGTCCACAGAGGGTGGGCTGGGCTACGAGACTTATATAAGAGAGTGGGATCCTAGCAGCCTCCACCCCTTTGGGGCACCCAGATAGTCAGTATCTTCAGAGTCACTGAGGCCGGCAAGGGTGGGGCCCTATATCTGGAAGTCCCAGGCCCCACCGGATGGTGGAGGCAGGGAGGCTGCAGGGTGCTTATCCCCTTTCTTGAGGCAGTTGCTAATTTCCAGCTCTCACCCACTTTCCCACGACCAGCGCCCAAGTCTTCACCTATGTCTCCGCTATCCTCTTTCCGTTAGGTGCCCCAGACTTCTCAACTTTCAGCCTTGGTGCCCAGGCCGGAAGCCCGTGGACTTTTGGCAGTTAAGAGCACAGGCTGGGGGGCGCCTGGGTGGCTCAGTCGTTAAGCGTCTGCCTTCGGCTCAGGTCGTGATCCCAGGGTCCTGGGATGGAGCCCCGCATCGGGCTCCCTGCTCCACAGGAAGCCTGCTTCTCCCTCTTCCACTCCCCCTGCTTGTGTTCCCTCTCTCGCTGTCTCTCTCTTTCAAATAAATAAAATCTTAAAAAAAAAAAAAAAAAAGCACAGCTTGGGTTCAAATCCCAGCACCACCACTTTCCAGCGGTCTGATATTGGGCGAGCCACTCTCTGGGCCTCAGTTTTCCCTTCTGTCAAGTGAAGTGATACTAGTTCTCATCGCACGTGAGGACGGTGAGGATTTAACACTGGTGAAGGTGGGCAGGTGCTGGGAGGCAAGCCGCTGCCTGGCTGAGGAAGCCCTCGCTGGGTGTGCTAACAACCACCACAACTACAATAACAACGTTTCATAAGAGCACTGTATTTAAACCTGTCACTGGAGTCCCCCTTCCCTCCCAGGGCCAATTCCTAGTCTTTGGACTCACATAAAATTGGATCTCCCAGCGTCCCCCACTTCAGTCTCCGTCGCCACCTGCTTTGCCCCTAGGTCACAAACTAAAGCACTGATGGCCCAACCAGCCTCACCCGGGTCCCAGGAGGCCCCTTCCTAATGCGCTCCACGTGCACCCCATTGACATCCCCCGCCCACCCCAGCTCATGCCTGCTTGCACCGCCTGCGCCAGGGTGGTGAGCCCGGTCCTGCCCGTAGCGCCGAAGATGGCAATCTTCTTGACGGCCATTCTGCGGAGTCGTGGGGGTGCGAGGCCACGGAGTTGCACGACGCGCGGGAACCGACTGGCTGCTGGGCCGCCCTCTCCGTCCTTCTTCGGCGGGAGAGACGGGGCGGGGCAGGCACAGAAGGCCACGCCTCAGCTTGCCTCGGGGCCAAACAAGCCACGCCTCTAGCCAGGAAGAAGCGGTGGGCGGGACATAGTAGGCTGCGCACCTCTGCCTGCCGCCCAGCACTGCCCCCTCCGCCTGTCACTTAGACAGCGAGGCGTGGCCGTATCTGGCCAACTGGGAGGAGCGTGGGTGGACCCGGTGCCCCGCCTCTGCGCTCTAGTCGGGGGCGGGGCGAACTAGGGCCACGCCCACCGACCTCGCCTAGCGCACGCCCCCTCTCCACAGCCCTGACGCTGACCTGGGATTCACACCGTGCCCCAAGGCTTTCTGGAAGATACAAGGGAAGAAAGTGAGGGAGGGTGTGACCCTGTAACTGTGTGTATATGTGCCCGTGTGATTCTGTGGGACTGTGAGTAACCCCAAGGGAGAGCAAGTTTGTGGATGACACCATGTGCAAACCTCTGTGTGTAGCACTATGTTATAGTATGAGACTGCGTGTGACACCACGTGTGGCAAGACTTGATGCTGTTCTCTTGTGACCTTGTGGTGCTGGGGGACATGTGTGTGGGACATGTATGAGATGTGTTTTATGGGAGTGTGTGATAGGCAGTGATAGCGTATGACACCCCGCGTGTCATGTAGGGATGTGTGACTGTGACCCTATTTGAGTGTGTGGCTGTGGGTGTTAACCGTTCTTGTGATGCTATTTGTGACTTCTTGTGACTGTATGACGTATGAGTGTGTGACAGTGCAGGATGTGTGACACGTGTGTGACTGGTGTGACAGGTTTGAGTGTGTAAAAATGTGCGTGACACTGTGTGACTGCAAAGCTGTGTGTGAACTGTGAGTATATGACACTCCTTGTGACCCCATGGCAGTGTGCGACAGTGTATGACATATGCGTGCTTGTGTATGACACAGCGTGGGTGGTGGTGGCACTATTCGAGTGTGTCACTATGTGTGAGGCTGTCGGGCACTGTGCCAGTGTGGGACCCCATGTGAGCATGTGACTGCGTCTGAGTTTGAATGTTTGACTCTGTGTGACCCCGTGGGGGGTGATACTGTGTGAGCGTGTGGCTATGGGTCGTGTTTGCGACGCCGTATGTGACCCTGTGTGTGTGTGCCAGTGTGGAAGTGTATGACCCCTGTGAGGGTGCGTGGCTGTGGGTGACGCTACCTCTGGCCCCGCGAGTGCTGTGACTCGGTGTGTGACCGCGAGCGTGGGCCAGCGCTGCAGGCGGCCGAGGCGGCGGGGGACGACGGGCGGGAGGGGGTCCCGGGGGCGCGCCGAGCGCGGCGGCCGCGCGAGCGGGGGAGGCGCGGCGGCGGCGGCGGCGGCGCATGCGGATCTGGTCGAGTGGCGGGGCCGGCGGGGCCGAGCCGAGCCGGGCCGGGCCGGGCCGGGCCCCGAACGCCAACAGGGAGGGCGGTCGGGCTCTGCGAGCAGCGGGGACAGCGGCACCCGCGGCCGCGGGCCCAGGTGAGCGGCGTGGGGTGATAGCCCCTCCCTGCAGCATCTCCCCACCTGCCCGAGCATCCCTCCCCCGCGCGCTGTGGGCATGGCCTGAGCCCCTAGGGTCTCCCCGGCTGGAGGAGGGGACGGGCCCAGGGCAGAATGCGCCCCCACCCCTCAGCCCAGCCAGTCTCCGCGCCATGCGTGGGTCTTCCACCCAGGCCTTGTCCTTCCCAGGCCCCCTTCTTGCGAGCAGTGACTAGACTGCAGGGAGAGAGAGGCGCGGCCTTGGAAGGGTTAAAGCATCGATTTCCCCCACCCCCACCCTGGAGCCTTTGCTGGGACCGCAGCACACCTCTCTCCACCTCCCCCACCTCCTTCTCCTCCCTTCCTTCTCCATTCAGTTGGGTAATGGCCAGTGCTTTTCCTCGAGGGTGACAGCTCACCAAGTGCTAAGCGCCTCCCCATCCCCAAGTATCCTCTACCGAGGAAGCAGCTGTTTTAACAGGGAGGGAAACTGAGGCAGAGAGGCCAAGTTAAAGATGGGTTAAAAATACAGCAGGAATAAAGCAGGGCTTGAACTCATGTGGGTCTGACTCCAGCACAGGCGCGTTGATTTGCTAAGATATGTGACCAGAGGAATAATAACAGCAAGGACCATGTATCAAGGGCTTGCATTACCAGATACCATGTTCCCCGCATTATTAACTCATTTCATCTACAAACATCCCTAGGAAATGGGCAGTTGTCATTACCATTTTACAGATGAACAAACTGAGGCCTAGAGAGAGGAAGTGACTGGCCAAGGTCACACGGGTGGTAAGTAGCCATGTGCTCACTTACAGCTTTCCATGGAAGGCGAGAAGAATAATGGGATTTTGGAGTGTCCACCAAAAGGGACAATCTCCACTACCCTGACCAAGACCTGGACCCTGCTTTCCTACAATTTCCTGGGTTGTCAACTGAGTCTTTGAGAAGGACATTGTTCTCCTTCTTTCTTAGTCTCGGAATCAGGACCCGGAGGGAGGAGGAGACGTATCTGATGCCTCCCACCCCCTTAAATTTCATATTTGCAATCTGGCAGTGTTCTAGAGCCTAGCTCTGGATCAGACAGTATGTCAGCTAGCTGTTGGCACAATAATGCTGCCTAAGGAACCACCCCCAAACTCAGTGTCTTAAAACACTGAGCGTTTATTTAACCATCAAGTCTGAGGCCAGTGACTTAGGCTGGGCTCAGCTGGGCAGTTTCTGGGCTCAGCTGGCCTTATGCTCATGTTTGGGATATGGGGTTGGGAGCGGTGTTGGCGGCTGTAGCTGGCCTTGGCTTTAGTGACTGGGGCCTTAGACCGGGACTATGCTGAGAGTGTTTTCCTCACCCTCACAATCAAGCACAAGCAAAAACATGCAATCTCTTGAGTTTTAGGCTCGGAATTCACCAGGACTTCCACCTAATTCTGTTGGTGAAAGCTAGTCATGGAGCCAAACCCAGAGTCAAGATTGCCAGGGGACACTCTTCCGATTTTCCCATCGCTACAGTAGAAGAACACTCAAGAGTTATGGCAAAGGACGAGGTTATAAGGATGAAGAATTGGGGCTGTTTAATGCAATCATTTGCTCACAGTACCTGCCTTTGAACTCTGGTTACCCACTAGCTTTGCGACCTTGGGCCTTAGTTTCCTCCTCTCTAAAACAGGCCAAATACTAGCCTACCTTTAGGGAATTAAATTTGTGGGAATTAAATAATGTAATGCATATAAAGTCCTGAGGACAGCACAAATGCTCGATAAATGTGAATTCTTGTTCTTACTGCATTGGAGAGTTCTACCAATAACAGTGCCTTCGTTCTAACAATAATACGGGGACAGTTTGCCCAGCCCCTACCCTGCGCCGGGTGCTAAGCTGGGTGCTTTCCCACAGCCCTAAGAAGTGGCCAGGGCAGACGAGACTGTCAGTAGTAGTCTGTCCACTTGAAAGACAGGGAAACTGTTAGAAGCGAGACCTCTGAGCTCAGGCTCTGTTTCTAGCCTAATGCGCCTCTCTGCTCCTTCCCAGGCCTCACCTTCCCCAATGGCTCAGGTACCGGGGGAAGTGGACAACATGGAGGGCCTCCCGGCCCCCAACAACAACAACCCCACCGCCCGCTGGGAGAGTCCTGATCGGGGCTGGGAGCGGGAGCAACCAGCAGCCTCCACTGCAGCCGCCTCGCTCTTTGAGTGCTCCCGGATCAAGGCCTTGGCAGGTACCTGGAGAAGAGCTGGGGTGGGAGGGACAAGGGAGGGTAAGAGGCTGCTGGGGTGGTGTCTGGGTACCTCCGAGCCCAAGAACCTTGGTGGCCTGGAGGATGGGAAAGAGAGTCACAGACCCTTTGCACGTGAATCTATAGGCCAGCACCGTCCCATGGAACTTTCTATGGTGACGAGAAATTGCTCTCTATCTGTGATGTCCAATATACAAACCACTGACCACTAGTACTTGTGGCTGTAAGCACTTGAAATGTGGCCAGTGCTTCTTGAGGGACCGAATTTTTAATTGTATTTCATTTTAATTAATTTAAATTTAACTAGCCACCCATGGCTGGTGGATACTGGCTGCGGCAGGGCTACCTTAGAACCTTAGAAAGGTAGAGTTTCAGAAATGTGGGACTTTATAAGCATACTTCCTTAGAATCACAAGATGCTGAAATATTGGATTTTTGGACCTTGGAATGTCATGCTCAGGGATTCTTCAAACTTGAGGCCTTTAGAAATGAGGTTAAGCGTCTGCCTTCAGCTCAGGTCATGATCCCAGGGTTCTGGGATCAAGCCCGGCGGCGTTGGGCTCCCTGCTCAGCGAGGAGCCTGCTTCTCTCTGCCTGCCACTCCCCGACCTGTGCTCTCTCTCTCTCTCTCTGACAAATAAATAAAAAAAATCTTTAAAATAAATTAAATAAATAAATCTTCAAAACAGAACTATGAGCAAAGACCCCAAGAACCTTCAGGGACGTGTAACTTCATAATCATTAGCCTTAAGCCTTTAGACCCTTGGGACCTTTGTTATCTCGGGAACGCGGAATGTTAGAAACATAAACTAGAGATTGTAATAATCGTGAAATCTTAAAACCCTAAGGTCAGAATCAGTTCCTTGAGAATCTCAAGAATTTTAGTAACTCAACATTTGACAATCATGGGACCTTTGCTACTAAGATGCTTGGAACTTCATAATTATAAGATGTTGAACAGTGGTATCCAACCCAAGGGCCCTGGGAAGCAGGTGACAGGAATGAGAGAGTAGACCAGAGACCACGGTCAGCTGGAAAGCAAGGCCCTGGTCACCAGCTCCAGCCGTGGGGAAACGTGGGCCCCACATCGCTAGCTGTGATGTTTATCTGCAATTGCCCAATTAAAAAAAAAAATCTGTATGTGCCACAAAGTATGAACTAATATTAATTCACAGATTGCCAGCTTCCTCTGACTGAGAAGCTAGAATGGTATAAAATGTATTTTTGGAAACTTGAAATCATACTTTCAGACTCTTTGAGCCTTAAAAGCTTGGGATCACATTAACTTAGAATTCTAGAATTCATAATTTCATCCACAAAATATTTATTCAGTGCCTGCTCTGTGCCTGATCTGTGCTGGACAATATGAGGGACATGATGGTGACTGAGCCAGCCTCCGGGGCTCCCAGGCCACTAAGAGAGTTAGATCCAGCCAGAGAGCGATGACGCCGAGTGGTCAGGGCCCGAAAGGTGAGACATAGGCAGAGGGCTGGAATGGGGAAGCTCAGATGACGTCCCTGCTTCAGTCCAAAGGGTCAGAGGGCTTCCTGGAGGAGGAGGAACCGAGGCTGAGCCCTGAAGGATGAATAATAGTGAACCCTGGGGTAGAGAGTGGAAGAGTATCCCAGGCAGAGGGAACAGCATATGCAAGACCTCAAAAGTTGGGAGTGGCTAGATTGAAGTAGTGAGGAAATGACAGTGAGAAAGGAGGCACTGGGAGCCAGATCCTGAGGACCCTATAAGTCACCATGAGGGGTGTGAGGGCGCTGGGGAGCTATGGTAAGAGTTTAAGCAGAGGTGGGATGTGGTAAGGTTGGGATCAAGGACTCTTTGCATCTGAAAAGAACATCAGTGCCGAATACCACAGACAGATAAACATCTAGTCCAGGGAAATATATGGATCCCCTTGTAAGAAAAAAAAAATTCTCATACACTCCCTGTCTACTTAAATTATTATATCTGAAATTTTCCTAAATGCAGCAAACCCACAACTCCGTTTCTGTCTCTCATGCCTACAGTTCTCTAAAACTAAAACACGTTATATTGGACTCCAGAACCAAAGTGCAAAACCAGTTAATAGTCAGCTTGGGGAGCCTGGGTGGCTCAGTCGGTTAAGTGTCTGCCTTCAGCTCAGGCCATGATCCCAGGGTCCTGAGATCAAGCCCCGTGTCGGACTCCCTGCTCGGTGGGGAGTCTGCTTCTCTCTCTCCCCCTACCCCTTCACCAGTCTGTGTTCACTCTTTCTCAAATAAATCAATAAAATCTTTAAAAAAAAGATTCATCTGAACAGTAACTTCAGGATGCTGTTTATATTGTTTAAATGATGTTGCTGCTTGAAATCCTAATAGAGGACATAGATCGTTAGGATGCATTTTTGTTTGCATCCCTTTCCTTACTTCTCTCATGGTTTTTCTCTATTCAAACTGTAAGTCCAAACTTTGAGCAGAATCCTGAGTAACACACTTTTATAGGAACACATTTGAGAAAATTGTCTGGACCCCATGTTCAAGAGAGTTCCCTTAATCATGTTCCCCAGTTTATGACTCGTTGTCCTCATCGGTCTATGTGGGGACCTCTCCTCCTCTTCATCTGTTCACTCACCCTCTTTGTTTTTTAACATTTTTTAAAAAGGAATCTCTACGCCCAACGTGGGGCTTGAACTTGAAATCCCAAGATCAAAACTCTCGTGCTCTACCAACGGAGCCCACCAGGCACCCCTATTCACTTACTCTCTTTTATTCCCACATCTCACACCAATGCCTTCTCCCCTATGGGCAACCATTCTAATCGTTTGTTTGTTTCTTTGAAGAACAGGCTATTTGCTTTTTTTTTTTTTTTTTTAGAGAGATAGCATGTGTGCATGCACTCTAGTGGGGTTGGAGGAAGGGCAGAGGGAGAGGGAGAGAGAATCCCAAGCCGGCTCCACACTCAACACAGAGACCGTTGTGGGGCTCGACCCCACCACTCTGAGATGAAGGCCTGAGCTGAAATTAAGAGTTGGTTGCTTAATCGACTGAGCTATCCAGGCGCCCCCCCCATTCTAATAGTTTTTTTTTTTTTTAAGAAATGAAGTTTTCTTTTTGAAGGTTTTATTTATTTATTTGAGAGAGAGAGAATGAGAGAGGGAGAGTATGAGAGGGGAGAGCATCAGAGGGAGAAGCAGACTCCACGCTGAGCAGGGAGCCCGATGCGGGACTCGATCCTGGGACTCCAGGACCATGACCTGAGCCCAAGGCAGTTGCTTAACCAACTGAGCCCCCCAGGTGCCCCATTCTGATAGTTTTAATGCAAATTATTATCTTTGCATGCCAATGATTTTGCAAGATGTGCATTGCTAATTAGCGTGCAAGGATACATATATTTTAACTGCTCATTAAAGTAGTACATGCACACAAAAAGGCAGAGAAATCATGAGTTTCCAGCATTTCCACAGGTGAGCACCCTCTGGTAACCAATCCCCAGATAAGGAGACAGAATATGACCGCCCCAGGGAATCCCTCCTCCGGCTGCCTCTCTCACGACATTCCAAGAGTAAACACTACCCTAACTTCTAACAGCACACCCTGGTTTGGCTTTGGCTGGGGTTTGAACTTCATATAAATAGAATCCTGAAGCGTGTACCCCTTTGCGTCTGGCTTCATTCACTCACCGCTGTGCCGATGAGATTCATCCGGGTCTACCTGTCCTTGTAGGGTATTCCTTTTCATTGCTGTATAGTATTCTGCAGGGTCACTATGCCATAGTTTACCCATTTACCTGTTGACGGGAATTGGGGTTACTCCTCGTTTACGGCTATCACAAGCTAAACTATTGCAAACCCGTAATTCCCGGTATTTCAGACTATTACAAACTATCGCTGCTCTAAACGTTCTAATACAGCACTTTTTTGGTGGACGTAAGGCCGCGTTTCCACGCAGGAGGGAGTGTTGGGTCATAGGGCGGATGTATATCGAACTTGAGTGGAAACTGCCGGTTCGTGTCATTTTGTATTCCCACCAGCTGTGTGTGAGGGATTCGGTTACCGTACATCCAACCCGTAGTATGGTCAATCTTTTTTATTTTAGCTATTCTGATGGGTGTGCATTCCATTGTGGTTTTAATTTACATATTCCTGGTGACTAATAACAACTAATGAGGTGGACTACCTTTTCATATGTTTACTGACTATTTGGATAGCTTCCTGTAAAGCGCCCATTCAAGTCCTTTGCCTATTTGTATATTAATTTTCCTGCCTTTTTCTGATTGTTTTGTAGTTCTTATAGATCCTGGGTACAAGTCCTTTGTCAGATAGATGTGTTGTGAATATTTTCTCCCACTATGTGGCTTATGTTTTTATTCTTTTAATGTTGCCTCTTGATGAGCAGTATTTCTTTTTTTTTTTTTTTAAGATTTTATTTATTTATTTGAGAGAGGGAGAGCACGAGCAGGGGGAGGGGCAGAAGGAGAGGGAGAAGCAGATTCCTCACTGAGCAGGGAGCCCCATACGGGGCTTGATCCCAGGACCCTGAGATCATGACCCCAGCCAAAGGCAGATGCTTAACTGACTGAGCCACCTAGGCTCCCTGATGAACAGTATTTCTTAATTTAAATGTAGTCTAATTGGATCATTAATTATTATTTCCCATGTGGCTAACACTTGGTATTTGAAGAGATCTTTGCCTACTTCAAGGTCATGGAGATATTTTTTGATGTTTTCTTCCAAAAGATTTATTTGTTCCTTTCACATTTAGATTTATAAGCCAGCTGATATTTACTATATTTATTACTGTGTACAAAGTGGAGTGTCAGTCAAGGTTCTTTTTTTTTTGCCGCATGGATTTCCAGTTGACTCAGTTCCACTTATTGAAAAGACTTTCTTTTCCCTACTGAACTGCAATTTCACAGTTAAAAATCTGAGAGCTCTATGTATATGGGTTTGTGCGTGCAAGCATTGCTAGTTGGTGAAGGTTTTAGCATATTCTAGATTGCAGGTTTTTGTTGTTAAGTAAGCTCTAGGCCCAACATGGGGCTTGAACTCACAACGCTGAGATCAAGAGTCCCACGCTCTACCCACTGAGCCAGCCAGGTGCCCCTAAGTTTTTGCAGTTTTTGGATTGTTTCTTCATTCAACACTATGCCTTAAGACTCAGCCATGTGGGTGCGCCTGGGGGGCTTAGTCGGTTAAGCATCTGACTCTTGATTTCAGCTTGGGTCATGATCTCAGGGTCGTGGGATCGAGCCCCAGGACGGGCTCCCCGTTGAGCATGGAGTCTGCTTGGGATTCTCTCTCCCTTCTCCCTCTGCCGCTCCCCACTTGTGCCCTCTCTCTCTCTCAAATAAAATAAAATAAAAATCTAAAAAAAAGAAAAGGCTCAGTCATGTAGCGCTGTATACATCGACTATATTGCTCCTAACTGCTGCACGGAGTCTGTGGTATGAACTCAGCGTATCCGATTTTCCCAGTGATGGACAATGAGTCTGTCTCAAGCCCCCAACCTGCCCCTACTCCCAGCCCCCAAATCACATTGCATTGGACATCCTCCTCCATCCTCCTTATAAACTAGTGTTTGAAAAGTTTATGGGACATAAGCACAGGGAAAGAACTGCTGTGTCATGGGGGTATGCCCTAATTTATTTTGACTCCAATGGCTTCCCAAATGGCTTTACCCCAGTGTGTAACTCCCACCAGCAGGCATGGGGGTTATGCCGTCCCCACGTTTCCACCACTACTTGTGGCTTCCTAACTTTTCTCAGACCAGTAGCCAAACATCATTGACATACTAAGGGTCACTATATCCTTTCCCCTTAACCCACAATGGATAAAAGCGTAGTTAGTTATTCCTCAGCTCTATGAAAGTCTCAGTGTATTAAAGAGATGAATACTTTGAAGTCCTATTCTAAGGAAATGTGTTTTGCTTCTGACTAGTGATTACCACAGCGGAGAAGAATATGTAAATGACAACTTATGAGACACCTGGGTGGCACGGTTGGTTAAGCGTCTACCTCGGGCTCAGGTCATGATCTCAGGGTCCCAGGATCAAGTCCCATGAGGGGCTCCCTGCTCATTGGGAAGCCTGCTCCTCCCTCTGCCAAATAAATAAATACAACCTTTTAAAAAAGTTATATAAAAAAATGACAATTTACAGGGTGCCTGGGTGGCTCAGTGGATTAAAGCCTCTGCCTTCGGCTCAGGTCATGATCTCAGGGTCCCGGGATCGAGCCCTGCATCGGGCTCTCTGCTCAGCGGGGAGCCTGCTTCCCCCCCCCTCTCTGCCTGCCTCTCTGCCTACTTGTGATCTCTCTCTCTCTCTGTCAAATAAATAAAATCTTTAAAAAAAAAAATGACAACTTACTATGAGCACAATGGCAGAGGTAGGACGGTTGTCATTTGGCTTGGAGTCTTGACAACCCAAAGGTATGGGTGCCCCCTAGAGTTGCAGCAGGAAGCAGATGGCTCCCCTCAAGAGGGTAAAATTGAGGAGAGCTTAATGAAGGGACTAATTACAGAGGTGTGGCCAAGGCCACGGGAACCTACAAGGCCAGGGACTGGGGCAGGGCGGGGAGTGATGAGAGGGCAGAGGCCTCCCAACTTAGGGGTTTAGCAAGAGGAACCAGGTGCTGATGTAAGCAGGGAGGGAATAAATTCCTCAGCCCTTCCTTTCTTCTCTCTCTTTTTTAAAAATTTATTTATTTGAGTGAGAGAGAGAGTGCGCAGAGGGAGAGGGACGGAGAATCTCAAGCAGACTCTCAGCTGAGCGGGGAGCCCAACTCGGGGCTCGGGCTCAATCTCAGGACCCTGAGATCATGACCTGAGCCAAAATCAAGAGTCAGATGCTCAACTGACTGAGCCACCCGGGTGCCCCACCCCTTTCTTTCTAATCTCCAGCTAGCCAGCTAGCCAAACCCAGCCAAAGTCTGAGGCATTTGGGGGCTGCGGAGCCCATTCTATACAGCCCCCTCGGGCAGTCTCCCCGGGCCCAGAGCACGTGCAGAACAGTAGAGGCGGTGCCCGAGGGGCAAGCGGAAGATATCCTCCATGATAGCCACACACACTCACCAGCACAGTAAACATTCAGTGTCATTTGAGGTCAGAAGTGGCACTTTGGAAAAAAAAAAAAAAGAAGAAGTGGCACTTTGGGATATGTCTGGTCTCATCTCCACTGTGTTTTTGTTTTTGTTTTTGTTTTTTTTCTTAATTTAAGATTTCTTTATTTAGGGACGCCTGAGTGGCTCGGTCGGTTAAGCGTCTGCCTTCGGCTCAGGTCATGACCCCAGGGTCCTGGAAGGCTCAGGTCATGACCCCAGGGTCCTGGGATCGAGTCCCACATCTGGCTCCCTGCTTCTCACTCTCCCTCTGCTGCTCCCCCTGCTTGTGCTTTCTCTGTCAAATAAATAAATAAGTAAACAAACAAATAAAATCTTAAAAAAAGAAAAATATTTTTTTGAGAGAGAGTGAGCATGCAGGCAAGTGGGGGGAGGGGCAGAGGGAGAGAATTTTCAAGCTGACTCCTGGCTGAGCAGGGAGCCTAGTGTAGGGCTGATCTCACAACCCATGAGATCCAGGATCTGAGCCAAAACCTAGGGTCCGAAGCTTAATTGACTGAGCCACCCAGGCGCCCCACCCCCACCGTGTTTTGTTTCTTTTTTTATAGAGTTTATTTATTTATTTGACAGAGAGAGCACAAGGAGGGGGAGCAGCAGAGGGAGAGGGAGAAGCAGACTTCCCGCTGAGCAAGGAGCCTGATCCCAGCACCCTGAGATCATGACCTGAGCCGAAGGCTGCTGCTTAAACGACTGGGCCACCCAGGCACCCCGCATTTATTTTTTATAACAAAAAAATAATATTATGGGCCACCTGGGTGGCTAGGTCAGTCAAGCATCCGACTCTTGATTTCAGTTTAGGTCATGATCTCCAAGTCGTGGGATCGAGCCCCATGTCCGGTTCTGCTCTCAGTAAGGAGTCTGCTTGGCCCTCTCCCTCTGCTCCTCCCCTCCATTTGCTTGCTCACTCTCTTTCTCTCATAAATGAATAAATAAATAAAATCTTTACAAAAAATATTACAAAAGGTAAATTTTATGAAAAAAGAAATTATTGAGAGATTTCAAATGGTTAAAAAGGGAAATAGACTGGCTATACAAATCTTGCTTCCTGCGCAGATTGGAAACTTAAAAGTATGCTAATTAAGTTATTTAGTAATGGAATGCTAAGCATACCATGCCCTTGAGCTGCTGCAATAGACCCAGCAATACAGCGGCTTAAAGAAGATCGAAGCTTATTTCTCCCTCCTGGATAATCCTGACATGAGCGGCCTCGTGGGCAGGGAGGCTCTGCTCCAAGCAGTCAGCCTTCTTTTGTCCTGTGCCCTGTGAACCTTGTGTTCAAGCCTATGGGAGTTGGGGGAAGAGAAAGGAAGGCCAGGTAGTAACTTCCTGTTTTTTTTCTTTTTCTTTTTTTTTTTGTAACTTCCTGTTCTGGTAACACTTTAAATTGGGAAATAATCATAGATCCACACAAAGTTGGAAAGAAAGTACAGATGATAAAAAGAGTTACCGAGGAGCGCTCAGTCGTTAAGTGTCTGGTTTTTGGTTTCATTCAGCTCAGGTCATGATCGCATGGGTCCTGGGATCAAGTCCTGCATTGGGCTCTGTGCTCGACAGGGAGCCTGCTTCTCCCTTTCCCTCTGCCTGCCGCTCCCCCTGCTTGTGTGCGCTCTCTCCGTCAAATAAATAAATAAAATGTTTATAAAAAAATTAAGTAAAAAGATTCACCCAATTTAAAAATGGGCAAGGGATTTGCATAGACATTTCTCCAAGGAAGATGCACAAATGGCCAATAAACACATGAGAAGATGCTCACCGTCATTAGTCACCAGGGAAATGCAAATCAGAACCACATTAAGAGACCACTTCGTGGGGCCCCTGGGTGGCTCAGTGGTTGAGCGTCTGCCTTCGGCTCCGGTCGTGATCCCGGGGTCCTGGGATCAAGCCCTGCATTGGGCTCCCTGCTTGGTGGTGCTTTTCCTCTCCCACTCCCCCTGCTCATGTTCCTGCTCTTGCTGTCTCTCTCTGTCAAATAAGTAAATAAATAAAATCTTTGGGGAAAAAAAAAAAGAGACCACTTCATACGACTAAAATGGCCATGATCAGATGGGAAATAGCAAGAAGTGGTGAGGATGTGGGGACCCTGGGATCCTCATCCATCACTGGTAGGAATGTAAAATGGTGCAGCCACTTTGGAAAACCGTCTGGCAGTTCCTCAAAACCTTAATCCTAGAAGCGCCCAGGTGGCTCAGTCAGTTGAGCATCTGACTCTCGATTTTGGCTCAGGGCATGATCTCAGGGTCATGAGATTGAGCCGCCC
>CM052888.1:40314873-40342054 GCA_028534135.1 Potos flavus
ACACAAAGACGTATGTACCCGGATGTTCATAGCCACATTATTCATAATTGCCACAAAGTGGAAACAACCCCAGTGTCCATCCGCGGGTGAATAGATGAGTAAAATGCAGATGTCTGCAGAATGGTTATTATTTAGCCATAAAAAATAAAGTACTGACACCCGCCACAACACGGATGAACCTTGAAAACATGATACTAAGCAAAAGAAGCCAGACACCGCAAAGGTCGTATGCTGTATGATTCCATTGATATGAAATGTCCAGAATAGATAAATCCATAGAGACAAAAAATAGATTGATAGTTTCCTAGGGCTGGGAGAAAGGGGAAGGGGGAGCGACTGCTCATAGGCACAGGGTTTTTTCTTGGAGGGATGAAAATGTTCTTATATTAGATGGTGACGTGGGCTGCACAACCTTGTGAAAATGCTAAAAGTCACTGAATTTACACTTTGAAAGGGTGAATTTTATAGTATGGGAATTATAGCTCACACTAAAGCTGTCGTTAAAAAAAAAAAAAAAAAAAGGACGGGCGCCTGGGTGGCTCAGTTGGCTAAGCGTCTCACACTTGATCTCAGCTCAGGTTTTGATCTCAGGGTGGTGAGTTCGAGCCCCACATTGGGCTCAGTTGCCAAGCCTACCTAACCAACTGAGCCACCCAGGCACCCCTTCGCAAAGCCTACTTAAAAAAAAAAAAAAAAAAGTAGGAGCGGTTCCCAAGCAGTGTCTTTGTCAGCGAGGCAGCAGTGGAGCAGCTGCACAAATTCTTCTGCCCCCCCCTCCTGTTGGCAGTCGCGTGCCTACTCTGTGCCCTAGGGATGTGGGAAACTCGGGGTCCAGCTGGCAATCCAACTACCACAGGGTGGGGGTTCGGGGATGTGTGTGGCATGGTTCCTGTCCTCAGGAGGCATTCCTCCTAGCATTTTCCTTCCTCTTCATCCCCCATACCTCGCCAGTGCCAAGTCTTATTTATTTCATCTGTGACTAACTCTTCAGTATGTCCCCTTCTCCCATTTCCAGCTTCTGCCCTCGTCCTCGTGTCCTCTCTCTCCAGAGTCGTTTCCCCAGTCTACCCCCTGAGCTGCCATTCTTGCCCTCTCTGACCTACCCTCCCCACTCTCCAGGCAGTCCCGGAAACACTCTTTCATTCTGCCCCACCCCCTCCTTAACCTTCCATAGCTCCCTAGTGTGTTATCTGTGCCCCCAGGAAACTGAGCTCTGGGAGAGAAGGCCTCTGTTTGTATTCAGAACCTAGAACAGTGCAGGGCACATAGTAGGTGCTCAAATATTGATTGACTGAATGAATAGGGCCAACTAGGATGAGAATCAGGGAAGGCTTCTTGTGGGAAGTGGTATCTCAGGAAAGCTTTAAAGGACCTGTCTCCAGGTGGGCAGCGAAGGGTTTGTGGAAAGCCCTGATGCAAGCTGGGACGAAACCCAGCGTTTGGGCCCGAGTGGAGGGAGGGCTGGGGAGAAGCTGCAACGGGGAGGTACTGGGGATGCGGGGGCTCCTCAGAGCCTGTGTTTCAGATGAGCGCGAGGCCGTGCAGAAGAAGACCTTCACCAAGTGGGTGAACTCGCACCTCGCCCGCGTCGGCTGCCACATCGTGGACCTCTACGCCGATCTCCGCGACGGCTTTGTGCTCACACGGCTCCTGGAAGTGCTGTCCGGGGAGCAGCTGGTGAGGGGACCTGAGGGCCTGGGGGAAGGCGGCGACCCTGGGATCAGGGCTGGGTTATCACTGGGTCTGGCTAATGGATGCCTGGAGCGTCCTAGAACGGCCCGGCGGGTTAGCGGCCTCTGTACTCAGGTGGGTGGGGCTACGACCCAGAGGTGGGGCTTGGGTGAGCCTGGGGGCGTGGCTGGGAACGGAAGCGGGGATTGGGTGGAAAGTGAAGGCGGTGGTTCCTGCGGCCTCTGGGCTTGGGGTGGGGTGGAGCTCTGTTGGAAGTGGTGGGGCTTTTGGAGAAGGGAGGGGCTTTATTAGAGGGGGCTGGCCTGGGTAGCGCGGTAGCTAGACCGAGGGGTATAAAATAGGGGCAGGACCCTGTTGCAGGGGGTCGATGGGTGAGGGTGCGGTTGTCATCGGAAGGGGAGGCCTAGGTCATGGAAATCTGGGGCACCAGAGAGGACTCTGGTGTGAGTTTGGCTTGTGGTATGGGTTGCCGTTGTATTTCTGGGCGTGGATGAGGCTTCATCGCAAAGGGTGGGATTCTGACGGAGCTAAAGATTTAGTAAAGGAGCTCAGAAATCGTGAGTGGCATGGCTAGAGAATCGAAACGAAGGCCATTGGAAATGCTAGGGCTGTAAACCAGGAGAGACCTGGGAGAAATGGGCGTGGCTCTCGGCAAGGGCCTGAAAGGGAGGCGGGGATGGGGGTGTGTGTGACCAAGGATCCAGTGGCCCAACCAGGGTGGCCTGGGGCAGACCTCCAGGGGGAGGGGCGGGAGTAGGGTTACTGGCAGGTTGCTGAAGCTTCTTGATAAGAGGTGTGGCTATCAGGTCGGAGGCGGAGCTTCAGTAAAATGGGTGGAAACAGGAACTAGAATGAGCCAAGAAGGGAAGGGGCTCTTAAGAAAGGGTCTGGCTGCGGGAAGGGTCAGGGTTTCTTTTGAAAGGATTGGATCCTTGGTCCTCGAAAAGACTGAAGGGCGTGGCCTGGACTTGGGCACCCGGGGGGCGTGGCTATGGGGGCCGGCCTCTCTGGAAGGGGTGAGGCCGAGGGCCCAGTGTTCTTGGCCAGGCCGCCCCCCAACGCCCCTGCCACCCTAGCCAAGGCCCACTCGCGGTCGCATGAGGATCCACTCGCTGGAGAATGTGGACAAGGCGCTGCAGTTCCTGAAGGAGCAGCGCGTGCACCTGGAGAACGTGGGGTCCCATGACATTGTGGACGGGAACCACCGGCTGACCTTGGGGCTAGTCTGGACCATCATCCTGCGCTTTCAGGTGATCCCCAAGTGACCCCAGCCCGGCCCGCTCCCCACCGTGTGGCCTTAGGAGGGCATCCCCCGCTCATGCCCCCACTGATTCACTCATTCATTCCAAAAGTTTTCCCAATACGATCCAGGAACCCTAATCCCGGTGGTGGGGGTGAAAATTATGATAAAAATAATAATCATTATCACCACCATCACTATGATCATTTACATATTTTTTACTCTGTTCCAGGCACTGTTCTAAGCACTTGGCATTTAATAGCCCAACAACCCCACACATTAGATACCGTTTATTATGTTTTACCATAAGGAAAGTGAAGCTCAGAGAGGCAAAGTGATATGTTCAAGGTCACAGCTGGGGAGTGGAGCTGGAATTCAAATCCAGGCAGTTTTGCTCCAGTTCAGAAACAAAACCGACAAATTTTCTTTTCTTCTTTTTAATCAACAAATTTTCTGCCTCTATGGAGCTTACATTGTGGTGGGGGAGACAGACAGTAAATAAACCCTTAAATACATAGAACAAGAGATGGATGAGAAAAGGATCAGCTCTAGGTAAGAGCTATGCAGAAAAGAAGAGATTATGATAAAGCAGTAAAAGAAATACAGAACATCAGGTTGATGGTGTTGAGATTTTAGACTCGATGGTCAGAGAAGGGCTCTCTGAGAAGCTGTTGGCTGCATGACATGAAGATGAAGGGAGAAAGCTCCAGGCCAGAGGCACAGCATGTGCAAAGGCCCTGACTGAGGTGGGAAGGAGCTGGAATGTCGGAGGTATAGCAGGGCCACTGTGGCTAGAGAATGGGAGGCAAGGGGGAGTCAGGGAGGAGATGAGGTCAGAAGGGTTGACAGGGCCTAGGTGATCTGAGATTAGCAGTTTTGATTTTATTCTGTTTGAGATGGGGAGAAATTAGAGAGTTTTATCAAGAGGATAGACATAGGGGCACCTGGGTGGCTCAGTCGGTTAAGCATCTGCCTTTGGCTTTGGTCATAATCCCAGGGTCCTGGGATCAAGCCCTGCATAGGGCTCCTTCCTTAGTGGGGAGCCAGCTTCTCCCTCTGCCTGCTGCTCCTCTTGCTTGTACTCTCCCTCTCTCTCTCTCTGACAGATAAATAAATAAAATCTTAAAAAAAAAAAAAAAAAGTGGTTGACGAAGGCCTCACTGAGAAGTGACCAGTGAATCAAAACCTTAAGTTGGGGTAGAGCCATGTAGGCCCCTGAGGGAAGGAACAGGCAGTGCAAAGGCCCTGAGACGGAAGGACACTGGTGATTTAATAAAGAGGACAGCAGTTCTCTGGAGCAGAATAGGCTGTTGAAGATGAGGTCAGAGACATAACAAGGGGAAGTTTACTTTTGCCGTGTGTGAGACAGACCCACTGAGGGTCTCGGGGATGGGAGGGAGGCATGTGATCTGGTCCGGGGGTTCCCAGGGTTCCTCTCTGCCGTGAGAACAGACTGTGGGGGCAGGAGCAGGGAGACCAGCGTGGAGGTGACTGCACTAGCCCAGGCCGGAAATGGTGGTAGCTTGGATCAGGGAAGTGGGCCAGACGCCAAAGTACGGAGGCATCCCTGGAAACTGAGACCCTGGTCCACAACCGCCTTCCCCAACTGTAGATGTCCTGGCCTACTCCAGATCCCACTCTCACACTCCTGAACCCCCAGTCCCAGCCTGAAGCTGCCTCTCCCATCTCCTATGTCACATGCCACCCCCCCACCCCCCAGCAACGGGGTCCGCCGGTGTCTTCCAGACTCACGCCCTCCTGGTCCCAGCAGCCATGTTTTGTATCCTCACAGATTCAAGTGATCAAAATCGAGACTGAGGACAACAGAGAGACCCGCTCAGCCAAGGACGCCTTGCTCCTGTGGTGTCAGATGAAGACAGCTGGGTAAGCATACCCCCCACCCGGCGCCCCCACCAGGCAGGCAGGGCCCTAACCTAATCTGGAGGGTTCCTTCTGGGACAGGAATGCAAGGGGCACCCCACGTCCTCAGTGTCAAAAGTTACATCTGGAGTTAATGAACTAATAAATAAAATACGTCCACTCTTCTGACCCTGACAAATAAACCCGTGTAACAGTCTGGAAGGCCTGGTTCAAATTTAGAACTCAGGCTCCTCTGAGAGCAATGTTGGAGAGTAGTGGACTGCCCCCCAACTTGCTCCCCTCTGTCCCCCCACCTCAAGAGGCCTCACGTACACCTGTGTGGACACCCCACCCCTGTTCCTGAGCTGTGCGCCCCCCCCAGGTGAAAGCCACCACACTTCAGCCTAAGAGAGCCCACCCTGGGGCTCGGGCAGCTCCGGGGAGAAGTTCCGGCTTCTGGGTACCTTCAGGGGGGCTGAGAAGGGAGCTGTGCAGGCTCTGCTAGGAGGTCCCCGGGACCCCCAACACTGTGCCCTGTGGGAGGGGTGTGGCCTGGAACTCAGGCGCCCTCTGGAAAGCTGCCCCTGGGAAGAAGGGGAGGCAGGTATGGATGGAGACTGGGCTTTCTCTGATGCTCGGCCTTCTGGGGGTGGCGTGCTCTCTTGTAGTGCTGTCTTTCCTGGTGTCTTGTGTTTACCTCTATGTCTGCTTTTCCTTGTTCCTATCTCTCCCTCCCACTTCTTTCACCCCTCCTGCCTTCTCCCCTCCCTCCTTTCTTTCCCCATCTCTGTGTATATCTTGTTTTCTCTCCATCTCTCTCCTCTCTCTCTCTCTTTCCATCTCCCTGCCTCAATTGATCGATTGATTGATCTATCTTCTATCCACCCACCCATCCATCCCTTTCTCTCTTTCCCTCCCTTTTTTTCCTCCTGACTATCTCCCTTTCTGCCTCTGTCTCTCCCTTCCATGCTGCCAGTTACCCTGAAGTTAACATCCAGAATTTCACCACCAGCTGGAGGGATGGCTTGGCCTTCAATGCTCTCATTCACCGGCACAGGTACCGCCCAGCCCCGCCCTGCCCCGCCCCCTGCCCTGCGTCCAGTGGGTACACACCTGCATACGTGTGCACATAGATGACCCATGTAGACTTGAGAACCCACCCCTTCAAATGCACGCCCTTCACACTTACACAAGGCACACACCCCTACGGAACCCTGTCGAGGCCATGTACTCTGTGTACACATGGAAACACACGTGCCCTCACACAGGTGTGTATACACACTCACACTCGTGCACATACACGGCCTTGTCTGCTGCTTCGATGCCCCCAGGGTCCCCATGGACTGTCCTCTCTGGTGCGTGCATGGGGCCCCCCTCATCAGCAAGTCCTTCCTCTAGGTGAGTCCCAGGGCCCCCCTTCTGCCTCCCTGCACACCCACCTTTCACACCCCCGCGCCTGGTGCCGAATTGGCCGAGGGGTGGGCATCCAGACAAATTGCACCCATATCATTGTCGTACACGTGGCAGATTAGGGAAACTGAGGGCCCTAGCCCGGGAAGGACTTGCTCAGGTGTGGTGGGAATGGAACCCCAGCCTTTTCTGCTGTAGACACATGTTCACTCACAAGCCTGGCCCGTCGCACATACACACTCATACACACGGGAAGACCCAGCCCCACCCCCACAGCCGGAAACCCACCAGCTCTACCTGATGACAACATTTACTGAGCGCTTCCTGTGTACCCAGCATTGTTCTCAGTGCTTTCTAATGAGTCACTTAATATTCAGTGAGCCCGTGAGGCGGATGCTAGTATCATCCCCATTTTACAGAGGAGAAAACCGAGGCAGAGAGAGACAAAAGAGCTTACCTAGCGTGACAGCCAGGAAGTGGCCAAGCTGGGGTGTGGGCCCAGTGGGCCGACTGTAGACCTCACACTTGGAACTGCTGTGTGCTACTGTTTAGAAACACACCCAAGTAGGCACGTGTGCCTTGTGAACGCAGTCATGCACATGCCCTCACACCGTTCTCACAGCCTCAGATAAATGCACGTGTCCACGTGCCAGCACACACGGCTTTCCCTGGGCCCGGGGGCGCCCCTCCTGCCCCTCGCCGTGGGTGGGGCTCAGACGAGGACGTCTTTCTGCCCCCTTGCCCACTGGCCCTGGAGCCTGCCTGCTGCCTGCCCGCTCTGTGCCCCTGCCCAGGCCCGATCTCGTAGACTTCAGCAAGCTCACCAAGTCCAACGCCAACTACAATCTGCAGAGAGCCTTCCGCACGGCCGAGCAGCACCTGGGGCTGACGCGTCTGCTGGACCCTGAGGGTGAGCCCTGCACGGCCCCAGCCAGACTTCCTCTTGGGGGGGACTCCCGACCCCAGTGCCATCCCAAACTCCACCCCATCCTGCTGCAACCCCATCCTGAACCAAGGCCTTCCAAGTCCCAGCTCCCTCCCACCCCCTCCCCTTCCTCATCTCCAATCCCCCCTCCTCCCCATCTTCCTGTCCCTTCCTTTGGCATCTCCATCTCCAACCCCAGCCTCATCCCCCTTCCTGTCTCCAACCAAACCCCCTCCCAACCCCATCCTGAATCAGCTCCCCCCCAAGCCCAACCTCCTCTCGATCCCTAACTCCAGTCCCAGCCCCAAAGCCAAGCCCACCCCCAACATGATCCCCATCCCCTGACTTCAGACTCGCTCCTAATCCATGATCATGCCAACACCAATCCCCCAATCTCTGGAACAACCGCTATTCCCCTTCTCTGAGCATCTACTCTGTGCCAAGCACAGGGCTGGGAATTTTATGGAAACTTCTCCCTTCATCACTGACCTGGTTGGATAGAACTTACCCATCCTGTTTTTAAAGGGATAGAAACGAGGGCTCAGAGAGGTAGAGTCACTTGCCCAGTGTCACCCTGCAAACCAGCAGACGGGACTTGTGATAGCTGGATTCTGCACTCAGGGCCTGGCACATAGAAGGTGTTTGGGGCTCTCGGTTTCATGAGTTGGTGAAGAGTAAGGCCAAGTATAATATTGTGCATTCAGTGGGCAAATCAAAATGACAATCGGAATTTGTTGAGTTTCTCCTCTGTGCCAGGCTAGCCTTTCTAATACTTACGGTGCTCCCAGGTGGCAGGCACTGTGATTATCCTTCCTGTTACACTGGGGAAACTGAGGCTCAGAGAAGTGAGGTCTGTTTCCTAAGGTCACGCAGTGAGTGAGTGGTTGAACAGGGATTTAAGCACATACTGCCTACAAAGTCCGTGTCCTTGACCTCTGACCTCATACATCACTTATACACTTTATAAATACTTAGTGAGTTCCTACTCTGTGCTGGGCATGACTGAGACAGTGGTGAAAAAAGACAGCCATAGGGGTGCCCGGGTGGCTCAGTCAGTTGAGGGTCCAACTCTTGATTTCAGCTCAGGTCATGATCTCAGGGTCACGGGATCAAGGCCCACCTAGGGCTCTGCGATCAGCGGGGAGTTTGCTTGAAGATTCTCTCTCCCTCTCCCTCTGCTCCTCTCCTCACTCACATTCACTTGTACATGTGCTCTCTCTGATAAATAAATACATCTTAAAAAAAAAAAAGAGGGGTGTCTGGGTGGCTCAGTGGGTTAAAGCCTCTGCCTTCGGCTCAGGTCATGATCTCAGGGTCCTGGGATCGAGCCCCGCATCGGGCTCTCTGCTCAGCGGGGAGCCTGCTTCCCCCTCTCTCTCTGCCTGCCTCTCTGCCTACTTAGGATCTCTCTCTCTCTGTCAAATAAATAAATAAAATCTTAAAAAAAAAAAAAAAAGACTTAGCCTTTGTCCTCATGGAGCTTAAATTCAAGCTAAGGACATGATCTCATAAATGAATATTTAACTGCAAATTACAAGTTCCAGGAGGCAATGATAAGATGCCATGAGGAAGACTAACAGGGGTAACCAACTCTACACAGGCTGAACAGGGAGGCTTATCTGAGGAAATGTAAACTGAATTGAACCCTGAAGGGTGAATGGGAGCTAGGCACACAGAAGAGGGAACATTGTTCTACCTAGTGAAAACACCATGTGCAAAGGCCCTGAGGCAGAAGGCAGAATGGTGTGAAATAATCATGGATCGTTTTTCTGTGGTGGTTTGCATGTGTCAGGTACTGTTTAATCCCATGAGGCAGATCCCCATTTGGCAGATAAAAAATTAAGAAACACAGAGGTTCGTTATCCTGCCTGAGGTCACACAGCTAGTAAGAGTGGGTTCTCCCTCCCTCCGCCTGATCCCTCCACCTCAGAATGCTCACTGTCATGCTCCCCCACTCTCCCTTACCTCCCCCCCAGATGTGAACATGGAGGCTCCCGATGAGAAGTCCATCATCACCTATGTGGTCTCTTTCTACCACTACTTCTCCAAGATGAAGGCCCTGGCCGTGGAGGGGAAGAGGATCGGGAAGGTTTGGGGAACCGAGGGATGGGGCGGGTGGGAGCTTGGGAACCACCTGGAGGCGCATCTGGGATGAGGCTGACCCCCGCTTCCTTTGCCGGTCAGGTCCTGGACCAGGTGTTGGAGGTGGGGAAGATCATTGAGCGCTACGAGGAGCTGGCGGCCGAGCTGCTGGCCTGGATCCACCGCACAGTGGGCCTCATCAGCAACCAGAAGTTTGCCAACTCCCTGAGTGGGGTGCAGCAGCAGCTTCAGGCTTTCACGGCCTACTGCACCCTGGAGAAGCCAGTCAAGTGAGGCCCAGCTCAGGAGGGAGGGTGGCAGGTGGTGATGTGGAGGCGGGGTTCTTGAGCTCCAGCCCCTTCAGGTTTCAGGAGAAGGGGAACCTGGAGGTGCTGCTCTTCAGCATCCAGAGCAAACTGCGTGCCTGTAATCGTCGCCTCTTTGTGCCTCGGGAGGGCTGTGGCATCTGGGATATCGACAAGGTGAGGCTGAGAATGTCGGGGAGAGGCAGGGTTGTTCCATGCGGGTGTGTAGGTTGTGCACTGCTCAAGGGAGCCATCTACATTGTAGACATCATGGACTGGATATTCATCCTGACAGTTTTCCATCAGGGAAGTGTCATGAAGGAGCAATTTTTCCCCCCAGTTTTCACAAAGGTGCTGTAAATGCTTGGAGCCACCTCAGAGAAGCCAAGGCCATTAAAATGTGGGACGTTGTTGGGGTCTGACTGCCTCCTCCTGTCCTCCTAGGCATGGGGCCAGCTGGAGAAGGCAGAGCACGAACGGGAGGCTGCTCTGCGGGCTGAGCTGATCAGGCAGGAGAAGCTGGAACTACTGGCCCAGAGGTTTGACCACAAGGTGGCTATGAGGGAGAGCTGGCTGAATGAGAACCAGCGCCTGGTCTCCCAGGTACTGCGTGCAGGGCTTGGCTCTGGGGGAGAAGGAGGGAGGGCAGCGCTGGTGGCCCTGGGACCAGAGAGGGAGACTCGATCTCCTAAGCGACAAAGAAGTGTTGGATTAGTCTCCTAGGTGGCAAATGAGGGTGGGAAGGGAGAACTGGTCTCCTAAGTGAGCGGTGGGGGAGGGGAGTGGGCCTGATCTCCAAGGTAACAGGAGAGTGAGGTTGGTCTCCAGGGTAACTGGAGAGGACAGAATTAGTCTCTTCAGAAATGGGGAGAGTATTTAATTAGACTCTAAGTGACAGAAGAGGTTGTGTCTGGTGTCCAGGGTAACTCAGGAGGATAGAATCGGTCTCCTAAGTAACAGGGTACGGTAGGCCTGGTCCCCAGTCTCTAGGGCAATGGTAGGATGGGGACTGTTTCCTGGGTGATGGGTTTCACGCTAGAGATGTGATGGAGACGGGTGGGGCTGGTCTCCAGGGGAACAGAGGAAGATGGGGCTGGCCTCCAGGGTAACTGGAGATACTGGGAGCGGGGCCAGGGTAACAGGTGGACGGCTGGGGCAACATGGGTGAGTGTCTGCCCTGCCCCGCCCCAGGACAACTTCGGGTATGAGCTCCCGGCCGTGGAGGCCGCCATGAAGAAGCACGAGGCCATCGAGGCCGACATTGCAGCCTACGAGGAGCGGGTGCAGGGCGTGGCCGAGCTGGCCCAGGCCCTGGCGGCCGAAGGCTACCACGATGCCCGGCGCGTGGCGGCCCAACGCGACAGCGTCCTGCGTCAGTGGGCCCTGCTGACTGGGCTGGTGGGGGCCCGGCGGACGCGGCTCGAGCAGAACCTGGCCCTGCAGAAGGTCTTCCAGGAGATGGTGTACATGGTGGACTGGATGGAGGAGATGCAGGTGGGCCGGCCCGGGGCCGAGGGTGGGCGTGGTGGGCCGGGAGGGAGAAGTAGGGCTACGGCACTGCAGGGGTTGTCAGGGTGCTAAAGAGGGTCGGAGAGAGAGAGATGCTGACAGGAACAAGGAGACTGAGACGGAGATCAGAGTTCAAGAGATGGATTGGAGGAGCAGAAGAGTGATGGGGCATTGCGGGGCGGGGCGGGCCTGAGGGCCGCTGCCAAGAATGTGCTCAGTGCTGCCCCCTCTGGTAGGCGCAGCTGCTGTCCCGCGAGTGCGGGCAGCACCTGGTGGAGGCCGAGGACCTGTTGCAGAAGCACGGACTGCTGGAGGGGGACATCGCGGCCCAGAGCGAGCGGGTGGAGGCGCTCAACGCTGCTGCTCTGCGTTTTTCTCAGCTGCAGGGTGAGTTTGGGCTTGGGGATGGGGTTGGGGACGCTCAGGGCTGGTGCCGGTAGAAACAGAGTGACTCCTAAGAGACAGTAGGAAGGAGTGAGCTCCCTGTCTTTGGAGGCATCCAAGCACAAAATAGGATCACACTCCATCGGGGATCTCATGGGGGAAACTATTGCCTGGAGTGGAGGTTAGACCACATGACTTTTTCCTGCTTTGAGATTCTGCAGTAATAGGTACATTCTTATTGAGCACTTGCTTTACTAAGCCCTTCGCAGCCAAATGTCATTGAATACCATAAAAAGACTGTGTAAGGTAATATATAATCAGGGCACGTTTGGCAGCAAATGATAGAAATGTCAGTTAGCCTAAGGAGAAAAGGGCAGTCACTAAAATGTTCAGAGAGGGGCAAGTTCGGCTTCAGGCATGGCTGGATCTAGGGATTGTCCAATGATAATTTTAAGCCTCCATCTCTCTCGCTGTACTCTCTGTGTTTGTGTCACTGTTGGGCCGTCCCTCCCCTTGTGGTATAAACCTGGGATCATTCAGCCCTGTGTTTACATCCTAGCAACTGAGGAGACCCAGTTGGAGACACTCCTCCTTATGGATGTTTACCCCCCGAGGCTTCCTCTGTCTTCTCCTTGTGAGATCTTGGCGCCTGGTGGCAGCCAGCGGCACTGCACGAACAGCAAAGAGGCTGGTGTGTGTGTGTGGGGGGGGGGTGTTGTCATGGTGATGAGAGGCTGTGCTGCCTGATATGTGGTCCAGAGGTTTGGCCTCCCAATCTGCCACTTCTTAGCTGATCCTGGGCAAGTGGCTTCTTCCCCAAACCTCAGTTTCTTCATCTGTAAGATGGAGCTAATAAGGATACTGCCCCACAGGATGGTTGTGAGGATGAAGCAACACTGGGCCAGTCAGGTCTGGATACATGGATGCCTGTTGCTGGATGCCTTAGTATTCGGGTCAATTTCAGTCCAGAATTCCAGAAATGGCGCAGTCCTCCTAGGGCAGCATCTCTCACGGTGTTTTGACCCAGTAAGAAATACGTTTACCTCCTGACCCAGAGTTCACACACACGCGTGCACACACAGGCACAAAGTTTTTATGAAACAATGCTTCGCCTTACCCTGTGTGTGGCATCCTGATATTTTCTGTCCATTCTATTCTAGTCCATTAAAGGAATGCTGGCTATGAGCCATTAAGTTAATTTCACAATTTTGTCATCACAAACCAGAGGTCTGGGAGGAAGGCGAACTATTTGGAGAAAACGGAGTTCAGGTCATCCCTGGAGTTAAGAGATAAGGCAATAGAGGATGAGAGAGGGAACCTAGAATATGGCTTAAGAATAGAGATGTTTCCAGTTGCCTGGCTGGCTCAGAGAGTCAAGCATGCAACTCTTGATCTCCGGGTTGTTAAGTTCGAGCCCCACGTTGGGTGTAGAGATTACTTAAAATAAAACAAAAATAAAAAGAATAGAGATGTTTCATTTGGTCCAGTCCTGAAGGAAACACAATTTACCCTAAAACATACAGATTCTAGGATTCTCTGAATCTCAGTTTCCACCCATCATTCAATCAGTAATAAATCACCATTTTAATTAGGTACTGCTCTGGGCTCCCCCCGTTGCTGGGCAATGGTGGGGACACAGTGTGATGGAGACAGCCCTAGGCCCTGCCCTCATGGGGCTCCCAGTCCAGTGAGGGTAAAATACAGGCAGTCAGGCCACAGGGGTCAGGGCCAGGATTGGGGGGTGGGGGGGGAGGGTACAAGCACAGGGGTTGGGACTGGGATAGGGGAAGCGGAGAAGCCTCGGGGAGCCAGAGAAGGTGCCTGCTCCAGACAGCGTGTCAGGGAAGGGTGCCCGGAGGAGGGGACTTGCACCCTGGCACCTGATGAAGCCTATCTAGATGAGGACAGGGCAGGTGGCCTGCACCTGGCTCTCGGGCGCCCCCTGGCCGGTGCCCAACCGGGGATCCTCCCCTTCTCCCGGCCCAGGCTACCAGCCCTGCGACCCGCAGGTCATCTGCAACCGCGTGAACCACGTGCACGGCTGTCTGGCGGAGCTGCAGGAGCAGGCGGCGCGGCGGCGCGCGGAGCTGGAGGCCTCGCGGAGCCTGTGGGCGCTGCTGCAGGAGCTGGAGGAGGCCGAGAGCTGGGCCCGCGACAAGGAGCGCCTCCTCGAGGCGGCGGGCGGCGGCGGCGGCGGCGGCGGCGCTGCGGGCGCGGGGGGCACGACGGGCGGCGCGCACGACCTGTCCAGCACCGCGCGCCTCCTGGCGCAGCACAAGATCCTGCAGGGCGAGCTGGGCGGGCGGCGGGCACTGCTGCAGCAGGCTCTGCGGCGCGGCGAGGAGCTGGCTGCGGCCGGCGGCGCCGTGGGCCCGGGTGCCGAGACGGTGCACCTGGCGGGCCTGGCGGAGCGCGCGGCGAGCGCCCGGCGGCGCTGGCAGCGGCTGGAAGAGGCGGCGGCGCGGCGCGAGCGGCGGCTGCAGGAGGCGAGGGCGCTGCACCAGTTCGGCGCTGACCTCGACGGGCTCCTGGACTGGCTTCGCGACGCCTACCGCCTCGCAGCCGCGGGCGACTTCGGCCACGACGAGGCGTCCAGCCGCCGCCTGGCCCGCCAGCACCGCGCGCTCACGGGGGAGGTGGAGGCGCATCGCGGGCCGGTGGGCGGCCTGCGGCGTCAGCTGGCGACCCTGGGGGGCGCCAGCGGCGCCGGGCCGCTGGTGGTGGCACTGCAGGTGCGCGTGGTGGAGGCGGAGCAGTTGTTCACCGAGGTGACCGAGGTGGCCGCGCTGCGGCGCCAGTGGCTGCGGGACGCCCTGGCGGTCTACCGCATGTTTGGCGAAGTGCACGCGTGCGAGCTGTGGATCGGGGAGAAGGAGCAGTGGCTGCTGGCCATGCGCGTGCCCGATTCGCTCGATGACGTCGAGGTGGTGCAGCACAGGTGAGCGGGCCCTTGTGGGACTTCGGGCCGGGCCCCTTTCTCAAGGCGCGCAGTGTCGCCTTCCTGGGTTCAGCAGTTCCCACTTCCGCTCAGCTGGGACCCGGGTTCCAGGGGACAGCGAATGATAGTAGTCCCTACCTCGCGGGTGAGGCGTAATGAGTACTTGTAGGACACTTTGCAAATGCCTGGGTACAGGAAGCATTTCCGGAGTGTTTGCTATTATGAGGCTTACATTCACCTGGCGGGAAGTTAACTGAAGCTTCTCCAGAGACACCCCAGCCGGGCCCTTCTCCTGGGACTGCCACAGTTCCTGCAGTTGTCACCTCCCTAGCTCATGAAGTAGCTCCGACCATGTCACTTTCTCTTCCATCATTAACCTGCTTGACGTTTCTTCATAGCACTTAGCCACCCTGAGATCCGTGAGATACTGACTCGTCTGTTGACTGACTTAGTAATGAGTTGTGAAGTTAGTGGATGACCCCTTTTATTCATCCATTCATTCGTTCTGTTGGTACTTATGGAGCTCTCGCTGTCTTCTAGGTCTTGTGTCGGGCATCGGTGAGACACAGGCCTGGTCCCTACCCTTACTGTGCCCACAATTACCCAAGCCACAGCTTTGGGCACTGCTTTATAAAGGGGAGGACTGTGCCCAGCTTGTAGAGGGGTGTGTTGGACGGGTTGAGAATGGTGGCTGGGAGCCCAGAAAGGGGCCCGGCGTTGGGCCCCGTGTGGGAGGGGACAGGACTGGATCAGGCTAGGAGGCCAAGTGGAGAGGCCATGGGGGCGGAGAGTGTGGGGAGGGGCGTTGTCCAAAACAGGACCCAGATTGTGGCCTAGGGGATGGTGGGGCTGCCCCTGAGATGGGGCCCCGGGGGAAAAACAAATTTGGGGGAAGATACCGATGCTGGTTTGAGTCACAGTGGCTGCAAGGAGCCCCGCGGAGGTGTCCGGCAGCTTTGAGGTTGTAGACATGTTCCAAAGGAACGAAGTTGAGGCCGCAGAGAGAGATGTGGGGGTCACTAGAACTGAGACTGTGGGGAAGGATGGGATGGCCCAGGCAAGTTGGGAAACCAGCTAAGGGAGTTAGCTAAGAGTTAGAAGGAAATGCAGGAGAAGCCTAAGAGGTGGGCAGGTCCCCAGGGTCCAGGCCCGCCTGAGCGCGACCATCCTCCTCCTACAGATTTGAGAGCCTGGACCAGGAGATGAACAGTCTGATGGGCCGTGTCCTGGATGTGAACCACACGGTCCAGGAGCTGGTGGAAGGAGGCCACCCCAGTTCAGACGAGGTGCGCTCCTGCCAGGACCACCTCAATAGCAGGTAGGCAGGGCCTGGGGCCTCATACCGGTCCTTACCCATTCTTTCCATCATTCTTTTCCTCATTCACTCAACTGTCAGAAATCAAGAATGTGCGATTTCGACCCCCTGAGGTGGTAATGCCCACCTAGGAAATCAGCAAAATCTTGGGAGAACATGGTAATACCTAGTGTTAGCGGTGATGTGGTAAAATGAGGATACAATCTATTTTAGCGGGTTATTAGTTTACTTGTATAGAAAAGATTCACTGAGGATCTACTCTTTGCCAGGAATTTTTCTAAGCACTTTATGTGCCTGGTTTTATCTTCCAATATCCCAATTTCCATAGTAAAGTTTCCAGAAGTCAGAACTCTTTAAAAATGGTAACAAAGTAGTATCTTTCCCCCTAGAACACTACCAGCTGTTCTTCCAACGTAGGTAGGGTTCATGGATGAAGATGCTGACCCAGGGAGGTGAAATCCTCAGGGTGATTACTCAATCTACTAAGTAGGAGTCAAACCCAGTTCTGTCTGAATCCGGAGCTGGGGTCGTGAGCACTTACACTGAGTCTTCTCAGCAACCCAATGGGGCATAAATTGCCCCGTGTTAGAGAGGGGAAAGCTGGGGCTCAGAGATGTGAAGACACTGGCCCGAGGTCACACAGCAAGTTACAGGCTCAAACCTGGATGTGAAGTTGAATTTGTCTGACTCCTAGGACTATTTTTACCTGCTGTGCTGCAGGATTCCAGTAACCAGGGATTTTTTTTTTTTTTTAAGATTTTATTTATTTATTTGACAGAGAGATCACAAGTAGGCAGAGAGGCAGGCAGAGAGAGGAGGAAGCAGGCTCCTCGCTGAGCAGAGTGCCCGATGTGGGGCCTGATCCCAGGACCCTGAGATCATGACCTGAGCTGAAGGCAGAGGCTTTAACCCACTGAGCCACCCAGGCGCCCCAGTAACCAGGGATTTTAAAACCTCTCTAGCCTTGACAATCTCAAAGCATCGGGGCCTCAAATGATAACAACGATAATGATTTGCAGCTTAGTAAGAGTATCTTTTTTTCTTTTTTCTTTTTTTTTAAGAGAGAGAGAGAGCACAAGACAGGGGTGGAGGGACAGAGAGGGAGAGAGAATTTTAAGCAGGCACCATCCCCAGCATAGAGCCCAATGCAGGGCTTGATCCATCACCCTGAGACCATGACCTGAGCCAAAATCAAGAGTCAGACACTTAGCCCTCTGAGCCACCCAGGCACCCCTGAACTTGGGTTCTTCTGATTTCAGAGTCCTGATCTCTGCTGTGTGGCGTGTCCATTCTGGAGGGGACAGATAAACAAATAAACAGTGAACAAATGAACTAATAAATGAACAAGATCTTTCGAGAATTCTCGTGATCTGGTAGAACATAACCAGAGGGCTGGAGATGATTTTAGATCTTGCGGTCAGCTGTGACATTCTGAGTGGGGCCCTCAAAGGGGATGAGAAGGAGCCAGCCACATACAGGAAGGGACAGGAAGGTACAGAGCGTTCCAAGCAGGAAGCACAGCTGAGGCAGAAAAGAGCTTGATATGCCCCCCCAAATGTTCCCCACTCAATAATAGTAGCGCACAAGTACTGTTTGACCCCCTTCATAAATCATAACTCATTGGACTCTCACAACACCCCATGAGGTAGGTGCTGTGCTAGAATCTCGTCCATTTTACTGATAGGGAAACTGAGGCACAGAGAGGGTTACTTGCCAAAGGGCACACAGGTCAGCTTTGACTCCGGGCAGTCCAGCTTGGACCACACACAGCCTATGAAGGGAAACTGAGACCCAGGGGAGTATCATCACTTGCCCGAGGGCACAGAGCAATACATAATTTTTTCCCCATTAACTTATTTTGATATAGAACACGTTTGCCTTTCCACCATTTGGTCCTCAGCCCCTAGTTCATGGGACGTGCTCAGTTTCTATTCGTTGGACCCAGCATCATAGCTAATGTTGTAAGCCAGCACGTCTTACACTCTGGGCTCAACATCCCTCTTAAAAACTGTTAGGGACCCCAAAGAGCTTGTTTTTATAGGTTGTATCCATCAATATTTACTACGTTGGAAGTTGATACTGAGAAATGTAAAAATATTAAGTCATTTTAAAATCACGATCGTGGGGCGCCTGGGTGGCTCAGTTGTTAAGTGTCTGCCTTCAGCTCAGGTCATAATCCTAGGGTCCTGGGATGGAGTCCCACATCAGGCACCCTGCTAAGCAGGAAGCCTGCTTCTCCCTCTCCTGCTCCCCCTGCTTGTGTTTCCTCTCTCGCTGCCTCTCTCTGTCAAATAAATAAAAGCTTTTTTAAAAAAGATTTTATTTATTTATTTGACAGACAGAGAGAGAGATCACAAGTAGGCAGAGAGGCAGGCAGAGAGAGAGGGGGAAGCAGGCTCCCTGCTGAGCAGAGAGCCCGATGTGGGGCTCGATCCCAGGACCCTGAGATCATGACCTGAGCTGAAGGCAGAGGCTTTAACCCGCTGAGCCACCCAGGCACCCCATAAATAAAATCTTTGAAAAAAATCACAATTATATGCCTGGCTAGATAAGATTTAATAAACATATGCCTCCCTGAAAAAAAAAAAGAAATAAAAAAACAAAATCACAATGATAAACCCAGGATATTAATGTCACTAATGTTTTTGTTTTTATGAAAAATAACTACTTTTCAACACAAAAAATGTAATGAAAAGAGTGGCTTTGTGTTGCATTTTTGCAGATCTCTTTGCTGTCTGGTTGAGGAGAAGGCAGCTGAGCTCTGGGATCTGCTCCCATGTTCACTCTTGGTCATGCAGCCTCTGAGAATTACACTGGACTCGGGACAGAATAGGAGAGAAAAGGCAAATAGCATCTTAGCACTATTATAAAGATAGTTTTGACCTCGCTCAGATTACATTTTGAGAACTGCTGCTCTAAGCAAGTGAGTCTTGTAGGGTTTTATTTTACACAGGCAGAAGCCGGGGCTCCTGAGATAAAGTGACTTTCCAAAGTCACACAGTGGCCGGGTTCTATCCCAGGTCCGTGCCCCCCCCCCCCCAGGCCCAGGAGGAGTCTCTGTCCTCCTCAAACCGCCCTCCATACCCCCCTCCCCGCCCCGGGCAGGTGGAACCGCATCGTGGAGCTGGTGGAACAGCGCAAAGAGGAGGTGAGCGCCGTGCTGCTGGTGGAGAACCACGTGCTGGAGGTGGCCGAAGTGCGCGCCCAGGTGCGCGAGAAGCGGAGGGCCGTGGAGAGCGCGCCCCGACCGGGCGGCGCCCTGCAGTGGCGCCTGAGCGGCCTGGAGGCGGCCCTGCAAGCGCTGGAGCCCCGCCAGGCGGCCCTCCAGGAGGAGGCCGCCCTGCTGGCGGTGCGCTTCCCGGCCCAGGCGGCGCGGCTGCACCAGGGTGCAGAAGAACTGGGCGCCGAGTGGGGCGCGCTGGCTAGCGCGGCTCAGGCCTGCGGCGAGGCGGTGGCCGCAGCCGGGCGCCTGCAGCGCTTCCTGCACGACCTGGACGCTTTCTTGGACTGGCTGGTGCGCGCCCAGGAGGCGGCGGGCGGCGTCGAGGGGCCCCTGCCCGGCAGCCTGGAAGAGGCGGACGCGCTGCTGGCTCGCCACGCCGCGCTCAAGGAGGAAGTGAACCAGCGCGAGGAGGACTACGCGCGCATCGTGGCAGCCAGCGAGGCGCTGTTGGCGGCCGACGGCGCAGAGCTGGGCCCGGGCCTGGCGCTCGACGAGTGGCTGCCGCACCTGGAACTTGGCTGGCACAAGCTGCTCGGCTTGTGGGAGGCGCGCAGGGAGGCCCTGGTGCAGGCGCACGTCTACCAGCTCTTTCTGCGCGACCTGCGCCAGGCTTGCGCAGTGCTCCGCAACCAGGTGGCCGCCTCGGGGTTCGCGCGGTGGGGGCTTGAGGCCGCGGAAGCTCGCGGCGACAGGGAAGTGTACGGAGCAGTGTTTGCAGGGGCCGCCGGGTTCGTGGCTCATCGGAGCTCCGCGGGCGCGGGGAGGGTGTCTGGGGCGGATCGCTTGTTTGTGGATCAGCCGGTGTGAACACGTGCGGGGTGCGGGCGTGTGTGTAAGAGGATTTGAGGATTGATATGATGGGCGGACTGGTGTGTTCTCCCAGGCTGCTGACAGTTTGTGGGCTATCCCAAATGAGTTAAACACTTGGATACACGGTGCAGCGACTTCCCTGGGTTTGTGAATTGTCTGGAAGGAAATAAGATCCTCAGGTTGATTGGTGATGGTTAAAGGAGTTCAAAGATCTTGGGGTGGATCAGGGAGGATAAAGATTATGGAAATAAGTCATTCAGGCTGAGAGGTTAACCGGATCAGCAATTGATTGTGGATTATGCGGTTGTGGGTGCCCAAATGAGCAGATAATCTTAATTTTGGGAATGGCAATTTGCATGTCCTCTTTGATGGGAACTACCTGTGTATGTGTGAGAAATCAAGCGAAGTGCCGTGGGTACCTGGGAGCAGCTGCTCCATTCGGAGGTCATTCTGGGATGGGAAGCAAGTTTGAGGATTCGGACAAGGTAGAACATCCTGATCTCCAAGAGTGGCCAGCAAGCTTTAGAGATCATTTTAGAAAGGGTGATCACCCATGCCGGTTACCTCAGAGAAAGCTCACCCAGTTTGAGGATTATCTGGGGGGACAGAGAGGGAGCCCCTAGAATTCTGAGGCTACTGAATATGGGAGCGGAGGGGGCCTTAAGAGAACCTTTCTGATCCCCCTGCTTTACCAGTTGGAAAACTAACCTCAGAGAGGGAGAGAACTTTCTTGAGGTCACCCAGCACCCAGTTCAGGCTTCATGGATTAACTAAATATTTACTGAATGCCTCCTCTGTGCCAGGCACTAGTCTTAGGAAACAAAACACAAAATCCCACCTTCATGCAGCTGGCCTTCTAGTGTGTGTGTGTATGTGTGTGTGTAGGTGGGGAGAAGATGATAAACAGGTAAATGCATACAAACATAATATCATGTCCGGTATATGCCATGAAAAATAATAAAGCAGGATGAAGGGATCTAGCTGGGGTGGAGGGTGGTATTTTTTGGCAGATGGTCAGAGACCTGAAGAAAGTGAAGGAGCCAAGCAGGGGGGATATCTGGAGGGAGGGACTGCCAGGCAGAGGGCCTGGCATGGGCAAAGGCCCAGGAGTGGGCTCCTGCCCGGCAGGTTCGATGCTAGAGCACGGTGAGCAAGGCGGGGGGGTGGAGGGGCAGAGGGAGGTGGCAAGCCAGGCTGGCAGCATCTCCCAGGTCCTGGAACGGAGCAGGGCTGACCTGAGCACCACCCGTCCCTCTCCCCCCTCCCCAGGAGATGGCACTGTCGGGTCCGGAGCTCCCTGGCACGGTGGAGACAGTGGAGGAGGCGCTCAAGAGACACCGGGACTTTCTCACCACGATGGAGCTGAACCAGCAAAAGATGCAGGTGGCCGTGCAGGCGGCCGAGGGCCTCCTGAGACAGGGCAACGTCTACGGGGGGCAGGCCCAGGAGGCTGTGACCCGGCTGCTGGAGAAGTACGTCCCTGGTCGGGGCACAGGGGAGGGAGGGAGGTTGCGGTCAGGACTCCTTGCCTTTCCATCCCGATTTCTGCTTCTCTGCCATCTTTCTGGTTTCTCTTTAATTCCATACTGGCTTAGATTTGACGTAACTTGATGTTTCGTGAAAAGGTAACTAACTGGTGGTCGGAAAGCCCTTTTGGGATATACAGGGAAGTTTCTCTGCCAAGCCGGCCCTCAGCCCAGGGTAGCTGGACGAGTGGTGCAAATGTGACCTTCTTTTCCTAGATGCCCACTGTGCTGGTCCCCAGATCCAGCAGCTAAAGGCCAGACACAGGTTCTGTTCTAGTTTCCCAGACGGGATGCCGCGCCCTGCCGTACTGAGCCCCTCCTGCAGGCCCCGGCGGCCCGGTTCCCTCGGAAGCACGCAGAGTGTGTGTGTTCCTGTGTCCCTTTCATGCCTCCCTTGCACGTTATCAGCCACCATCTGTCTCACCACTGCCCTGTCTCTTGTCTGTCCTTGCACTAATTAGGCAAAGACATTTACTGAGTAGCCACTGTGTGCCAGGCACTCTTCTAGGCTCCGAACAAAACACTACTCCCTACCGCCCCCCCCCCAAAATCCCAGGCCTCAAGTAGAGTCTCTCATATGGCCTCTTCCAGGCTGATTTCTATCATCATTGCTGTTTCTGCCTCTTGGGGGTGAGTCAACAAGCGCCCAGCGCCCCTCTTTCTGGCCCTCTTTCCATCCTGATGGAAAACATGCTTGGTCATTCCACCACCATCCACAGCCTGGAGACCCCAGCCCTTCCTCTGTCTGGGCCTCGGGTGTCCTTTTCCCCTAAATTCATCTGGGACAAGGCTGGAATTTTCTAAGAGGAATTTTCTAAGAGGAATTTTCATGGGGAGTCTGGTCCTGAGGGTGTAAACTCGTGAGCTAGGGCTCCCAGTGCCAGGCCTAGACCTGCCCTTCCTTTACCGCACATTTCTTCCTTTCTTTCTTTCTTTTTTTTAGATTTTATTTATTTATTTGAGAGAGAGCGAGAGAGAAAAAGACCATGAGCGGGGGAGGGGCAGAGGGAGAAGCAAACTCCCTGCTGAGCAGGCAGCCCTCGGGGTTCAGTCCCAGGATCCCCGGATCATGACCTGAGCCGAAAGCGAACACTTAACCCACTGAGCCACCCAGGCACCCTACCCCACATTTCTTGACTACCTGCTGTATGCCAGGCTCTGCAGAACGAAGAGGTGAAGCCTGGGGGACTGCTCATTCTGTGATTCCTCTTCCTTCCATCCTTTTCTGTCATTAATGGCTCCTTTCATTCTATGATTTATTCAGCTAATTAAACAGGTACTGAGTCCATGCCCTGTGGGGGGCAATGCTGGGCATGCAGCAGTGACCAGGACAGCACACGATTCCCGCCCTCACAGAGCTCACATGCTGTCTGACAAGGACGGCCCGGAATAGTCAGGACCGAGATGGAAGAAATACAGGGGGTCGTGGGAACCCAGAGGGGGCATCTACCGTAGGCTCGTGCTGGGTGAGGCCGGGAACACAGCAGGAACCAAGAGAGTCCCAAGCCCTGCTCCCTTCACCCCCGCGTCGCAATTTGTTTGTCTAGAGACAGGTTTCCTACCCTCTGGAAGTCAAGAAACATCCATTCGCTGGGGGCTGCGGCTCAGATGCTAGTCCCAGCTCTACCCTCAACCTGGGAGATTGAGGGCGAGTCACTTAGTCCCTCCGCGTGTCTCACCTCACCTGGAACCTGGCCCCTTCCTGTGTGTGAAGTGCTGTTCTTTGCACTCTAGAGGCTCTCTTAGGGGAACTGACTTACCCAAGGTCACAGCCAGGAAGTGACCCAGCCTGGATATGAAGGATGTGACCACTGTTTTCTTGGCCTCCGCCCTCTAGGAAAAGAGGGATTTTCCTCATTCCTAGGACTGACGCTTGCAAGTTGGCTGATAAAGACCTAGAGGGATTATGTCAGTTCAATTTCAGAGGCATTTCCTATTTCCTGGCTCCTGAGCTGAGTCTGGGCAGAAGGGAATTAGTATTTTGCTTGTTTGTCTCTGGCTTGTCCTGTTCCTTCTTCCAGCTGCGCCCCTGGTGTTCGCTGACCTCTCTCCCTCTTTGCCTCCATTTATCTGTATATCTCTGTCTCCATTTCCTTCTGTGTCTCTGCCTGTTTTTCTCTCCCTCATCTACCTCTCTGACTCTGTGCTCTCTTCTGCTCTTTTCTCTCTTTCCAGACACTTTACCTTTGCTTCTGTCATCTTTCTCTGTGCCTTATGTCTCATTCATTCATTCTATTCATTCATTCAAGAAATGTATACTGAGCACCTGATATGTGCGAGGCTCTTTATCTAGGCATTGAGGATACATCTGTGACCAAAACAGACAGAGATCCCTGCCCTCGTGGAATGACATCCTAGTGGGGGAGACAGACAAGACAAATAAGTAACATATAGCATGTTAGATGGTGCTAAGTGCAAGAGAGAAAATTAAAGAAAAAAAGAAAGCCAGAAAGCGTTGGAGAGCAATCAGGAGGGGCCTCACTAAGAAGGTAGTATTTAAGTAGATGTTGGGGGGTGGGAAGAGCATTCCCGGCTGAGGGAGCAGCCAGTGCCAAGGCCCTGAGGTGGGAATGGCTTGCTCAAGGCAAAGGAAAATGGGATGTCCCCAGCCCCCCTCCACCAGGACTCTTGGGCACTTTGTACTGTGGGCAGGAGGCCAGGCTGCCTGGGGCCTCGGTCCCTGCTGGCTCCGGGGTGGTGGGGCTTGGGTCCAGCCGGGCCCGTTTGCTCAGGCCAAAGGTCTGGCCCTGCTTGCCAGTGCACCTGCCCACCCTCTTTGCCCGTGCCCCACTCTCTTCCCTTTCTCCAGCTCTGCTGTACCCTCCCATCTGTCTAGCTGTGTTTTACCTGTATCATCTTGCCACCTCTCTGCCTTCTCCTTCTCCCCATTGTCCCTGCCCCGACTCTGTGACTTTCCCTCCCTCTGCCTTCTTCTCTCTCTCTCTCCTTGTCTACTGCTCTCGGGCTCTCTGTCTGTCTGGCACACCCCTGCTGCATTTCTTTACTTGTCTTTCCTTATGTCTTCTCTCTCTGGGTTTCCTTCTCTTTGTCTGTCTGGGGGTCTCTGTCAATCACTTCCTCTTGAGGTCTATTTCTCCTTGTCTCTGGCCTTGTGTCTGTGTGTTTATCTCTCTCTCTGCAGATCTCTGCACCTCTCTCTCTCCCTCTCTCTCTGAGTCTGTCCCCCCTCCCCACCCCGTTCTCTCTGTCTCTCTAGGTGTCTCTTGATCTCTAAGTTACTGCCTCTTGGTATGGTTACTCTGCAAATTTCTTCTCTCTCTGGGCTTGTGTCTCTCTGTCACTCTTTCTAAGTGTCTGTATTTCTTTCCAGGTCTCTGTCTCTCCCATTCTCTCTCTCTCTCTTGCTCTCTCTCTCTCTTGCTCTCTCCCTCTCCCTCTGCCCCTCTCCAGCTCATCCCTGGCTCTGCCCTCACTGATGTGTCTTTCCCTTCCCCCCCATGCCCACCTTACTTTCTCCTCTTCCTCACTGTTACATATGCCTCGGGTTCCTAGCCATGCCAAGCTCGATGCCCGCACAGCCCTCCTGCCAGTGCCCCACCCCCCCACCCCCGCCCAGGCTTGCCCCAGCCCCTCTCTCCGCATCTCCAGGAGCCAAGAAAACCAACTACGGGCCCAGCAATGGATGCAGAAGCTACACGACCAACTTGGGCTGCAGCACTTCCTCCGAGACTGCCACGAGGTAGGAACTGCAGCTGTGCCGGGCACGGGGACTTCTTTCCTAGGGAGGGAAGTGCTCCAGGGCTGAGGCGCCAGGAGGGCGGGGACGCCCCGTCTAAGTGGGTCGTGGAGCGATGTTCACTCGGAGCCGCCAGGAGGCGCGCGGGTTCCAGCGTCAATGCGCAAGCTCCGCAGCCCCCGCGTCCTGTCGCGCGGGGGGGGGGGGGGGGAGGGGCCCTGGGCGCCCCTGGCAACGGCGCGCGTTCGCGCCTACGGGTCCCGCGGGGACGCGCGGTGATCTCACCTTTCTCTCAGGAGATTTGTGAGGAGCGCCTTGCTGGGGAGAGTGGTGGGAGACGGGCAGGGGCGGGGGGGGGAGGGGGGGGCAGGCGTGGGTAGACCAGCTACGCAGAGCGCAACTTCGGTCAGAGACGGCCCAGAAACAAGCCTTCACCCCTTTAAAAGTGTCCAAGAATCAAGCTCTACCCCTTTAGAGATGATCTCCACATTTGTAAGGATCGTCCCAAATCAGAGATGGTTCAGGATCCCTTCCCCATTAGAGACGGTTCAGGAGGCACCTCCCCCTCCTTCCCCTGCATTCCATAGAAACTGTTCCGGACCACATAAAAGATCGCCCATTAGAGATGGCCCAGTGAACATTTTCCTAACCGCCAGAGATGATCCCGGCCTCATCCGTCTACCCAGGATCATCACCACCCCCTCCATAATGATCCAGTGCCTTAAGTTTCCCCCTAACAAAGATGGCTCAGGAATAGGCCCCAATTCCTCCTATTAACGATGATTTGACACCCTCCATGGTGACCTGCCATGGGAGATGGTTCTCTCCACATATGAAATGGACAAAGTCCTCCATACCTCCCACCTCCACATAACTCGGCCTCATTAGAGATGGGTCTGGGACTCAAGCCCACTAGAGATGGGTCTAGGAACACCCTGTCTCCCTCCTTCCCAATGGAGATTATTCTGGCAATCCATTTTATAAGTCCATCTGGCAAAACATCTTATGAGAGGTTCCAGGACCCCTCCCATATCCACTATCTATATTCCCGAGATAGCCAGGAATCTGAGTCCCTTCTGATTAGAGATGGTTTAGGAGTCCACCCCACCCCCACCCAATACTTAACAAAGCTGAGGTAGCCCAGGTCCCAGGGCCCCCCTCCCTCCTGCCCTTCGATTAGGTCCAAGAGCTCCTTCTCCCTCTTGTGAGATTGTTCCGGACCAAGTAGCAATAATCTGAGATGGCGCAGAACCACCCCCCCCAACCCCCATGCTTTATTAGGGAGGTGGTGAATCCTCCTTCACTCCTCCCCCCCACCCCCCCGCGCCTGCTGAGGCCCGGTAAGGAGGCGAGCACGGAGGCAAGCAGGGGGCGCGCGCGGGCGGGCGCGCTGCCGCGGCGCGGGGGCGGGGGCGGGGGCGCGCGTCCGCCAGAGTCTCAGCCGTCGCCACCGCTGCTACCGCCGTCGCAGTGGAGGGGCGAGAGCCCGCCCGCCGCAGGGACGCTCCGCCAACGCCGCCGCAACTTCAGGTCCCCGGGGCGCCCAGGGGAGGGGGCTGACGCGCGTCCCCGCCGAGGCGTGCGGGGGAGGGGGCTCGGGCGCGTGCTCGCCCGCCGAGGCCGCGGGAAGGAGGGGCGCGGGCGGCCCGGGGGCGGGTCGGACCTGCGCAGGGACCCCAGCCCTGGGGAGGGACGACGAAGCTGGGAGCTGTCCGCGGTGCTGGTGCGGGCGGGACTGAGGGGCCGGGTCCCAAGGGAGGGAAGCGGAAAAGGGGGACTTCTGAGGCTACTCCGGAGGTAGTCTGGATTTGCCCCGGGGGTTGAGAAGGTCTCATCTTCTCTAGGGGGCTATCCTCTGGGTAACGGGGGATCTGATTTTTTTGCCCCGGGGCTGAGGCCTCTCAACCTTTTGAGGGGTTTCTTCCTTGGTTCTTGCGCGATCTATATTAGCCTTAAATGATGGGAGCGAATCACTTTTTCGGGGGTCTTCTTTGGGCGATGAGGGACTTGGATTTGTTCTGGGTTCGGGGGCTCTGATTTTGAGGGCCGTTTCCTTGGTTGTTCAGGACTCTAGCTTTCCCCTCGGTGATGGGGGTCAGTCACTTTTGGGGGACTTTACCTTGATGACGAAGTACCGTCTCCTTTAGGGGCTTTGCCTTCACTGTGAGCTGTGGCTGCCATTGGCGAGTTCTTCCCTGTATGTCAGAAACCTGTGAATTGAGTTGGAGGGTTCAGCATTTGACTTGGCTCGAGTGTGTGCGCGCG
>CM052888.1:40349010-40409182 GCA_028534135.1 Potos flavus
TGAAAAGCGAAAAGGCTTTCTTCCCCCTCCACACACACATACATGGTCCCACTTCCCAGGGTGTCATTCTTTTTTTTTTTTTCAAGATTTTTATTTTATTGAGAGAGCGAGCGCACAAGCAGGGGCAGAGGCAGAGGGAGAGGGAGAAGCGGGCTCCCCACTGAACAGGGAGCCTGATGCAGGGCTCGATCCCAGGACCCTGAGATCATGACCTGAGCCAAAGGCAGGCGCTTAACCGACTGAGCCACCCCCCAGTTGCCCCATGGGGGTGTCACTCTTGCCATAGTTTCTTCTATGTCCTGGAAATCTTCCATGCATATGCACACATACGTGTGACGTAGAGACAGGCCATGCTGAAGCTTGCCCCTTTCACTGGATGGAACACCCCAGGTGTCCTCTCTTGTCCAAGAATGTATGGATCTACTGGATGCGTGCTATTCCGTGGCGTGGCTCAACATTCTATCTTTAACCAGCCCTCTGCCGGGAGACCTCTGAGCTGTTTCTAATCCTCCGCTAGTATAAATAGCACCACAGTAGACATCCCTGTCCATATGCATTTGAGCCTACGTGCAAATATTTCCATAGAAAAGAGCCTTCCAGGGTGCCTGGGTGGCTGACTCGGTTAAGCGTCTGCCTTCGGCTCCGGTCATGATCCCGGGAATTTCAAATAGATAAACAAAATCTAAAAAGAAAAGAAAAAGAGTCCTCCAAGTAAAATTTCTGGGCCAAAAGGTGTACACATTAAACTTTTTGAGAGATATTGCCAAGTGTCCCCGTGAAAAAGCCATGGACGCCCCTGCACCTGGTCGTGATCCTTTCCCCAAGTGGCCCCTGTCATTAGACATTATCAAGCTTTCTCACCTCTGCTAATCTGAGAAGTGAAAGATACTGTTTTATAGTTATTTTATTTTTTTAAGATTTAATTTATTTGAAAGAGAGAGAGCATGAGTAAGGGGCAGGGAGGGGCAGAGGGAAAAGGAGAAGCAGACTCCCCGCCAAGCAGGGAGCCTGACAAGGGGCTCAATCCCAGGACCCTGGGATCATGACCCAAGCCAAAGGCAGACGCTTAACTGACTGAGCCACCCAGGCGCCCCTGTCTTAAAGTTATTTTAACTTGCATTTCCCTTAATGTTGAAGGAGGCTAAACATCTTTTTGTACATTTAATGACCACTGTCCTTCTGTTTCCTTTGCTCGTGTTTGCAGGGAAGGATCCACATTAAATGGGCGTTCGAAATATGGCATTCTCGCAGAAGTAGAAAAGTGTTAGTCCTGGAATTATTCCATCTCCGGTCATACGGCCTCTTGGTGGGCAGATTATGGAGAGGTTTTCATCTAGCAGAGAACTGGAACTTATTAGCATTTCAGATTATGTTTAAGAGTTTCCAGGATTTGAATGCATTTTGATTTTCTATGCGTTGCTGTACTGATTTTCCTAGTGAAAAAGGTTTTGGAGTGACTATTTTATTTTTCTTTGATTTCTGCAGCTTGTAATTGTGCCTTTTGAAATTTCCTTTTATGTGCTTTTGGCTTGTTACATTTGGTTTTTATCCATTTTCATGACTCCTACAGATTGTGAACTGTATCAGCTGGAACTCTTTGGGGTGCAGTTCATAGGACTTCAACCCACATTGACTTAGGCTAATGGGGAGGTTCTTGGCTCACGTTGCTGAAAAACCCAGGGGGTAGGCGGCTTCAGGCATGGCTGGATCAGTTCCTCAAATTATATCCTCAGCAATCTGTCTCGGTTTCTGGGCCTTGCTTTCCTCTCTGTTGGCCTCGTTGTTGGGAGCAAGTTGGCAAGTTGGTGGCAAGTTGCCCCTCCACCCCACCCCAGGCCTATGTTCTACCAACTGAGGAACCCCATGGGAAAGAGAGTACCCTCCTGCGCTTACACACTTTTCCTGTAAAAGTGGGAAGTGGGAAGCGGGAAGCGTTTGGGGCGCCTGGGTGGCTCGGTGGGTTAAATGTACTACTCTTGATCTCGGCTCGGGTCTTGAGCTCAGGTGGTGAGTTCAAACCCCAGACTGGGCTCCACGGTGGATGAGGCACCTACTTTAAAAAAAAAAAAAAAAAAGTTTAAAAAGTGAGAAGGGCTTTCATTGGCTGATCTTAGGTCACATGCCATCTCTTACCCAATCCCCAAGGCCAGGGTGGTTTCAGTGTTCTGATTGGCTAGCTTGGCTCATGCGGCCACCCTTGGAGGTCTAGGTTTTTTTAGTCGCTTCAGAGCTCAGGCTTGAGAGGGGCTTTAGAGGTGCTGCAGAGAAGGGATGGACGGTGAGCTGGCAAAACCAACAGTTCCGCGCTACAGACCCTTGGAACAACAGTCTTCACTCTGTTCTTGGGTTTTGACTATTGAGTTGCCCTCATTTGCTGTAATCTGTTACCACTTAATTTCATTATTGTAATGTTTTCTTTTATGGCTTTTCCCCCTCTGTTTAGAGTCACACAAGTAATACATAAATATATTCTTTTGGTTAGAGATCTTACTAACGTAGAAGTCTTCAGTGAAACATAAAGTCTCCCTTAACCGTATCTCCCGTCCCAATGCCCCAAAAGGAACTTCAGTTATGATTTGGGGTGCATCCTTCTAGCCCTCTTTCAGTGTGTTTACTAACTACCTGTGTGGTTTTTGAATAATTTTAATTTGTCATGTTTAATTTAAAAATTTTAATAATTACATTTTTCGGCTCAGACATCACTTTATTAAAAATCCTATGTGACAAGTCTCTCCTTCACCCCTGTCCCCATTCACTGACTTCTCATCCCCTGCCCATAGTTACCATCTGTGATTAATTTCTTGTTTATTCCAGGGAATTTTTATGCATGCGAAACCCTTGACAAATATAATATATTCAAATGTATGTTCTAAATTGCTTTTTTCTCTTAACAGCAAATCTTGGCCATTATTCCTTACTGATGTGGATTTGTTTAACCATTTCACTCTTCGTGGGCATCATGTTTGTTTCCAGTTATTTCCCATTATAAACTCTGCTACAGTGTGATCCTTGGACAAATATCTTTGTGCACATGAGCCAGTATTTCTTTAGTTATATTCCTAGAAGTGCAAGTGCAAGTGCTGGGTCAAAGCATACGAACTTTCTTGCATTTTGATAGGATCTGCCAAATTGCCTTCCAAAAAGGCTCCACTAATTTACACCACCACCGGCCGACAGTGGCTGAGTGTGCCTGCCCATCTCCCTGCATCTTTGCCAATAATAGACATTATCTGTCTTTTACCCGGTTGCCAATCTGGTGAATAAGAAAGGGTACCTTGTTTTGATTTGTATTTTCCTGCTGATTAGTGAGGCTGGGCATCTCTTCCACGTGCTTATTTTTATTTCTGTGTGTTGCCTGTTCACAAGGGGGCAGTCTTTTTCTTCGCCAGTGACATTTATTTTTGCATTGATCAAATCACAACCTAAGACCTATTACATGCCAGACACTGTTCTAGGCGCTCAGGAATACCGAGGTCAACCGACGCAAACCCTGCTCTCGAGAAGCTCCCGTTCTAGGGGCGCTTGGGTGGCTCAGTGGGTTAAAGCCTCTGCCTTTGGCTCAGGTCATGACCTCAGGGTTCTGGGATTGAGCCCCGCTCTCTGCTCAGCGGGGAGCCTGCTTCCCTCTCTCTCTCTGCCTGCCTCTCTGCCTGCTTGTGATCTCTCTCTTTCTGTCAAATAAATAAATAAAATCTTAAAAAAAAAAAAAAAGAAGCAGCCCCCGTTCTAGAAGCATGAGACCAATAAAAAAGCCACAAGTTAAGACAGAATTGGTTGATGGTGGTAAGTGGAGACAGAGGAAGCAGGATAAAGGGAATTCTTTGATTGTCAAAGAAACTAGCTCCTTGTTTAATAATATGAGTTATGTTAAATATTTTTTTCAGGTTGTCATTTCCCTTCTAACTACATCTAGGAGTTTTGGTTGATGCAAAAGTATTTTATATGGCCAAATTTACAAATCTTTCCCTTTGTGATTTTTTTTTTTTTTTTTTTTGCTTGGAAAGATTTTCTCCATCCTGAGATTATAAAAGCATTTGCCCAGGTTTTCTTCTGTGCCTTATGGATTTACTTATTCCATTTAAGTCTTTAATCCATCTGGAATTGTTTTCAGCATAAAGATCGAGGAAGGGATCCAGCTAAATTGGTTAGCCGGTTGGCCCATGACCACTCATTGAATAATCCATCTTTTCCTTGGGGATTAGAAATGGCATCTATAAAATGTATGAATTCTCAAGTGTATTTGGGTCTGCTTTTGCACTCTGTGTCTATCCCTATAGCATACCCATTACTTAAATCACTATAACTTCATATTTATGACATTTGGGAGGGCTGGCTCTTTGAACAAATTACCTAACTTCTCTGGGCCTCAGTTTCCACCTCTGTAAAACGGGGATATCACCAAATTTGAAGGGTGGTTCTGAGAACGAATGAATGAATGAATGCGCCGCTTTAGCCCAAGGGGCCAGGTAAGCCGCTTTGAGAAGGTACTGTTTGAGCTGAAATCTAATTGACAAGGAAGAGCATGCCAGGTAGAGGGAATAACAAAGGCGAAGGCCCTGAGGCAGGAAGTAGTTTAGTGTGTGGCGGTTTCAGGGAGGAGCCTAGCGCTTCTGGAGGGGATTGGGCAGGGGCCGAGTTTCAAAAGGTGCTCCTTGGCGAGGGGTTCGGCTGTCACCATAAAGGTACTGGGGAGCCACAGCAGGGTTGGAAGGGAGGGAGGAGCCCCTTGACTGTGCTCCTGTCCCCACAGTCGATGGAGTCGCAGGTGGAGGAGTGGTACCGCGAGGTGGGAGAGTTGCAGGCTCAGACCGCCGCCCTGCCGCTGGAGCCGGCCAGCAAGGAGCTGGTGGGCGAGCGGCAGAACGCGGTGGGCGAGCGCCTGGTGCGCCTGCTCGAGCCCTTGCAGGAGCGCCGCCGCCTGCTGCTCGCCTCTAAGGAGCTGCACCAGGTGGCGCACGACCTCGACGACGAGCTGGTGAGGACCGGCGCGGGGACTGGGGCGGGGCCGGGGTAAAGCGGAGGAGATGGTTGCGCGGCTTCGGTGGGATGGGAGGCCGCGGGAGAGCCCGCGGGCCGGCGGGGCCGTGGAGGTGGGGAGTGGGGGCGGGGCCGTGGGACCTTGGCGAGTTCAAAGGCGGAGCTGGCTGGGAGACCTTCCCCCTGACCCGAGGCCAGACTCAATCATCCAGTCCTTCCCTCCCTTACTCATTCAGTCGGTCACTTATCCGCTCATTCATTCATTCATTCATTCACTTTTTCTCATTTACTCACTTTCATTCATTCATTAGTTTATTCATGAAGCCATTTAGTTATTCATTGTCTCGTCTTTATTCCTTCCTCCACTGATTTATTGCTATTCATTTATTCACTCATCCCTCATTCATTCATTTCCTCATTCAGTCACTCGTTTCCTGATTTGCTCATTCATTCTTTCACTCACTAATTTTTTCATTCGCTTGATCCTTATGGGTCAAGCTCTGTACTTGGATGATGCTGAGGTCACTTGGATAATGCTTGGATGATGCTGGTCCAAGACAGACCCCACTCCTGCCCATAGAGGGCTCAAGAATCCAACGGGGAAAACGGACTTATCTCCAGACAGTGACAACCCAGGGTGGTCTGGGCTGCTTTGAGGGAGTTTAGGAGGCTGGGGGAGCCTAGAGGAGGTAATCGGCCAAAGTCAGGGAGGGTTTCCTAGAGGAGGGGATGTCTTGAGTTGAGACATGAAGGAGGAGTCCCCGTGAGCCTGCTGAGGGAGACGGAAGGGAATTGCAGGACGCAAGACCTGCCCGTGCCAAGGACAGAGGTAAGCAAGCCTGAACCTGGCTTGAGTGCAGAGAACAAAACAGCACAGGAGAAGAGACTGAAGAGGTGACCAGGCTCTTTGGTGAGGAAGGGTCTTAGATGCTATGCAGGTGGCTTACAGTTTAATTGGGACACAGGGGTCCTTGGGTGCATTCTCCCCTTGACTTGCTCCCTGCATCTTCTCCAGGCATGGGTCCAGGAGCGACTGCCACTGGCCATGCAGACGGAGCGAGGCAGTGGTTTGCAGGCTGTCCAGCAGTACATCAAAAAGAACCAGGTGAGCAGAGCCGGGGTGAGGATGTGGGTTAGGGCACATTTGGAGACAAGTGAGAGAAAACAGCTCAAAGTGGTTAAAACCAAAATTTGTTGGCTCTTGTGATTGAGAAGAGTGTGGACCGCAGGTACAGCTGCATCCAGGTACTTCCGTGATGTCATGAATCTCGCAACTCCATTGTGTGTATGTGTGTGTTTCTGTGTTAGCTTTGTTCTCTGGCCAGCTCTCTCCTCTCCTGATGCTAAAAGACCTCCAGCAGATTCAAGTGTACATCCCACCAGCAGAACTGAAGGGGATTTCTCTCTCTCTCAATAATTTCAGCAGTAGTCCCAGGGATAACTCTTATTGGCTCAGCTTGAGTCCCATGCCCATCCCTGAACTATTCTTGGTGGCCAGGGGTTTAGACTGCTCTGTTGGCCTGGTCTGGACTCAGGGCTCACTCTTGGAACCTGCAGGTGGTGTCAGCCTTCACTTAATTACCTGGGCTGAGATGGAGACGAGGGGGTTCCCCAGAGGAAAGTCAAGGTCCCGTGAGAAACAGTAAGGTGAATGGCTTATTGGAAAAGGAAAAGGAAAAGCAACAACAAGTAAGAACTCAAACCATCCACAGGTGGACAGAGATGATCAGCGAAAGAACCTTGACTCCTAATGGTGTCCACTCCACTCATGGTGGGGGAACTCTTGAGCCCCTAAGATCTCTGGATCTCTCTTCCCCTCCCTGGGCTTCAGTTCCACATCTAAACTAGCAGAGAGTTGGTCTAGAGCAGTGGTTTTCAAATTACTTATTTCAAATTAGCAGAGGAACTTTTTGGGCAAAGCCACTCATTCACTAAACCCAGTGTAAGATGCATGAGAAAGGAATAATACTACTAATAATAATTACTGATTAATTAAAGACTTACTGTGTGCCAGGTACAGTCGCAGGGGGTTATACGTGGGTTTTTAAAAATTTAATTCCCACAATAACCTTATCAGGTAGGTATTCTCATTACTCCCCTTTACCAAAAGATGTGAGTTTGGAGAATGGGCACTGAAGGATGGTAGGGAGGTGGGCTTACAAATGATTCTCAAAGGTTTGTGACCATGCTGCTCTAGATGGTGTTCTTTAAGAGACTGGAGGGGGTTTTTTAGCTTTGTTTTTCTATTTTGATGAAAACACTCTTGGCTGTGTGTTTGTTTGTTTTTTAAGATTTAATTAATTTATTTGCGAGAGGTGCGCACATGCGCACGAGCAGGGCATGAGGCAGAGGGAGAGGGAGAAGCCAACTTTGCTGATCCTGGGCTCAATCCCAGGACCCTGAGTTCATGACTGAGCGGAAGGCAGATGCTTAACAGAGTGAGCCCCCCAGGGACCCCGGAAAACACTCATGACTGTTGACAGTGTTGGGGACAATTAGAACTGGCCCATCCTTTTCACGGTTGAGGGAAGTGATCAAGTGCACTTCACGCTTATTGCTGGGGGCGGGGGGGGGGGAGGTGGCTCTGCTGTGTGTGCGCAGGAGCGCTGGATGTAACAGCACGTAGCAGCGGAGTAACAGCAGCTAGTATTGACTGAGCACCTACTGTGTGCCCGGCACAGCTCTGAGTGCACCAGGGTACAACAGCACGCACCCACAATCCATGGGAAGTTGGCAAGTTCCTCCGCCTCTCCGTGCCTCAGTTTCCCCGTCTGTAAAGTAAGACAGAGAACTGGAGAGGCAATGAGGACTGGATGAGTGGCCACATCCTGCAAAGCCCTTGCTTAGCCAAGTGCCTGGCAGGTGGCAGGCGTTCAGGATCACCTCTTAGCACCCCCGTTTGCAAGTCGAGGAAACTGCGGCACAGAAGAACTAAGTAAAGGGCGCCTGGGTGGCTCAGTGGGTTAAAGCCTCTGCCTTCGGCTCGGGTCGTGATCTCAGGGTCCTGGGATCGAGCCCCGCATCGGGCTCTCTGCTCAGCAGGGAGCCTGCTTCTCCCTCTCTCTCTGCCTGCCTCTCTGCCTACTTGTGATCTCTCTCTCTCTCTCTGTCAAATAAATAAATAAAAATCTTAAAAAAAAAAAAAAGAAGAAGAACTAAGTAAGATGTGCTCCAAGTACAGAGCTGGTTGAGGGAACCTTCTGGGCTGATAGAAGTGTTCCATATCCCGACCTGGCACGTGGTGTACCCACGTGCAAACACGTGTTGAACTGTACCCCCGGAGACGTGCACACCTCACTGCATGGGAGACACGCACCCAGTGCCCCCCAGCGGCCTGATTCTCAGCCTTTTCCGCCATTAGAGGGCATCTTACAGCACCAGGTGTCTTTTTTTTTTTTTTTTTAATATTTTATTATTTTTTAAAAAGATTTTATTTATTTATTTGGCAGAGAGAGAGAGATCACAAGTAGGCAAAGAAAGAGGCAGGCAGAGAGAGGGGGGGAAGCAGGCTCCCCACCGAGCGGGGAGCCCGATGCAGGTCTCCATCCCAGGACCCTGAGATCATGACCTGAGCCGAAGGCAGAGGCCTCAACCCACTGAGCCACCCAGGCGCCCCTCACTAGGCGTCTTGGTAGAGAGCACAGTGTCTGGAGCTGCGTGCTGTGTTCAAATCCTGTCGCCCCCTTACTAACTGCTTGTTCCCGGGTGATAAACTGCTGCTCTCGGTGCCCGTTTTCCCACCTGCAGCAGGGGGCTGTGAGTGAGCCAAGCACAGCCAACTGCCTAAGCGGTGCCTGGCGCAAGGGGGGCGATCTGCGGCGCTTTCCCTCGGTGGGCTGTGCCAATCTCCGCGGGGCACGCGGCCCTCCCCTCCCCGGGGTCTCGGAACGCCCCTCTCCACCCACACCCCCACCTCCCGCCCCCAGGGCCTGCGGCGGGAGATCCAGGCGCACGGGCCGCGGCTGGAGGAGGTGCTGGAGCGCGCGGGCGCACTGGCATCGCTGCGCAGCCCGGAGGCGGAGGCCGTGCGCCGGGGCCAGGAGCAGCTGCAGGGCGCCTGGGCCGGACTGCGGGAGGCGGCGGAGCGGCGGCAGCAGGTGCTGGACGCCGCCTTCCAGGTGGAGCAGTACTACTTCGACGTGGCCGAGGTGGAGGCGTGGCTGGGCGAGCAGGAGCTGCTCATGATGAGTGAGGACAAGGGCAAGGTGCGCCCGGGCTGGGGGTGTGGGGGCCTGGGGGCGCTGGAGCCCGGGGCCGGCCGCTGCCGCCTCATCGCGGGCGCCGTGTGCCCCCAGGACGAACAGAGCACCCTACAGCTGCTCAAGAAGCATCTGCAGCTGGAGCAGGGCGTGGAGAACTACGAGGAAAGCATCGCGCAGCTCTCGCGCCAGTGCCGGGCGCTGTTGGAGATGGGGCACCCGGACAGGTAGCTGGGCGGGTGGGGAGGGGGTGATTGGGGCCAGGCGGGGGCGGGGCCAGTTCTTAAGGAACGGTCGGGAAGGATGTGAAGCTTCACTATTGGAAAATTGGGACATGCCCCAATTGGACATTGGGGTGGGAGGGGCGCTCACTGCCACGGGCTGGAAGCCCTTGGATTTCAGCATGTGGTTGGGGCAGCGAATGGAGGGGCAGTGCCCAGGGACGGTTGAGAGGGTGGGGCCGGGAGTATTGGGAGGTGATGTCTCAGACTGAGATGAGAAGGAAGAGCTTGGGACAGGGAAGGGTCCTCTTCCTACCCAGTGCCTGGGAGGACAGAAAAGCTGGGAGTGCTGTGATTGGGCATAGTCCGATACTTCCTGGTATGGGGCCTCCCTGAGGCCAGGAGTAGGGGCCATATCTGGGAGTCCTGGGCTAGGGGTGAGACCTGAGAGGGGGCACAGGGCTAGACCTCTGTCCTCCAAAGCCAGGAGATGGCCTGGAGCTGAGATGGGGACCCAAGTAGGGAGTCAGCAGCCCCACCCAAGCCACTGGAGGGGCAGGGAATGGGACCACAGAGAGGCTGGGGGAAGAGGGAGCCTTGAACTTGTCAAACTTAGGGAAGCAGAGTTTTCCCAGAGTGCTCAGCTGCAAGTATTGGGTTCACTGAATCCAAGCCTTGCAGAAAACAGAGGCCCCCGTGAAGGAGTCTGAACTGAAGGATGAGAGGACACACAGCCTTACCACGAGAGGGAGTGTCGGAGGGTGGTCACAGCTCTGTGCTGGAAGTCTCAGGGGGCTCCATCCCCACCCTTCCCTGTCCCCCATCAGCGAGCAGATCAGCCGCCGGCAGTCTCAGGTGGACCGTCTGTACGTGGCGCTCAAGGAGCTGGGGGAGGAGCGCAGGGTGGGCCTGGAACAGCAGTATTGGCTCTACCAGCTCAGCCGGCAGGTGGACGAGCTCGAGCACTGGATCGCGGAGAAGGAGGTGGTGGCCGGCTCGCCGGAGCTCGGCCAGGACTTCGAGCATGTCACGGTGAGCATTACTGGTAATAATACCGGTGGCTACTGCATATGCTACTAAGGTTCTCTGGGCCTCAGTTTCCCCACCCGTAACGTGAGGACAATAATAGCCCCCACCTCTTGGCTCTTTTGGGAGCCCAAAGATTCGCCATAGCATGAAGCACTCAGGAAGTGTTACTTACTATCGTGTGGTTATTTTTCTTGTTCCTGTTATTGCTACAGAGGGAGCATTTTATATCGTGACTGTCACTGTCAGCATGATTATTATTACTCTTACCTGCTACAAGATGGCGGGCTGGAGGGGGCTTGGGTTCGCAGGACCTTTGCCCATGCCATGTTCCCTGGGGGACAGGTGCTGCAGGAGAAATTCTCAGAGTTCGCCAATGAGACAGGCACTGCAGGGCGAGAGCGGCTGGCGGCGGTGAACCAGATGGTGGATGAGCTGATCGAGTGCGGCCACACGGCGGCGGCCACCATGGCCGAGTGGAAGGACGGGCTGAACGAGGCCTGGGCTGAGCTGCTGGAGCTTATGGGCACTCGGGCCCAGCTGCTGGCCGCCTCTCGGGAGCTGCATAAGTTCTTCAGCGATGCCCGAGAGCTTCAGGGACAGATTGAGGAGAAGCGGAGGCGGCTGCCCCGCCTGACCGCCCCTCCTGAACCGAGACCCAGCGCCAGCTCCATGCAGCGGACACTGCGCGCCTTTGAGCATGACCTGCAGCTCCTCGTGTCCCAGGTGGGGCGCCAGCGGCCAAGAGGGGAGGTGGGAGGGCCTGGGTGGCGTGGCCGAGGGGTGTTGGGCAGCAGAGCAGGTGGAAATTAGACAGTAGAGCAGGTGAAAACAGACCTGAGAACAGGCAGAAGCGAGATGATGGGGCAGGTAGACCCACAGATTGCATGGTGCCTAGAAGTCAGACAGTGTCCGGAAAAGGTGGCCAAGTATGTCTGATTAGAAATGGGACAGTGTTTCCAGTGGAGACTGGGCAGGCCTTCTCCTAGAAACTGTGAAGGGAATCTTACCCAAATCCAGATGGAGAGCCTAAAGGAAATTTCAGAGCCTTCAGAGAAATTTGGCGGGGCAGATAGAAATTAGATATCAGGTCTCTGATGGAAATCATATGAGTTTCCTGCAAGAAATTCGATAGGGGTGGATTTTAATGGACACGACAACAGAGCCAATAGAAATCGGGCTGTGGATCTGAGAGGAATCGGGAGGCGGATCTGAGAAATCAGATGGAAATGAGGCTGTGGGCGTAGTAGAACTCCCACGGCCCAACTGGGGAAATTGGGCTGTGGGTCCAGGGGAAGGCAGAAACGGGACAATCATCTTTATGTGAACCAACCAGCTGACTGTTAGGAATCAGGCAGAGAGACTGACAGGGATTAGGTGGTGGATCTCATAGAAAGAGGGCGGTCATTCCAAAAGAAATCAGGCGGTTGAACCAGTAGAGAGTGAGCAACGGGTCTGCTAGAACCCACGTGGCAGAACCGATAGAAGTTGAGCAGGAGACCCGACAGGAACTGAGTAGCCATTCTGAGGGGAACTGGGCGGTAGGTAGCGGTAAGAGGGAGACTCAGCTGCGGGGTCTCCAGGGGGCGGGCTCCCGGCACCCAGCCAGCCAATGGGGGAAGGAGGGCGGAGCCCGGAGCCCACGGAGGGGCCGAGGCTGGACGGGGCCTGCTCCTCAGGTGCGGCAGCTCCAGGAGGGGGCAGCCCAGCTGCGGACGGTGTACGCGGGGGAGCACGCGGAGGCCATCGCCAGCCGAGAGCAGGAGGTGCTGCAGGGCTGGAAGGAGCTGCTGGCCGCCTGTGAGGACGCCCGCCTGCACGTCAGCTCCACGGCCGACGCCCTGCGATTCCACAGCCAGGCCCGTGACCTGCTCTCCTGGATGGACGGCATCGCCAGCCAGATCGGGGCGTCCGACAAGCCCAGGTGCCCCTCCCCCCACCGCGGGCTTCCTACCTGCCACCCCCAGCCCGTCAGCCGTCCCCTGCCCATAAGAAATAACAACAGCCGACACCTGGGGAGCACCTGGGGGGCGTCTGGGGGGCAGGCATTGTCCTAAATGCTTCGTGTGTATTAGAACCTCTTGTCACGCCTGGCCCTGGTGATTCAGCATAGGACGTTCTCCTGCCTCTGGCCTTCCCAGTTGCCCAGCACTGCCCTCCTGGTGGGAGGGGGCTGCCGTCAGGATAGGGACAGGGACGAGTGGGGCTGTATTTGTGGCTTAACCTAGCGGGTAATGGGCACGGACTTATTGCTGACATGACAGTCTGATGTGAACTGTCCTGCGTGATGGGGACCCAAGGTCTTTCCATTACTTGGCCCCGGGAGTGATATTCGGCTACAGCGGAGGAAAAGATCACGTGGGAGCTTTCGGGGACTAAACCTACATCCATATTCTGTCAGCCCGGTAACCCCAACCTGTATGCCAACGGGGCTGGGGAACATAGGCCAGTGGTGTGTCCGGGAAGACAGGAAATTTCGAGAGCGGTGGACACAAAGCGTTATTTCCGTGGCTGTGGGGCCTTGCCTATGTTCATTTACTCAGCAAATATTTAGCTAATGCCCAGCATGTGCTGGACGGGAAGCAGGGCCGAGCTGCTGTCCCGGTGCAGCTTGCATTCTGCAGGGTGGGGACAAGCAACACATAAATTAAAAAGTAACTAATATTATTTCAGATAGCAATAAGTGCTCTGAAGACAAATAAAGCAAAGTAAGGGGATGAGGGGCTCGCGGGCAAGGCCTCTCCGAGGATGGGATGTGGGCCTGGAAACCCTGACGAAGTGATGGTGAGTTGGGTAAAGTTTTGGGGGAAGAGTTTCCAGGTGGAGGGATCAGCAAGTGCAAAGACCCTGAGGTAGGTTGTGGTCATGCGCATTTGAGGAAGAGCCAGACCATCCTTATGGTTGGATGGAGTGAGTGAGGTGGGGGGGGGGTTAGCATAAGGTCACTCCAGATGCCTTGTGGGAAGAGTACAGAGAGAAAAGGGTAGAAACAGGTGGACCAGCCAGGAGGCCGCTCCTATAATCCAGGTGAGAGGGGGGGTGGCTTGGTCCAGTGTGATGGTTGTAGAGAGGGGGAGAAGCGATTTGTTTTAGGAATTAACATCTTTTCATTTTGAAAAACTTCAAATATACACAGGAGTAGCAATAACAGTAGAATGACCCCCCCACACACACACACACATGGAGAGTAAACATCCATCAATATCTGGTCCATCCTCTTTTATCTGTATCCTCCCGACTCCTCCACCACCCCTCACTGAGTTCTTTTAAAACAAAACCTCTGGTTTCACATCATTTCACAGGGTGCTTTAAAGTTATAAATGTCCAGTGTGACTGATGGATTGGCTTCAGGGGCTGAGAAAAAAAAAAAAAGGAGTTATGGATGAATGATGGGTGAATTTACTGAGATGGAGAACTTCAGGGGAGGGCACTTTGAGGAAATAGAGAATCAGAGAGATCATTCTAGACATGCCAAATCTTAGGTAGGCATCATTATAATGCGGGACCTTCAGAAATAAGTTTGAACCAAAAAAAAAAAAAAAGTTTGGACATATGAAGTCTTATAAAGCTATACTTGCTGACTGGTGGAACCCTCAGAAATTTGGGATTTGTTTCAGACACAGAGCTGAAAACAATCTGGTGGTTATATAATGCAAGGCACGAATGTGAACCACATAGAGAATTTAAGATTTTCCTGTAACCACATAAAAAAAAGTACAAAGAAGCAAGTGAAAATTAATTTTAGCAATTCATTTTAGCCAACCCCATATGCCCCAAATATTATCACTTCAACACGTAGTCAAAATTCAAATTATTGAGAGGCACCTGGCTGGCTCAGTCGGTCGAACATGTGACTCTTGATCTTGGGGGTAGAGCTTACTTTACAAAAAATTAAAAATCTTTTTTAAAAGTAAATAAAAATATGGAGATATTTTACAGTCCTCAAAATGTGGTGTGTGCTCTACATTTCCACACGTCTCAGTTCAGACTAGCACTCAGTTTAGACTAGCCACACTTCAAGTGCTGAGTTGCTTACCCGTGTCTAGTGGCTGCCTAGCACTCGGTTAGCACAGACGTGGAATGTTCAGATCACTGACTAGTGGAGCCTTCAGAGGCAAAGCTTTAAAAAAAAGAAATGAGAAAAATAATGGACCTTGAAGTCCAAGGTTAGAATCATCAAAGTGAGACATTCTAGCACCTCGGCAAAAGTTGGAATCACTGAGTCAGTGAAGAACCTTGGCCCCTCAGAACCTGGTCCGAGAAGGTGGGTGTCGTGTCCCAAGACGCTCAGGGATTTGGGCTCCTCAGAAGTTGCATCTGTCATGGCGGCCGGGGGCAGCTACCTGAGACTCAGATTCCCGCCCCCGACCACCACCACCGCCACCGCCACCGCAGGGACGTGTCGTCAGTGGAGGTGCTCATAAACTACCACCAGGGCCTGAAGACGGAGCTGGAGGCCCGGGTGCCCGAGCTGACGGCCTGCCAGGAGCTGGGGCGCTCTCTGCTGCTCAACAAGAGTGCCATGGCTGATGAGGTGGGAAGGGGCACAGGGGGTCCCCCTCAGCCCTCCATGCCCATTGCGGTGGGAGCCACTCTTGACGCCTTTCCTACCCATGCGCCACTCCCAGATCCAGGCACAGCTGGACAAGCTGGGAACCAGGAAGGAAGAGGTGTCAGACAAGTGGGACCGCCATTGGGAATGGCTGCAGCAGAGTGAGTGGGGGCCCGGACACACGGGGCTCAAGGGCCCAGAGGGTGACACAGCCTGGTTTGCACACCACTCGTGGGTGCCCCGCAGCAAACATGAAGGCCTGGGAGGGTGGATCAGAGGAGCGCCTTGCCATTGAGTGCCTGATGGCAGACACCTAGGGGAGAAGCCGGCGCCCTCAGAGATCGGCCCGCCACCCTCCCCTTCCCCCCCCCCCCAGTCCCGCGGAGCCCAGAGCGGGCAGGGCTGGGACACAGGAAGTCGGAGGGTGTGGGGGGCCCAAGAAAACATCCCACGCCCTGTGAAAGGCCCCCATCATTCCTCCCCCCCCCCCCCCGATGTCTCCCCTCAGTGCTGGAAGTGCACCAATTTGCCCAGGAGGCCGTGGTGGCTGATGCCTGGCTGACCGCCCAAGAGCCGCTCCTGCAGAGCCGGGAGCTGGGCAGCAGCGTGGATGAGGTGGAACAGCTTATCCGGAGACACGAGGCCTTCCGCAAAGCAGCTGCCGCCTGGGAAGAAAAGTTCAGCTCCCTGCGTCGCCTGACCACGGTCAGCACCCCAGACCCTGCCCCAGCCACCCCCCACACCCATCCCTCTATGGGAGGCAGACAGACTCGGCACTGTGTCGAGGCTGAGACAGATCCTTACTGGGCTCCCGGTCCAGTGGGGGAAGGGGGAACACACCTGTCACCAAGACAGGGACAGCCCAGGGCTGGGATGCGGGGAACACACGGGCTGTTGGAAGCCAGAAGCATCTGTCCTGGCTTGAGGGGCTCTGATCTGAGACTCGAAGAATGAGGAGAGAGGTCCTGGTTTGTGGGGACATTCAGGAAGGAGGCGATGCAGTCAGAAAGGCACCCAGAGAAAGTGATGATTTAGGCGATTCTTTTTTTATTTTATTTTATTTATTTATTTGACACAGAGAGAGACACAGCGAGAGAGGGAACACAAGCAGGGGGAGTGGGAGAGGGAGAAGCAGGCTTCCTGCTGAGCAGGGAGTCTGACGAGGGACCCCATCCCAGGACCCTGGGATCATGACCTGAGTGGAAGGGAGTCGCTTAACAACTGAGCCACCCAGGCGCCTGATTTAGGCGATTCTTAAAAGAACACTAATGCCAAGGAAAATAGGAATTAGGTTCCCAGCAGCGAAAAGCATGAGCTCAGGCCTAAACAACCTTGCTTTTTCAATAATAGAAACTACTAAACTGCCCGGGAAGGCAGACAACCCAGAGGCGTCTTCCCAGACCCCCCCCCCCCCCACACACACACACACACGCCCCTCTACCTGACCCTGGCCCTTCCGTTCCCAGATAGAGAAACTCAAGGCGGAGCAGAGCAAGCAGCCCCCTACCCCCCTGCTGGGGCGCAAGTTCTTTGGAGACCCCACGGAACTGGCGGCCAAGGCAGCGCCCCTCCTGCGGCCAGGGGGCTACGAGAGGGGCTTGGAGCCCCTGGCTCGCCGGGCCTCGGACACACTGTCGGCGGAGGTGCGGACCCGCGTGGGGTACGTGCGCCAGGAGCTCAAGCCCGAGCGCCTCCAGCCGCGCATTGACCGGCTGCCGGAGATCCCCGGGAGGGTGGAGCCCCCGGCTCCGCCGGCCGCACCAGAGAATGTGGCGGAGACCCCCGGGGCCCTCGCGGCGGCGGAGCAGGTCCGGCCGCGGCAGGAGCGCCAGGAGTCAGCTGATCGCGCTGAGGAGCTGCCCAGGAGGCGGCGACCGGAGCGGCAGGAATCGGCCGATCAATCCGAGGAGGCTGCTCGGAGGCGACGCCCAGAGCGGCAGGAGTCTGCGGAGCACGAGGCGGCACACAGTCTCACCCTGGGCCGCTACGAGCAAATGGAGCGGCGGCGCGAGCGGCGCGAGCGGCGGTTGGAGAGGCAGGAGTCCAGCGAGCAGGAGACGCCGATCAGAGGAGAGTTGACCAAGGGGTGAGGCCCCCGTGTGCCCGGGGAGTGAGGGAAAGTGGATGCAAAGAGTTCCTGGAGCCACGCAGGCCCAATGGGGAGGGCTTCCAGGACTCAGAACTGCTTAAGATACTGGCCTGGTTCCCGTTTTGCAGAGAGGTAAGCTGGGGCTGAAAGAGGTTAGGAGAGGTCCCCCTTGTCTCAGGGCTAGGTGGCCTGGGCAGGAATTTTGTCCTCTCGGCACTTCAGTTTGTCTTCTGGGCTAGTGGTGAGACCATCTTCTCCCTGATGCGAGACAAGACCCTTTATCACAGTCTCTCTTAACCTTATAAACAGGGCGCTGCTGTCATCTCTGTTTTGTGGATGGGGACCCTCAGGCTCAGAAAGGGCAAATCGCTCAGTTTGGATGAAGGCAGGACTGGAACCCAGGCCTTTCAGACCTCAGTGCTAACTAGAGTGTGAGGGGCAGGTTGAGCCAGTCGGCTGCATCCTCAGAAAGAGGCCTTTGGTCAGATATGCTTTGGACACAATGACTTCTTGACTCCTTTTTAATTTTGTATATCATGAGCTGTTGCCAGACAAGTCCCAAGTACCTATGGTGTGTAAGGCAAGCATATCGGGCCACTGCCGAAGCAGCCAGGGGCCTGGCATCTCAGGCTAAGAGGGGGAGGCTCCTGCAGCCAACTAGGCTGGTTCCTGGGAGAGGGCACCCCAGTTCCATTGGGTCTTTTGGCCTCCCCCTCCCAGGAAGGCCACCCTGGCTGACATTGTGGAGCAGCTGCAGGAGAAAGAAGCAGGCCCAGGGCTCCCTGTTGGGGTAAGTTGAGCCTCAGGATGGGTGGGGGTATGGGGAACCCTCTCCTCCCAGCAGGAATCAGGACCCAGAAACACCAGTGCCTAGCCCTGCTTCCCCCGGATTTGTACCCTGCAGAGATTCTCAGGGGATGATGGGGAGATCCCCCAGATGCCTCCCACAATCGGAAAATTTCTCCTTTAGAAAGCGAAGGCCAGCAGCCTAAGGAGACTCCTATCCCCCTCTACACACAGACTCCACACTCATCCCGCATCTGTCCTGGGGTCGCAAATATCCTCACAGATAGCCACATACACACACACACACACAGGTCCCAGATTCCTCCTACAGACAGCTGGGACACCAACCTCCCTGCACCCCCACCTCCGTAGATCTAGTGCTTTCCTCCCCAAGCTTGAGAGCGATTCCAAACCTAGGAGTCTTGGCAGTCTCACTCCCAATAACGATGGGGCCCCTAAAAGTTAAGCCTCCAGCCCTGAGGTCCTCCCATACTCGCCTCCAAGACAGATGGGACCCCCAGACCCATGAATCCCCCAGAGAGATGGCCCCAACAGCCTCCCTATGGACAGCACCCCTCTTCCCCCTCCCTTCACACAGCCGTCGCTGCCTCAGCCTCGCGAGCTTCCCCCAGGCCGCCTGCCCAACGGGCTTGAGCCGCCCGAGCGGACACCTCGGCCAGACCGGCCGCGGGCGCGGGACCGGCCCAAGCCGCGACGGCGGCCGCGGCCACGAGAGGGTGGTGAGGGCGGGGGAAGCCGGCGCTCGCGCTCCGCCCCGGCCCAGGGCGGCTCCGCCCCCGCGCCTCCGCCACCGCCCACTCACACAGTGCAGCACGAGGGCTTCCTGCTGCGCAAGCGCGAGCTCGACGCTAACCGCAAGTCGTCCAACCGGTGAGCGTGTGGGCGGGGCTTTGGAAGGCGGGTCCCAAGCTCAGAGTATCCAATAAGTGAATAGATGGGGGCCTTGAGAAGGGGGGTGGTACTAAAACTTCAGGGAATCCAACGGGTGGCGGGAGTAGGCGGGGCCTGAAGAGGGGCGGGGTTCAATGTCAAGTACTCAAATCTATTAACTGGAGGAGCGGGACCTAAACTTAGTGTGTCCAATGGGCGACTGGGTGGAGCTTAGATGGGAACCCGATCGGAAGACAATGTTCCGAGTGCAAATAAGTAGCAATCCAAACTCATAGCAATAAATTCAGGAGTTAACTAGACCTAAGAGCAAGTTGGATTTGGGGTCCGGTCTGCGTGGTTCTAATGGCTTGTGAGGTGGAGCTTGGAGAGGTCATCCAACCAATGAATGGAGTGGGTCCACCCTCAAAGTTTCAAACTGTTGCTAGGGTGGGCGGGAGAGGTCTGAAAAGGGGCAGAGCCCGAGCTCTGAGGTCTGAGGTGGGGGGCACATATAGGGGTCCAAAGAGTGACGTGCTTATTCTTGGGAGTCCAGCTCATGGTTGTCCAACCCTTTTTGGTCCAATTGGGAGGCAGAATCTGGGGAGAGGTGGAGCCAAAAGGGGAAGCACGGGGACAACGAGCAGATTGAGGCCTAGATATATGTGAAATGGAAGGAACAGGTTGAGATTTTGCCCTGAGGCGGTCTTTCTTCCTTGTGGCGAGGCTAAAATGGTAATAGACACCTTTGGTGTATTTCACTCTTGAGGGACTTCCCCCTCCGTTAAGGCTTTGGCTGAGTGGGGAGATAGGAATTCCTCATTCCAGACACTGAACCAATAGATCTCCTTTCAGGGGATTCCGTGGTCGGTGGAGGAGTGGCAAGAAACATGCCCAAGCAAAGGCTTAGGGAGAGGACAGCTAAAGTCTTGCCTTCGGGAAATTCAGCATGGGGTGGGGGGATATGGAAGGACAAGCCCAGCAGGCTCGGAACTGAGAGTCTTAGATTCTCACCTCAGCTTGGGAACAGACATAAAGAAGAGCACCCCGGACATAGGGCCCAACTAAGACAAAGGCCCAGAGGAAGGAAGGGTCAGGCCTTTTCAGCCATGAAGGGCGTTAATGAAGAGTTCCAGGCAGAGTGCCATGACTCTGCCTTGAGCCCCATATCGTCACCCCAGGTCGTGGGTGAGCCTGTACTGCGTGCTCAGCAAGGGGGAGCTGGGCTTCTACAAGGACGCCAAGGGCCCGGCGTCTGGGGGCACACACGGCGGGGAGCCACTGCTCAGCCTGCACAAGGCCACCAGCGAGGTGGCTAGTGACTACAAGAAAAAGAAGCACGTCTTCAAGCTCCAGTGAGCCCCCCAATGGGCAGGAGGAGGGAGGGGATCCGAGGCCCAACTTCCCCCTCCCAGCAATACCCTGCTCCCCTGGAGGCTAGCTGGTGGATGGGTGGGCCGGGCCCCTGCCCCAGATTCCCCAAGTCCCGTGTCCCCTCCTACAGGACCCAGGATGGCAGCGAGTTTTTGCTCCAGGCTAAAGATGAGGTGAGATCTGGTCCTTTCTCTCCCCTATCTGGACCTCAAGAACTACCTGGCTAGCTGTTTCCTGGCCCAGAGTGATGGAGCTGTGAGCCAGAAACACAAGCCAGAGTCACCAGGCTGTGATGGGAAAGCCCACTGGCAGTGAGAACCCAGAAGTTGTTCCTAACCTATGGGGAGAGGGGACAGGGATCAGGAGGGCTGCCTTGAGGCCCCAGAACAAAGTCCAACCTCCTTGCCTCAGCCTCTGGGAGGGCACTGGACAGATAAGAGATGGGAGTTAGCTAAAAAGGGATGATACAGGCAGAGAGAACTACCAAGGGGAGAGAACCAGAGGTGCGGAAATGCAACGCATTAACTGTGCTGGTCGAGGGTTCAAAGAAGGATCCCAGGAAGGTCCTCTGGGGCTGGATCTCACAGAGCATTGTGGGCCATTTGGAGGAGATTGGAGTTTGTTCTAAGGGCACTGGGGAGCCATGGCAGCCTTTGAGCAAGATTGGGGAGGGCGTGGTGGAGGTTACAGTGATGTATAAGAAAGATCCCCCTGGCAATATGCAGGGTAGACTAGAGGGAGGGAACCAGGACAGGGACCCACATGCGAAGGCACAAGGCTGGACCCCAGCTGGCCTGTGGGAGGGAAGGAGGTGGCTGAGGGTGAACCTTGGGACTGGGGCTAAGGGGCGAGGTCAGGGGAGAAGGAGCAGGCATGGTGGTGGTTTAAAAAAATGTTGAAAATAATAATGCTTGTTACCTCATTCATCCTTACAAGAGGCTCTGGAGTAGGCCTGTATTCTCTCCATGCCTTCTTATTTTTAAAATGGGGATAAAAATAGTTTTCCATTCTAGGGTTCTTGTGAGAAGTAAGTAAGTTGATACATATAGAGCCACTTCTGTGGCCTGGTGAATGTCAGTGCTCTAGAAATGTCTGCTGATGTTATTGGTTTTTTGTTGTTCACAGTGGAAATTTGATATAATCCTATTGCCTAAGATTAAGTGAATTAATCCACAGAAGCACTTAGACCAGAGCCTGGCATATATTAAGGACTATGTAACTGTTTGCATTATTATTATTAACCGATTTAAGATCGGAAAACTGCCTTTCAGAGGGCAGTGCGATTCCAGGCGCATTTATCACTCAGTCTCTCTTCTTCCAAATCCGGACTCTGTGCCCTGTTTCTCTCTCCAGGAGGAGATGAACGGCTGGCTGGAGGCTGTGGCCGCTTCCGTGGGAGAACACGCTGAGATCGCCCGCTGGGGACAGACACTACCCACCACGTCCTCCACAGACGAGGGCAACCCTAAGCGAGAGGCTGGGGAGCGCAGGGCCAGCGGGCGCCGGAAGTGACTTCTCAGCCCCTGGGCCTGACACACATCCCCACCCCTTCTCTCCGCAGTGTGGGCACAAAGACACTTTCTCTTCCGCAGGGGCAGGAGCCCCTAGTTCCACCGACACTGCGGACAGACGGACCTACGGACGCGCCAAGATGGGCACTGGAAAGGAGGGGACTTCTGCACTCCAGGAAGTGGTGGGGGGATTGCTGCCCCTATAGCCATATCTCGGCCCCTTCCTGCTCGCCACCCCACCCCAGGTGCTGGGGCTCCATTATTTTTATGCAATAACTGAGTTGGGGGGGGCGGGTAAAGGGGCCAGTTGAGCCAAGCCCCCTGCCCGGATCTCCCGATCCTGCCCCAAGAAGCTGGGGTGGTAGGGGCGATAATTCCTGCCCCCCTCTCCGCCCTAGGGATGGGCACGGGGCCGCTGGTGAGGTCCCCTGGACCATCCAGGGTGCTAGGGGGTGGGGAGGGGACGCCTCCTCCCCGCCTTTACCTCACTTCCAATGCTGCCTTGATCTCTGTCTGCGTAGGGGAGTGAAGGGGCCTTGGCCCCTGCACTCCGCCGTCTCAGAGCCATGCGGTTAATTCCTGACTTAGTTTATTTTTGCAAAACGTCAACCTCCTCCTCCCCCGCCCCGCATCCGCGCAGGCTTTTAATGGGAGGGGCGTCAAAGCTCAAAACCGTCTTCCTCTCGCCTTCCCCCTCCAGCTGTAAATGCCACTTTGTGAGGGGAGGGGTGAGGGGAAGCCCTCCCCCTCCCCCCGCATGCTTCTGGCAGGAGCACCTCCCTAGGGAGTGGGGGAACCGGGTTGTGGGCAGCCCCCATGGCCGCCTGGAGGAGCCGCTGGGGCCCAGGGGTGTGGGGCGGTGTGGCAGGCGCACACTGTATGTACCTATAATAAATCCTTTGGCTTTGACGGTCTATGCCGGTTTGTTCGCGTTTATGGGCTGAGCCTGGGAGGATGTGTAGGGCGGAGTGGAGGGGGCGGCGCATGGAAAGACTGTGGCTGCAGAGAACACTTAGATGTCCTCTCCGTGTGTACTAATTTAGGGATCTAAACACAAGTCCCCGACGAAACACCTAGATTCTATTCTTAAAATGGGAACCAGAAGGACAGAGGAATGTTTGGCTAACCCTTGTAGCTGAACTTCCCCAAAGGGCCTTGCGGTACGCCCCGTCCAGCACAGGAAAGGCGGGTCCCTTTAAGGAGGCGGAGAATTTAACTGCGACGGGTGAGCTCTTTGTCCAATCGCCGGCGGCTCCGGGGGTTTCCAGGCCAATGAGCAGGCAGTGGGGGCGGGGTCCGAGTACAGACCCGGAAGCGGGTGCTGGCCGGCCGGCTCGCCCGGGGGCCATGGCAGCCACGGCTCCTGCAGCCGATGGGGTCCCAGGTCGGGGGCCTCCCGGGGAGGTGATTCATCTGAACGTGGGAGGCAAGAGGTGAGTATAGGAGATTCTCGAGGCACCCCCACCTCGGGGGCGGGGAGCGGAATGGGAGTACCCGCCTCTCCCGGGGGGAATCCTTGTCCATCAAGGATCGCTCCGCCTCCTGCTGAAGGCGCGGGTGCCTGGACTGACGCCTGGGGGTAATGAGCCGCATTCCTTACCCTTTCTCCAACCCCTCGCGTCTGCTCACTTTCCCCGTTTAGATTCAGTACCTCTCGTCAGACTCTCACCTGGATCCCAGACTCCTTCTTCTCCAGGTGATTGGGAGAGCGAGTTTGGGGCGGGCTGTGAGGGGTCGGGAAGAGACCGTATGGGGAACCCTAATTCCCGCACTCATCCCTCCCCACTGCCCGCACACACACACCGTGGTCCGTGACACCTGCTCTGTGTCCCCTCCCTGCAGTCTTCTGAGCGGACGCATCTCAACCCTGAAAGATGAGACCGGAGCCGTGAGTAGGGCATAGACCCGAAATGGGGCAGCAGGGTAGGGGGAGGGACAGCGATACCCACTCAGTCCCGCTCTTTGCCCCATCTATCCTCTGCCCCCCTCCCCGCAGATCTTCATCGACAGGGACCCCACCGTCTTCGCCCCCATCCTCAACTTCCTGCGCACCAAAGAGTTGGACCCCAGGTTTGCATGGGGGTGAAGAGACCCCACCGCCTTCACCTTCTTCCCCTCAGAATGTTCACTTAAGCTCCTCGATCCTATTTAAATCATGTCCTTAGAGTTTTCCCCCCAAACACACACACACAGACACACACACACACCCGTTTTCATTGCCCATATATATCATCGCTGCTTAGAATCTTGATCCAGTCAAAATTTGCTACCTCTTGGGATTCTCTGCACAGTTTTGAAAACTTCCCCCTCAGAATTCTCCACCCACTCCCACTCCCCAGACTCTGACTCTTAGTCAATTCTGCTACCCAGGGGTGTCCACGGATCCAGCCTCCTCCACGAAGCCCAGTTCTATGGGCTCACTCCTCTGGGTAAGTGGGGACCCTATTAGCATTCTCATTGCATAGAAAATGAGCTCCAGCTCTCCTGATGCTCCCTCTCCCCACTCTCCTGAAAGAAGTTTGGGTTAGAGCTGAGAGCACTGGAATTGGTCCTGGGTCTCAAGGGGAGTGGTGGAGAATGAGCTAGGTGAGGGGGATAGGATCTGCCTTAGTACTCTCCAAGTCCCAGCTTTTGAGTTATTCCGCCTCAGTTCGCCGCCTGCAGCTGCGGGAGGAGTTGGACCGATCTTCTTGTGGAAACGTTCTCTTCAACGGTTACCTGCCTCCACCAGGTGGGCACAACTAAAGGATGGAGGGGAGGGCGGGTGGACTAAAGACTACATTTCCCATAAGGTTGCAGCCCTTGGGGGCCTGTGCTGGGAGCCCTGAGACACTATGGGAATTGTAGTCTTATATCACAGGCCAGACTGATGGAAAGGAAATAGGAAACAGCCTTCCCAAGAGGCAGTGGTCCAGCTAGCCCCACAGAGGCTCAGAAGTATGCCTTAGATCCTGAAGGGGGTTTCAGTCCAGGTTTGATTTCCCTGTGGGGAAGCTTAGGAAGAACTGGGGTCCTTTGCGTGGAGGCAAGAAATATGAAAGGGGAGTTATTGGCTATAATCTCCATGGGACCTTGGATCAGCCACACCACTGGCCATGGAAAATATGTCCCAGTGGTTATCAGGAACTGCAGTCCACTGGGCTTTGCTGATGGGCAGAAGGAACAAAATGGGGAAGTTCAATTTATGATTATTTCCCTAACCTCAGTCAATACCGACCTTCATGAACTTTGCCAAATATGAAGATCTCTGCTTTTGTTTTCTTAACTTAGTTTTACTGTGTTCTTTTTAAAAAGTCATTGTTTAAAGTTTATTTATTGATTTAAGTAATCCTTACGCCCCATACGGGGCTCAGACTCACAACCCCGAGATCAAGAGTCGCATGCTCTTCTGATTGAACCAACCAAGACGCCCGGCACAAGAGTCATTTTAAATATAAGTTTTATATCACTTCCTTTATACCGTAAATAAGTAAACATGAAAATAACACCCCCTCCCATACCAGTGTTGTGATGCTGTTGCCTGACAAGGAGATAGGCTTCCATTTCTTTCTTTTTTTTTTTTAAGATGTTATTTATTTATTTATTTATTTATCTATCTATCTATCTATCTATCAGAATGAGCAAGTGAGAGAGACAGAGAGCAAGCACAAGCAGGGGCAACAGCAGGCAGGGGAGAAGCAGGCTCCCGCTGAGCAAGGAGCCTTATGTGGGGCTCGATCCCAGGACCCTGGGATCATGACCTGAGCCGAAGGCAGCCACTTGACTGAGCCACCCAGGCGCCCTAGGCTTCCATTTCTTAAAACAGAAGATTAGCAAACACTGAGAAGGTAGCCTGTGAGGGCCGCACCAAACCGACTCATCCTTTGTGATGGGCTCAGAGGAACCCAAAAGGGAGTAACTTGCTGTGTGAGTCAGTGTCGCTGAGTGCCGTGTCCCCGCACCACCTAAAATCTTTTCCCCAGGAGACTATGCCCCATATGGGGGGAAATCAGTATGTGGCCCTATTTTAAGTGCTCGCGACGTGGCAGTTAGTACAATTGTTACCATTATTGTCACTCTGCTTCTTCTCCCGGCCACAGTGTTCCCAGTGAAGCGGCGGAACCGGCACAGCCTAGCGGGGCCCCAGCAGTCAGGGGGACGCCCAGCCCCCGTTCGACGCAGCAACACCATGCCCCCTAACCTGGGCAATGCAGGGCTGCTGGGCCGCATGCTGGACGAGAGAGCCCCTCCCTCCCCTTCGGGTACGTTGTTGTCCTCTGGGAGGCTGGGGCAGCCAGCAGGGCCCCTGCGACCCTGTCCTGATCCCCCGTTCTTCCCAACCCCCCAAGGGCTTCCGGAGGAGCCGGGGATGGTGCGCCTGGTGTGTGGACATCACAACTGGATCGCTGTGGCCTACACCCAGTTCCTCGTCTGCTACAGGTGCTCGGGGAGGGTGGTGGCCCCAGGCTCCAGCCCTGTGGGTGGGGAGGGGGCTCGCGGTGACGATATTCCTCCCATCCCCCAGGCTCAAGGAAGCTTCTGGCTGGCAGCTGGTGTTTTCCAGCCCGCGGCTGGACTGGCCCATCGAGCGACTGGCGCTCACGGCTCGGGTGCTCGGTGGGGCTTTGGGTGAGCATGACAAGATGGTCGCAGCGGCCACGGGCAGCGAGATCCTGCTGTGGGCTCTGCAGCCCGAAGGCGGTGGCTCCGAGATAGGTAGGGTACCAGGACTTTTCCAGAACCTTCCGTCCTTTAGAATTATGCTTCAACCTCTGGTCTGTTAGAATTCACTATCCTACTGGAACCCTGTGGCCCGTTCAAATAGCCCAGCCCATGCGGTTCACACACCCATAAAGATTCTTTGCATTATTAAGATAGTCCGACCCTTTAGAATTCCATATCCTGTTAGAGCGCCTTGGCTTGTAGAAAAATCCACCCACACGCGATTCTCCCCTCTGTCAGAATTCCCTGCCCTATTAGATCTCCATGCTTGTAGAATACTAGGGCCTGCTAGAATCGGTTTTCCCATTAGAAATCTCCGTTTGCCTTGTTGAAAATCTCCGTGTTAGAATTCTATCCATGTTAGAATTCCACGCCGCATCAAGAATCTGGCCCATATAATCCTCTGTAATTCCTGCTGAAATCCTCTATCCTGTAAAGATTCCACGTCCCAGCTGAAGCCTCCGGGCCTCGGAACTCTTCCTGCCCCCTCCCTTCTCCCTCACAAAGCGGGGTCGCGGCTGAGTGCTCCTTGCTCCCCTGCAGGAGTCTTCCACCTGGGGGTGCCTGTGGAGGCCTTATTCTTCGTTGGGAACCAGCTCATCGCCACAAGCCACACGGGGCGAATTGGGGTGTGGAATGCCGTCACCAAGCACTGGCAGGTCAGGGTGCTGGCCGGCCTGGCTGCCTCTTTCCAGGGGGTCCAGACCCTACGGACCCGGGGAGGGGTGCCTTTCTGCTCGGCCCCGCCTGGAGAGAGCCAGAGAACCGAGTGGTGCACCAGACCCCGGTGGGGGTGCTGGCGTGAGGAGGGCCTAAGGGGCGTCCGACCAGGGAGGCCTTCTGGAAGAGGGGCTGCCGAGCTGACAGGAAAGATGGTGGGTTTGCAAAGGAAGAGGGAGGATTCTCCAGGCACTGAACGGGGGAGCGGGTGAATGGATACGCTATAGGAGGCAGAAACCCAGGGGGCGACGTGCAAATGTTTGTCATTCCCTCTGTCATTCCCTCCCAAGCCCCGTCTAAAATGGAAAGAAAAATACATCTGCAGTGTGGCTTTCTCCTGCCCAGTGTGTTTGGGAGAGACAGACAGAGATGGAGGGAAACAGACAAAGAGAAGTAGAGGACGTCGGAAAGAGGGGACAGAGAGAGGGAAGGGTGGGCAGAGGGAAGGGTGGTGCGGTACGTGAAGGGATGCAGAGAGACAGACAGGGAGGGGACTAGAAAAAGCCAGAAAGGCAGAGTCAAAGAGAGGCCAAGAGACAGAGGCACTGACTCCAGAGATTTCTAGAGATGGAGAGACACAGATGCAGATAGGCCTGGAGCAGGTGAGGCTGGAGAGAAGCGGGCCTAGAAACCCCGGGTGGGTTCTGGAGTGGGGTGGGGGTGCCCCTGCCCCCCACCGCAGCCGGTCCCGCCTGCGTCCAGGTCCAGGAGGTACAACCCATCACCAGCTACGACGCGGCGGGTTCCTTCCTTCTCCTGGGCTGTGACAATGGCGCCATCTACTATGTGGGTAAGCAGCGGCCGGCACCCCTCGTGCCCGAGAACCTTCCTGGGGAAGCGGGAAAGGAGGGAAAAGCCTGGGCACCTTGAACAAGCCCCCCCCCCTTCCCGCTCACCCCAGATGTGCAGAAGTTTCCCCTGCGCATGAAGGACAACGATCTCCTGGTCAGTGAGCTCTACCGGGACCCTGCAGAGGATGGGGTCACAGCCCTCAGCGTCTACCTCACCCCCAAAACCAGTAAGCTCTGATGGGCTCCCCGCTCTGCCATCAGCCCCTGCCCCCAGCTGGCTCCCCGCCACTTGCATAGCTTGACCCAGTGAGATTTGGCAGGGTGGGGGCGGTGGGGGGGTTCAACTCTCATTTAGTCATTCAACAAACACTCACCAGGCACCACTTGTACGTAAGCACTGTTCCAGGGGCTGCACTGTGGCAGGCCCCTCCAACTGGGGGCAGAGCTGGCCACTAGTAGTTCACCTCTGGGTTTCTTTTCCACCTCTGCATTTAGGGCACGATGCCTGTGTGCTCATAAAACAAAGAAGGTGCACGTTTCCTAGTTCTCGCATTCGGGACAGTTTTTGTTGTGGTTTCTTGACTTCAAATGCAGAGCAATAGGCTCCTTTTTATTTGTTTTTATTGAGCTGTGATTCACCTAGCGGAGCGTTCCCCGTTGTAAGGTGTACACTGCAGTGATTTTTAGGAGATTCACAAGGTCATGCGTGCATCACTACCATGTCGTTCCCGCACGGGATTTTTATCACCCCAAAAAGGAACCCTGAACTCGTTAGCTGTCACACCCTGTTCTCCCTCCTGACAGCCCCTGGAAACCTAATCTACTTTCTGCCTCTGTGGATTGGCCGATTCTGGACATTTCACGTACACGGGACTGTAACAATCTGTGGCGTTTCGTGTCTGGCTTTTTTCACCTAGCATAATGGCTCTTCTGTAAATTTATTTTTTTCTTTCTTTCTTCTCTTTTTTTTCATGGGGAGTGCTTTCTGGATCTTGAGATGTCCTTGCCTGCTCCCACGTTGTGAAGGTTTTCCTCTGTGCTTTCTCCTAGAGGCTTGCAGTTTTAGCTTTTTATACATAGGTCTCTGCTACCTTTCCCATTACCTTTTATGTATGGCGTGAGGTAAGGCTCACGGTCCATTTTTTTTTCCCCAACAGCAGTAAATGAGTAACACACCTAACTTCACACCTGTCATCACTTTTCCTCCACGGACCGCCCCTTGCTGATTTCATGTATTTTTTCCTTTCTTCCCTACCCCCTCCCCACCATGTGCCACCACGCTGTCATTTATCTCTTCATTTCTTTGTGTCCTTACAAGATGGGTGTTGTTGGCAGGCTTTGAATTTGCAGAAATGGTCCCGGATGTATATGTCATTTGTCCCCTTCCTTTTGCCCACCCTGCCCTACGCTTAATATCCATCCATGTGACTGTGCACGACCCTAATCCATGGTTTGTTTGTTTTTTTAAAGATTTTATTTATTTATTTATTTGACAGAGAAAGAGAGAGAGATCACAAGTAGGCAGAGAGGCAGGCAGAGAGAGAGGGGGAAGCAGGCTTCCCGCTGAGCAGAGAGCCCGATGCGGGGCTCGATCCCAGGACCCTGAGATCATGACCTGGGCCGAAGGCAGAGGCTTAACCCACTGAGCCACTCAGGCGCCCCTTAATCCATGATTTTGAGCCACTGCACAAAATACGATAACCACGTTTTATCTACCCACAATCCTTAAGATGGTCCATTAAGTCTCCGACTGTTGCAAAATAATCATTGCCCTCCGGAAAGAGGTGAGGGTGGGCAAAACCCTCAGACACTGGGTTGCAATTTCTTGTCTTGCCGTCTGTCTGCTTATAGGTCTCTGTTTTTCAGTCTTTCGCTCTGCAGTCCCATCTCCCTCTATGTCTGTCGGTCATTATAGCCCTCTCCGAGATCCCGTTTCTTGGTTCCCTTTGCCTCCCTATTTCTCTCTTTTTCTATATGAGCTCTGTCTGCCTCTGTCTCATTTTCTGTCTCTGCTTCTCTCTCTCTCTCTCTCTCTGATCCATCCCTCTCTTTGTCCTCGGCCCCTCCCCAGGTGACAGTGGGAACTGGATTGAGATCGCCTACGGCACCAGCTCCGGGGGCGTGCGGGTCATCGTCCAGCACCCTGAGACCGTGGGCTCAGGGCCCCAGCTTTTCCAGACCTTCACCGTGCACCGCAGCCCCGTCACCAAGATCATGCTCTCGGAGAAGCACCTCATCTCAGGTGGGCCTCGCCAGGCAGCCCCCGCTGCCATCTCCCTGCAGGACGGTGGCCCAGATTGGAGTAGGAAACCAGGGGGTGGCGGAGAGAATTTTAACCCGGGACGGTAATTGCAGAAGTGGGAGACTCCTGTAAGGGGACCCATCCAGGCGAGAGCGAGTGATTCACCAATTCCGCAAACATTGCCGGAGCGCCTGCTGTGTGCCAGGCATGGGGGATTCAGTGATGGACAAGACAGGCCGAGTCCCTACCCCTGTGGAGCTCAGGTTCTGCTGGGGATGGCAGATGATACATAAATACATCAGAATAGAAATCACCCACGGTCCCTCTGGCTGCATGTGGGGACAGGCTCTGGGGGCGGGACAGGAGCAGGGAGTCCGGGGAGGAGGAGGTGACAATGGACAGGACCAGCGTGGGGACAGTGACGGGGTTAGGTGAGATCAGGCTCCAGAATGATTCTGGAGGCAGAGCCAAGAGGACTTTTGACCATCTGGCATTCTGGAGCGAACTGTCTGAAGGGGAAGGACTCAGCGGGGCCACATCCTGACCCCTCTGCGGGGGTCCTCCCGGGGCTCGGGAGTATGGGGTGGTGGGGATGCGTGGGCAGCCTGACCTGCCCCCCCGCCTTGCTCCTCAGTCTGTGCCGACAACAACCACGTGCGCACGTGGTCCGTGACTCGCTTCCGGGGCATGATTTCCACCCAGCCCGGCTCTACCCCGCTCGCTTCCTTCAAGATCCTGGCACTGGAGTCGGCCGACGGGCATGGCGGCTGCAGCGCTGGCAATGACATTGGTGCCTCCTAGCCCCTGGCCCCCCACCCAACGCGCCCCTGCCTGACCCCCACTGGCCGCCATTGGCCCGTTACTGAGCCTGGTGGACCTCCATTCTCTCCCCGCGCCCCCCCGCCCATGTTGAATTCTCTTACCCATCGTGTCCCCTGACTGCCGCCTGACCCAGGACCCCCCGCCCCGCATCCCTGAACTCCACTGGCTGTTGCTGACCCCCGGCCCTCTCTGAGCTCGCCCAACTCCAGAAACCTGGGAATGGGGACTTAGGGTCCTGGGAGGGGCTCATCCGTGGGCAAGGAGGCAGAGCCTGGGGGTCGGGAGCCCCAGGGACCCTAGCTGGCCCTGACCCCCCCCCCCCCGCCACCCTGGTGCAGGCCCCTACGGCGAGCGGGATGAGCAGCAGGTGTTCATTCAGAAGGTGGTGCCAAGCGCCAGCCAGCTCTTTGTGCGTCTTTCGTCCACTGGTCAGCGGTGAGGACCATCCCGTCAAACAGGGTGCGGGGGGTGGTCAGAGAAGGCAAGGTACCAGCTGGGGCATGGAGGCCAAAAGGGGGGGTCCTAGCCGAGGGACCCTTGAAGGAGCAAGGGCTAGGAGGGAGCCCGAGGTCCGGCCCCAGGTTCGGTGGCCGGGGGAAGCAAAGGCATGACACGTATAGGTGGCGGTGAAGCAGGAGAAATCCCAGGCGCCCGTGCCGGACGTCAGGCAGGTGGCCGAGGGGGGTCAGGGCCCAGCGCACCAGGACGCACGGGCGCAGGTGTCCGGGCCAGGGGGTGGGGCGCGGGCAGCTGTAGGAGCCCCGAGGGGGTGCTCGCCCCAGCCTGGGAAGGGGGCCTGCGAGGCTTTTCTTGAGGAGGGAGCCCTGAGGTCCTCAAGGCTGGAAGTGACCAAATAGGACATCCAGTGGCGTATGCGTGGTCTGGGGGCTGGAGCGGCGGCCAGGCTGCAGGGGGGACAGGGCCGATCAGGTGGAAGAGTCGAGAGAGATTGCCCGGAGCGCGCTGGGGAGCCGTGGCCACTGCGGGGGGCTGGACTGGACGTTGGCTAGGAGCCGCAGAGCCCAGGGAGGAGGCTGGGACAGGTGCCTGGCCGGAGCAGGCAGCGCTCGACTGGGTCAGACAGGAGGGGAGGAGGGGGCCCTGGGAGAGACGCTGGAGGGGACTGCCTCAGGGAATGACAGGAGGTGAGGGAGGTGCCCAGGGTGACTCAGGCCTTCCCTGCGATGGGACCAGGGGAGAGCGGCCGACGTGGGGGAGAATCCCACCAGGGGCAGCCGCTCCGGGAGAGAGAGCACAGGGGAAGGATAAGGAGCCTTGGGGTGGTGGTTGCAAAGGCAGGAACTGAAGCCCTAACAGTGGGGTCTGAGGCCCCGGCAGGGTGTAAGGACGAGAAGACTCGCCGGGGCCAGGGTGACCCCTCCCCTCTGTCTCAGGGTGTGCTCCGTGCGCTCCGTGGACGGCTCCCCCACCACCGCCTTCACGGTGCTCGAGTGCGAGGGCTCCCGGCGGCTTGGCTCTCGGCCTCGGCGCTACCTGCTCACCGGCCAGGCCAACGGCAGCCTGGCCATGTGGGATCTCACCACCGCCATGGACGGCCTCGGCCAGGCCCCTGGTACTCCCTGCCCCGCCTCAGTGCCGGCCCAGACCCCCACCCCACCCCAGCCCCTCTCCTCAACCCCCGCCGTCAGTCTCCCTCCCAAGCCCTTGGCCTCTGACCCCTGTCCCCTGCCTGGGAAGCCTACCTTGCCCCCACGTGTCCACCGCACCCTTTTAGCTTCTGACCCCGTCCCTGGACCTCTGCCTTTTTTCTCCCATCCTGACCTCAGCCCTTGCACCTGACCCTCATCCCTTGCCCAGTGATCCTTGTCTTGCCCCCCTGACCCACTTCCATGCCCCCCAGCCGGCGGCCTGACAGAGGACGAGCTGATGGAGCAGCTGGAGCAGTGCGAGCTGGCGCCCCTGTCTTCATCGGGGGGCTCCCTCCGCGGCCCCTCCCCCCGCGCCTCTCTCGCCAGGTGCGCCGGACTCTACTTCCCCTTTGTGCGGTGGGGGTGGGGGGAGGGGGGTTGCTGCTCACCTGCCCAGGATGACCCGCACTGACCCTCATCACCGCCCCCCTGCCCCCCAGTCTTCACTTAGCCTCCAGCAACACCTCCCTGTCTGGCCGGCTCGGGAGCCCGAGCCCCCCACAGGCCCGGCGCCGCGGGGGAGGCAGCTTCGTGGAACGCTGCCAAGAACTGGTGCGGGGTGGGCCAGAGCCCCGCCGGCCACCCACACCAGCCCCTCGGCCCGCCACGGGTCTGGGAGCCCCCCTTGCACCCCCCAAGGTGAAGCTCAACGAAACTTCCTTCTGAACACAGCTGCCGTGGTGCCTTTGGATACCCACGTCCTGGGGAGGGGGGGGCCCTGGTGCCTCCCTGCTTCCTGTCAGAGCCCTGGGTTCAGGGCCAGGGCCCCCTTGGAGTGGTCACTGTTACTAAGCCCCCTCTGTCCCCCCTTTCCTAGAGCCAAAGCCACCCTCCCCTAATAAAGTTCTCACTGCCAACACCTTGCTGACATTCTTAGAGGGTTTGGGGATCCCCAGGGAAAGGGCGGGAGAGATGTGGGGACTGACCAGATGTCTGGCTATAGATTCAGGAACATCTGGCTCTCTTTCAGTTTAAGCAAAGAAGGGGAACATAATGGTTTACCCCTGGCTTCAGGCATAGTTGGATCCAGGGATTCAAAAACCCATCCAGAATGTCTTTCCATCTTTTGGCTTTGCTTGCCTCTGGGATGCATCATTCTCAGTCAGGTTTTCCCTTCTGGGTGCCAAGATGACTCCAGGTACCTCCTTAGCAACTTTTTTTCCTTTCTAGCATCAGCAAAAAAATCACATGCCCGATTCTTACTGGCTCGAATGTAGTCAGATGACCACCCCTGGACCAATCACTGTGACCCGGGTGATGGAGGCCTTCCATTGTTCCAAGGGTCTTGTGCCCTCACAAGCCAGGAGGTGAGATCATTCCTCCCCTCCAATGGGAGGAGGAGTTCCTGAAAGGTGAATCAGGGTACTGTTCCCACAAGTAGGGATGAATGGCTGCAGGTCAACAGAAACACAGATGTTGGCTAGACGATTGCCACATCCCTAACATTTGTGCCCTAAACCTCGCCATGGCCAACACCTTGCCCACATCCCTGGCTGCCCAGTCTCATCCCTTTCCTGCTCCGACCAGAGAAGTTATGTGGGACATGTTCCACTAACTCCAGCTTAATATTCTTGAGGTTTTCCCCCAAATAATACCTATTCCTATGGCAACTTCTCAGGAAAGTTTTCTGCCTCTTTTCCTTGGGCCAATGAAGAGGAAAGAGGGCCAGACTTGGGACAAGGGATTGTAGAATATTGCTAATTTGAGAATCCCAGAGTTTCTGGAATGCCAGCTTTTCTGTACCAGTGGAGAGGGGTCCAGAATGTAAGGGAATCTTCTAGAATGCTAGTGGATGAACAGCATTAGGGTTCTCCCCCGCATTTCAGAGAATGCAGACTGTAGAGGTTTCTTGACAAAAGGAGCTGGAAGTAAATGATTCTAGAATAGGGGAGTGTTCTAGAATGCATATGAATCTACATTCGCAGGACTACGTTGGAGATTTTGGATACCAGAGTTTCTGGAATGCTGAGAATTATAGGACACGGAAAGCAATCTAGACTACTAGAAAATCTAGAGCATGGGGCGTTCTGGAATGTCAGCTCTTCTAGATCACTAGAAGGTTTGTTCACATTCTGATAAACCCATAATGGCAGGGGGTCTGGACTGTCAGAGAATCTAGAATATGATTGGGAGATAAGTGATTCTAAAACGTGAGTTTTCTCGAATCCCTGCGAATCTCGGACTCTGGAAATGGTTTTACACCTTGGGACATTCAGAACCCTGGGAGGCGTTTGCATGTTAGGAAGTCGAGAATGTTAGGATGTCCGAGAATCTAGAAGGTGGGATGTTTTATGCTCCCAGATCTAGCATATTGAGATAGTTTTTCCTTGCCAAGGAATCCAGAACACTTGTGTTTCTGGAAATGCTGGTGATTCTAGAACCGAGAGAGAGAGAGAGAATCGAAAAATCTGGAACACTAAAGAGATTTGTCTGTCTGTTTGTTAATACTAGGGATAAAACCCTGTGTGTGAGCACATGATGGGAGGAAGCTTCCAGAATGCCATGGCTCTAGAACTCTGAGGGATTCTGAAGGGTTGAGAGCAGATCAGGATCCAAGGGATGACAGAGAAACGACCCTGGGAAATACTGGCACTGATGCGGAGGGATAGGGAGCGGGACTCCAGAGTCAGGGGGGATGGGAAGCCAACACCATCCCCGGAAGTTGTAGTGGTGAGCCAGAAGCTGTTGCCTAGCAACGAGCATTGAAGATGCCCCGGATCCCAGGCAGAAGGGAGAAATTTCGGCAGCGCCCCCAGCAAATGCTCCAGCCCCAGGGTAGGAGGTGAGGAGGAGGGCAACGGGGGCGGGGGGTGGGGGGTGGCAGGACACGCCGTCCCACAGGGCCATGTTAACCAGATTGTGGGGGCCTCACAAAAACAGGGACACGGAGCACAAATTCAGTGGGCAGTCAAGCACTCCATCATCATGCTAGGACTGCCCACGAATGCCAGTGAGCGGGGCTCGAGTGTCATTGTTACTGCTCTAAGGGGCTGCGTGTCCCTGGATGGCGGGTGGGCCCAGATTCTGGCTGTCAGTGTGGGAGGGAGGCGTGGATTCCTGTCGGTGGCAGTAACAGTGTGCGTGTGGCTGTGTGAGTTACCGGGGTGCCTCGCTGTAATGGGGGTGGGGGGGGAGGAGGGTGACAGCGTCCCCGTCCATCCTGCACACCCTCCACTGGAAGAAGGAGCCGGAGTGGGGGGTGAGGATGAAGCTGGATCGGTTCATATTCTTAGCCTAGGTTGGGCCCTGTATGGTCAGGACCCGTGGCCTAGTATCCTGTGGGGGTGGAGCCTGTGATCCACTGGGGGCGGAGCTAAGGTTCCAGAACTGGAGATCTTAAGACTCAAACTGCCTCGAGGGATGGGGCCTGGAACCCCGGAGGCGGGGCAGACGTGAAAGGGGTGGGGCTTGGGATGCTAAGTATGGGGCTTGCACGAGAATTCGCTATGGGAAAGGCAGAGACCTGAAACTCAGAGGAGAAGGGGGCAAGTGGGAAGCCAGATCTGAAGCTCGGGGTGGGAGGGGGGGCGGGGGCGGCGACTTTAGGAGAAGGGAAGCGGAATGTGTAATTGCGAGGGAAAAAGGGGGAGGCCTTGAATTTATAATGAAGGGAAGGGGCTGGGCTTGAGACCTACCGCGTCAGGGGGCTGGAAGCAAGGCTTGGAGCCTGGAACTCCCTAAAGAGAGTGCAGATGGGGCCTAAGGCCCCCTGTGTCTTGCGGCTCCCGACGGACGGGTAAAGGACCTTAGGAAGGGAGGGGACTGGAATTCTCTAAAGGGAGGGTCAGTTGGGAGGGGTGCTCTTGGGAATCTTTAAAGGCTCAGGTTAGGGAAGGGGAGTCTGGTAACCTCTAGGCAGCAGCGGGGGGGAAGGGTTGTAAGGAGAACAGCTCTCTGGGAGCCAAGTCTGTGGGTCAGCGGCGGAGCCTGGGTCCTCCGAGGGACAGAGGCTACAGCCTTCTGAGGAATAAGCTTTTGCTTGTTGGACCTGGAATCCCTGAAGCACAGGGCCTTGAGAAGAGGAAATCCTTTGGGAAGGTACAGAGTGGGCCTGGGGCCTCAGAGGGGCCAGACTTGGGGCCTACTGTAGGATTAGCACTCTCCCCCAACTCGCGTGAGAAGTAGACACGTTTACACCAGTCAGGGAGCAAAGTGATTAAATTCTCCCACAACTGAGCGAGGGATGAGGCCTGTCCATGAGAGTCTGGTTTAGGGGACCCTGCCCACTGCCTACGCATCCCTCCCCGCTGTAGGGGGGTCCCTGCATCTCTACTCTTCAGCGTCTCCTTCCCAAGTCGGCACCCGACTCTCGATTTCTCCCTCAGCACTGAGAACTCCAGGCCCCAGCGCCCCCCGCCCGGCACCTGTCCCTCTTAGCCCCTCCTCTGTCGCCTTCCGATTGGCCAAGCGGGCAGCGCCCCCTGGCGGCATCGGCCTCTGATTGGCGGGAAGTTCGCAGCCGCGGCTGGGACTGTGGAGAAAATGAGTCGGCCTCGGGCGGGGGCGGGGGGCGGGGCCGCGCCAAGCCGGACCCGCTGGACACACTGCCCGCCTGGAGCGGGACTCCACGCCGGACACGATGCGGCAGCCTGGCCCCAGCGGCCGCCGCCCCCTTCTGCTGGTGCTGCTGCTGCCGCTCTTCGCAGCCGCCGCCTCCGCCGCCAGCCCCAGCCCCAGCCCCAGAGAGGCCGTCGAGGTTGCGGGGATCCCGGGCCGCCCGGCTGGGTAAGCCCCGCGGCGACCCCTTCTTCCTTGTGCCCCCTCCACCCAATAAGTCTGGTGGTCCGGAAGCACCAGGACTTGCGGATTTAGGGGAATGACGAACCCAGTGCTTCGGGGTAGGGATGAAAGAGCCAGAGCCCTTGGATTTATTAGGACCCTCTATTTTGCAGGGCTTAGAATCGGGGAGTACTGAAATTTGGAGGCGAGGGATTCGCCGCTTGTGTGGTAGATGGATAATAGGGCCCCAGTGAATTCTAGGGTTTTTTCGGAGAAGGATCCCAGCTTATATGGGGATGGGGCTTTGTTTTCCCGTGATGATAAATGGGTGGGGCCCTCCAGCTGGGATGGGGTTCCCCAAGCTTCTTGGGTGCTTGGAAGGAAGAAGAGTATCAGAGGTTATGAAGGGATTCTACGATGGGGTTGAGATTCCCTGATTTTCTAGGGTTTGGGAACTTCTGGATGAATTAAAAGGGACTCTTGGGTTTTCCTAATGATTTAGGAAGACGTGGACTACGGATTTGATGGCGGAGGGGCTTGCAAGAGGGGATTGTGCGGAGGGGGTTCCTCAGATTTCATGAGAGTTGAGGATGCTCTGGTTTCCTAGAATTTGAGGATCCCGGGCTTGAATGAGGGACCAGTGATTTCGCGGCAAGCGATCCAAAATTTCCTGTAGATTTAGGGGTTATAGCCACCCTTCCCGTCTACGGGTGACGAGATCGAAGAAAGCAGTCTGCCCAGCACCCCCACCCCCCCGCCCTGCGGCCCAGCGCTCCGTTACAAAGGCCCCGGGCTCCGCTCCCGCCTCGGTCTCTGCGAATGCGTTTAGTAACCCGAGCCGCGCCGGGGGCGGGGCCGGGAAGGGGTTAACCCGGAGAAAAGGCGGGAGGGATAATGGCAAGATCGGGGGTCCCGAAGGCTCCCATCCGGGCGGTCTCCTCCCTCGCTGGGCCCCACCCGTCTGGAAAGAGTCCATGCGCCCGACCTCCCCTTCACAGCATCTCCCCACCGCCCTTCTCTCGGGGCCTGCGCGCGTGTCCTCGTCTCTCGTCCCCCTTAGCCTGGGGATAATGGATTTGTCTGGGGGGCCCCCTGGTTGCGACGCACTTGCGCTGGAGCTGAGGACTCTGCTATCCAGAATCTGAGACCCTCTGGGCGCAGAGATTTCTCGAAGAACGACTCCTTGCTCCTGGTCAGGCGGGAAACTGAGGCCCAAAGAGCAGGAGATGCTGGCTCCAGGACACAGCGCGTGGAAGGGCAGAAACGGGCTAGAACTCAGGCCTTGGGATTCCCAGTTCTGGGCTGTGACTCCTTCGGTAACCCCCTCCACCTCAGCACCCTGCTGGACCCACAGTCAAAAGAGGACCTCCCTCCCCAGCTGCGGAGCCCTGGGGAAGTGGCGCCACCTGCCGACCTTTCTCGGGATGACGGCTGAGTCAAGGACGGGGATGAGCGGGGAGGGCGGAGTTCTAGATTCCCAGACAGTGGGGGGCTTGGAAATGAGCTTAGAAATCCTCTCTGCGGTCTTTTTAAAAAGCCATTTTTTAAAAAAGACTTTAAAATGAGACTTTACCACTAAACGCTCCAGAAAATAAATAAAAATAGGGTTGATGTGACCCTTATCCCCAGAGAGTCTATGCCAATTTGCCACCCACTGTTCAGATGGGGAAACTTAGGCATCCAGCATGGTGCCTCAGGCTGTCAAACATCTATTTCGAGTGCTCTCAAGCGTTCTCTTGGCTTTCCCTCCCCTACCCCTTGTTGTCCTCTCTGGGGAGTCTTAAAGGATTGGGGGCCTGAGTGACTTCCACCCCTGTTTATAGTCTTGCTGCTTGTCGCTGCTGCCCAGGCCGATCGTCCAGGAGAAGTCGCTGCCCCAGAGGTGGGTTCTTCTAGGTGAGGTATGGGTAGGGAGTGAAAGGGGGTAAGAGCAGAGGGGTCGGGTCTCCCTTCCCCACCCTTCCTCCCAGCTGGAATGCCGGATGCATTTGGTGGAAAGGAAGACTCCGTCCCTTCCTTCTCCACTTAGTCCCTGGCTGTCTCCGAAGCCTCCTGCAGGGTCCAGAGCTGCCTCCCCGAAAAGTGTGCAGGCCCTCCACAGTGCCTGACCCCAGTGCCCCTGGTGTTGCCGAGCCCCAGCCCCAGCGTGAGGAGGAGACAGGTGTCCCTCAATTGGCAGCCACTGACGTGAGTGTAGGATCCCTCCCTGCCCAGACGCTCAGGAGCTCCTAGCTCCGCCACCCTCCCCCACACACCTTTCTCTCTTCTCCCTGCGTCTCTTCTCCCTTCTTCTCTGTGTCTGTCTCTCAACTTGTATCTCTGTTTCTAGTTCTCCTTTTCGCGCCTACCCCCATTCTCTGCATCTTTCAGTCGCCATTTCTCTGCCCCTGTCTCTGAGCCCTCTGTCTGTATGTTCATTTCCATTTCTGTCTCTTTCTGTTTCTCCCATCACTGCCTGTCTCTTGTCCTCTGTGTGTCTCTGACTCTGTCTCTCTCTCTCTGCCTCTGTCTTCTCTCCTCGCTTTCTCTCCCTTCCTCATCTCCATTTCTCCCCCCATCTTTGTCTCTGTTTCTCCCCAAGCCTGTGAAGAACGCTCAAGATCTGGTCCCTGGAAAGGGATGGGAGGGGGGGCGGAGGGCTACTGGGAGATCTCCTGGCTCGGAAGGCCCCTTCCAGCTGAGGGGAGGGGGGTGGGAGGGGGAGGAGGTGTCCGCCCAACCTCGTTTGTCTCCTCTGCCCTCTCCTACCCAGGCTGCAGGAGGCCCGAGCTCTGCTGAGACGAAGGCGGCCCCGCGGGCCGGGGGGCCGGGCACTGCTGAGAAGGAGGCCCCCACAGCGCGCCCCTGCCGGCCAGACCCGGGGTAAGAACATCCGCCCTTCCTCTGCCGGGGGGCAGGGGGGTGGGTTCCGGGCCAGATAAAGCCGTCTGGTTCCCACGGTCCGGCCGCCGCCTAGCTGCCCCCCATTGTAGCTCAGCGCCCCCCCCCAGCCCCCCAGGACACCGACCCTCTAGGGACCCTGGCGTCCGGCCGCGCGAGGTGAGCCCAGGACAGGACCAGACTCCGGCCAGAGGCGCTGACCCGCGGGGGTGGGGCCGGGAAGCCAGGCGTCCCGGGCTCCCTGCGGCCGAGGAGGGGGCGCTGTCCCGGCAGAGAGCGCAGCCGAACTAGCCCAGACAACAAAAGCGATTGTGCGGGTTGGCGCCTGCCCGGTCACCGAATGCCCAAAATTGCGGGCCGGCTGGGAGCCAAAGGCCTCCCCCTGCTTCCCCGACCCTCCCTCTGCCCTCCTCCCACTCCGGCTCTCGGCCTCTGGATTAGCACACCCCCTAGTCTCAACCACCCTCTAAAGTCCCCCTCCTGCTGTGGCCTTCAGCCCAGATGTGTCCCCTTCTCCCTAAAGTCTTCCAGATGTGGGCATCCGGCCAGATGTGAGGACCCCCGCCCACAGCCTCAATCCACCGTTCCATCTTGTCCATTCTGACTTCTCCTACCAGGTGTGGGGGGTCCTGGCCAGATGTGACTGCATCCTCAACGGTGCCCCCTCCCCGCCAGCGTCCTGCCCACAATCCAGACCCCCAATTCCTTCATGTGCCCAGGTGCACCGACCCTTCTTCTCTCCCCCAGATGGGCCACCTGGCTGCCCAGATGTGCCATGACAGCCCCCTATCCAGATGAAGCCTCTTTCTCTGTGTCTAGGGCGGAAAATCAGCCTTTACCGGCCTCCCCAAATGTGGCCCCCACTACTCTTTCCTCTTTATGGATTCAGCCCTGTCTGGGGGGAAACCGGCCCGCCCCCACCTGTTCCCTTCCCCGCCGCTCCCCTGTGGGCCCCATTCACTTGTTGGTGCGAGGCGGGGGCAGACGGGGCGCCCCCCTCCCCCCTGCGAGTCTAGCGCCCAGCCTGCGCGCCTCTGGCTGCGCGCCCAGCCCCACGCGCCCCCGCGCGGCCGCCGGGGAGGGAGTGGTGGGGAGGGGGGGCCTGAGCGGGGGCGCGGCCGCCCTCCCCCGCAGGCGGGCGGGCGCGGCCGGGCCCCTCGGGCGGGCTGGGGCGGCGGCGCGGCGGAGCGCGGCGCTGCAGCCATGGCGGGCGGCGCACGGGTGTCGCTATTGGTGCTGCTGGCGCTGCTCGCGCCGCAGCCCGTGCTGGGCCGGCCCCGAGAGCGCCTCCGCGTGCGCTTCACCCCGGCCGTGTGCGGCCTGCGCTGCGTCCATGGGCCCACCGGCTCCCGCTGTACCCCGACCTGCGCGCCCCGCAACGCCACCAGCGTGGACAGCGGCGCGCCCGGCGGGGCGGCCCCGGGGGGACCCGGCTTCCGCGCCTGTGAGTGCGGGGTGGTCGTCCCGGGGGAGGGGTTCCCAGGGGGAGGAGGGTCCCCGGGGTTGGGAGAGACAGTCTCCCAGGGAGAGGGAGCCCAGAATCGGTGTGCAGGAGTGCTGGAGAATCCCTGGGGTATTTTAAGGAAGGGGGACTTAAATTCCTGGCTTTGGGGTTGAGTCTTGAGGGTCCCGATTTTGGAAGCAATGAGGGTTCTCAGGGATCTGTGGCGTCCCACGTGAGGGGATTGGGGCCGGCTTTCATGCCTCTGAGTTAAAGTGGGAGATATCAGAACCGAGGGGCCTGGAGCTTGGGGGAAGGGAGCCCCAATTCTGAGGTTGTAAGGAATCCCTGGAGACCAAGGGAGAGTTCCAGAGCCCGGAGGGGTGTCCCAGTTTCCGTGTCTTGGGTGGGAGGGATTAGGAAAGTCCAGGGTGAGAGTGCCTGTGAAGAGGGGGATAGGGGTGAGGAAAGTTGATCCCAAGAGCTGAGAGGGAAAGTGTCCCTAGAAGGAGGGTCTCTGCAGGCCCCTGAGTTGCAAAGGTCCCACGTGGGAGAGAAATCCAGATAGGAGGCCTAGAGGCAGGGGCGCCCCCTGGGGGGCAGAGGGGACAGGAGGGTGTTCACCAGGCACCCCTACAGTAGGGAGCTCTCCCCCCCCCCCAAGACGGCCAGGTGAGGTGAGGAGGGCGGGCCACCTGTTGGCTCCAGGATGCAGGGATGCGCGAGCTCTCAGGGTCAGGGCCTACCTGCCCCCAACCTCAGAGGCCCTCTGGAGTGGGGAATGGGGGCCCCTGGCTCTGTGAACTCGCCCTGCCTGGCCCCCAGCCAATCCAGCCCTGGCCGGCGTGAGCTCATCTCCCGCCTGAGCCCCCGCCCGCTGCCACTCCCTCCCTCCTCCCCTCCCTCCCTCCTTCCTACACTCCCTCCCGGCCCAGCCCCAACGCGCCCGTGCCAGGCGCCGTGCCCAGGCGGGTGCCAAGCCCCTGGAGGCACAGAAGGGGCATGTGAAGGGGGGCTGACCCTGGCAGGACCCCGATGTCCTCAGCTCCTTATTCCTCCAGAGGTGTGGGGCATGGAGTTGGCTGTGCCCATGTAACCACCCATTCAGGGTGTGGGAGCCCCAAGGGAGCAGGGTGGGGGGCCGGCATTCAGACCGAGAAAAGGCGGAGAAATGCCTGTGGAGGCTGGGAAATGCCCTGAGACCTCGCTGGATTACCGTGACCGCCAGCAGAGACCCTTCCTATTTTGGAATCGTGATTCCTAGTTAAGCTTCTCCTGCTACTCAATTAAGGACCCTTATTAGGGCACTCTGGAGTCCTGGCCCGACTCCCTTAAGTAGAGGAGCTCAGAATCTCAGCCTTCAGACCCTAAGCCTCCTCCCCACCCCATCAACAGACTCCAGAGACCAGCCCCTCCAGTAAAGGTCCCTCCCATTCTTCTGATGTAATCCCCCCAAACTGTGCCCCTCACCAGAGAACTCTGTAGTATTGTCCCTCAGCTACTCCTCCCTACTTCCCAGAGAAACCCCAGATTACAAACCCTATACAGCGATAACTCCACTCCCTAGCCAAATTCTCTTTCCACAAAAGACTATCATTGTCTTATATTTCCAACTGAGTGCCATCAGATTCCCGATTCCTGTCTTTCCAAGCCCTGCTTTTCCAGCTGACCCCCTCCCCAGGAACTTCTGATCCATCTGTCTTCAGAGAACCCCAGAGCAAGAAGACTCTCCAGACACTGTGCTCCCCCTACACAGCCATTAATCCAAAGACTTGGGCACCTAATCCCGTAGCTAGGAGGGGATGGGGGACCCACAGTATCCAAGAATCATCCCAGACAGTTGAGGCTCTTGTGTGCTGGGGACTCCCAGGGAATCCCATTTCTCCATGTAAACCCTGTTCTCAGCACCCTCAACTTGGCTGTCCCCCAGAAGTCACTAGAGTCCTGTTTTCTAGGTAACTCTCCCCAAAAGAATTTAACAGACTTCTAATGAAAGGGAGCTTTGGTTTCCTCCGAGCTAGGCTCTCTTTCCATTCTAGAAACCTTGAGCCATCTTTGAATCCCAGAGCACTGCACTCTATCTGATCTCCTTCCAGGAGTCCAGTCTCTTTACCCTTCTAAATAGAAGGGGCTCCCTCTCTGCTTTTCCCCTCTCCAGTGTGTGGCTCAGAATCCCACACACGCCTTCCTGGACGGCCCCAGCCGCCTGCCCCCTTCCTCCCTCCGCACAGCTGTCTCCAGCTGTTCTCTGCAGCCCCGGGGGAGAGAGGGAGGGGGTACCCTCGCAGGATACGTCCGGCCTTCTTTGGCTCAGAGGGCTCGGGGCTCCCCAAGGGTCCGGAATGCGGAGCCGCCGCCCTACCCCCGCCGCACCCCTCTCTTTGTTTACCCCGCCGCACAGCTGGCAGTGCCCCGCCCAGAGGTGGCCAGGGGCCCAGCGAGGGCGCGCAGAGGGGAGAGGAGGCGCGTCCCCGTCGCGGCCCCGCCCCGGGGCTACAGGAGGCGGGAAGGCAGAGCTAGAACTCTGCAGCCAGAGCCGGAGGGGACGTGGGCGGAGACAAAGCGCGGTGGGTGGGGCTAGGACGCCCAGCTAGCCGAGGAGGTGGGGCGGGAGGAGCGTGAGCGGGAGAGCCGGGGGAAATCGGCGTGAGGAAAGGCGGGTGGGCGGAGCTAAAGGCAGCTGGCTAAACACCTTGACAGCGGAGGTTTAGAATCCGGCGGATAGAAGGTAATGTGGGCGAGTAGCTTAGAAGGGGACGCACAGCCAGTGGACAGAACTTGAGTGTCGTGGAACCTGGGCAGACGGGATGTGCGTGTGCCTAGAATGGTAAAGAGACAGAGTTGGGAGAAGGGAGTGGTGCCAGGGGGTGGCCAAAATGTCGATTTAGTCAATGGAAGAGACCAGCGCCGGGCCTGCGTAGCTAAAGACCCAGCCAGATGATTAGATGGGCGGGGCTAACTGCCTAGGAAAGAGCGAGAGTGGTCGGGGCTGAGCCAACGGGCGGGGACAGCGCTGTCTGGGTGGGGCTGGAACGCCCCGACCCGGCCTCGAAGTGGGACCGGAGAGGAAGGGCGGAGTGACCTGAAAGTGAATGAAGAGCCGGAGGGCGTAGGGAGCTGACCCAGGGGGCGGAGCTATACCAGGGCGCTGGACGACTGGACCCAGCCGGTGCAGGTGGCCAGGGTTGGTGGGGGTGACACAAGACAGCTCAAGACGGAGCGACTTACGAGGTCATACTTTGAGTATAACGTTAAGGTCTGAGCTAGCCTCTCTCTCCCCCCCAGTCCTGTGTCCCTTGATCTGTCACAACGGCGGTGTGTGCATGAAGCCTGACCGCTGCCTCTGTCCCCCGGACTTCGCTGGCAAGTTCTGCCAACTGCATTCCTCGGGCGCCCGGCCACCGGCCCCAGCCATGCCGGGCCTCACCCGCTCGGTGTACACCATGCCACTGGCCAATCACCGCGACGACGAGCACGGTGAGGAGAATGAGGCCGGGGTCCCCTCTGACCCATCCGTCCATTATCTCGTCGTTTCTCTGACCTTCGTCTTTCCTGCCTTCCCCTGAATACCCTTCTCCAGCGAGCCCTTCGCCCCATTCCTAGTCCCAGTCCGTAAGAACCTGTGGCGACACCCCTTTGCCCTGCCGTGCCTCCCTCCAGGCGTGGCGTCCATGGTGAGCGTCCACGTGGAGCACCCGCAGGAGGCGTCCGTGGTGGTGCACCAGGTGGAGCGTGTGTCCGGCTCTTGGGAGGAGGCGGACGCCGAGGCAGTGGCACGCGCTGAGGCGGCGGCGCGGGCGGAGGCGGCGGCGCCCTACACCGTGCTGGCACAGAGCGCGCCGCGCGAGGACAGCTATTCCGATGCCTCCGGCTTCGGTTACTGCTTTCGGGAGCTGCGCGGAGGCGAAGTGAGATGAGGCGGGTGGGGAGGGGCCGGGAGCGTGCCACCACGCGGGGGCGCGCTGACCCCACACTTTTCCGCAGTGTGCGTCCCCGCTGCCCGGGCTCCGGACTCAGGAGGTGTGCTGCAGAGGGGCAGGCTTGGCCTGGGGCGTTCACGACTGTCAGTCATGCTCGGAGCACCTGGGTAAGCCCCAGGACGTCCCTAAGGTGCTCGGAGCTGGGGAGAGGTGATAACTCCGTGGCTCCTGGTACCCTACCCATAGACAAACCGTGCCCACAAAATCTAGCCACACCTACCCGGTTGTGGGGATCATTTCCAGTCTAGAGCTATCCATACCGCTCTGGGACCGCCCCACTTTCTGACTTTGGCTACTCTCTTCTCACTCCACCATTATGCCACGGCCCCACTCATGCATTTCTGGAGCCTCCCACGTTGCCTTCTGTCCCACCGCCTCCCTAAGGCTCACGCTTACTCACCCTGCACTCAAGACACACTCAAGCCGCACCCGACATCTTTTAACCCCTCCCATCCCTCTTTTGCCCCCGCCCACCTATTTTCGCTCCGCCCGCCCCTGGCCCACCCCTCTCTTCTCTCCGCAGGGATTTCCGACCGAGTGGGCACCCCAGATGGACCGTGTCCAACCGGCTTTCAAAGGGTTAATGGGTCCTGCCAAGGTGAGCCGGGGGGGAGGGAGGCAGGAGTGGGAAGGGCTTGGCTCTATGAGCTGGGCTGGCGGGGAACTCGCCCCTGCCGCCCCTGAGACCGCGGCATTCCTGGCAGATGTGGATGAGTGCGCGACCGGTGGGCGCTGCCAGCACGGGGAGTGCGCGAACACGCACGGCGGGTACACGTGCGTGTGCCCCGACGGCTTCCTGCACGACTCATCCCGCAGCAGCTGCATCTGTGAGCCACCGGGAGGGGCTGAGGCTGTATCCCGAGTCTGTCCTCCTAGCCCTCAGACCCATTCCAGAGCATCCCCGGACCTTAATTCCCTTAGACTCCCCAGATCCTCCCAGACTCCCCCCAGTCACTCTTATTAGACCCTCCTCAGAACGTCTCAGACTTTTACACACCCTCAGACTCCCTAGATCTTCTTCAGCCCTTCTAAGAACCCTTCAAACCTTTAAGTGTATATCCCTTCAGATCTTCAGATTTTCTTGAGCTCATCTCGGGCTCCGAATCCCTTCATCTCCCTCCACCACCAGACCTTCTGCAGACCCTGACATCTTTCTCAGATTCCTTCATTCCTTCGTCAGGCCCCAAACCTTTCTCAGACCTCCAGACCCCTCGCCTCTCCTTCAGACTCTCTCACACCTCTTCTGAATGGCCTTTACACCCATCAAACCCTCCCGGGGGCCCTTCTCCTGTCTCCCAGATCCCCTACTTCCGCTACACTCCCAAGCCCGCCCTGAATAATTTTCTCCCCCACCGCCAGCCCAGCACGTGATCTCAGAGGCCAAAGGGCCCTGCTTCCGCGTGCTCCGCGACGGTGGCTGCTCTCTGCCCATTCTGCGCAACATCACCAAGCAGATCTGCTGCTGTAGCCGCGTGGGCAAAGCCTGGGGTCGAGGCTGCCAGCTCTGCCCACCCTTCGGCTCAGGTGAGCGCCTCCTGCCTGGCCTATCTCTAGACTTGACCAACACGTGGCCCACTCTAGGCCCCGCCCCTGGGCCCTAGCCTTGGCCACGCCCCCAGCCCCTGAGATCCTTTGACTGTACTCCGCCCGGGCCCCACCCTACCTTTGGCCACACCCACCCCTGAGACACACCCCTGAGTCACCGCCAGCCTTGACTACTACTAGCCCTTTGGATATGCTCCTTGCCCAACTGTGTCCCGAAGCTTTGGCCAAGTCCAAAGTTCCTGAGACCCTGCCCTCAGCCTAGGCTCCTTCTTGGGCCCCTCCCCAGACACCCCCTTTCCTGAGACACTTCCCCCGCAGTCTACCTTCTGCCTAAAACCAGACCCTTCGACAGACTAAACCAGATTCCACCCTCAACCCTTGTCCCTGTCTCTATCCCAAATAAGGAAAAACACCCTTGGTCCCGCCCTTAGCCTCCGAGATGTCCCATTCTTTGGCCAGGGTACTACCCCAAACCACCATCTAACCCAAACCCCTGACCGACACCCAAAGCCAAGCCCTGCCCCCAGTCAAGGCCAGATTCTAGACTCCTCTTCTCTCATTCCCTCCTGTTTTCACGTTCTCTCTGCCTCTCTCCCTCCCTTTCTTGTTCCCAGAGGGTTTTCGGGAGATCTGCCCTGCTGGCCCTGGCTACCACTACTCGGCCTCTGACCTCCGCTACAATACCAGACCCCTGGGCCAGGAGCCACCCCGAGTGTCCCTGAGCCACCGGGCTCCACCCTCCACCCCTAGGCCACCCACAGGTGAGCTGGCTTCTGGAGGAGGAGATGCCATCTCCAAGGGGGGCCCCAGCCTCATAAGGAAAAGAGGAGAGAGAAGAGGGGGGACACCCAAATCCAGGTCTCCATTCACTGATACCCCATCTTTGCCAGGCTTTCTGCCCACCCGCCATCCAGAACCCCCACCTGAGCCCAGGCCGGGCCCTGAGCTTCCCCTGCCCAGCATCCCTGCCTGGTCTGGTCCTGAGATCCCTGAATCAGGTGCAGTAGAGGGAATCAAGGGCATCGATGGGGGCCAATACAGGTGGGGATTCTAGGGGGGAGCTCCAAGGTGAAGATCTCAGGATAGGGATATTACAGCCAGAGGAGTTAAGGAATGTGTGGGAAGAGAAAAAGGTTTCCAGGGTCAGGTATTAGGTAACATTAGGAGCAGGTGTTGGACAGGCCTGGGTTCAAGTTCTCTGTCAATTGGGCAAGTCATTTAACCTCTCTGAGCCTCAGTTTCCTCATCTGTAAAGTGAGGATCATTGTGAGGAGTCACTGAACTGTCTCTGAAGAGTCGGCCACATAGTAAGTGCTCAGTTAACGTTTGACAATTAACTTTTCACACAGAGGCCACTAAGAACATATCTCAGGCAGAGGGCTGGAAAGCAAAAGTGGAGACTTCGGAGTGGCAGTAAAGGGAATTCAGGCAGAGAGTCTGATGAGAACGTCCCATAATAAAGGAGAGAAGGCTCAGAAGCGGAAGACTGGGCTTGGGGAGGGACATCCATGAGGTTAGGGTGTCTTAGGCAGAGGATCGGAGGTGGTTGTACTAGGGTGAAGGGGACAGAGGATTCAGAGATGGGGGAACCCTGGCTGTCTGGACCGCCCCCCCCCCAGGGCCCTCTGCGGGCGTGTGTCAGCGCAGTCCCCAGGTCTGCGGCCCTGGACGCTGCATCCCGCGGCCCAGTGGCTACACCTGCGCGTGCGACTCCGGTTTCCGGCTCAGCCCGCAGGGCACACACTGCATCGGTGAGCCTGGCAGTGGGCGTGGACGGAGGCGGGGCGGGGGGGCTCTGCCAGTCACCTCCTGACCAGCCCCCTCTATGCCCTCAGACCTGGACGAGTGTCGCCGCGTGCCCCCTCCCTGTGCCCCCGGGCGCTGTGAAAACACGCCAGGCAGCTTCCACTGCGTGTGTGGCCAGGGCTACCGAGCCGGCCCGCGGGCTGCGGAGTGCCTGGGTGAGAAATCCGCCCCGCCCAGCTCCAGGCCCCACCCCTGCCCGGGTTGCCCTCCAGCAGTTCCCGCCCTCCCGCGCTTCCCCGCGCCTCTGCTCCCGCCCCACGATCTGCTCCCGCTCTCCCTTCGGCCCCACCACCGCCTCTTTGGCTCCCAGCCTGCTGTTCCCCGTCGGGGCGGGTCCCTGCTCTACAGCTTCCCGGCTTCTCTCCCCGACCAGGTCCGGCTCCGCTCCTCCCCTGGCCCCGCCCCCTCATATTCCGGACCGGCTCCCGCCTTCCCCCAGGCCCCGCCCCTGTACTACACCGGCTGCATCCTATCACCTGACCACGACCCCCGATTCCCACCCTGCAGCACCAGTGCCCCGTTCTCACCCCGCATCGCCCTTTCCCTCGCTCCTGCCTTCCCTTTGTTCGGTCCCCATAGCTGCCCTTCCCGCCCTGGCCCTGGGCAGGTCCTGCCCTCCCCAAATTGCCGCCCTCGCGGTTCCTCTCTCCGCGTCTGCCCTGGCCGGGTCCCCAGTCGTCGTCTGGTCCTCCCTTCTCACCTGCCCTCCTCCCTTCCTCCCCGCCTACGCCTTTTACCTACCCACTACGGGCTCTCCTACTGCCCCTGGCTCCCGCCCCAGTGTGGCCCCGGCCCAAGTTTGGCTCCGCCCCTGCCCTCCCCACCTCCCATCCTTCCTGAGCCCTCTGAGCGCGGGCGTGGGGGGGAGTGTGGGGGAGTGTCTGCCCCGTTCTCAACCTCCGGGTTGGTGCCTGCAGACGTGGACGAGTGCCACCGCGTGCCGCCGCCGTGTGACCGGGGGCTCTGCGAGAACACGCCAGGCAGCTTCCTGTGCGTGTGCCCCGCTGGGTACCAGGCTGCTCCCCACGGAGCCGGCTGCCAGGGTGAGGAACTGCGAGGGACCGAGGGGAAGGGGGTGTGGGGGGAAGGGTAGAACAGCAGTGATGAGGGATGCGGAAACTGAGCACTGAGGCAGGGGGAGACTGATTGCTGAGAGACGGGGGCGGGTGGGGGGGGCAGGTTCTAACAGCCAGGCAGGCAGCCTGATGGCTGTAGAGACAGAGTGACATGGGGACGGAGAGGCCAAGTGATCGGAAACAGAGAAGCTGAGTCATGGAAGATGGAGAAGCAGAGGGATGGAGGATGGAGATGTCAGTTATGGGGGAAGGGGGCAGAGTTAGGAACAGTGCAGAAAGAGGCCAATCGATGGGGACTAGACTTCTAGGAGGCCGACTGGAAGTTTAGGGATTGAGAAGGTAGAGGGAGGGAGGACGGAGAATTTGAATAATGGGGAAAAGGAAGGTAGAATGAGGCAGACCAGGAGGCCGAGTGATGGGGACGGGGAGGCAGAATGATGGAGAGGGGAAAGTGAAAGTGACGGAGGTCAGGGAGGCAGAGCAGAGCGCGGGGAGCATGGGGGGCATAAAGGTGTGACTCTGGGTCCCTTGCCCCGGGCAGATGTGGACGAGTGCACGCAGAGCCCGGGCCTTTGTGGCAGAGGGGTCTGTGAGAACCTGTCCGGCTCTTTCCGCTGTGTTTGCCCGGCTGGCTTCCGGGGCTCGGCGTGTGAAGAAGATGTGGATGAGTGTGCCCAAGAGCCACCGCCCTGCGGGCCAGGCCGCTGTGACAACACGGCGGGCTCCTTCCACTGTGCCTGCCCTGCTGGCTTCCGCTCCCGAGGGCCAGGGGCCCCGTGCCAAGGTGAGGGTGCTAACTCCAAGCCCATTCCACCCCCACTGGCTGTGGGGACTGGAGAGAGACATGGTTGGGGGGCAGAGAGACAGGGTGATGGGGCTCGGTGATGGAGAACAAGGGCAGAGGAGCGGAGGTACTGAGAGGGTGGGGAGGGTTTGACTCCAGAGTTTTCTCCCCTTTCTCCAAATGTGAGGGTGCTCTCCATTCCTCCTCCCTTTTGGAATGACTCTTGTGCTTGTGGGACCCTGGGGAGAGGACCACCCTGGGGTGGGGAGGGCAACGCACAGGAGGTGGGGCTCTAGCTTCACCGTGGCAGCTGGAGAGACCATTAATGGGGAACCAGGGAAGGAGTCTGTTCTCCTGGGAGGTGGGACGAGCCTGGGCGAAGTCCAGGAGACTGCCTCCAGACTGGAGTGTCGGGGTAGCTGATGAAAGCAATGGGGATGACTGGGTCCAGGCCCCCTTCTCAACCCCACTGGTCCCCTCTGCCCCAGATGTGGATGAGTGTGCCCGTAGCCCCCCGCCCTGCGCCTACGGCCGGTGTGAGAATACAGAAGGCGGCTTCCAGTGCGTCTGCCCCACCGGCTTCCAACCCAACGCTGCCGGCTCCGAGTGCGAGGGTGAGGCCGGGGAGGGAGGGAGGACTGTGGATGGGTGAGGCGGGCTCTCGGCTGCTCCTTCAAGACTACCTTCTCCCCTGCCCCCCAGATGTGGATGAGTGTGAGAATCACCTGGCCTGTCCTGGGCAGGAGTGTGTGAACTCACCCGGCTCCTTCCAGTGCAGGGCCTGTCCTGCTGGCCACCACCTGCACCATGGCCGATGCACTGGTGAGACCGAGCCCCGGCTGTGACCTTAGACCTGCATCATGACCCCTGACGTGACCCATAACCTGGACCTCAGTCCCCTGGACCATGACCTCCAGAGTCTGACTGTGACTCTTGACCTAGATTATGGGCCCCTGACCTATTTTGCAATTCCTGATCTGGATCATGAACCTTGACTGTGAATGTGACATCTGATTCTGTGACCCATGGACCCTCAACTTGGCTGTGACGTTTGACCCTAACTGTTACCCCTGGTGATAAACCCTCACTACAACCCTGATAGCAGTTGTAACCCTTCTAATCCTGACTGTCCCTTGACCCTGAATGTGACCTGTGACCCCTGAACCTGACTGTGACATTTGACCTAGCTATAACTCCTGCCATAACCCCTGACTCTCTGTGACCTTTGATCCTGTCTCTCACTGCCCCTGCCCATTTCTCAGAATACCTTCCCAGGGGCCTGATTGGGTTCATGATCCCTGACCTGACCCCTGACTAGAGGCAGAATTCTGGACCCTGACTCTCACCCCTGATCAGAATTGGTCTCAGATGCCAGTCACTGACTCTGACCCCTGATTCAGCAGAATGCCATCCAGTACTCCTGGCTTGTAATACCTGGCCTCTTACCCTAATTAATTTCTGACCCCAGTCCTAGTCCAGAGTCCCTCACTGACTCTAGGATCCTAGCACAAGGAGTTCCCAGAAATCCAGACCCACAGGACACCCTATTATGGTCCCTAGAATCACGGAATCTTGGTGTCCCCCACCCACTTCTGCCATGGAGCCTTCACCTCCTGTCCAACCCGGGGCACTACCCACCAACTGCTCCAGACCCCTCAGTCCCAAGGGGATCCTTGCAGTGTCTCTAGAGCAGACCCCTTCTGAAACTCGCGTTCCCACAGATGTGGACGAGTGCAGCTCGGGTGCCTCCTGCGGCCCCCATGGGCACTGCACCAACACCGAGGGCTCCTTCCGCTGCAGCTGCGAGCCGGGATACCGCGCGCCCTCGGGTCGGCCCGGGCCCTGCGCAGGTGGGTAGCGGGGGGAAGAGAGCGGGGTGGGGGCCGGAGAACCTGGGAACCCAGGGGTCTGTGTTCCTCAGCAAAGACTGTTGGGGAGGTGGAAGCTGGACTAGCAGGCTGTGGGTGGGGCTTGCGGGCGGAGTTGCTCCTTGGGCGACGACCCCGGAGCCCCATCTCCCGTACCCTAGACGTGAACGAGTGCCTAGAGGGCGACTTCTGCTTCCCCCACGGCGAGTGCCTCAACACCGACGGCTCCTTTGCCTGCACTTGCGCCCCCGGCTACCGGCCCGGACCCCGTGGAGCCTCTTGCCTCGGTCGGTACCCAGGCTGGGCCTGGACCGGGAAAGGGTGGGCTGACACCAAGAAAATCAGGACTAGGAGAGGGCGGAAGACGGAGTCTGAATTTTTGGACTGAGGTCGCCAAGCTTCAAAGTCAAAGCCGGGACTGGGGAGCCTTCTGGCTGCGGCCAGGGAGGGGCGGGGTTTGGGGGGAAGGGGCGGAGTCGGAATAAATTGCGCCTTGATTGGAGAGGGCGGGGCCTGAACTCGTCGGAGGGGTGGGGCTTGCAGGGAAAGGAGGGGCCTAAGACGGGCGGGGAAAAGAGTGGGAGGCCTCAGGCAGAGGGGCGGGGTAAGGGCGGTGAAGGGGCGGGGCCTGAAATGCTAAGCGGCGGAGGTGGGCGGCGGTTTCGGACTTTGTGCGGCAGACGTGGATGAGTGCAGCGAGGAGGACCTCTGCCAGAGCGGCATCTGTACCAACACCGACGGCTCCTTCGAGTGCGTCTGTCCTCCCGGACACCGCGCCGGCCCAGACCTCGCCTCGTGCCTCGGTGAGAGGCGCCTCCCCGGCCCGACCCCTGCCCCTCTGCCTCCCCTTCTCTCCCATTCGGCTCTCCGCTCTCTGCTTCCTCCCTTCCGCCCATTCTGACTCTCCACTCCCTTTCTTAACTCCCTCACCTGTTCTCCTTGGCCTCCCAGACTCCCCTGCTTCCCCCATTTCACTGCTCTGCCTCCTTCCTCAGACGTGGACGAATGTCGTGAGCGGGGCCCGGCCCTGTGTGGGTCCCAGCGTTGTGAGAATTCCCCGGGTTCCTACCGCTGTGTCCGAGACTGCGACCCTGGCTACCACGCGGGCCCTGGGGGCACCTGTGACGGTGAGACTACACTCCTTCCCCACCCCTGCCCCCTAGGACAAGTTGCTGGAGTCAGTTTTCTAGGGGACTGAGGAGGAGCCCCCTGCCTTCCGGACTTGAGGGGAGGGAAGGAGTCCCCAACCAATGCACTTAACCGTGTCCCCATCTCTGTCGTGGAAATAAGCCACCAGTGTGCGGTTGCATTTTCTTGTGGAGGTGAGGTGGGAGGATTTGGGGAGCAAATGAAATGACTGTGGGCTGGCTAACTTGGGCTCTCTGGCTGCCAGACCTCTGATCCGTGGCAGCCTAGTTTCAGGGGCCTTCATTCATTAATTCCACAAGAATTCATTAAGCACCTACTGTGTGTCAGACACTGGGGGTGCAGCAGGCATTGAGTCAGTCTCTGCCCTCATGGAGCTGATGGGGATAGGGAGGGGGTGGGGAGAGATAGGCAGTAAATATGCAAATAGATTCAAGGTTCATTCAGCAAACAGTTTGGGGGCACCTATTGGGTGTCAGGCACAGTTCTACACCCTGGGGGGGGGAACCAGACAGACACAAGTCCCTGCATAGTGGAGTTTGTAGTCTAGGGAGGTGACAGTTGGCATGCCAAGAGACACATGGATAATATAATATCAAGTTTGAGAAAGAAAATAGAGCAGGATAAATGGACAGAGATGACAGGGTGGTGGGGGAAGGGGCGCTAGGAGAGCTTGACCTTGACACTTGAGTGAAGTGAGAGAGGGAGCCATGCAGACAGCGGAGGGAAAAGTGTTCCTGACAGAGGGAGCAGCAAGTACAAAGGCCCTGAGGTGGGACCATGTTTGGACTGTGTGAGAAATGGCAGTGAGACCTTAAGAGTCTCAACACTTTAGAAGCTTGGACTCCTAGATTACCAGATTTGTAGAGACTTCTCAGTCACAGGAACTGGGAGCTGCATCAGGAACTTGTGAATCCAGTCCTGTGACTCCTCTCCCCTCCCCCCATCCCACTCTTTTTTGCAGACGTCGATGAGTGCCAAGAATATGGCTCAGCAATTTGTGGAGCCCAGCGCTGTGAGAACACCCCTGGCTCCTACCGCTGCACACCGGCCTGTGACCCTGGCTATCAGCCCACGCCAGGGGGCGGATGCCAGGGTGGGTATCCGTTGGGCTTGGGGTGAGATGTGGAGGGGAGGGAAGGTCCCGCAAGGGCCTGACTGTCTGGTGGTTGCAGATGTGGACGAATGCCGGAATCGGTCCTTCTGCGGGGCCCACGCCATGTGCCAGAACCTGCCCGGCTCCTTCCAGTGCCTCTGTGACCAGGGATACGAGGGGGCCAGGGATGGGCGTCACTGCGTGGGTACGGGGCTCCAGGGGGTGGGTGGGTCCAGAGGGTGGGGAAGAGGTCGGTCAGGCCCTGCTCCCCTCCACAGACCCGAACAGATGTGAGTTCACATTTGCTGTGAACAAATATGAACACACACACTGGGCCTGTGGAACTCAGACTTGGACTATACATCATTTCCGTATCGGTCAGGACCCGTTTGGTTGCAACAGAAACCCTATTCATTCAGATCTTGTTTGGGGAGGGCTTAAAAAAATACATGCGTAAAGTGTGTAAAATGCACACTAATTTTTTTTTTAATGCACGCCAATCTTAAGTGCACATAAACATTTTCTTTTTTCCCAACGTTTTGTGAGGAAAATGTCTAAACGTACAGAAAACTGAAAGATCTGTAGAATGAATGTCCACACACCCATGATCTATATTCCATTATCATTCTTTTATTTACTTCTTGGCTCACCTACCTGTCTGTAATCCACCTTCTCTCCAGGATCAGTTTAAAATTAAATTGCAGGCATCAGTACATTTCTCCCTAAATTCTTCAGTATGCATAGCGTTAACCAGTGTCTGGTAGGTGTTTCCAGATATTTTCATTTGCGGTTCCATTTGCATACAGTGAGCTGCATGAATCCTAGTTATATATTCTTTTTTTTTTTTTTTAAGTGGGCTCCACACTGAGCCAACATGGGGCTTGAACTCACGACCCTGAGATTAAGACCTGAGCTAAGATCAAGAGTCAGATGCTTAACTGACTGAGCCACCCAGGCGCCCCAGTTATATATTCTTTAAATTTTGACAAATGCAAACTCAACAGGCTTTATTTCTTTGAAAAGAATTAAAACGGTGAAGTCCTGGAAAATGTTTGAACTTGAGGCACATTTGGATCCAGGGATTCTAACAAGGCTAGCTGTCTCCCTATCTCAGCGCTGCTTTCTTCTATTGTATTTATTTTCAGGCAGATTCTTCACAATGACAAAAAAGCCCCTAGCACCTCCAGGCTAACATCCTCAGCTTGGCAACCCTAGAGCAAAAGAGGGAGGGAGGCTCTTTTTTTTTTTTTTTAAGACTTTCTTTTTTTTTTTTTTTTTAAGATTTTATTTATTTATTTGACAGAGAGAGAGATCACAAGTAGGCAGAGAGGCAGGCAGAGAGAGAGGGGGAAGCAGGCTCCCTGCCGAGCAGAGAGCCCGATGCGGGGCTCAATCCCAGGACCCTGAGATCATGACCTGAGCTGAAGGCAGAGGCTTTAACCCACTGAGCCACCCAGGTGCCCCGGGAGGCTCTTTCTTGATATTTCTAGCAAAAGTCCCAGGACTGGCATTGACTGGCCCAGCTTGGTCACCACCCATCTCTCTGAACCAGAGAAATGCAGTAATCTGGTTGGCCATACCTGGGACTTGTGTCTACTTGGAGTAGATTTAACCCTACTCAAAATACATGAGTTGAAAATGGAGGAGCAGAGGGCTCCCAAGGGAAATTCAGGGTTTGTCCCCAAAAGATAAGTGAATGATGGGGTCTGAGTGATTAAAAACACCCATTACATTTGGGTGTTTTAGACTTTTAGAGCTTTGGAATTACAGACATTTACAACCATTGTCTGTCCCTCCCCTTTGTCTCTTGCTCACAGATGTGAATGAATGTGAAACGCTACAGGGTGTGTGTGGAGCTGCCCTGTGTGAGAATGTCGAAGGCTCCTTCCTCTGTGTCTGTCCCACCAGCCCTGAGGAGTTTGATCCCATGACTGGACGTTGTGTTCCCCCACGAACTTCTGCTGGTAAGACTGATGTGTCTATTTAACTGATGGCTGCAGGGCTCACAAAAAAAAAAAAAATGATCTAACCATTCCAGGCATGGACAGCTGCCACCAGTTAAATGTTGTTTTAAATAACAATAAAAAATTCAGAACACATGGGTTAACACGGGTAGTGGGACTCAGTGTCAGCCCTGTCCCTGACTCTAGCAGATTCTTTCATTCAACAAATATTCACAGGGCATCCACTGTGTTTAGGCCCTATTCTAGGTCCCAGGGACATAGTAGTGACCAGGAGAGACCACTCTGTCTTTCCGTCTTTTTTTTTTTTTTTTTTTTTGAGACCACTCTTGTCTTTAAGGGGCTCACAGACCAGAAGGGACAGGCAGAGATATCACCAGATAGTGACAACCAGAGAAATCAGGGCTGGAACGAGGAAGCCCAGGCGGGAGGGAACAAGGCTGTGATGGGGCAAGGCTAGGGGATTGTGGGAATCCAAAGGAGGTGCCTACTCCAGCCTGAGAGGAAAGTTAGAGCTTCCTATAGGAAGGGAGGTCTGAACTGAGAGCAGTAGGGTGAGTAGAAATATGGCAGGTGAAGTGGGTGAGGGAGGGCATTCTGGGCAGAGGATACAGCAAGGGCAAAGGGCTGTCAAGGCCAGAGAGGACCTGACCTGTTTGAGGACCAAAAAATAAGTTTAGGGTGGCATGCTGTACAGAGCAAGGGAAAGGGTGCAGAGAAACGAGGCCGCAGAAGGGATGCAGTGCCAGATCGCACTGATTTACCATCTTGGGGAGGTTGGCCTTTCCTGAGGGCACTGTGGCACCCATGGAAGGGTTTTGAGTGGGAGAGAGGTATCATCAGATTTTAAAACCTCCCTCTAGCTGCCCTGCGAAGGTAGACTGGAGCGGGTGACACTAAGGGCTGGGAGCCTAGGGAGTGGGCTGGGGCAGGGACTTGGGCAGGAGAGGATAGGACTGGACCAAGGCAGGGGGCCATGGGAGAGGAGGGGAGGGTGGGTGGCAGAAGGCAAGAGGCCAGTGGACCCGCTGTGGGCTGCCTGGTGGAAGGGGGAGATGTGTCCAGGCCTAAGCCTAGGTTTGGGAAGACTCTGAGGCCTGTTTAGAATGCAATGGATGTGAGGACCCAGGAGGTAAACAGGAGGTCAGAGACGCCCCTGCCCCCGCCTCCCAAACTGCAGCTGGGCCATGGGCCAGACATCTGGCAGGGTGTGAACTGGGGAGGCAAGAGATGGAGAAAGGACAGGGGCTGAGAATGGGAGAGATGAGGACAGATGGGGAGAGGTGTGGAGTCGGGTTGTGCCTCAGTTTCCTCATCTGTAACACGGGGGTGGGAGGCTCAGCCCACACTGAGCTAAATTAGCCCCTTGCTTCCCTAGGCACATTCCCGGGCGCACAGCCCCACGTACCTGCCAGCCCGGGTCTGCCTGCCCGGCCACCTCCGCCATCCCCACCCCGACGGCCCAGCCCGCCCAGGCAGGGCCCTGTGGGCAGCGGGCGCCGGGAGTGCTACTTTGACACAGCGGCCCCGGATGCCTGTGACAACATCCTGGCGCGGAATGTGACGTGGCAAGAGTGCTGCTGCACCGTGGGTGAGGGCTGGGGCAGCGGCTGCCGCATCCAGCAGTGCCCCAGCACCGAGACAGGTGGGCAGGGGCTACGTGGCAGACCGAGGGCTGCGGGTTTGACTGGAGAGAGGGGGGCATGGGACTGGGACAGCAGACACATTGGGACATGGGCTGGGGTACTGGGAATTGCAAGGGCAAGGGTGAGCTGCCAGCCAGGTGGGCATGAGGCCAAGAGGGGAGCACAAAGGGAGTTGGCCTGAAAACTTGGGTGATGAAGGGTGGCGGGGGGGGGGGGGCAAGAGTAAGCCCAGGGCCCAGGGCTGGGACTGGGTGGAGGGTGTCTGGGCTCAGCCTTGTGTCCGTGCGTGTGCAGCGGAGTACCAGTCACTGTGCCCCCATGGCCGGGGCTACCTGGCACCCAGTGGAGACCTGAGCCTCCGGAGGGGTAAGGCCAGACTTCAAGCCCCACTCCCCCCTCAGCCCCCAGGCCCAGCTCCGTCTCACCCGCTGGGTCTGTTCACCTCTATCTCTCACCGTTTCTCTGTCTCCCCCACTCCCCCGACCCCGCGCTGTCTCACTACCTCCACCTTTCCCTATCTCTCTACCTCTGGGTCTCTGTCGCCACCTTTCGGTCCCTCTCTTCCCTGGTCAAGCCTCAGAGCCATCCATTCCCCCTATCCAGCCGCCCCACGCCCTGGCCCGCCCCCTTCTCTCGCTTGGTGTGGGGCGCGCCTCTGACCACCCTTCCCGCAGACGTGGACGAGTGCCAGCTCTTCCGAGACCAGGTGTGCAAGAGCGGCGTGTGCGTGAACACGGCCCCAGGCTACTCGTGTTACTGCAGCAACGGCTACTACTACCACGCCCAGCGACTGGAGTGCGTCGGTACGAGCCTCCCGCCCACACCGCTCCTCACCTCCCCAGCGGTCTACCCCACCAGTCCCTCTCTGGAATGTGGCCACCGCCAGCAGGAAGTCCTTCCTGGAGTCTAGACTCCATCTATCACTGTCAACGCGCTGGGGAGGTGGGAAAGGATAGAGAGCTGCTTCCTAACCACTCCCTCCACGCCTCCCTAGATAACGACGAGTGCGCCGACGAGGAGCCGGCGTGTGAGGGCGGCAGCTGCGTCAACACCGTGGGTTCTTATCACTGCACGTGCGAGCCCCCGCTGGTGCTGGACGGCTCCCGGCGCCGCTGCGTCTCCAACGAGAGCCAGAGCCTCGGTAGCCCCGCCCCCGGATCCGCCCTCCCCGCCCCTCGTCCCTCCCCCGGGCCCCGCCTCACGCCCACCCCGGGCCCCGCCCCCGCGCCAGGCCCCGCCCTCTCACGCTCCATTTCCTCGCGGGGTCTGAGGCTCCTACAGGCTGGCAGGCCTGGTGTCCAGGGTTCTCCGGAAAGCAGCGGTCCCAGGGGGGCCTGCCACTAGCCGGCCGTGTGTAACTGCACGTTGCTTATCCCCCCGGGGTCCCGGCTTCCTTTCGGCACACTGGGTGCGCTGGCGGTTGCTTCTACCTTACGGGATGGCTGGGGGGAATTTTATTTCCGTTATGGGGCCTGGTCTTACTGAGCGCTGAAGCTGCGCTTCCTGTGATGATTTCCCTGTGTCTCTCTTTCCACCTCTCTGGGCTTTCTGGAATTTCTGCCACTCTCTGGGTCTTTCTAGGTCTGTTTCTTTTCGTCTCTCTCTGCATCTTTGCTTTCCTGCTTTTCTTGGAATCTCTGGCTCTTGGGATGTATTTGTCTCTATCTCTTTGGGTC
>CM052888.1:40427705-40467950 GCA_028534135.1 Potos flavus
AACTTGATTTACATTTCCCTCTGCCTTAGCCTTCCTCAATATTATGGAGGGGAAGATGAGGTTAGGGCTTCAGGAACTGAGTTATGGGTCTTTGGAAGCTAGGCTACTGATAAGAAAGCTGCTTCCTTGTAAATCACTAGGACATTTGTAAACCGGGGGAGACTCAGGTCTTGCAGAATTGTGATCTCTACAAGGTAACTATTTGTTTTTCCTTTAGGGCGGCCAGGAATGGCTGAGGAATGTCACATATTCCCATGGGGGGGGGGGGATTGTAGGGTGCCAGCTTCTGCTTTGTCCTCAGTTTGCCTTCTGTTCCCTCATCAGTATTATTATGGAAATCGTCCGAACTTTGTCCACACATGTCTCGGGGACCTCCCCAGGGGTCTCTGAATCAAGCTCCGAGACCTGCTCTGAAGGCATTTAGGAGCCTGGGATGGCTGGGAGCGCGGAATGTGCCGCAGGGTGTGGGACGGTGCTGCCCCAGCGTCGGAAGTGCCCCTTTGGATGATGCCCCTCCGGTCTAGTTCTCTGCGGCCTGGAGGAGGCAGCTTATGCACACACACAACTGGGGCGGGGGCGTGGTGGGGAGGCGTCTGACCTACAGACGGTCCCCAACTTAACGATTTTTTGACTTTTCGACGGTGCAAAAGTAATACGCCTTCCGCAGAGACTGCACTTCACATTTGGAATTTTGAGCTTTTCCTGGATTCGTTTAGATGCGGTACAGTGCTCTGTCCCCATGCTGGGCAGTGACAGCGACCCCAGGTGCCCCGTCAGCCCCACGATCGTGAGGGTGAAAAACTGACCCGCTTTCAGCCGTTTCGTACGCGTGCAACCGTCCGTTTTTTTTTTCACTTCCAGCACAGCATTCAAGAAATGACGAGATTTTCAACACTTTATTATAAAATAGGTCAGGTCTCTGATCAAATGTTTGTTTCTCATAGATGTGCTCCCTGGACACCCTAAAATCACACCCCATCACTTAAAAAAAAAAAAAGATTTATTTATTGATTTTAGAGAGAGACGCAGGGGGGAGGGTCACGGGGGAGGGACAGTTTTTTTTTTAAAAAGATTTGATTCATTTGAGAGAGAATGAGAGAGAGTGCGTATGCACACACACATTAGCTCAGGGAGGAGCGGCAGAGGGAGAGGGAGAAGCAGATTCCCAATGAGCAGGGAGCCCCTATGGAAGCTCAGGTGTGGGGCTCACTCCCAGGACCCTGAGATCACAACCTGAGCCGCACCCAAGACGCCGATGCTTAACTGACTGAGCCACCCAGGCGCCCCTCACTTTCTATCCCTTCCGCTGGTTTATTTCTCTTCATAAAACTTCCTAACACTAGACCAGGCATTGTATCACACATCTACTTGTTTATTTCTTTATTTTTAGCCTCTCATTCAAATATCCTCCAGCAGAACAGGATTTTTGTGTCTCCACCCCCCCTGCTCTATCCCTAGATCCTAGGGTAGTACGTGGCACATGGAAGGCACTCAGTAAACATTAAATAGTTTTGAATGAATGAATGAGCAAATGGACATATTTTCCCATCAGGCGTTGCCCCAGCCGGACTTTGACTTCCCTGAGGGCAGAGCCTGTGTGTGTCATTGTGTATTCTCAGCACCTAACATCTGATGGAAGCAAGTATCCAGCAAATGCATATAAAAGGAATAAAGAATATATACGCGAGAGGGGCGCCTGGGTGGCTCAGTGGGTTAGAGCCTCTGCCTTCGGCTCAGGTCATGATCTCAGGGTCCTGGGATCGAGCCCTGCATCGGGCTCTCTGCTCGGCAGGGAGCTTGCTTCCCCCCTCTCTCTGCCTGCCTCTCTGCCTGCTTGTGATCTCTCTCTGTCGAATAAATAAATAAAAAAAAAATCTTAAAAAAAAAGAATATATACGCGAGGGAAAGTAGATCAGTGGCTGCCTGGGTCTGGGCGTGGGAATGCTGAGTGACTGCAAATGGGCCCAAGAAGTCTGGTTAGCTTAAGAGCGTCTGGGTGGCTCAGTGGTTAAGCGTCTGCCTTGGGCTCAGGTCATGATCCTGGGGTCCTGGGCTCGAGTCCCACATCGGGCTCCCTGATCCTTGGGGAGCCTGCCTCTCCCTCTGCCTCTCTCTCTCTGTCTCTCATGAATAAATAAATAAAATCTTAAAAAAAAAAAATCTTTTTAGGGTGATGGAAGTATTGTAGAATTGGATTGTGGCGATGTCTGCGCAGCTCTGTAAAATCAATCCCAAGTCACAAAAGCACCGAAAACGGGTGAATTTTTTGATATGTAGATTATACTTCAATAAAACTATTTTTAAAGTATTTAATTTTTAAATTTTTAAAATTTATTCATTTGAGAGAGAGAGAGAGTGGGAGAGCATGAGCAGTGGGGTGGGTCAGGAGAAGAGGGAGACGCAGAAAAGCTGACACCCCCCCCCCCCCAGCAGGGAGCTGGACCCCTGGGATCATGACCTGAGAGGAAGGCAGACCGAGCTACTCAGGTGCCCCTCAATAAAACTATTAAACAAGGGGCGCCTGGGTGGCTCAGTCAGTTAAGCGTCTGTCTTCGGCTCAGGTCATGATCTCGGGGTCCTGGGATTGAGTCCCACATCAGACTCCCTGCTTGGAGGAGAGCCTGCTTCTCCCTCTCCCTCTCCTGCTCCCCTTGCTCGTGCTTGCTCTCTCTCTCTGTCAAATGAATAAATAAAATCTTCAACAACAACAACTATTGGGCGCCTGGGTGGCTCAGTCGTTAAGCATCTGCCTTCGGCTCAGGTCATGATCCCAGGGTCCTGGGATCGAGCCCTGCATCGGGCTGCTGGAGCAGGGAGTCTGCTTCTCCCTCTGACCCTCTCCCTCTCTCAAATAAATAAGTAAAATCTTAAAAAAAGAAAAGAAAAGAAAAGGCAGCATTAGGGGTAGGCGCAAAGAGCTGACCCCAACCAGATCGAGGCCGTATCTCAGTTGCGTGTCCACAGACCGATCTCTTGTTCGGTTCGTTCACTTCCTGCGCCCCTCTGTCATCTTGTTTATTGTGTGGCTTGTCTTCTGTCCTGCTCCGTGCGCTGTGTAAGAAGCCAGATTTAATCACGTGGTGAATTGCCATCGAGTTTGGAATCCTGAACCTGCTTTATAGTTGTGATTTAACTTTGCTTTGTGATTGAGTAGAGGTGACGTTGTGGAAAGACACAGCTCGTGTGTGCGCCTGTGTAGTGTGCTCATGACAAGGGGCCAGGCCCCGGAGGCACCGGCAGGGTGCTCAGGGAGGAGCTGGAGGCATGGATGATGGGAGGAGTCAGGGAGCACTTATTAAAGGACCAAACGGCTGAACCAGAGCCCGAAGAATGTTGTTGATGACTGCGCCGCCAATTTCTTTTTATCCATGCAAGCACGTATGTGTGTATTTGAACACTTTTTCTGCCTTAGCATCGGTCCCGCGGGTCTCTCCTTCCGAGCCCCGGATCCGGCTCGGCGAAGGCAGGGCCACAAGGGGGCGCTGCTCTCCCGCGCTCGCGCGGATCCCCACGGCCTTGCGGGAGCCTGAGGTCTGGCGGGGGCTGTGGAGACCGAGGGCTGCTTGTGGTGGTGGTGGGGACGTCTTCGCAGAGACCCAGGTCGCAGGAGCGGCGAGAGGCGCGGGGCCCCGGGGAGCCGCAGGGCGCCGGCGCGGTGGGGTCAGTTCTGCCGGCTCGGGGGTGGGGGTGGGGCTTGGCTGCGGCGCGAGGTGTTTTCCGAAGACCACCGCGGGGGTGGCGGGGCCGCTAAGCACTAGTGCGCGTGGGACGTTCCAAAAGAGCCCTCGCTGCCTCCCTGGCATCGCGAGGGGCGAACCCTCCAGAAAGCATGGGGAAGGGTACGCGTGGCCTATTCCCCGAGGGGGGTGCGGTGGGGCATGGGGAGCCGCTGTGAGGGTGGGCAGAGCGTTCCAGACAGATCTGGAAAAGGGGCGCTGAACCAGCCTGGGCTGGACGATCCCCGCGAAGTGACGTTGGTGGCAGTGGAGTGGGGATGCAGCACGCGGGTTAGGTGGGAGGAGGTTCCCAGATAGGGCGGGGGCATTAGGTCTATTCTGAGAGAGCCCAAACTTGGGGGGAAATGAAGAGTGGGAGGTTACCCCCATATCTATGGTCTCTGTGGAGAGAGAGAAGCCCCCTGAAGAGCCAGTCTCCCTCACGTGTGGGAAGATGGGGAAATGGGCTAAGAGGAGCCTGTGGGAGGTGCTGGGGAGATAATGGGACTCTGGAGCCCTGGGGACTCTTGGGGGTGGGGGGTGGAGAGCTGCTGAGCAAGACTGCTCTGGGCACAGGAAAGAATGGCTTTGGATAAAGATCAGCCTGTGACAGGGAAGAGGGTTTTGACTCTGTCCCTGATTTTCTGTGTGCTATGAGGCCTCAGTTTCCCCATCAGTCCAAACGTTTGAATCCTCTCTGAGTCCTAGGCCCTGTCCCAGTCTGCCCCTCTCCCTAGCCAGCAGTTTGCAGAGTTGAGTTGCTGAGATTGCCCCTTCTGTGCCCGACCCTGCGCTGTAACACTGATGTGACAGAGAGAGGGACCCAGACTCACCCCTCACTCACAGTCCGGTGGGAGCCAGATAGCCACAAGTGGGGAAAGGTGCTCCTGACTCAGCCTGAAGGGTCAAACTTTGAAAGGATTTGTCTAAACTTTAAAAGGACTGGGTGGGGGGGTGGGCAATGGAAGAGGCTTCCTTTCTGAGAGCTGATATTTGAACCGAGGCCTGAACAGTGAATGAGCAGCACTCTCTAGGCAACGGTGCTGTCAGGAACGGTGTTACAGGCAGAGGGAATGGCATCTGCAAAGCTCGGAGTGAGAAAGCACGGCTCATTCCCAGCAGTGTCCTCTGCTCCCTCCCTGGGGATTCCTGGGTGCCCTGGCAGAGCCGTGTGGCACAGGTCCCAGAGTCCAGGGTCCACAGCTGCTTGATGGGTTGGAAGTTCTTAAGGGCAGACCTTAAACTTCCTCCTTTGCAGCCTGGTGGTTTAATGATTGGCCTTGAGGTCGGCCGGGAGCTGGGTTCACCCCAGCTCCCCCCCACGGATCAGATGGTGGCCGTGGCCAAGTGACTGAACTTCCCAGTCCATCAGCTGGGGATAGGATACTGGGTTTCACAAAACCAGTCACCTCGTTTCCAAGAGCTATAACGAATTAAACACATAATTTGTAGGTTACCTATTTTAAAATATATAACTTGTAGATGATATCAAGGGACCCAAGAAACAAGAGAGAGACTTAAAAAATGTGCTGCTGTGTCAGACGACACTTTGGCCTAAGTTACAGAAAATGCAAATTGACCAAACAAGAATTTTCCAGCTCAAAGATCTACTATTCCAAAGCTGGTTATTGAAAATTTCCATACTGAACTAAGAAATACAAAAATGACATTTCAATACTGAACTGATTAGAAGCAGATTATAATATTTTGAATTCTTTGGTTCAGACTCTGTTAAGAATTAGAAATTGGGGTGATTAATTTTGGGTCCCCTTTAGTAGCCAACCTCTCAAATGCTGGGTCTGCATTCCCTGCTACCGTGTCATGACTCCGAGGTTATGGTCCCTCTCATTTTAGGAGAGGACTCAGGTGAAAGGCTTTGCCACTGCACCCCCCCCACACACACACCCCGCTGTCCCAAGGGGTGTCATTATATTCTTCCTTTATTGGCTGTCCTTGTATAATACAAATCTGTAAGTTTAGATACAAAAAAATCTGGAAATAAAAGATAGAAAAGTACCCGCCAGGCGCCCCCCACCCCGCCCCCGTCCCGGACCCCTCCCCAGCGGGCACTGACGTGAGGTAACTGAGCATCTCCTTGCCCTTCCCCCTACCCCGCCTCCTGGGCCCCCAACTTGGCCCCCACCCCCGTGAGACCTTGGCCCAAGGAAGATGTGGGCCCCCCACCCCGAGTGGGGGAGAGGGGTGACGGAGTGAGGACAGCATTGGCAGTGAACGCAGCAGGTGGGCAGAGGGAGGCCCTTTGCTTGTGCTGTGTATGGGAGGGGACGACCAGACTTGGGGTGGGCCCTCGTGCGGGGCCCCGAGGTGGGCATCCCTTTTCCATCCCACCCGACACTGGAAGGTGGAAGGTCAACAACACAAACTGGGAAATGTCGCTTGAACCGAGGGCACTCAGTGGGACCGTGGCCATCCCGCTGTGTGTTGGGGTGGGGAGGGGATGGGGGAGGGCATTGCCAGCCTAAGTCTGGCGCTGAAATGGGTCCCTTAGCCAGGCCGGGTCCATCCCTGAATTCCATCCTGTCGCGATCGGGGCGTACAATGTCAGTTCTGTAGTGGTTGTGGGGGGTGATCAAGAGAAGGGGCCAGAGGGGGTGTGGGCGGGCGCAGCCCCACGGTGCGGGACTAGGGAGAGAGGTTGGGCCTCCACGCCCAGGTGTGGGGCACCCGGAGATGCTGGGGCGGGCAGGGCGGCTCAGGCTACAGTTCAATCTCGAAGGTCTTCTGCAGGTCGCCGGAGAAGGGGTTGGAAGGCTTCTCAACAGCCGGCTTGCCTTCTAATGCTGCCCACTGGGCCTCAAAGGGGTCCAACTCAGGGGCCGGGGCAGGCGCCGGCTCCGGGGGCCAGGGTGCCCCATTGGGACGTGGGCGGGCCTGGCCCCCGGGGGCAGTGGCCATGGCCGGGGGCAGGAAGGCTCCGGCTTTCCCGAGCAAGGTGGTGGGCTGGGGCTGGAGCTGGGCGGCGGAGCAGAAGGCGTTGGCCACCATCTGTGAGGGGGTAATGCCCACCACGGGCACGCGGGGCACGGGCGGGTAGCCCAAGCCCGGGTAGGCGGGCACAAAGGGGGGCTGCATGTGCGGGGGCGGCAGGAACACGGCCACCTGGGCGGGCGCCGCATCGAAGGGCCCCACGGGGGCGGGGAAGGGCTGCAGGGCGGGGGCCACGGGGGGCACGGAGGCTGTTTGCTGCTGCTGCTGCTGCTGCTGCGCCTTGGCTACCTGGGACACCTCCTCTAGCCACCTCTCGGCCTCCGAAGGGGTCCGTTTGTGCCCGGGCTGGAAGGCAGCTGCGGGGGGCACGGAGGACTCACCCCAGGCAGAAGTCCCTAGAGAGAGGAGAGGGGAGAGTTGAGAGAACCCTAGGCTGGGGGCCGGACCCTGCAGCCAGGCTGTGGGCCTGGCCTTCAGCGCTGCCCCTCACTAGCTGTGTCGACTTTGGGGCAAACGGCCTCACCGTCCTGGGCCACGGGATGGTCCCGAAGTGCTCAGAAAATACGGTTCTGAGATTCTTCGGTCCTAAGATGGAAAAGTACGGGCGAGACTGACACTCACCAGCCCAGCTTCCCTTGTGACTGGTCTGGGCCAAACCTGTTACTAAATATTTTTGATAGCACCCTTAGTTCTGATTATTTTGACAATGTATCGTTTGGGGAGGCTAAGATTCTACGATGGCGGGGATCTTTCTCAGAGGGTCCCATACGGACGGTTCCAACATAGCAAGCGAGGTTCACTGGTTTTAAGGTTGTGCTTTCGAAGATTCTAGAGTTCTAAATTTATACCGCAGTTCCAAGTGCTTCTGTGGTTCTAGGATAAGCTCACGGCTCTAAGGGGATTCCAGGGTTTCGTGGCTCCAAATCTGAAGGTTCTAATATCCTGTGATTCCAAGGCTGTAGGTTTCTCGATGTTATGGTTCTGACACCGGAAGGTTTAAAATGGATCCCGTGGTTCTGAGTTGACCCCGTGGTGCTAATGTTTCCGTGTGGCTCTAGGATGAACCCACATGGCACCGAGCTCACGCCGGGATTCCAAGATGATCCCAGGCTCAAAGCTGATTCCATGGAGCTAGGATGGTCCCCTAGCCCTTGGATGACCCATGGTGCTAAGCTCGTGGGACTCCCAGGTTCCTGGCATCTGGGAGGTAGCCCTGGACGGAGCAGGGGGCGCAGGCGGGGCACTGCGGGGGGGCCGTACAGGCGCCGGGCTGGCTTACCTGCTGAGGTCGGCGGCGGCCCGGGTGCTGGGGCTCCAGCACTGGCAAAGGACGAGCTGATCTGTGTGCACAGAGCGTTAATGCTGTCGCTGTCACTGGCGCCGGGAGGCTCCATCTCGGGCACTGGGAAGTCAGGGAAGGGTGGAGGTCAGCCAAGGGGCCCAGGCCCTCAGGTGGCCCCCCCGATGACCTCTGGGGTCGTGGGGTGCGTGGGTCATGGGTCCACTCTGCGGTGAGCCAACACAACCACCCACATGTGACCCACGAGTGTTTTCGCGAGCGCGCGTGAATCTGAGCTGTGACCTCCAAGTCTGCGTGATCCCAGGCGTGCGGCTTGTGAGTGTGTGCACATCCGTGTGGGTTAGCTGGATACGTGCCCGAGGGCGTGTTAATGGAAACACCGGCTTCCGTGACTTCCGAGGGGGTGTGATTTCTGAGTGTGGCCCCTGTGACTCCTATGGCGCTGAAAGTTCTGGGGGGCAGGTCACACCCAAGCAAGCGTGCCACTGCCTCCAGGCGCACGAAGCTCCCACATCCAGGCGAGCCAGGGAGCGTGTGTGCCAGCCCCGGGTGCGCTCCGCGTCAGGCTGCGCGAGGACAGCAGGCACGAGGGTGTGTGACGGATGCAGGGCGCTGCAGGACAGGAAGCGCGTGTGCATCCCTCTCGGCCAGCACTGGCGTCTGCCCAGCAGTCACCTTCGGGAGCAGCCCAGCCTTCCGGACACAAAGCAGCAGCTCCCACGCCATCCCCGAGGCCGTAAGAGGTGGGTGTCTCTCAACTGGCAGATGGAAGCAGGACCGCGGGCCAGACCACGTGCCTCCACGGGCAGCCGGGAGGAAAGGCAGCCCGCTTGCCTGTCTCCCTCAGGCAGAACCCGGTACTGGGCCACCTCTCTTCCCCCTTTCCCCACGCAGACCTGGCTTTTAGATCATGACCTATGCTCACGACCTACGCCACCTCTCTTCTCATTCTGGCCCGTGGCAGACATGAGTAATCGAATGCGATGCTTTTTTTTTCCCCCCCACTGGACTCTTTGCTCACCTTCCTACCTCACCTGGCCAGACCTCATGGCTAGGAGAGAGCACTGGTTCTTGCAAGTCCATCTCCCCTCTAAGAAAAACAACAGCCACACTGCCTCTCCTAGCAGCACCCAGGGCAGACATTGCTAATCGATGAGGATGCGTCGCCTCTTCGCTCAGCACTGTCCCTGGAAGACATGGCTAGTCAGTGAGGATAGGTGCTGCTTCTGCCTCATCCTTTGCCCACCGGCGACACTACAAACCCGTCACTATGCTCCTTGACCCCTGACCCCTGTGCTCATGTGTGCTCTTCACCTCTTGTCTCCACTGGCCAAATTCTGGGAGCCTCTCCTTGAGCTAACATAACTTCTGCTGCTCTCTCTTCTCCCTTATCCATAGCAGCCTTCACTAATTAATCATATGGTGTGCCCCCTCGCTTCTTTTTCTCGCTCATGGCAGACCCTGTCAGGAGATCGTGCCATATGCCATCATTCTATTCTCCCTGCCCCAGGCAGACATTGTTAACCCATCACAATCCTCCCTTCCTCTGAGCCCGTATCCTTCACCTAGCCAGATCTCATGGCTTCACTGGCCAAATGCTTGGGACTCTTTGCCTCCTCCTGAGCAAACAATGACATCTAGGCAGCTTCTCGCCTCTCCCGAGCCCCTGGCACACTTTGCTAATCAATCGTGATGCAAGCCACCTCTGCCATTTCCCTAACCACAACAGACATTACTAACTGATCATGGCTTGTGCCACCCTTCTGCTATTCCTTGCCAATAGTAGACATTGCTAATTGATCATGATTTATATTACCTCTCTCTCTCTCTCTCTTTCTTGCTGGCGGCAGACGCTGTTAATCGACCACAATATGTTCCACCTCTCTTTCCTTTCCCCTGGCAGACAGTGCTAATCGATCAGGGTGTTTACCCCCTCTTCTCTCTCTGGTGCTTACTAGGGACGGTGGTTTGGTATCGATCCCGGTGTTCCCTCCCGCTGAGCCCCGGGCTCACCTGTGCCCTTCACCTGGAAGTCCGTGCGGCGCTGCAGTGTGGATGGCAGCTCGTTCAGCCGTAGGCTCAGCTGCCGTTTGAAAGGTGAGTTCTTCTGGCTGAGTGCCGGGAACCCGCGGAAGGAGCCCTGGCGAACCAGCTGTTCCAGGGGGGCGTGGCGTCGGGGGATGGCAGCCGCACTGGTGCCTGCGGCCACTGGGGTGCCCGCCTCACCCTTCTCACCGGGGGATGTGGTGGCCGGTGTCGGGGACACGTGCCCAGGCTGCGCAGGGCCAGGAGCCGCAGTTGGGGCGGCTGCTGCCTCTGCTGGAGACAAGGGGGAGACAGGCGGTTAGATACCCCACCTAGGGATTTGCTCCTCTCCCACCAAGTCCCCTTGATCATCTTCCAGTGCTGCCTTCCTCACCCACTGTGTCCTGTCCCCAGGACAGGCTGGTCAGAGCCCTGAGATGTCTCTTGTCTCCACCACGCCAGTGCCGCCTACCTACCCCAGGAGGCCCTCGGGGATTCCTGCTCCAACCTGACCTTCTGGGTCTCTCTAGCTTTCTGTCCCCAATCTGGCTTTCTCTGCTGCTTCTACTGTTTTCCCTTCTGCAACCTTCTATCTCCCCGATTAATTTTTTTTTTAGATATATTTGAGAGCGAGTGAGCACGAGCGGGGGGCGAGGGGCAGAGGGAGAAGCAGACTCCCCGCCGAGCAGGGAGCTGGATGCGGGACTCAAGTGAGCCACCCAGGTGCCCCCCTTTCTGATTAATTTAACGAACACTTATTTGGTGCGTGACAGCCGTATCAGGCATTGTTCCGAGTGCCTTGCAAGTATCGGGTCATTGGATCCTCGCAAATACCCAGTGAGGTCGACATGGCCATCATCCCATTTTACAGAAGTGGACACGGGGGCCCAACAATGGTAAGTGACTCTGTCAAAGAAAGCCACGGTGCTAGGGCGGGGCAGGCTGACTCCAGTCTGTGTCCCAAACGAATGCCCTAATCCCGCGTCTCCCTCTGGCCTGCTCGCTCCACGTCATGCCGTCTTCCTGTCATTCTGGCTGCAGTTCTCGCTTTCTCTCCATTTCCCACCGTTCTTCCCGCCTCAGGTACTTCGCCCCTTCCTCCAGCTGCTACTGAGCCTTCTAGACCCAGCCCGACACACTTCTTCCTCTACGGAATTTTCCAGAGTGTTCCTCCAGCCCCTCCATTCTTTGTGGAAAGCACACTGCTCCGTCCCTCCTAAATTGGCAGGAGCCCCTCGTGGCAGGGCAGGCGCGGCGCCGTGAGGCTGTAAACAGCGCACCCACAGCGAGGTGCTGGGTGCTGTGCTCAGCAGACCATTCCGCACTCCGGAAACGCTCACTTGGCCGCGCAAGCCGTCAGTGCCTTCTACGCTGCAAAGTGCCTAGAAATGATCGCCACCTTTGGAAACAGCAAAACCCTTTGCAGACTCTAAAGCGAATGCGCGTTCTTTGTAAATGCCAACAGCCTCTATAAACAGTAAAGAAATATCTGCACACTGTGAAGAACCGTGGACCCAGTGAGTTCTTTCGTAAACACTAAAACATCATCTACTCCTTGGGCCCTCTGTTAACTTCATTTCATCATCTTGCTCGGCGGGTGGTCAAATACTTCACAAATTCGAGGAGATGATATAAACAGTAAAATACTTTGTAACCTGTATAGACCTTGTAAATTTATCAAGAGGTCTGTAAATGGTCATGTAATGTATACAAAGAAATATACTCTGGAGGCTCTAATATTCTAGTGATAAAAACTTGTTTTCCTAACTTTTTAGTTAGAGATATTTTTACTTTTACTTTGTTTCATTAGAAATATATTTTTAAAGATTTTATTTATTTATTTGACAGAGAGAGAGATCACAAGTAGGCAGAGAGGCAGGCAGAGGGAGAGGGGGAACCAGGCTCCCTGCTGAGCAGAGAGCCCGATGCGGGGCTAGATCCCAGGACCCTGAGATCATGACCTGAGCCGAAGGCAGAGGCTTTAACCCACTGAGCCACCCAGGCGCCCACATTAGAAATATTTTAAACTTACAGATGATAAGATGTAATCATGGAACACTGAGCCCACACGTTCTCCTAACCTATGCTCCCCGTGGTTAACTCATTTCATCTCTCTTCCCTTCCACAATTTTTTTTCCTGTACCGTTTAAGTGCAAATTGCAGGCAACATCCTTCACTCTAAAAACCCCCAGCATATACCTCCTAAGAACAAGGACAGCCTCCTCAAGAACTACAGTACAATTAAATCTAGTGTGGGTACAGGACAATGAGCTAATCTACGGCCCAGGTTCCCATGTCCCCTACTGTCCCCATCACGTCCCTTAGAGATGTTCTTTATAGATGGAGATCAACTAAGATCCAATTCAGGATCACACCTTGCGTTTATTACTACTTGCCAAATCTCTTTAGTCTCCTTTAATCTGGGTCAGCTCCCCACAGTAAGTTCTTTGTAAATTCTAAGCAGTATTTTCCAAAAATTTAAAAACTAGAATACACAGTAAAAAAAAAAAATGCTGTGACTCAGAACACAGTACACTTATATTTTAAAAAACACAGTTTTAGGGGTACCTGAGTGGTTCAGTCGGTTAAGTACCTGACTCCTGATTTTGGCTCAGGTCATGATCTCTGGGTTGTGAGTTCAAGCCCAGTGGAGTCTGCTTGGGGTTCTTTTTTTTTCTTTTCTTTTTTAAGGTTTTATTTGAGAGAGGGGCGCTTGGGTGGCTCAGTAGGTTAAACGTCTGCTTTCAGCTCAGGTCATGATCTCAGGGTCCTGGGATCGAGCCCCTTATCGGGCTCCCTGCTCAGCAGGGAGTCTGCTTCTCCCTCTCCCTCTGCTTCTCCCCCAACCCCCGCTTGTGCTCTCTCTCTCAAATAAATAAAATCTTTAAAAAAAATTTTTTTATTTGAAAGAAAGAGCACACTCAGGCAAGCACGAGTTGGGGGAGAGGGAGAGGGAGAAGCAGATTCCCTGATGAGCAGGGATACGGATGTGGGGCTCAATCCCAAATGAGCCACCCAGGTGCCCCGCTCCCCCTTGGGATTCTGCCTCTTCCTCTGGATACCCCCACTTAGACTTTCTCTCTTTAAATAAATAAATACGAAAACCACATTGTTTTAGAATTTACAAAGTATTTGCCACTTACCTAGAATGTTAGAGACCACCGATATTTTTGTTGATGGCAGCCCAGAGTAAGGAAAACCTTTTACCTGGTAACCCGCCCCCCCATACACGCAATACATACCCTGAAATAAAAGTCTCATTAAACTACACTTCCCCTTACTACATTCAGCTAATCTGATAGTTTCTGTTCTTTTCTATTTCAGTTCTTTTCAGGGCCAGCCAGCCACAATCCACCAAGCTGGCTTCACAACCCATTAACTGGCCTTGATCCACAATTTGAAATGCTTCCGAACCTCCCTGGGTTAGCAAATAATGCAGCGCGGGTGAGTTTTGCTGGGATTTGCGGCCGGCCATATATTGCCCAAAGAAGTGAGCTCTGTCAACTGTAACCAAACCTTGTGGCGGGCGCTCTGCTTTGTAAATTGCTGAGTCCCTGGGCCTCTGTCGCTCCCCGCCCCGCGCCCCCACTGGATCCCCAGGCCTCGCCCCCCTGCCCGGGGAGGGGGGCCCACTCCTGCCGTCTGGGCAGCACCCACCTTTCTTTTTCTCAGGGGCCTCTCGCTCAGTGGGCCGCCCGCCGCCCGACAGGCGGAAGGAGCCCTCCCGAGCGAAGCTGGTGCGGCTGGCATCGAAGGCGGCCGTGACCCCGCATTCCTTCTCCCGCCGCTGTTTCCGCTCCAGGCAGGCGGCGAAGGCGCAGCCCACGGCGTGGCTCAGCCTCTCGCCCTGTGGGAAGAGAGGTCAGGCCGGGCTTGGAGAGGCGGTGTTGTGCCTGCTGGAGGCTAGAAGCCTCGGGTGCCAGCAGCTCGATATCAGGTGATCCTGGACAAGTCCCCCCTTCCCGCGCCCAACCAGGGTTGGTTCAACTTATGAAAATCAGTCAGCGTAATACACATTAACAGAAGGATGGCAAAAAAGCCACGCGATCGTCTCCATGAATGCTGAAAAAGTACTTGACAAAATCCAGCCCCCTTTCATGATAAAAAAAAAAAAAAAATCAACAAACTTCAAATAGAAGGGAACTTACTCAACCTGATAAAAAGTCACAGCTAACATCATACTCAATGCTGAAATAGTGAAAACTTTCCCCTGAGAACAGGAACAAGACAAGGATGCCAATTTTTATCACTTCTATTCAACACTGTACTGGAAGTTCTAGCTAGAGTAATTAGACAAGAAAAAGAAATAAAGGCATCCAAATTGGAAAGGGAAAAATAACATTATTTACAAATGACATAACCTTATATATAGAAAAATCACAGAGAATCCACAAAAGAACTATTAGTGGTAATAAATGAATTTGGCAAAGTTGCAGGATACAAGATCAACACACAAAAATCAGTTATACCTACCTACGCTAACAGCGAACAATCCAAAAATGAAGTTACAACAATCCTGCTTACAACAGCATCTAAAATAATAAAATGGGATGCCTGGGTGGCTCAGTTGGTTAAGCATCCAACTCTTGATTTTGGCTCAGATCATGATCTCAGGGTCATGAGATGGAGCCCCATGTTAGGCTCTGTGCTGGGTGTGGAACCTGCTTACAATTCTCTCTCTCTCTCTCTCTCTCGTTCTCTCCCTCTGCCCCTCCCATCCCCCCATTCATGTTCACGCTCTTTCTCTCTCTCTCTCTCTCAAAAAAAACAAGTAAAATAAAATAAAATAATGGTTATGAATAAATTTAACCAAGGAAGTCAAAGACATGTATGCTGAAAACTACCAAACACTGTAAAGAAGACCTAAATAAATGGAAATACATCCCATGCTCATGGATTGGGATATTTAATATTAACAATAGCAATATTTCCAAAGTGGTCTAAAAATTCAATGCAATCCCAACAGATTCTTGCAGAAATAGAAAAGTTGACCCTAAAATTCACATGGCATTGCAAAGGACCCAGAACAGCCAAAGTAATTTTGAAAAAGAACAAAATAAAGGAACTCACACTTCCTGATTTAAATAGTACTCCAAAGCTACCACAATCAAAATAATGTCATACTGCCATAAGGGTAACATATAGATCAATGAACTAGAATTGAGAGCCAGACATTGACCCACACATCTATGGTCAATTGACTTTCAGTAAGGGTACCAAGACTTCAATGGAGAAAGAACAGTCCTATTAACAAATGGTGCCAGGACAACTGGATATCCACACGAAAATATAAAGCTGGACCCCTACTTCACACCATTTACAAAAATTAACTCAAAATGGATTAAAGTCCTAAATGTAAGAGCTAAAACTATAAAACTCTTAGAATAAAACATGCAGTAAATCTTCATGACCTTAGATTTGGCAATGGATTCTTAGATATGACACCAAATGCACGAAGGACAAAAGAAAAAAACAGATAAATTGAACTTCATCAAAACTAAAAACATGTGTATCCCAAAGGACACTACCAAGAAAGTGAAAAGACAACTAACAGAATGGGGGGAAATTTTTGCAAATCATATAACTGATAAGTATCTAGTATCCAGAATATATAAAAGGTTCTTACAAGTCAACAATAAAAAGACAACCCAATTTTTAAAAATGGGTAAAGGATTTGAATAGACATTTCTCCAAAGATATACAAATGGCCAATAAACATATAAAAAGAGTCTCGACATCACTAGAAAGTAGGGAAATACAAATCAAAACCACAGATACCACTTCACACCTACTAGGGTGGCTAAAATCTAAAAAAAAAAAGGAAAGTATTAAGTGCTAGCCAGGATGTGGAGAAACCGGAACCCTTGTACTTTGCTAGTGGGAACATAAAATGGTGCAGACTCTGTGGAAAACGGTTTGGCAATTCCTCAAAAATTTAAACATAGATTTACTCTATGATCTAGCAATCCAGCTTCTAGGTATAGACCCCAAAGTATTAGAAACAGGTATTCAAACAAATACTTGCACACCAATGTCCATAGCAGCACTATTCACAATATCCAAAAGGTAGAACGTCCATCAATGGATGGAAAGATAAACATGTAATATATCCATACGGTGGAATATTATTCAGCTATAAAAAAGTGCGGATACACTCTACAACAAGGATGAACCTTGAAAACATGATGCTAAGTGAAAGAAGCCAGCCGTAAAAGACCACATACTGTACGATTCAATTTGTATGAACTGTCTAGGAGATGTAACTCCACGGACACAGAAAGCCGACTAGCCATCGGGCAGGAGGCTGTGCGGCACAGGGAATGACGGCTTAATGGGTCTGAGGTCCCTTTTAGGAGCGATGAGGACATTGGCAACTAGAGAGAGGTGATGAACAAACAAGGTTGAGAGGTACTAAATGCAACTGCAGTGTATGCTTTCATATGATCAATTTTGTGTGAGTTGCACCTCAAAAAATAAAGTTACACTTGGGGAGTCCTGGGAATTCTACCCCTTAATGCTTCAAACCCACGGCTCAGAAGTGGAAGGGAAAGCAGAGAAGGTCACGCTCTCTCTACCCAGAGAAGATGGCCTTGCTCTTTTCTTGCTTTGATTCTTACCCCCAAGTACTTTTCAAGGTTTTATTTATTTGAGAGAGAGAGCACACGGGGGGGAGAGGGGGCAAAGGGAGAGGGAAAAGCAGACTCCCCACTGAGTGAGGAGCCCCATGCGGGACTTGATCCCAGCACCCTGGGGTCATGACCTGAGCTGAAGGCAGACTCAGCTGACTGAGCCACCCAAGCACTACCCCCCCCGCCCCCACCCAAGTACTTTTCAAATGATAGCAACTGTTCCTAGTGATTGAACCCGTGTTACGAGACTCTGTGTAGAACTTTCTGGGTGTGATCCTGCTTCCCCAACACACCTGGGAGCAGCCACTGCTAACACCCCCATTTCATGAAAGAGGAGACTGAGTCCCCAAGAGAAAAGTCACCCAGGCCTCGTGTCCCACAGCTAGGTCGTTATGACACTGAACCCACACTAACCATGTGGACGCGTTTTCCATAAATAGCCACAACAAATTTCTGGCACCCGCCCGCTCCTCCAGAACTTTTGTCGCTCCCCTTTCAGAGGTGGAGTCTGTGTTCTCTCCCCTTAGCCTGGGAAGACCTCTGCGACCGGCTGGACAGACAGAATCCCACAGAAGCAAGACTGTGTGGTTTCCAAGACCAAGACCAAGCAGGCGTGAGCTCTGTCTCTCTCGCAACTCACTTTGGAGCCCCTCGCCACCGTGGGAGAAGTCTGGCTCTCCTGAACCCCCTGCCAGACAGCCCTTGTGAAGAGGTCCTGAGATACATGAAGAGCGGGGCTATCCGGCCGGGCTCCTGGGGTCACAGCTCCAAACGCCATCGGGTTGTAACGGCACAAGAGACCCTGGAGCCAGCCCCCACCCAGCTGAGCCTCGTCCAAATTCCTGGCCTACGAACCCCCGGAGAGATAGTAAATGACCGTCATTTTAAGCCACTAAAGGTTGGAGCAAGTTGTTGTGCGGGAACAGATAGCTGATCCAGCTTAGCCTGCTCTGCTCAGGAAACCCGCAGTCGCTCGGGCTCTGGGTTTCTGATCTCCGTGCGAGCCCCTGGCAGGCGCTCGCCGGTCCTGACTACTCCACCCTGACACTCTCACACTGGTTTTCCACCCCCGGCTTGAGGTCTGAGATTGTGTGTATGAGCGAGGAGGTTGGGCGTACTGACCAGTTTGGGGAGTTCGGAGCCCTCAGGGTGGGGATTTCTGAAATACGAAGGAACCCCGCGAAAATCTGAGAGGGATACGTGTTGTTTTACTTGCCCAGTATCCGTTCCCCTTGATTTTGTTAACAGCACCCCAAATTCCCTTTGGGGAGCTCCTCATCCATGTTGGATAAGTCAGTCTGTGTGCTCCACCTTCCTCTGACCAAGGGGTGGCCTGACCCAAGACAGGCCAATCCCACACCCTCTTCTCAGAATTTTAACCCCAGAGGTGCCTGGGTGGTTCAGCGCGTTAAGCCTCTGCCTTCAGCTCAGGTCATGATCTCAGAGTCCTGGGATTGAGCCCTGCATCGGGCTCTCTGCTCAGCAGGCAGCCTGCTTCCCCCTCTCTCTCTGCCTGCCTACTTGTGATCTCTCTCTCTGTCAAATAAGTAAATAAATAAATCTTTAAAAAAAAAAAGAAAGAAAGAAAAAGAATTTTAACCCGGGACACTGGGCGGCTGGATTCATTTCTGCAGTAGTGCAGTGGAAGGAATTGTCCCCTTTGTGGTGTCCCCGGGCTGCCCAGCTCTCAGACCTTTCTGATCCTTAATGCTCTGACTACCCTTCAATTTTGTGAGATTCCCCTCATTATAACATTTTGGAGTTAAATTAGCCAGATAGGTTTCTGCTGCCAGCCACCAAAAAAAAAAAAAAAAAAAAAAAAAAACACTGGCTAATGCAGGGAACTGAGACCATGCCTTCCTACCAGTTGGATGAGGTCTGAGGTCAGGGTCCAGGGGATAGGACAGAATAAAGAGGATATTTTCCACCATCTTTTGCAGCAAGGGTGTCCACGTGACTACATTCTGGCCAAGGGGATGTAATTGTTACGTGGCTCCCCAAAAGGAGAGAGTGTACCCCTCTGCATGCCTCCTTTAGGTAGCTGGAATGAAGATGCGAGGGCTGGAGCATGTGCACCCATTTTGGATCATGGAGTGGAGGCCACACTCCAGTGCCGCGACAAGCTCAAGGAGCTGCAGCCCTTGATGAGAAGAGAGGAGCCACTCCAATCCTGCACTGCCTGCCTCTGGATATCTTTCACACGAACCAAGAACAAACTTCTATCTCCCTGAACTGACTGGCAGCTGAGGATTTTCCGTCACAGTCTCAGAATCCTAACTATGAGAATGTTTCTGAGAGGAGAGCCCATTTGTGCCTTTCATCAGATTCTCAGAGGGGACCTTGACGCCACAAATATATAAAGAACCGCAGACACAGTGAATCGAGGCTGAAAGAGTGTGCACCTTGGGGGTTTCACTGAGAAGGGCCCGAGGGACCAGCTGGGGGCAGGAAACTCTGTACAAGTTGACCTGGCTGGGGTTTTTATATAAGCAAGAGTTTACAGACCCATGCCCAGGCCGCCTGTGCAGGTCACTTATATGCATACGACCCTCATAAGAAAGAAAAATAAGAGAAACATGCACAACTATGGATAATGAGGAGGATGATAATTAATGTGTTCCTGAGCGCTTCTGATGTGCCAGCCACCGTTCCAAATACTCTGTATTAACCCCCTCCAGTCTCCCTGTACTTCTCTAAGTTAGGAGCTGCGAAGGACACAGGGAACGGAGAAAAGAGGTGAGTGGCTGGCCTGACCCCGCAGGAGAGCAGCCGGCCAGCTTCCTCCTGGCTACGGTGATACTCACAGAGTCCTTGAGTGCCAGGAAGCAGTGGCAGATCCAGCGGCGGGTGGTCCCATCCCGGCAGATGTAGGAGAAAGCCTTGTCCAGGTTGCGGTCAGGGGCACAAAAGGAGACCTTTTCGATGGTCTGGTCTACCAGCAGGTCCTGGAAGGTGGCCAGGGAAACCAGAAGAGGAACTTGAACTGTCTTTCCTGTATTGATTCAGCGCTCCCTTACTGTCTGGTCTCTGTCTTGTCCTGAACGGGGTGGGGACCCCCGCACTGATTGAAACAGAGGTGGTCCCTGCTCACACGGGGCTCCCCAGTTAGCAAGGGACTCAAGGCCCATTACCAGAGAGAGATGCAGGTGAGGGGTCAGCGCCGGGATGGGGGAGCCACAGGGACCCATGGGAGCCACGAGGAGATGCCTGACTCAGCTTGCTCAGGAGACGGGGAAAGCTTCCTGGAAGAGGTATTAACTAGGCAAAAAGGCAGGGGACAGTCTTTCGGGGCGAGGGAACTGCCTGTGCAAAGATGTCAATCCTGTTTAGTCGTTAACCTAACCCTTGTCATGTGCTGCTGCCTCCTTGGGCAGCCTCCGGGCAGGGAGATCAACGGTGAGCACAGATACTCAGATCCGGGCTGCGTGATGCTCCCCTCGGGCCGGGCACACCGACAATAAACCTGGAACAGCTAACATCCACTGATCTGAGCGCGTATGCTGCCCCAGGCACTGCGTGCACCTACCTTCTCATTTAAGGGCAGGGTCCGTGTTTATCCGCATTTCACAGATGAGGCAACTGAGGCTTGGAGGGGTTAAATGTCATGCTCGGGGTCACCCAGCAGATGCGTGGGGGAGCTGGGATCGGAGCTAAGGCTCTGCCCCAAAGCCTGTGCTCACAGCCACTATCTGTGCCACCTCATGATAACTGCAGGACTCCGTCCTGAATTAGGACTATGAGGTGTGCAAGATGTTGCGGGAGCACATGGTTTAGAAAGGCCCGGGAGGGAGGGACATCCTGGAGGTGGGTCGGAAGGCATCCTAAGTCCCGATTCAAGCCGGGGGTGGGGGTGGGGGAGGGCGAGGGGGGAGATGAAGGGCCCACCGGTGCCCCCTCCCACCCCCACAGGCCTCCTACCTTGGTCTTGTCATCCACTACTCGGAGCCCGTCGGCTGACACCCAAAGGACAGACTTCACGGACTTCCGGCCCATCTGGGGCAGGGGAGGAGGACAAAGGGCCTGGTCAGGGCTGCCTCCTGGGATCTGAGGGTGGGGGGGCCTCCCAGCTCCACCCCGCACTCACCGCCTTCAGCTTCTTCACCGCATCTTCACACACATGCATCCCCCGGGACTCCTCCACCTCCACGTGGCCCAGGTACTTGGCGGGGAGGAGACGGGAGGACAGGAAATCAGCACAGTAATCAGTACCTCCCCAGTGTCCCCTGAGCAGCTGCGATGCGTCACGCGAGGTCCCGAGCCCATCATACATATTAATCCACTCTGCACCTTGGCCCCGTGAGGTGGGTACTCCGCTCCCATCCCAGATACACAGATGAGGCCGCTGAAGCAAGCGGGTAGTACTGATTCCCATCTTGCCTCTATTCCTGGGCCTTAACACATTACCCTCCTCCTTCTGGGCACCAGTGTCTGCATCTCTGGGCCCCAGGACTGGCCGACCACTGACCGATGGGAGCTGGGGGACGCTCACCCCAGCTCCCTCACCCCGTGGCTGGGATGGCTCTATTTCCCAGCATTTTTCCCAGGGCCATCAAGCCCAGGGGCCCACAGCTGCAGGTTAGTGAAACACCCTTTACTGGCTGCCTACCCTTCCTCGGCCCCCCAGTGTTTCCCACACCTCCAGATGGACCCCTCACACCACATCTGCTTCTGGGAGCAGGGAAGAGAAATTGGAGGGGTTGTGACCATCGGCTGTGGTCACCCAGCCAGGCGGGGACTGAGTTGGGATTTGAACCTGAATCCTGCGGTCTCCCTCACGGAAGCTCAGTGTGTGTTGTGAAAAGTCGTCCAGTGCCTTTTTGTGAGCTCACACAGAATAGGGTGGCTAATAGGAAGAAGGTAACCCCCGCTCCCCAGGTAATAACTTCCGGGGACAAGAGAATGTGTGTCGGGTTTTGATCCCGCCTTTGCAGGGCCCAGGCCGTGGGGTCCTGCTCCAGCAGGCTCCACAGTTCTTTGGGAATGCGACCGCTCTCCTGTATAGGACGGGGCCTCAGCCATCTCGCCCAGCACCAGGGACCCGGAAGCTCACAGCGCCCCGCCCACGGCCCCGCCCACGGCCCCGCCCACTCACCCTGACCGGGAAGCTGCACGTGCCCTTGCGCACCGCATCCTCGTCTGCTTGCCACTGGTGGGGGCGCGACGCCTCGGGCACGTAGGCTGGTTTCCGCCGCCGCAGGCTCTGCCGTAACTTATTCATGGTGCCCGCCCCTTCTGGTGACACAAGACAGGGGCACGGGAGGTGGCTGGAGGCATGGGCTCCAAGGGGATGGATACAGTGCTCAGGGAACATGGGGTCAGATAACATGGGATTTGGGCTACAGTAGGGGGGGGTCACTGGGTCAGAGGAGGGCATTCAGGGGACGTGCATCAGCAGCAGTCAGGGGACACCGGGAAGGCAGGGGAAATGCCAGAGTCAGCAGTGGGGTTTCAGAAGAAAAACTTGGGGCCAAGGTCCATGGAGGTCTGGGATGGGGAGGGTCATGAATCACAGCTTTTAGCGGTCTGGAGATTAGGGAGGTGACAGTCAAGAGGTAGGAGGAGCCAAACCAACGGGGAGTCAAGACACTGGAGGGCACAGGGGTTAGAAGGCATAAGGGCCACGGGTCATGAGGCTTTTAGGGGTAGGAAGTCAGGGGATGAGATGGTCAGAGAGCACAAGAGTTGGGAGTTGCACGGGTTCGATGTCGGGGGTACTCAGAACGTCCAGAGAGTGAGGTCCAGAACCCAAGGCAGAGGGTGTGGGGGCTGGGGACTCGTCTCTGTGCCCCTGAGATCTGCCCCTCTGTCCACTGTGTCTAGTGGAAAGCAGGAGGCCCCGCGGTGGTGTGCACCTGCGACCCTCAGACGAAGGAGGGGGAGTGGAGGTGGGGACAGTGGAGGTGGGGACAGTCTTCACTGACTGAGAAGCCATCCTGACAGTCCCAGGAGCATGAGGGCCAACAAGGACAGAGCACCACCAGCAGATGGGGCCTGTGTGTGTGCGCATGCACGCGTGCACAAGTGTGCGATTGGTGTATTCCCGAACAGTGTCTAGATCTGACCATGCAACGACTGTCTACGAGTGTGTGTCTTTCTGAAGACCGTGCGTACAGAAGGCCACGGGTCTGAGAATGGTTGTCGGTGAAAGTGTGCGTCTGGGAGTGCTGTCTGGGAGGGGCTCGGTGTCCAAGAGTGTGGTTGTTGTCTATAAGAGAAGGTCCCGGAAGGTTGTTGCTGAAGGAAATCTAAGTGTGCGAGTGGTTGTGCAGTGTGTGTCGGGGAACGCGGCCTGTGGGGATGTGTCTGAGCACGAAGCTGTTGGCTTCGAGAGAGTGTGTCCACAACCATTGTCTTGGAAGCTGTGTGTCCGTGTGAGGGTGCGGCTATTGTCTCCGATGGCTGTCGCCTCTGCCGGTGTGTGCTGTGCGTTATCAGAGCGTCTGTGTCTCTGGCCAAGAGTGCTGTGGGTGGTGAGGTTGTGTGTCTGTGGCTTTCGTCTGGGAGGATGTGTGTGTGTGTGTGTGTGTGTGTGTGTGTGTGTGTCAGAGCGTGTGGCTGTTGTAGAGTATGGGTTCCTGAGCGTTGTTCTGGGGCTGTGTCTATGCAACCAAGTATCTGGGTAGATGTGGGAGGGCATGAGGTTGTTGTCTGTGAGAGTGTGCTCGTGAGTGTCATTTGTGAGGGTGGGCCTGACGGTCACCGGGTGTGCGCAGGAGACACCCGAGGGCGTCCACTCGTGAGCGTGATGAAGCACAGGGACAGTCCCCCTGGTCGTGCGAGGCAGACTCACGCGCTCACCCAGCCCTTGCCCTGGCCCTGGCTGGTCACTCACCTGGCTCCGTCCTGGAGCTTTCGGGGGGCCCCGGGGCCCCACAGGGGGCTGGGGGCAGATGCTGCTCAGGCCTCCTGGGTCCGCCCTGCCCAAGGAAGGGAGCAGAAGGTGAGAAACTGGCTTGGGGTGGGGCTCAGTCCCCTACTTCACCCCCTCTTTGGACAACGGCCAACCCCCCCTCCATCTCAGGCTCCCCGATGAGAACCCCGGTTGCCATAGCAACTGTTACTAGGGAGACCAGCCACCTGGTAACGAGGGCCCAGGAATGAGTAGGTGCGTTTGCGGGGGGCATGTGTTGGGGATGTCCTGGCCTCAGGAGGCCCTCAGTACCCAAGGGGATGGTGTGAGGAGAGGCAGTGGCCTTGACCTCTAGACACTTGTCCAGGCTGCACATAAACATACGGTCACACGCAGACACGCAAGTCAGGTCTCCGGCTGTCCCCGGCACCTGGGCACAGCTCCGCACGTGCGGCTGTGCAGACACCGCCGCCGAGGCACACACCGGGTCGCACAGACGCACACAAGCGGCGGCAGCCATGATAACCGGCTGGTCACAGACACAGACGTCTGTCCACGTGAATAGCAAGTCTCGGCCTGCCCAGGCACAGCCACAAACACCTGGTCACACCAGCTACTGGATGTTGGGTCACTTCTTGTTTTCTCGGCCACATAGGGACAGCCGGGCCCGCGCACCCCCACCAAGCAGTGCTCACTCCCAGTGAGATCTCCTCAGGCCCCCGCCCAACACACTCGCGTCGCAGCCCCCGGAGTCACACCGGTCAGAGGTCGCCCACTGGCACAGACAGGGTCCCCGCTGCACACACCTGTCACACGCGGCTCCACTGCTGCGCGAGGACATGGGGTCGTGGGGGCACGCAGACACATGGACACACACTCGGTCCCACACTGCCACCCCCAGCCATGGCCACGGGTGCCTCCTCACGTCCAGGCACAAAGTAGCCCACAGAGTCTCGGCCCCAACTGCAGCAGCCGCACCGACACGCTGTTTGGGTCACGTGCTGTCACGGTCACACACAAACCAGTCACAGGGACACACATGTGGTCACCGTATCAGCCACCCTTACACGGAGAGTACTCCCTGACCAATCACACACAGAGACACGGATGGCCACGGCCTGTGCGTGGTCGAGGCCCAGGCACGTGCACTGAAGACATGCACAGAACCATCCAGAGACGACTGTCCTTCGGGATGGCCACGCTCAGGTACGGCCAGACGGTTGCTGGCTCCGAGTCTGAGCCACACGCATTTCAGAAATGGCCGTGTGTGCCAAGACACACAGCATCAGTGTCCTCAGTACCCAGCCACACTCCCTAGCCATGCTACAGTCCCCCAGTGTCCCCTCCCTGGCTACACCATGTCACCCCCTCACGAACACACGGCCTCTCTTCATGCAAACACACAGGTCACCAGGAGAAGCCTGTGGCCACATAGAGTCACATGTGGACACACAGCATCTCACACAGGGAGACATCGGCACGCAATTCCTGTGTCACATGTCATAAGCATACAGTGATGACGAGACAGAACTCAGAAACGCGGTGACCCAGACATGGCGCTTATAGCCACGTCTACACAGAAGACACGGTTCCTGACAGAGCCATGTACGCAGTCAGGAGAGTCACCTGGTCATCAAACCACCCAGATGGAAACCCACGCAGTCCGGCACACACACAGGGACACACGCACACCGGCCAGTCACATGGCTACGGACACGCCCACTCCCACAGGCCACGACATACGATCACCCAGGGTCGCAGACGTGCAGGTCCCACACAAATCCAGAAGCCACCATCGCCTCTACCCCCCCACACACACAAACACAGTTCCCTGTTGCCACCACACACACACAACTAGAGCTTGAGTCGCACACGGTGAAATAACCCTCTATTAATAATCAGTCGGGGGGGGCGCCTGGGTGGCTCAATGGGTTAAAGCCTCCGCCTTCAGCTCAGGTCATGATCGCAGGGTCCTGGGATCGAACCCCGCTTCGGGCTCTCTGCTTGGCGGGGAGCCTGCTTCCCCCTGTCTCTCTCTGCCTACTTGTGATCTCTCTCTCTCTGTGAATTAAATAAATAAAATCTTAAAAAAATAATAATAATCATCAGTCAGGGGTTCAGACCCCTACTCCAATCTGTCACCCGAATCACACACAGACACATAAGTGCGCACAGTTACTTAGTATGGACACAGAGAGCTAGACGGAGACGTTTATACAACCCAGGTCACATACACAGATGTGGCCATGGACGCACGACCACTGTCCTACATGTCACGGGGCCACCACACAACCGGGCACGGGGTGTCTTCATACACAGTGGCAGTTACATACCCAGAGCTGCAGGGATAGCTGTGTGTCACAGAGACATATGTGTGACCCACACATACAATCAGTTGTAGACGAGACCACAGACATTCACGAGTCCCTGCGAGAGTGGCACATGGCCGCAGAGTCATAGACACAACTCCACGTACCACAGTCCCAACTCCACCCACAGCTTGTCGGCCACACATTCGCCCAACCCCAGACCCAACACACACGCTGTCACAATCCAGTTATAGTTACCAAAGCACACGCCCAGGGTCACAAAAGATGTAATCACAGACCCAACCACACAGTCACAACCATGCACACGCACACTCAAACACAGACTAAAAAGTACAGGGTTCAGCATAAGGAGCGGCTGTCTCACACACACCACACACACACACACAGACACCATCGCACACATTACCAGACACAACCACAAGCACAAAACACAGACACACGCACAGGATTCCTCAGTCACCAGCTCCAGCGCACACGCGCGCACACCCGCAGCCACAGTCACACAAACACCGGGTCACACTCTTCGCCACCTCCCTATCGCTTGCTTTCCCCCCTTCCCCCAGGTACCACACACAAAGCCACCGTCACCCGCAGACGCTGCAGACAGGGCTGCACTCGGTCCCCAAGGAGCCGCCCCCCCACCCCAGCCTGAATCTTGGAGCCTGGGGGGTCATACCCAGGAGAGGGAGGCGGCACATTGTCTGCGGGTGGGGCCCCTCCCAGGCAGCTGGGCAGCCCCAGGGACCCTTGACCAAGCCTTTGGGGGTTGCCTGAAATTTCCCTATTTTATTCAGGCTGGATGGGGGGTGGAGTCCCAGGAACGGGGAGCTTGTTTTGAGAAGGGGCTGTTCCTGGGACACCGCCCAAGGATTGGGGGGGTGGATGCTGTGCTCAGGTCGTCTCTGAGGCTTGGGTACAGACTGTGCCCGGAATCCCCCCCGCCAGGCCTTGGCTTCATGGGGCAGCTGTGCCCAGGGACCCCCATCCTCAAGACCTTGCCTAGAGGGTGGTTGTGCTCAGAGACCACCTCAGGCAGGGAGGGGTAGGGATTGCGTCTGCTCTGGAATGGCCTCCTGGAGGCCTTGGCTTGATGTAGGGGTTGTGTCCTGGACCCCATCCCTAAAACCTTGCCCAGGGAGTTGTGCCTAGAATCTGTTCCCCTGTCCTTGATATTTTTTTTGAGGGGCAGGTCTATGTCCAAGATCCCTATCTCCAGGCCCTTGGCAAGAGAGGGCCTGTGTTCCGGACCCCTGTCTCTCAAGCTCTGGCTTATAGGGGGCCTGTTCCGGACCCCCACCCAGGCCCACCCTCCCCACCCTTGGCACCCTCTCTCCATCCGGGCGCCGCAGCCGCCTCCCACCCTCCGCCACATCAGCAGCGGCGCCGCCCCCCACCCGAGTACCCCTCTCCCGCCCTTCTCACGCTGGCCGCCGCGCTGCGGGACATCCAGGGCCCGGGCGCCCCCGCCTCCCGCGGCCCCGGGTGGGCCCGGATCCCCGAGCGCTGCTGCTGCTGTGGCGGCGGCGGCAGCTCGGTCTGACGCGGGCCTGGGCCGGGGGCCGGGGGATGGTGCGGGATGCACGCGCGCGAGCCTGCTCCCCTCCCGGGAGGATTCCGTTCCGGGGGCGGGGGAGCGCCCCTCCTACCTCGGCTCCCCGCCCCAGCCCCGCCCATTGGCCCGCCGCCTGCGGGATATGCAAGAAAACCCCGCCCCGGCCCGCGCCGGGCCGGCCCAAGCCCCACCCCCTGGCCTGCAGGCCACGCCCTATACGCAGAGATGACCCCGCCTTCTCTGGTGCGGCCACCGCCCCGCCACGCCCATTGGCCAGTCCCGGGCTGAGCCAGCATGTGAGCCTCGTAGAGACTTTACCCTAGGCCCGTCCAGGCGTGGGCTCTCTTCCCCTCCGTGACCCTTGACCTCAAGTCCCCTTCTGTTCCACGTCCGTAAAAGAGTTGCTTCGGGAAGCTCTTTGCCGCCCCACATACCCAAATCTTCCAGCTAACCCCACGGTTCTCCCAGCCCAGCGGGGGCGGGCAGAAGCGGTGACGAGGCACTTTTTGCAAGGAAGGGGAGGGGGAATGAAGAGACCCCGGCGTCCTAGTGCGCGAGAGGTTCGGCTTCGGGGGCAGGGGTGCCGGGCTGGGACCAGGGTGCAGTTGTGGCCACCACTGCACCCCCGCTCCCACTCAGTCCTGTGGGTTTGGCAAAGCGGCTGGCAGGGGCATTACGGTCCATTAGCAAAGGCGAGGTTGCCGGGAGCGGAGGAGAGGGAGCGCGGAGCCCGGGAGGTGTGTGGAGCGGGGGCAGGCCTTCTCAGCTGCCGCGGCCTTTGGAGCAGGTGGTCAGCACGTGTGGGAGGGGCGGGAGGAGGGAAAGGGTAGAAGGAGGTTCCCGGCAACAGATGGCCCAGGCTGGGCTGGGGCTTTCAGACCAGAGGATGGGAGGGGGCTGGCCATCTGCACCTGGAGGCAGGCTGAGAGCTCCTCCCCACCCCCACCCCCTCCCAGCGCAGAGAAAAGAGCCGGGAAGGGGAGCCGCTTTTATTCCGTGTGAAGTTTCAAACACCCTCCCCTACCCCCTCCCCAACACATAGAAAAAACAGAGTGGGGGAGAACGGGGAGAACGCAGCTGGTGGAGGGGTGAGGGCTGCCTCCACTAATCACCCCTCCTCCCCTTTCACTGGCCAGATCCGTGGGAGACCTGAGGCAGAAGTGAGGGGCTCCCCATCTACATGAGTCTGGATCTGCATGCCTGCGCGCAGGAGGCCTAAGGCTCTTAAATGTCGGCAAAAATAAGTTAATCCCTGGCGCTGAGTTCCTGGATGCCCACTTTGGAGTGGGGAGAGCAGGAGATGGGGGTGTGAAGCTGGGAGTTCCCTAGCCCGTGGGTTCCCCAGCTCCCAGGAAGGGAGTTAAGCAAGGCAGGGAAGCCCGAGGGGGTGGTTTGGGAGCTTTGGGGCCAGAATCCCTGGATGGAGACTGTCTAAGAGGTCTAACCAGGCGTCCCTTTTGGTCAGGAGGCCGCGGGCAGCGGCTACGCCTGGCGACTGGCCCAGTAGCGGTGGTAGGTGTCCTGGAAGAGATCCCGGCAGGCGATGTGGGCGCGGAGGCGGGCGCAGGCCAGGAAAGCCCCCGCCAGCTTGCGGTGCAGGGCGTAGGTCTCCTCAGGCGGTGGGCGCAGTCGGTGCTGCAGCAGCACGGGGATGAGGCCCTGCACTCGGCGGGCAGTGTCACCTGCCCCGAAGTCGTAGGGGCCGGGGGTGGCGAAGGGCTCCCCCAGGATCATCACTGCCTCCACGTGGGCCTCCGAGAATGCCTGTGCATGGGGGAGAGCAAAAGGCACGCAGTGTGGAGGTACAGGCCTGCACTCAACCCAGAAAGGACAAACACGCTGGTCTCCCTCGTAGTCTCAACTGTAAACACAAGTCCCCCACTCCCTGAGGAGCCATCAACAGCCTCCAGTCCTTCTAGAGCCCCTAGGCCTCCCCAGAATGGCCCTTTACTTCCTCTCAGAGGCTCCAGTAGACGAGTAGCCCTCACTCTCTAGAATAGAGACAGCCTCCGCTTCCCCACCCCCAGTACCCACTAGCAGCCCCCCATTCCCTCCCTCTAGAATAAATAAATGGGGCCCATTTCCCTACGGTTTCTGAGTAGCCAAGCAGTCTCCATTCCCCCACTCCCCCCAGAGCCCCCCAGTAGAGATAAGCAGCCCCCCAACCCCCCTGCAGTGTTTCCAACCTTGGTTTCAAAGCCCGTGAGGAATCTGAGGTCCCGGGATTTCTGTAGGACCCGGTCTCTGTCTCCATTGGCTGCGGCCATCACTACCTGGGGACATGGGTGTTTGGCGGCGGTCAGAGGCCAAGGGAGTGGAGTTCAAGGAGGGCTCTTGAAAACTGGCCTGGCCCTCCCTACATTCTGGTCTACTTAAGCCCTCTCCCCAGAAGCCTCTCCCTCCTCAACTTGCCCCTGTCTATATCTCCCGTGGGACTGTTCCAGAGCCTGGCGGGGATGGAGGGAGGTTAAGGGGGGTGGTCAGGGAATTTTCCCACCTGGCCTGGAATGTAGAGCCGGCCCGGAAACTACCACAGTGAAACAGCCGGAGGAAAATAAATGTCAAGTGCTATTCATGGGTCCATACGCTCAACTGGACAAGGATGGGACCGTAACCCAGAACCCCATCTGGGGTGGCCATGGGCCGTCTCTGTAGCTGCCTGATTGATGTTCTCCTGCACTGGGCTTGGCGCCCCAGGAGAGCAGGGATGCCGGCTGGGTTTCGTCCTAGCCGGACATGTGGTACGAGGCCTGGCATTCAGGTGGCCCTTGGTGAACCTCTGTTTGGCAAATGAGCGCGTGGAGCGAGGCACCTCTCCAGCCGTGGGTGCGCGTGGGGAGCGCAGGAGTGGAGTTGAGGGCGCGGACAGCTGGAAGCGAGAGCCAGCCTGCGGGGGCTCCATCCCAGCTCTGCCGCTTGCGGGCGAGAGATTCGGGGCAAGGCGGTCGGCCTGGGCCCTCGGCTTCCTCATCTGTGGAGCGGGGATGATAAGAGGCTCATCCTCATGGGGAGGGGGGCCGTCGGGAGGCGGGAGGAGGTGTCTGCGGCGTGCGGAGGGCTGTGCCTGCATGTAGGGTCCGCCGTGACCATGAGGAGCCATGACCGTGAGGAGCCATCGCTGTCAGCAGATGCATGGGAAGGTCCCTACTCCACGGAACAGCAAGGCCAGGAGAGAAAACCTTAACCACTTTCTTGGGAGGAAAGGGAATACAGGATTCAATCTGGCAGTTCTAGTCTGTCTCAGCTCCCCCTGCCCGAGCCTGTCTGGCCATCTGTCAGGCCTGTGGTCCTCAGGGACCGATGTGACGGGGCCTTTTTGAACTGGAAAAGGCTGGGGAGACCGGAGGAGAGCCGTGCCAAATAGGCCTGGGGGCGGGGTTAGGGGGACACACAAGATGTCCCACCCACCCAGAGAGAAAGGCCTTGGCTTTGTGCATCAAGTGGCCTGAAGAGAAGGCCCAAGGAGCCTGTGTGTGTGTGTATTTGCGTGCGCGCGCACAGGTGGGGGTTGAGGGTTGCCAGCTCCTTCCTGTCCCTATGTCGGGGGTGGCCCCACCATCCCTGAGTCCCCAAGCTAGAGCCCTAGGCCTTGTCCTCTCCTCCCTTCCCTGGGCTCCCAGCCCCCAGTCTCAAAGGCGACTTGCTCTCCCGAGGGAGTTTTCTAATTCTCTGTCCCTCCCCTGCTCAAAGGCTTCTGTGGGTCCCCACAGCACCTGGATAAAGTACAAGGTGCCAAGCATGGCTCTTCAGACTCAAGAGTGATTTGGCTCCAGCCTCATAGCTGGCTCCTGTTCCACCCCGCACCTGCTGGCCCAGTCGGAAATGAACTTCCTTTTGGTCCTCGAGGACTGACTACTCAAAAGTGTGGTCCCTGTACCGGTCGCTTTGGCATCACCTGGGAGCGTGAAGAAATGCAGCATCTTGGGCGCCTGGGTCCCACTGCCTTCGGCTCCGGTCATGATCCCAGAGTTCCAGGATTGCGTCCCGCATCGGGCTCCCAGCTCCCCGGGAAGTCTGCTTCTCCCTCTGACCTTCTCCCCTCTCATGCTCACTCTCACTCTCTCTAATAAATAAATAAAATCTTAAAAAAAAAAAATGCAGCATCTTATGCCGGACTGCAGACCACGATCTGCACTGAAGAGGTTCCAGGGGTGGTGGGTGTCTCATAGACACTAAAGTTTGAGAAGCATTGCTCTAATGGGAATATCCCTTCTCTCCTCTTGGCTTTTGTATGTTTATAGGTCTGGAATACCCTCCTGGCCTCTTCCTGATTGGTCTCCCCATCCCTCAGGTCTCAAGTCTTGATGCCTCTTCTTCCAGGAAGCTCTCCCTGACCCCCTAGGCTGGCCCAGGCTCCCCTGTGGGCTCCCACCGTCTCCTGTGCTCCCCATCCCAGCCCTGGCCACTCTGGGTTCTTACAGTCTATCCCTGTCCTGGTTGTGAGCTCCGTGAAGGCGGAGACCAGGCTGCATTAGTCACTGGGTTGGTATTGCCCAGACAGGGCTGGGCACGAGGGGGTGTCAGAGAATGTTGGAATTGATGAGTAAATGAGTAGCAGACCCACATCAACTAGCCGATCTCAACAAATTAATGAGATGCCTTAGGCAGGTGGGTGGGAAGGACCGGCAACAGATGTTCCGAAGGAGAGCGCTGCCCCTCAGGGAGCAGCCAGCCAGGGAGATATGTGAGTGTGAGGCTGAACACCAAGGCCGGGGACAGCCTGGGGTGTGGGGAAGTGGCAGGATGGCCACTGTGGGCCCTCAGGGGCTAGTCAGGGTTTGGGAACATGCGCTCTGGACCCAGGCTCCTGGAGTCTGAATCCCAGGTCTGCTGTGACCTAGGGCAAGTGATTTAACCTCTCTGAGCTCTAGTATCTTCATCCGTAAAGCGGGACTAAAAATGGTCCTAACTCGAGGCACCTGGGCGGCTCAGTCGGTTAAGTGTCTGCCTTCAGCTCAGGTCATGATCTCAAGGTCTTCAGACTGGGACACTGTGTTGGGCTCCCTGCTCAGCGGGGAGTCTGCGTCTCCCTCTGCCCCTCCTCCCACTTGTGCACATGCGCACGTGCGCTCTCTCACGCTCAAATAAACGATTTAGAAAAAAAAGCTTAAAAATGGCCCTGACCCCATACTGTGACTCTGTGGTTTTAAATCAGATACCACCTCATCAGATACCATCAGATAGCACCTCAAACAGTACCTGACATTATATTAAGGGCTTTTTATTTATTAGTGATTACTATTACTATTATATATGATTTCTTAATTCCAGATACCATATTTCTCCTTCTCACCCCGCCTCAGTATCGGGCGTGAGGCCCCTCAAAGACCCCAGGGTTGGGGGGACTCACCTCGATGTAATGGTCTGTGAATTCAGTCCCAAATTCCCGGCTTGCACCGAAGTCCAACAGGGTCACCTGGGACGAGGGATGGTGAAAGGGATGCTGGGAGTCCACCACCACTCCCCACCGTCTGAGGCTGGGGGGCCTCAGGTCCATTCCCACACCATGCCCTTCATCAGAGTCCCCGCCCTGCCGCCTCCCTAGATGCCTGGCCTCCCATCTCCATACTTCCTGTATGAAACTGAAGGGACCTGGCTTTTATATTGGTTTTTTTTTTTTTTTACATTTTATTTATTTATTTTTAAAGATTTTATTTATTTATTTGACAGACAGAGAGATCACAAGCAGGCAGAGAGGCAGGCAGAGGGAGAGGGCAAAGCAGGCTCCCCGCTGAGCAGAGAGCCCGACGCGGGGCTCGATCCCAGGCCCCTGAGATCATGACCCGAGTGGAAGGCAGAGGCTTTAACCCACTGAGCCACCCAGGCACCCCATGGCTTTTATATTGTTGATGCTATCTTTATAATAGTTTGTTTTAGGCATAGGAAAAAATCTGAAGAATAATAAAATATGTGGAAAAATAAAATGAACACCCAAAAATCCCAGCAGCCCACTTAAAATATTAAATATTACCAATCCGGGTAGAGCCTCCCATGGACCCCAGCCTGATCCGACCTCCCCCATCCTCTCTTCCAGGGTCACTGCTTTCCCAAGATTACCATTACTAAACTCTTATTTTCTGAAATGCCCATGTGTGCATTTCTACATTCTCTACATACGTGTGCACCTGTGAATAATAAGTAGGCATGCTTTGCGTGTTTTACAACTTCATATAAACAGTATTTATGATAGTTATCCTGCAGCTTGTTCTTTGTGCCCAATGTGGTTTTGGAACTTATCCCCATTGCTATGTGCAGCCCTGGCTCATTCATTTTTTTTAATGCTGTGCAAGGACTTCATCGTGTAAATATATCACAGTGCATTTATCTGGCCGATGGACACTGTGGTTGTTTCTGGGTTCTGCCATTAGAAACAGTGCCTGATGGGCGCATGTATAAGAGTTTCTCTAGGGCAGTGGAGTTCACACTATTGATCACAACCCAAAGCAAGAAATACAGATTGGGGGCACCTGGGTGGCTCAGTGGGTTAAAGCCTCTGCCTTAAGCTCAGGTCATGATCTCGGGGTCCTGGGTTCGAGCCCCGCATCGGGCTCTCTGCTCAGGGGGGAGCCTGCTGCTTCCCCCCTCTCTCTGCCTGCCTCTCTGCCTACTTGTGGTCTCTCTCTCTCTCTGTCAAATAAATAAATAAAATCTTTTAAAAAAAAAAAAAAAAGAAATACAGATTGTATTTGGGTACCAGTACCCTGGCACACTCAAATATAAGGTCAAACAAAAGCATCCCGAAATAACATGGATCTCTCCCATCTGCGACACACTGATATCTTCTATTCTATGGCTTTAAAACAAAAAATGCTGTTGAGACCCAATAAACTGATGTCAGGACTTATATCACTACCCCTCTCACCCTGAGTTAGAAAAATACTTCCCTGTGGTGTGGTGTGAGCTCAGCAGGGACACAGGCTATCTGTGTGCACTTGGCAGGGAGAGGGTGGCAAGGGATTGAGGCTGGAGACTCAGTGGGGCCACAGTGCACTCAGTAAAGGGCTCAGACTTGATCCCGAAGTGGCCGGGGAGCTATGGAGGGGACAGTTCGGCCAGATTTGTGTTTTCAAAAGATCCCTCTGGGGATGGAATGGGTATAGACCACTTTAGAAAGCCATTTGGCAGCCACGCTCACGGAGTCTTTCAATCCAAACCCCTACCCCAGGCCTTTGGGTACCCTGTGTCCTCTGCCAGGAACGCTCTTCCCTGCTCTTCAGGTGGCCATCCCTTTCTCATCTTTCTGGTTTCAGCTTTAATGGCACTTCCTTCGAGAAGCCTTCCTTGACCTCACCTACCCTGTGCCGGGTCAGGCACTTTCCCTGGCTCCCCGCAGCCCCGTGTGCCTCCCCCGTCACTGACCACTCCGGCCTGTGCTTCCCCATCATGGTACTAACTACTTCGTCATCACTGTCTGGTCACGGGTCCCTCCACGGGACTGGGAACTCTGAGAAGGCGAGGATCAGCGATGTCTTGGCATCACTGTCAAGAGGCAGTAGATGCTTGGTGTGTTAAATGAATGACGGGTGTGGTAGTGATGACTAATGGCCTTCTAAAAGCTGTGCCGCTAGGGAACCACTGCCTAGCGGAGATTCCATTTCCCAGCATCCCTTGCACCTAGATGGCCGTGTGACCAGTTCTTATCAATGGAACGGTACGGGGAAACAATGTGTCACTTCTGGCCAAAGCAATTAGGTAGGGCGCTACCCTCTTAACCTCTCTTCCACCTTTCACTGGAAGGAAAGCATTGCAAGGCCTAGGGGATGATATTATCACAGAAGGGAAGGAGCCTGGGTCCCTGAATCACCATGTGGAAGAGGGCCACTCCCGCCTGTCATGTGGGTCACAACTACTATTGTGTTGAGTTACGGAAATATAGGGAACTATCTGTTAAAGCAGCTAATGTACCATGAGCCACGTCATAGGGAACCAACCTGGTGGCTGGAGGCATCATACAGGAAGTTGGCCCAGTTGGGGTCTGTCTGCATGAATCGGAACTCAAACAGCTCCCGCAGACACAGCCTCAGGAGCTGGAAGCAGATCTGCAGTGGGGAGGAGTAATAGGCATCTCAGACTCATTAGTCTGCCAGGAGGTGGACCGTGGGCCTGGCCAGCCCTACCAGCCCTGCCCAGGGGCAGCGCCCTCCCTATTGTCCCTTGAGCCCCCGTACCTGGTTCCGGATGTCCTGGCTCAAGCTCTGGCACTGGTCCAGGGGGACCCCTCCAGCCAGCTCCATGCCCAGCACCCGCGTTGTGCACAGCTCCTTGATCACAGCTGGTACCCGGAAGAAGGGGTCATCTGCCAACAACTGCCTGGGGCAGATGGGAGGGGAAGGGACGGGACTCATGCTTCAGGCCCCTGTGGTCCACCTCGAGGCCGCCTCCTCTTCCTCTGAGAAGCGTTCCAGGAATAGTCTATCTCTTGCCTTCCCTCCTCGTGCCTGTCTAGCCTGAGTGACGGTCAATACCGGGCCGGACTGACATCCATTCAGACACTTCATTCATTCGCTCATTCATCAGATATCTCCGTAGGGCCTGCTCTGTGCCTACCCCTAGGCTGGATGCTGCCGGAGCCCCAGTTACCACTTCCCTACCGGATATACTTCTATGACTTCTGGTTGCCCCAGGATAGAGCTCAATGTATTAAGCTTGATGACCATTACTTTTTCATCAATTTATTAATTAATTCATCCAAAAAAGGGTTGCTGATATACCAATCTCCAAGTCCATAGTGATATTCATTGGCTACTCCTTGGAGTCATTACTCTGAATACTGGTTAATACTGACTCCTTCTGGGGACGCCTGGGTGTCTCAGTTGGTTAAGCATCTGCCTTCGGCTCAGGTCATGATCCCAGGGTCCTGGGATCGGGTCCCGCATCAGACTCCCTGCTTGGTGGGGAGCCTGTTTCTCCCTCTCCCTGCTGCTCCCCCTGCTTGTGCTCTCTCTCTCTCTCTCTGACAAATAAATAAATAAAATCTTAAAAAAAAATACTGACTCCTTCTTGGTGGGACAATGTCCCTGCGTGGGACAATGCTAGGTGACAGAGCAGTGGATAAGCTCTGGGCCTGCCCTCCAGACACCAGAGACCGTACTCTAACAAAAACACAAACAGACCAATAATAGACTGAGTTAAGTGTGCTCAGTGTAAGATTTGGGAGGCAAAGAATATGAGCAAGATCCATGACTGAGACCTGTGAGATGAGGGGGCTGGGGGAAGGGAGACGGGAGGACCTGGAGACTGATCCGAGTTTTATTCTAAGGGCACTGGGAAATCCTGGCGGGAAGGGGGCTTCCAAATCCCCCACAGGAGTGCCCTGGCCCAGCCCACTTCATACTCTTCTCTTCAGGGTTCCACTTCGGGGCTTGTATTTTGGTCCTTGTTTATTTTTATCTGTTTGTTTGTTTATTTATTTATTTATTTATTTATTTATTTTGTAAAGATTTTATTTATTGATTTGACAGAGAGAGACACAGCGAGAGAGGAACACAAGCAGGGGGAGTGGGAGAGGAAGAAGCAGGCTTCCTGCTGAGCAGGGAGCCCGATGCGGGGCCTGATCCCAGGACCCTGGGATCATGACCTGAGCCGAAGGCAGCCGCTTAACGACTGAGCCACCCAGGCGCCCCTGTCCTTGTTATAAAACCTCTGATGTTCGAACTGCTCGTCCCGGGCCAGGCCCTGAGCCAAGCATTTAATTAACACAATCCGTTTCCCCCCTCACTCCCCTATGAGGAGGCTGATCTCCCGAGGGTGTGGATTCAGGCCACCCAGCCAGTTAAGGGCTGACCTGGGACTGGATCCCACATCTGAGTCCAGGGCTCACGCCCAGAACCACTGCCCTCTGCCGCCCCTTCTCTCGCTCCGTAGCTACAGACCTTGGCCCAGGGCGCCCGTGAGCCGTGCAGCAGAGGACCTCCCCAGGTGTAATTAACTGCTGGACACCACGATCCTTCTAAGACCCAACCACATTGTTCCCCTGTAGCGCAGTTCATTCCTTTTCGCTGCTGTATGATATTCCGCTGGTGAATAGACAGTCATTTATTTATCTACCTTGCTGGATGAAGTTGATAGATCTGGGTTGTGTCCAGTTTGGGGCGATTGCTGCTCGGAGCATTCTGGAAAAGGCTGATGGTTTACACCAGCCTAAGTGTCCCTAGAATGTTTGTTTAGCAAGGAGGGCAGTTATTGGCTTGTATGTGGATGCTGGGCCTTGATGAGGCCAGACTGTTCTCCAAAATGCTGATCTCAAAGCTTCCTCCTGCCCACAGTGGAGAAGGGATGACCTGGAGCCCCGTTCTCTCCCACCCATGACACTGTCGGACTGTTAATGCTTTGTCCGGCCAGCAGTGTGACGGGATCTCACGGCGTGACTAAGGGCCTGCTGACCAATCCATCTCCCCCAGCAGACTACAGTGGTCGTGCATCCCATTTGACAGATGAGAAAACTGACAAGAGAGACGAAAGGACGTGCCCAAGCTCACAGAGGGCACAGGGGATAAATCAAGTCAGGAGTGAACGGAGGGAGGAGGGATGAGCAAATGAAGAGGAATAAAAGCCGGCTCCACCCCAGGCCTCCAGCTGCCAGTGGCTGTGGAAGGATGCACTTCCCACTGGTCCCGGGAGGGGAGCCGGGGGTCCTGGGGGGCCTGCAGGGGGCTCAGCTCACCTGAAGTTCTGGGCACAAGCTGCCTCACGACGGTAGTCACACTCCCAAGCCAGCTCCTGCTGCAAGGCCTGCAGGCTCTGCTCGGCAAACAGGCCTGAGGGGGCAGCCGTGTCAGGCAGGGAAGGCCACAGCCTGTCCCCATCGTGACAGCCGCGCCCCCGGGCTTTCCACTCAGGGATGTCTTCTCTTGCCAGTCATGTCTCTCGCTGTCTGTCTGTCACAGGCCCTCACACCTTCTGCTCCAGGCCTTTTACCACATCATCTGTCCACACTCACAGCCCCTCGGTCCCTCATGCAGCTGCGGCCTCTCCTGCAGGCTCCCTCCTGGGGTCTCTTTCTCGGGCACGCTTGCCAGGCCCCAGGCATCTCTTTCGCGGTCACACATGCCGCCTACCCTGTCTCTTTTTCATAGTCTCTCACACTGTTCTCAGGGCCTCAAAATCTCACTTCCAGACCCCCTCCTTCCCCAACACACACACAAGGTCCGCTTACACTCCCCTCCTGCTTCTGTGGCTCTTTTCCAGACCTCCAGGCCCTCTCTGGACACCCTGTGTGTCTGTTTCTGAATTTCAGTGTGGGCCCCTGTCTCCGGGTCAGTCAGAATCTCTGTCTTTTCCTCACACGTTCAGACTCTCTGGGCTCTCCCTGCCTTGGCGTCCCTTCTTTCTGTCTCGCACACGCAGACTCGCACATTCGCCTGCGCTCACACACACACGGGCACACCCTGCCCCGAGCTGGCCTCTCTCCCTCCATCCTGGCCCACTTTCTCCCTCCGGGGGTGGAGTGGCGCCTCACCTTCGGGCAGGGCCACGCTCATCTTGAGCACCGCCAGCAGGTTCTGGATATCACTCTGGATGCTCTGGGCCACGCCTGGGTACTGTGAGCACGGAGGGACGGAGGGCAGGAGTCACGCCTCTGGGACAGCAGGGTGCCCACTCCCACCCCTGCCCCGCCTCCCCCCCCTCACCTGGATCTTCACGGCCACCTCCGTCCCATCCCTCAGCGTGCCCTGGTGCACCTGCCCGATCGAGGCAGCAGCAAAGGGCACCTCCTCCAAAGAGGCCACCTTGGCCTGCCAGTCCCTGCCCAGCTCCTCTTCGAGAACTTTCTGTGGACAGTGGTTGAAACAATCATCGTTGCAGTCATGGGCAGCTGAGCTCACTCCCCGTGCTGAGCGCTTGATATGTGAATAAGCCCACCCACCACATGCTGGGCTCTGGGCTCTGCTCCTGGCTACTACGCAACTTCACAGGTGAGGAGACCGAGGCTCACAGAGAGGTCTCTTGGCCGAGGTAACAAGCCAGGTGCTGGCAGACTGCGAGGCCCCGCCTCAGCCTGTACTCCCAAGGCCGTGTGCGCCCATTTGGGGACTGCTGTTACGTACAGTCACTCAAGACTGATAATCCTTCATTATACTCCTAGATTGTATTATCAACTCGAAGCTAACGTGATGACGAAGAGCTAACATTTACAGAGGGCTTCCCGTGGGCCGGGACCTGTCCACGGGGGCTCTGCGAGGGGCAGTCATGACCCAGGGTCACAGGGCAAGTAAGCAGAGAGCAGGCGGCAGGCAGGCAGCTGGATCGGGACTCCGCACCCTTACCCAGTCACGAGAAGAACAGTTCGTGTCTTGGGCACTTACTCGGGGCCGGGCGCAGTACCAACCTATTTACAGACACGATCGCCTTTAATTAAAAAAACCAGTCCTGGGGCGCCTGGGTGGCTGAGTCAGTGAAGTGTCTGACTCTTGATTTCGGCTCAAGTCACGATCTCAGGGCTGTGAGATCGAGCCCCACATCAGGCTCGGTGTTCAGTGCAGCGTCTGCTTGAGGCTCTCTCTCTTCCACCCCTCCCCCGCTGCCCCCGCTGGCATGCGTGCTCTCTCTCAAGTAAATCTTTTAAAAAAAACGAGTACTGGGGTGCTTGGGTGGCTCAGTGGGTTAAAGCCTCTGCCTTCAGGACAGGTCATGATCTCAGGGTCCTGGGATCGAGCCCCGCATCGGGCTCTCTGCTTCGGCAGGGAGCCTGCTTCCCCCTCTCTCTCTCTGTGCCTCTCTGCCTACTTGTGATCTTTCTCTGTCAAATAAATAAATAAAAATCTTAAAAAAAAAAAGAGTACTAATAACAGCTAGAACTTGCTTGTCCCTCGTGGTGTGTCAGGGGCCCTTTCGAAGCACTTTACAAATGCTCATTTACGTAACCCTGCGATGTGGGTGTTGCTGTCACTATGG